>OY971423.1:5140000-6390000 GCA_963853865.1 Helleia helle | reverse complement strand
AATATTTCGTAGTATCTTTTAATTAATTAGGTTTAAATAGAAACGTTTTGTTTCGATGCTCAGTGTTGCCAGGTTGTGAAAATATTTTTAGTGTTTACTTTTTTTTTTCCCCACTGATTAATTTTAAAACAGTTGCTACTGTTATTTACGTCGGTACGTGACACGTTCTCTAATGTGTTTGTGTGATTTAACGATATCATATACAAACAGTGAGTAACAAACATTCATACATCCATACATACAAACTTTCGCGTTTATATTACAAGAAGTTACAAGTTTAAATAGTAATACAACAACTTTACATTACTACTGTGTTTCATTCGAATAAAAAATAAATATAAAGAATGTATAGATATTTTACTAGTTAATGTTATTATTCTTCATAGAAGTAAACATTGTTGTAATATAAGAACTTTACATAATAGGTCCATACTTTATCACACATAGCTATTTATGTATGAATGAAACTTCACCTCCACTGACATCATTACACATGTGTATGTGTGCGTGTCACACAGCGTGTGTGAATAGATTTAGTGCTTCATTTTTGACAACGTTTGTATGAAGACTGTCTTTCTATAGTGTAATTATTCTCAGAACAATTAACAATTTTGAGAAAAACTTAAATACGCAATAACAGCCTACGGGGGCACGGGACTATATTTTTACTCTTTTCACTCAAGAACACCAATTCTTGAGTAAAGAAGGAAGTGCTAGTCGGATTTCTACTTGAGAAATTCTCAATTCTGGATCCTTACTATGATTCGGAATATTACAGATATTTTACTTACATGCTACTTTAAATTAAATTAAATTTTATTTAAGAAATCCTTAAAAACTCATCTGGTATGCTTGCCGTTATTTTTTTACTTTTTCAAAGTAACATAAAAACCAATTATCTGATTATTATGTTTTAAAAGACAGCCATGAGATGAGCAGAGAGAGGCTTACCTATAAAATATAGGAATGTATAACCACTAAGCACCACCCGTATTTTCAAACTATCAATGTATCCTTTAGGTATGTACCTAATTCATTGAGTTTCTATATCTCTAAATCATCCTCTTTGGCAACTTTGAGTAGGTAATTATTGACGTCATACTTTCTCCGCACCAGGCCTTTCTCTCCCATGTAGTACGGATCCTCTTCTAAGGTTGGCAAATAATAAATCCCTGGGCGGGAGAAGTTGGCCTGTGGTCCCAAAACGTTGGTGACTATTGGACCGTCGTAGCAGTTGGCGTGTCTCACGTCGGGTACGGAGTCACAGCGCAAGGCCACGAACTGGTCGGGGTTGTAGATAGCGCTCATCCAGTAAGACGCTGATCGCAGGTGGCTGCACAGCTCAAAACAAGGGAGGAGGAAACCCGCACCTAACCTCGCTTGGAATTCACCTGAATAGATTAAAATTATTATTATAAACAATATTATAACGTATATAAATGACCAGTGGTCCGGGCAGTGGGTATCGTGTAAAAATATCTTTATATTTCCAAAGTTGGGATAAACAGCACACAGTGTGCAAGATTTCATAAAGTCTGTTCCGTTGTTTAGGAGTCCATCACGGACAAAAAAATATTTATTGTGTTAGTTAAGTCATTAGATAATCCTAAAAATGTGTGACATCTATGCTGTAGCAGTAGTTATTTAAAAAAGTAGGTACTAGTTTTACAACGTTGTTAATACTGCCTTAGGATTCTCTCAATCAACTTTAAGTACGTTAAGAGCATGCTCCATGTTGCAATTGGTAAGCATGTTACCGTTTACGTATATTTACTTGTCTAAATGAGACAAAGAGCGACAGGCACGAGTCGAGTATGTCTAGAACTTGGTCGAATTCCTATTAGGTAGTTTCACGACTTATACGGAATATAGATTCAGGACGCCCGAAAGTAGCGAAACGTTATATTTTAAAGCGTAGGAACCACAGAACTATATATATTTCTGTGGTTGTGGAACTAAGCGTTAAAGATGCCGCGTGTTTATCTGACGCTTAGCACGGATAGTGGCCACGCGGCGAACGCCTATATCCGAGCGTCCCATGGCCCGAACGTCCGTATAGAAGCTTAGCTTCAAAAACAATATTTGATAGAATTCGATTTTACCTCCATTGGCGTAGTAGTCGATCTGGGCTATAGAATCAGCTATGCCAAATCCATCGATGTTGGTGTGAAGCGCGTCCACTCTCTCGGCGGCGTCGGCGTTGAAGCGGTGCTTTGGATCCAAGTTCCTAAAGCACGGACCAGCTGGGTCTAGACCTAATAACCAATAATCAGTTTATGTCTGATCAGAAATATAAAAATTTAATTATGGATATAGAAATGGATGTACATAGTGTTAACTCCTAATGTTATTTCTTTTGGAAAACATTATCACTAAACAAATTCTTTGTGAGACAGTGGAAGAGGTTGGTACGTTCTGGAAGAGTGCGGGGAAGTAATAAAAGTAATTTAGATAAACTTCGGATGGAACTCGAAAGAGAACAGATCTTCACGTTTTCCTCACGCAATAATCAACCTCCATGCAAACGGATTGAAAGATTTGGCCAATAATTGCCATGCTCAGCGCCCAGCTATAATCCACATGCTATAACAATTACATTTGCTATTGTAATTTAAGAGGTAATTACTCCTTCGACTTAACTTAATGAGAGGCCGTATGCTACTATGTATGCAAGATATTATCACCTTCCTTCCTTCAGATTCCAAACGCCAAGGTTTGTTAAGAGGGCACTGCTCCTGACTGGACGGTACCATACCGATCGGTATCATTCCGTACGATTTGTAACTGTCGTGAAATATGGCTAGTGCGGCACGTAAATAGGATATAATAATATATAGTAATATATTATAATAATAAGATAATAGGAACGATTTTTCTTAAATTTAAAAATTTCGTTTCCTTCCTATTTCTTTTATAGTAAGACGTGACGGACGATATGAATAGACATATAATTTTAGTCGTTTGATCGTTTGTCACTTTACGAGAACGGGAACGGGAGAGAGAGCGAGGGTCAGAACGAGAACGAGAAGAACGGGAGAGGAGAGATGTTAAACTAACCTGTTAGCCTGGATACCTTCTGACCCGTGATGTCGTGATACTTCATAGCACCATATGCTCCAATATGCGCTCCTAAGCTTCCTCCGAGCAACTGAATTCTGCTAGGAGAGAGCCCTCTCTCGGATAGCTTCACAAGGAACTTTCCTAAGAAAACGCCTATGGGTTTTGTAAGACGGGCAGCTCTGAAACAATTGCATTCTAAATGAAAATATTATATCAAGACTTGCTCAGTAATAAGTAATATTGTAAGAACTTTAACGAATAAAGACTAGAGGGAAAATTCGATAGTCGGTCGTCAAATACAATTGATAAAGTCTGTTCCAAGATCAACTAGGACTATGTGGATGTTTGAGTATTTACTTCGGGTAACTTTTCATTTAAATATTAGTCTTTGACTAATATTCTCTAATGGTTAAAGATTTTGGTGGCCCCAAAATGAGACTGAATCAAAGTGAGAAAAAAAAGAGATCGGAATAAGTGATTGATCTGACTGGCCTGTTATGGGCCTGTAATTATTGGTCTAGTGGTTAGTGACTCTGACTGCTAAACCAAAAGGTCGTGGATTCGGTTCCCACCCAGGACAAATGTTTGTGTGATGAACATGATCATTTGTTCTGTGCCTGGGTGTAATTTATCTATAATATGTACATATTTAGAAATATATAAGTATTTATCAGTTGTCTGGTTGCCATAAGAACAGGCTCTACCTAGTTTGGGAGCAGATGGCCGTGTGTGAGTTGTCCCAACATATTATTATTATTTATTATTATCCGAGTAATTAGACGAGAATTAGGCCTTAGTTTGTATTCAAGATGGCTCAAGGAGTATTATACCTACCTGCTACCATATTAGGCAGATTTCCTTGCGACCTTTTCCTTCAAGCCAGATGTAGCAGCACCATTTAATAGTACACACATTCAATAGATAACCTAACAGACGAAATCATTACCTTTGGTAACTTTACTGAACCTTAGTACTTACATTGGGTATGTCTTTAAGAGTATCGGGAACAGTTCCACTATGATGACCGTCTTCCCGTGATCCAAGTAGGAACGGGCCATGCTCCTCGTTATGGGCGAGTAGGAGAAGTCTAGGTACCCGCTGGTGAATACCTGGAAATAAGAACTTTTTTTTAAATTCAATACAATTATTACATTAAACACTAACCGCTGCCCGCAGCTTCGCCCGCGTCAACTTAGATTTACAGCCGTGTTCGGATTGATGATGATTATTTTTATAGCCTAAGTTATTCCTTATAACGTCAGATAAAAAAGACAGTCAGTGAAAGTCCCTTCGAAATCCGTCCAGAGGTTTCAGAGATTTGTCGGAAATAGAAAATACAGATAGACAGACGGATTAAAGATTTTTTTTTTAATTAATTATTATTTGATGTTTTAGTATCGTACCGTAAGTACCTACCGTACCGTATGCTTTTTTATTGCATTTAGTACAAAAGCTGTTAATTTTAAATTACAAACAGACACTTCAATTATTTACTTATTTCTTTAGATATTATATGTAATTGTGCTAATGCGTTTATAGTACAAATTTAATAATATATTGAAAATTAACATGTTGTTTGTTGCAACCTATGTTGCTTGCATTTTTATCTTTTATCATAATTGCGCATAAAATATGTTTTCTTATTTTAATATACCATTTATGGTTTGTCAACAAAGGTGAAAATTCGGATTGATATATCGTAAATTCTTTCGTCAGGAAGTCAATATCCTAACTATTTAGATAGCCTCCCTCCTTCTTCAGTTATAATCTATCGTACGAATAGAACAATTACAAAGATCGTACGCGACAAAAGATATCAAATAGACAAATATAATTATTTCACATAGCTGTTGCCCGCAGCTTCGCCCGCGTTTACTTACATTTACGGACGTATCCGGATTGATGATGATAATTATATGACTAAAGAAATAAAATATATAGTTGAAAGTTGTGTTTGTTATTGAACATGTCACAAGCTAAATAAATTAATAATGTGTAACTAATTAAATAAAAAGCATGAAAAAACTCGAACAGCTTGGCAATAAAAAGTATGACGCAGTGACAAGTGGAACTAAATATTTTACTAAATGGAAACCTATGATGTTGACAATACTTGGCCGACAAATACTAGATTTTGAGTAACGTTTAGTGTTTCACATTTATTATTAACGATTTGATTAAATTCTCTTACTGATTT
Source organism: Helleia helle (assembly GCA_963853865.1). Classification (NCBI taxonomy): domain Eukaryota; kingdom Metazoa; phylum Arthropoda; class Insecta; order Lepidoptera; family Lycaenidae; genus Helleia; species Helleia helle. The sequence goes on along the minus strand of OY971423.1, from coordinate 6,384,743 downwards.
CCCATATTATGATAAGACGCCCTCAGTTTTTCCAAACTCTTTTTTGCCAAACTGTAAATCTTTAATCGTTAACTTCAGTTCAGTAATTTATTTTTAACGAACATAGTTTTTACTTCTTATAATTAAATAGATTTTATAATTGAATATGTAAGTAGGTAAACATTTTAATTAAAACCAGGCAAATACTGAAATATTACTACTTTCAGCAATTATATGTTAATTAAATATACCTAATTATATTATATATTATGCCATAATAACACAATATGAAGGTTTCATAGTCTTTAAGTAACAGGTAGGTACTTAAAATAACCCCACCATGGTTCAGGCCTTGACGTGGCGGTGGGGCTCAGTAGCCTAGGGTGAGCCCAGCACCTTGGGCGAAGCTAATTGAGCCGAGGAGGCTCTTTGTACCCCTCTTATAAGATGAGGGGACAAAAGAGCAGGGGGCAAGGGGTGAGGATGGGAACCTCACCCCATTGTACTGTCCCGACGTTGGGATGGGTTGTTCTGTGGTGCGGGACAGCCCCTCTGTGGAGGTGGCGTCGGTCCTTTGCGGGACTGACTAGCCGTCGAGGTGCCCTGTTAGCTTAATAGATCCGGGGCACCTTACCAAGGCGGCACTGGTGGCACTCGCCGGGTTTTAGTGGGTAGAGCTGCGTCCATTTACCATCTTCGGGCGCAGCGAGTCCCACATACCCACCTGGGGAGACCCACTCCCCAGGCGGGATGCCTCAGAGCATTTCCCGGCGTAAAAGAAAAAAAAAAAACTTAAAATAAAATTAAAGAATAACATCAAAAATATTTGTAATGGTATGTTTTTTAATATGCTTATAATAGTTAAAGTATTTTATAAATATGCTTTTCACATTTTCAGATCAACCAATACAAAATTGTATACTAGTAGTATATTGGAAACTAATTGTAGAGCCAAAACGCGGGCGGGCGACGCGCTTATTGGAATATCACGGGCCTTGCAGATCGGCTAACAACAGTAGAGACAGACAGAAAACGATATAACAATTAAGTTATGGAGTTATTGATAAACTAAATTTGATAACTAAATATCTTAATACGAACAAAAATGATAACCCGCGTAGAGCACTTAATTTTACAAAATACGAACAAATAGATGGTGCGGGCACTTATGCCTGTAGACTGTAAAGTATTTTATAAAAAATAATCCGATCGTCAATCGATCCGAGAAAAAAAAAAAAAAAGAACTAGGTCTAGGATAAACTTAATATAAATTTATCCAGATAAAAAATCTTTTTGTATTTACTATTATTATCTGATTTTTAAAATAAATCTATGAAATTCACGGCCGGTCAATATATTATGTTGAATATAGTGTTAAATAGTCATTTATGCTAAACGCTCTGTATTTATGCATCTTTCGCAATTACTTAATGTTCAAATACATATATTATTTTACTATTTAAAATATTTTGATATGAGTCCTCGTATATTCGTTAAAATCAGCAACGCAAAAGCATCGCCGCGGCCTTTATGATCTGAGACTATTGTTTAAAATACAACAAAAGTATAAAATTAAAATTGTGCTCGAATAGATCTATGTCTAAAGTAAAATAAATTAACGCAGCCCCTTGGTAAACTCGTAACAACTTGTGTTATAAGTACTAGGAACGGAAATAAATTTCAGGACCAATATATTATACACGTCCGTGTTGTATGCGAGGGGCGAGGGATCGGTCGTCTTGGCGTTCATTGAAGGAGGCCTATGTTCAGCAGTGGGCGGATAGGGGCTGATGATGATGATGATATCTACATACACGTCCATGATCCGTCACCCGGTGCAGATATCTATATTCATCATACAAAATATTATCTGCACATTGGGGGATTCGAACCCGCGACCGCTGCTTAATGTGTAGCCTGACCACTCAACCAGCCGGCCGTCAAAATCTCTATCCATAAACTTCGGAGACTCGAACCGGCTACCAAAGGGGCGTAAAAGTAAAAGATTCTACATATTATAGTGTCGAAGTGCCTAGCAAATGAAGTTGCTGTTCGTTTGCCCTCTTATATTTTAAGAGGCCAAACGAACAAGCGGTCCATCTACTAGTGGGTGATCACCGACACCCATAGACACTCATTACGCCGAAGGATTTATAAGGATTTTCAAATATTTTCTTGATAATGACGGCGAGACCGTTTCAAATAATTTTAAGATATATTATAGACACTTACTGCCACTTCCTCCTTCTGCAGGTCCACTTGGTTAGCCACGCAGTCAGCCCCAGCGTCGTCCAGTGAGCAGGTCACCTCACCCTTATCGAACCAGCTGGTAGTCGGCCTCAGCACCCGAATACGGATATCATCCATGGTCTTCTCTGATAGTGTGGTGGTCGCTTTCATGCCCGGACCTGATGATCAATTTAAATGTGAAGAGCCACTCATTATTTCGAAACAATTTTTTTACGGAATCTATCGTGGTTCGTACGGACCTGCTGGTTTATTCTTGACACCCCACCATGGTTTAGGCCTTGACGTGGTGGTGGGGCTCAGTAGCCTAGGGTTGGGAGGGGTTGTTCTGTGGTGCGGTACAACCTCTACGTGGAGGTGGCGTCAGTCCCTTGGAGGACTGGCTAGCCGTCGACGTGCCCTGTTTGCTTTCCGCATGCATTAGATCCGGCCGGGGCACCTCACCAAAGGCGGCATTGGCGGCATTGGCGGCCCTCGCCGGGTTTTAGTGGGTACTTGGTACGTGGGTAACTTATCACTAATAAAACCAAGTTAATATGAAACATGATCCTTTTGTAAAAGAAACTTTATTTTCCTTGTGACCCTGCACTTCTGTCCCCTCTTCTTATAAGAGGGGTAAAAAGAGCAACTCCCTCGGCGCAATTAGCTTCGCCCAAGGTGCTGGGCTGGGTGGCAAGTGCCTTAGGTTACTGAGTCCCACCGCCACGACAAGGCTTGAACCATGGTGGGCACTGACACAGGTCTTACTCTATACAGAAACTACCGGCTTGTGGTTAATACCAGCTTAGTCCTGATTCAGACACGGCGGGAACCGAGCGGTTTCAGAAGTCTAAATTTAAATTTGACTTGTCATCGCGCGGTACCCGCCGTGTCTGAATCAGGTCTTAATGAACTGTTATTTTAAATGCATACTAAATATACGTTAAAATAACAAGTAAAAGGTCTGTAAGTGGCTAGTAAAATCAATAATCTATAAGAGTGAACTAAAATTGGGTGGTAACCACACAGAAAATTCTGTGGTGGTAACATGTGCCGTTCGCGTACTGGATGTACTCCACGGGTGGTGCCACCATGCTGTTTTAATGATTAAAACGTGTTTTAAAAAAACATGGGACTCGTAAAAATGATTATATTCCTAACGCCGAAGAACTGATGATGGGTTCAATTCTGGAGTGGAAGTTACGTTCAAGTAGACGGGGGGAGGGGGGGGATTGGGACGTCAATCTCCTTTAGGTGGCTGGTCCTACTTGGATGCGAGTGGTGAGGAATCGATGGTCTTGACGTTCTTTGACAGAGGCCAATGTCCACCAGTACGCGGCAAAAGGTTGACAGTCAATTTGTGATATTTGTAGGGGCCACCGAGACCTTTAACTCATGCTCCAAATTTATAAAACCTTGCAAAGATGAATATTTGTTCAAGAATTTCGAAAAAATCGGATAAGATAGTATCAACGCGCAAGTCTGTTAACCAACAAAAATAGGTATTGTCTCATGAAATTAATTGTTTTAAAATGTGTAAGTAAGATTTTTGTCCCCTCCTTTTTGTTTAAAATCAATAGGAGAGACAAATAATGAGAAAAATATTATATTTTGGATGAACGTTATTCATGAATATGAATTGATTAATGGACAACCAAACAATTCACCAAAGCATTGCCCATCCTGAGACGTAAGTGTTCTACTCTTCCTAATGAAGCAATTGAATTACAGTCTAACTACCAAACTACAAAACTCACTCATCCAGGACACAATTAAATATTCCTCTTATCAATATAAAAAATAAACTTAAAGAAACATGAAATGGGCAACATTTAAGATCTTACTACCTATATATAAATAAAAGAATAAATATAACATCCTTACACTCCGCCATCAGTCCCGCGGGGTAGCCCGTGTTCTGTCTGGCGACGACGCACCCACACAATAATAATAAATAATACATATCTGAACACAACCTCTCGACGATCTCATAACACACGAACTCGCCGTTTCGGAGGCCGAGATCTTTACACTAAGGCCAACATTTAAATTGAATATGCCTTGATAACTAGTTTCACACGCACGCAAACTCGTACAGAAATCTGTCTATAATTCCATTAAAAAAAAATAGTTTAAATGTTGTATCTAGTCTATAGTATCATCTGCTCGGTAGCCCACAACACGGTGGTTTATAATGATGGATCGGGAAGGGATTTACCGGTTTTGAATGAGGATTTTTAATTTTTTTTTTGTTTATTCATATTTCTAAATTGAGATAAACTGTGTCTAAAGCATAGTTAGATGATCGTGTCTTATTACTGAGCCTAGTAGGCCTTCATAAAAAGGTATACTCTCTTGAAAATTTTGATAACTATTTTGTTTCAATTTGTTGTAAAAAAAAGTATAGAGCAAAAATCTACAGTTCTTGTATAAAATGTATCAAAAAGTTATAGAAGATAAACGAAATTTCAAAAGAATATTTTAAATCCTTAACCACTAGGCATCTACTACTGTGAGATATATGATTCCGAAACTGGTCAGTGATTTGTCGCTGACGTAGTAGCAATTCAGCCAGCCAGTGATCTGTATGTACGTCCCATCGGCCAATCATCCACCAGTCGGCCAATCAGAGCGCAGAACCAGCGCAGCGTCGCAGCGCAAATTACCGCTCTATTCCGATTATAATAATATTATGCTCAATGCCACTAGGTAACGTCGTCTATCGCTTATTAATATATTGGTTAAGAATTAACTTACCTAATGAAAATAATTATAGGTAGATTGCTTAGATACTTTATTTCATACCAATATTTTTAAAGTATAATAAATAATATTCAAAACATAAAAAAGTAGTTTTGTGCGTTTGAGTAACGATTTATTCTTCATAAATATTAAGATTTAAGGCATAACAGACATGCGTTACGATGGGTGTAAGGTATTTCAAGTGATCGGTTGTCACCACGTTGCTTCATAACCACACCTGCTACATCTATTATAAAAAATTGCGTAATCACTATTGCAAATTGTAACCGAATGTCGAATCACAATAATTATTATTTATCAGCGATCTGTTAGAGTTATGATTTGGGCGTAGAAAGAATTATCTAGCTTGTTCAGGAGAGGTCGTGATCAGGAAGACGGAGGGAGGGGCGACCCCTAACTAAACAGTACGTCAATCTCTATGCTGTATTAGCGAGTAGCTGTCCTCAAGATCGTCGGTCTTAGTGAACATTGAAAACTATATTCATAAAAAATATTGATGATGATGATGATGATATAACCTGACAAGTACAAGTTTCGAGTACAAACAAAACAGGACTTCTATTTGAATATAGATTCTAAACGAAGTCACGGACATTGCTAGTTTTACGCGTATTTGTGATTTATGATGTGTTTATGACATAAAGGTATACTCCAACAGACGCGACGCCGCGGCGGTAATGTACAGGTATTATGTGACCATACACTGCGTCTTTTTGCTCGATTAACTTATAAGTATATTGTACTAGCTGTTAACCACAGCTTCACCTGAAGTAACAAGGATTTACAACCGTATCCTGATTGATGATGATTATTTCTATAGCTTATGTCTCCTATTCGTTAAATCTAACAACGTCCAAGGCAATTTTGTTTAAAATTAAATCCTTAAGATTAATAACGTATTTATTTTGATAACGATTAATATAATGATCATAAAAATTCCTTCGCAAATCATACATTATTTTAGAAGAAATTGATAACCATAAAAAGATTATAGTGAGTTAACCTTAAAAGATAAACTTTTATAGGGTACAATTACGTCATACTTAATTATTACGTAGCTTTGACCGTTTACGCAGCGCACGCAACAAAAGGTCTATAAACAAATATTTAATATAATAAATATTTTCCTGTTTTTGCTACATTTATCATTGTTACTCCGCTCCTATTGGTCGTAGCAGGATGTTGTATTACTAATAGAGTCCCTCGGTAAACGGACTATTCAACATACTTTTTTTTAAATTTGAACCAGTTTCTAGGACTGACGCGTTCAAACAAACAAATAAACAAACTCTTCAACTAAATAGATTTAGCTTCGCCCACGTTAACTTAGATTTAAAGTCATATCCGGATTGATGATGACTTTTATAGCCTAAGTTACTCCTTACAATATCAGCTATCTGCCAGTGAAAGTCCCATCAAAATCGTCGCAGCCGTTTCAGAGATTAGCAGGAACAAACAGACAGACACTCTAATTTATCTCTATAGATTTTTAGAATGCTTACCACTATTTTGTGCATGTATACGTGTTTTACATGTTATAATCAAAATAGTAAGGAATTTCAAATATATAATCGAAATTGTAAACGAATTTTGTTGAAAATGTAAAAATTAACTACAGTTACAATTAGGATAACTTTACGACGTGAAATGAAAACCCGACTAGTATAAGTTTAAAGCAATCTATACATATAATAAATCTGTAGAGGAGTCGTTTCTGTACATTGAAAATATTAAAAAAAAAAATAGCCAGGGTGTTAAAGGATGACTAACAGAATATATTTCCAGCATTTTTTGAATTTTTGTCTGTTTGTCTGTTTATCTGTTTGTCTGTTTAGTTAATCACGCATCACGTAAAAACTACAAAACCAATGTAAATAACTTTTATACATAAAAATTGTGCGTAACTTAGAGTAACATTTAGTTTTTGTTCCATCGCAATCGCTTTACTCTATCAAAAGATATAATATTATGTATTTCAAATGTAATTCCATACAATACTTAACAAATAGGATCAGATCAACGCCATCTATACGCCCTCACACGAACCCAATACACGAAACGCGATCGCTGGGCAATATCTGTCGAGGATGTCTTGGCAAGAATCAACCAACTAGATATATTTAAAGGCGCGGGTCCAGATCTTATTCCGCCGATTTTTGTAAAGAAGTGCGGCGCAAATCTTGCCCATCCTTTGTCCGTCATATTTAACCGCTCGCTCTGGGTTGGAAAATTTCCAACCCACTGGAAGATGGCCAGAGTAATACCAATTTACAAAAAGGGAGAGAAAAACATTATTTCTAATTATAGACCAATTTCTATATTATCATGCTTTTCCAAGTTATTTGAATCCGTAGTTCGCCCATACTTAACTCTTCACATTGATGCACACCTCAATGATTTCCAACATGGTTTTCGGAAGGGTCGATCGACTGAAACCAATCTTTTGTCGTTTACGTCAAATCTTTTTTCTATAGTCGATACGGGTCAACAAGTGGACGCTGTATACACAGACTTCACAAGCGCATTTGACAAGGTTTGTCATGCGTTGCTATTGACAAAGTTAGAGGCATGTGGTATTTTCGGTCCATTGCTGTCCTGGCTCTCTTCCTATCTTGAAAAAAGAATGCAATCGGTATCCGTTAGCGGTTGCGAGTCGCAAATATATTTTGCGGAATCAGGTGTGCCACAGGGCACTCACTTGGGTCCCATTTTATTTTCATTATTTATTAATGACATCTCGTTAGCAGTAAAATATAGCAACTTATCCATGTTCGCAGATGATTTGAAAATATATAGAACGGTATCATCCCAAACTGACATCGCACTTTTACAAAGTGATCTAAACAGCTTATATAATTGGTGCGTAGCTAACAAAATGTTGTTGGACTCAAAAAAGTGTTTTCATATAAAATTCACGAGAAAAATACAACCGCTCACTTCTAGATATAGCTTAGGAGGCACTTATTTAGAAGAAGTCCGAGAGATTCGAGACCTAGGCATCACCCTTGACACTAAACTGCGTTTTAAAACACATATAAACAACACTGTCACAAGATCGGCACAAATGCTAGGGTTCATCAAACGACACGGTAAAAATTTCCACTACAATACTAAAATTCTTTTATACAACAGTTTAGTGCGGTGCGGCTTGGAGTATGCATGTTCTGTATGGAATCCATCCTATGCGGTACATTCACAGCGTATTGAGGGTATCCAGAGATCATTTACAAGGCATCTTGCGTTCAATTGTTCAGGCATCCGACATAGGACGCCCTACGACCAACGCCTAGCCTACTTTAAATTATCTACACTCAAAAAAAGACGAACCCTTCATGATCTTTTATTACTTCACAAAATAGTGAATGGACAGACCGGTTGCTGCGATCTATTAAAATATTTCTCACTCGCTGTGCGATATAATCTACCTCGTCACCCAATCAAGAAAATCCTAGCTATTCCCTTTTCAAGAACTAATCTGGGTTCCCAAGCGCCAATGACAAGAATGTGCAATGAATACAACAACGTTTGTGGTTCGTTGGCCGATATCGACATATTAAATGACACCTACAATCATTTTAGGGCGAAACTTCTAGATTACTATAATAGAAATTAATTTTAATTTTATTAACTTTATCATTTTTTATCATAATTTTACTAACTACGATGTTATAAATAATAATAAAATAGCTCGGTCCAATTAATTAATCGATAAATTTACAAATACAAATACAAATATAATAAATTTATTATTTAATTTATTATATTAATCGAGATAAACCGTTTTTTTACCTTTACCCCCCTCCCTTCCACTTTCCCGCCCTCAGATCGACCGTAATTTATTTTTCCTTTCATTTTGATAATATTACCCTCCTTTTCTAATGGGTTTCATCCTACTATAATTTCTTTTGGTTTCAAAAACTATCGACCCTGGTCTAAAACCTCATCAGAACTCTTGCATCCAAAAATTATATGTACTCAGTTTAATTATTAGTATTCACGCCAAATTGATAATATATGAGTAGGATTTAAAAAAAAATGAAAACTTTTTTGTTATTATTTAAGTTTTAAGTCAGCCCCGCGCGCTCTAAATTCAAAATACCTATTATGTCGGACTTCGGAGTATCAGGCCGCGTGCACGAGCATCACAGTGATTAGACCACACTCCGCAGCACATTTATAATAATTATATTATTCTTAGAGTGGTATTATTACTATTTCTGTTGATTAGTGATCAATGATCATACATTTTTGTAAATTTGACTTATAATGCGGATTGCGGACGGTTCATACATTTTATAAATAATTGTAGGTATGCCGTGCAGTGTCCGGTCCGCGTTGGATGCGAGTGACAAGGGATCGGTCGTCTTGACGTTCATTGAGGGAGGCCTATGTTCAGCAGTGGATGAATAAGTATAGTTACCTAAGTAGGTAGGCGCTAGGTGATTCTTCTTCTCTATGGGTAATTTAAAAAGAGACTAGGTGCTATGAATAAAAGCGATCAATTATATTAAAAGTATAAGGGTTTTAAGATAGAGAGTAAGTTTTCAACGTCCTCTATTCATACAGCTCTTCACACAAAAAAAAACTCATTGTTAAATTACGTAATCTACGCGAACGAAGTCGCGGGCACAGCTAGTAATAGATAAATATCAACATCACACTAGCATTAAAATTACTAACACAAAAATAAAAAAAAACTAAATGATATAAAAACTCAATATTCCATTTATTATATTTTTTTTACATTAACAACGTCATGCCGTTTTCCGTCACGCTATTCGAGTCGATTTTACTGCCAAAGCTCTCCAATAGATGTTTCAGTTAAAAAGTTACATCTCTGCAAAAGAGTGCAGCGTCTAGGGCAGAGAGCGTTTCCGCAGCCGTTTGGAAGTGGCGTCGTATCTTAATAATATCGATTAAAAAATATTAAACGATGTCCTAGTTACATAGGATAATAGTTACAGATGTGGGTTTGACCTTAAAGTTAGAATACTTAAATATTTTTTCAAAAATAAACTGTGATTATGAATAAATTTTTTTTTTTATAATAGAGTTTACACATAAAGCTAAAGAAGTGCAGTGCCTGTTTGTAATATTAAAATAACCGTTTTTTATCAAATGCATCTAGATGTATACACGGTACATATTATAGCAAAAAATGTTTTTACAATTTTTGTCTGTCTGTCTGTTTGTTCCGGCTAATCTCGGAAACGACTGGGCCGATTTTGACGGGACTTTAACTGACAGATAGCTGATGTTTTAAGGAGTAACTTAGGCTATAAAAATAATCATTATCAATCCGTATACGGCTGTAAATCTAAGTTAACGCGGGCGAAGCTGCGGGCAACAGATAGTCTAAATATAAAATGTAAATTATGTAAAGGAAGGAATTGTTATTATCAGATAGTTAATTTTCTTGTTATTATATTATTATATAGAGGCCATAGTAATTCACACGCTGCGAAAATTTCAAGTTCAATTCAAAATGTCTTTTTATTACGGCTAAAAAGATACGACGTGACCTCACAAATAACAGTGGATTCTATACGTAATACCTTGAAAATAAACAATCTTGTATTTTTGAATTTTTCCCATATAATGGTTTTCAGTGGAACACCTTTGCTTTGGTTTGAAAAGAAAAGCAGGACAGGCAGTGTAGACACTGGCATCGAGACAATGAAGATGAAGAGATCGAGAATAGGCAACGTGTGAATGAATTGCCTATTTTCTTCTACGCCGGGAAATGCTCTTAGACATCCCGCGGGGGAGAGGGTCTCCCCAGGCGGGTATGTAGGACTCGCTGCGCCCGAGGTATGCTAAGGTGGACGCAGCTCTACCCACTAAAATCCGGCGAGTGCCACCAATGCCGCCTTTGGTGAGGTGTCCCCGGTCTGTTGAGCAATAGGTTAGTCCCCCAAGGGACCGACGCCACGCACCACAGAACAACCCCTTCCAACTCTGGTCTTTTGTACCTTCTTCTTATAAGAGGGTACAAAGAGCAGCTCCCTCGTTTCAATTGGCTTCGCCCAAGGTGCTGGGTGCCCACCATCACAACAAGGCTTGAACTATGGTGGGGTGAATAAATTGCCTGGACTAGATCCAAGTGAACTCGTGCATGTAAATGGGCGACGCTGACCACTTACCATTACACAACACGTCTGCCAGTTTGCCTGGCAAACTATTAACTAACATATAAAAATACTAGCTGTTGCCTGCTTCGCCCGCGTTACTCAACTCCTATAAGTCACAGCATGATGTTTTATAGCCTATAGCCTTCCTCGATAAATGGGCTGTCTAACACTTAAAGAATTTTTCAAATCGGACCAGAAGTTCCTGAGATTAGCGCGTTCAAACAAACAAACAAACTCTTCAGCTTTATAATATTATTATAGATTTCTTTTCCCCTTGTAACAGCGCTATCTATTGCTACATATGTTATTTGTAAATATTATAGTTAATTGCTTTCAAACGAAAAATAACTTGTTTATCGGTATGAACAAACTTAGATAGTAGAGAAGTGTTATCTCAAAACTATCACGAAGACAAAGGAATGTAAGTGCCCTCGACAGTGCAAAGAGACGTTTGACCGCCCGAAGTACTCTAGGAAACCGAATGGTTATATTATGGTAAAACTACATCTATATTAATACAATATAGATGTAGTTTTGGTACCATGGTAGGGACGCTGCTGTACTATTGTACATGGTTCAATCCTTGGTGATGGGCTCAGTAGCCTAAGGTGAACCCAGCACACAGTTTAAGCCAATTGAACCGAGGGAGCTACTCTTTGTACCACTCTTACTCGTATAAGAAGAGGGGACAAAAGAGCAAGAGCAGACAAATGGCGAGGATGGGAACCTCATTACACCGTCTCGACGTTGGGAGAGGTTGTTTTTTGCTGCGGGACAACCCCTCTGTAGAGGTGGATTAACTAGCCGTCGAGATTCCCTGTTGTTCATAAGATCCGGGGTACCTCACCAAAAGCAGCAATGGTGGTACTCGCCGGGTTTTAGTGGGTAGAGCTGCGTCCACCTTACCATTTTTCGGGCGCAGCGAGTTCCACATTTCCGCCTGGCGAGTCCCCCGCGGGATTCCAAAGAGAATTTCCCGGCAGAAAAGAAAAAGAATTATCTACAGCGGGGTCGCCCATGAATACAAACAATTTCCCCTGGGACTAGGGCTTGCATTCGAATATTCGAATAATACGCGAATATTATATTAGTTTGAAATTTCGAATACCAAAATTGCAATATCCGAATACCGAAATAGCAATATTGGAATTTTCGTTTAAAATCAATAACACCGAACTCAGAATGAGTTCTTAAGTAGCCGTAGAACAATTTTTATTGCAGCTCAGTGTGTGGCGCGACACAATGGTGTACCGGGGTCTTTAGTCGGTGTGCCTTGAAAAATTAGGTTATCTTATAAAGCTAAATAGACGACAGAAAAATACTTACAAAGATGTAAATCACGCGAGCTCACGAGCGAGGCGTTTTGTTTGATTCATACTAAGTCTGTGTTTTGTTGCTTGGTAAAAAAATAATTAAAAACCGATTTTTCTTTTAAGGTGTACCTCCAAAAATTTTGTTTTCTTACATGAACTTGAACGCAAAAATTTCGCGGAACACTGTTTGTTGTTTGTAGCTTAAGCTCTAGATCCGTTTCCGTCATCCCATTTTTCTTAGCCATGGTTTTTGTTATAAACGGAGTGGCAGTTGGGCAAAGGATAACAGGAAGTAAGGAAATTTTTTCTAAGTTTGTATATTTATCGGATTCAGGCAGGATACCACTCTTATTTGAAGAGTGCGGATCTGTAGCACAGGGTCTCGCGTGTGCTAAGCAATAAATACATTTTTAAATAGTATATATTAATAGTCACTTCCTTGATTCCCGAAATTTTCAGTGCCGCCCTCGTATTAGATTGAATAGTTTTGAATTTAATTTTATTAGTTTTAGTTTCATTGGCTAGGTCCGTCAAATAACTCGGAGGAATCAGCGCCACCTGCACCTGCCAACTCCGGAGTCTGCCGGAGTATGAAAACGTACGGTGCAGCTATTTGAGTAGGTCACCTTACCACGAGGAATAAGGCCCAGCTGTGCTCGACGCAGCGGGTCATCGCGGTATGGGTAATTCGGATTTTTTTATGTTAGTTGGATACGCAAACTGGCAAACGCACCACCTGATGGTAAGTGGTCGACGTCGCCCATGAATATAAGCCAGTTTACCTGGAACGAGCCCAGGCAACTCATTTATGTGTTGCCTATCCTGAGACATAAGATGTTAAGTCTCGGTGCCTGTCTTGCCCTTCTCTCCGAAACACAGCAAAGCTGTTTCACGGGAAAAACAAGCAAGATGTATCGTGGGCGTACAGTATCGTGGGCGGCAGCCAGTGCCCTGGCCGATGAACCCCGTGGGAACTCGTGGTGGAGGTGTGTCTCGGCGAGAAGCCGAGACACACTCCTCGGACAGGAGGTCTCTCGGCGAGAACGTTACGTTACTCAGGATCATGCAGTTGCTGGTTCGCCGACTAGGGCAAGAAGCGTTAATGCGGACACTTCAGTTTTATTTATTTGTATGGATAATGCAGTTTGAAAACGAAATTCTTTAAAATTTACAAAAATCACAGATGTTTACTAAGCTAGCTAACTGATCTAGATAGCTCTTTTTTTCTTTAACGCCGGGAAATGCTCTGACGCATTCCGCGGGGGAGTGGGTCTCCCCACGCGGGTGTGTGGGACTCGTTGCGCCTGAAAACTGGTAAGTGGACGCAGCTCTACCCACTAAAACCAGGCGAGTGCCACCAATGCCGCCTTTGGTGAGGTGCCTCGGATCTAATAAACAAACAGGGCACCTCGACGGCCAATCAGTCCCCCCAAGGTCCCCCTGACGCCACCCCCACCTTGGGGCTGTCCCGCACCACAGAACAATCGCTCTTAACGTCGGGACAGTACAATGGGGTGAGGTTCCCGTCCTCGCCCCTGCCCCCTGCTTGTTTGTCCCCTCTTCTTATAAAAGGGTTAAAAACATCCCCTCGGCTCAATTAGCTTCGCCCAAGGTGCTGCGCTCACCCTAGGCTACTGAGCCCCACCGCCACGTCAAGGCCTGAACCATGGTGGGGTATCTAGATAGCTTAGCTCTATTCCGACAAATCTTTTTTTTTTAATTCATTGTCAATTGGTAACCTGGCTATAGGTTTTAGTCTGATAGACCGACAGACAGACATATTATGGAAATAAGGGGTCCATTTTGCCATACCGAACCGTAAAAAGGTATACTTACGGAAAAGTATAATCAAATTGTTCCGTGTCCATTTTTGTGTTCGTAAAGAGGCCCATATGAGTACAATTTCGTGCAGTATCGCAGGCCACTTCAAATCTCTTGTCTGACAAATGGAGAGACGTAGGTTATATAAGGACTCGGAGTAGAGCTTGTCAACAGGTTCGTCATTGAAAATTATATGCAAGTACAATGGAGAAATTCCATTACTAAGACAAGTGTTGAGTCATTGTTTTGAAGTTCGATATAATAGGGGGTCTGCCGGGAACAATGCTTTCAAGTATTTGAAGTGAATAACGCGGTTTTGTTTTATTTCCATTATTTTTTTCCATTTTTCTGATATTAGATCATTTTCATTTTTGATTAGGTACTATTAACGTCTGTGGGGTTGAACTTGGCCTAAATAATGAGAAGTAAGTTTCTTTTCTTTTTTATGTCATAAAAATGGAATACCGAAAAATTTTGTTACAAAAATGTTGCTGATATTTTACATTAACTTTGCTACTACCATGTAATTATGTAATTTATAATAAACTAGCTGTTGCCTGCAGCTTCGCCCGCGTTACTCAATTCCTAATATGTCACAGCGTGATGTTATATAGCCTTCCTCGATAAATGGGCTGTCTAACACTGAAATAATTTTTCAAATTGGACCAGTAGTTCCTGAGATTAGCGCGTTCAAACAAACAAATAAACAGCTTTATAATATTATTATAGATAAATATTTTAACACAAATCTATTTTTGAAAAATAATACCAATATTTCTAAAAACTTACTGAGAAATAAAAATAAAAAGAATATATATACATGTGTATGAGTTTTTTTTTTATAATTGAGACGCAAATAAAAATTGGTACCAGTTCAACGTTCGCAGGATGTCACGTAACTTTTTCTTTCTACATAGACGAAGAATTCACGCGAAGGAAATAAGCGATGCGGTTTTCAAGATCGCAAGTACTTAGAAAGCCAGTTATTAAATAATGCCTGGCAAGTGGCTTGGCACCGGTTTAGCTCGCCAGTTCAACCTGGCAGCCGCAGGTGCTAGCACGCCTCGCGCAATGCGATAAACGTTTCAGTGATAAACTTCGGAACCATGAATGAGACAGTGGACAAAACCGGTTGGGAGACGGTGCGGGATATGATGAGCTGGTTCACGGAGGACCCTGGGGTGCAGGAGTACCAGGGCCTCAACATGACCGCTCTGAAGATGGATCAGGGGTACATGCTGGGGGTGGCGGACAGAGACGTCGGGGTGTACTCCGTGTCTGATGATTGTTTCCGCGTGAGTGTTGTTAATGTTTAGTATTTATATAAAGTACCTATAATGAAAAAACGTTTTGCGGAATTTATCGCGGATAAGTTTGAGGAATTAGGATTTTCCCGACGTTTAGGATACTTTAAAGATTCAAGGCAATCATAGGATATTATGACCGATGTTCGCGTAAACATTAGAAAACATTAGATATATAAATACTAAATTATTTTATTTAAAAAGCTTAGAAGATAGCTGAAAATACTCTGTTAGTATTTAGCACAGTCTTTCTTATGTTTAAAATCTCTTTCATATTATTTTTATTTACTTTCATTCGTTTCTCTACCACATACCAAGCGATATTGGCAGATCAGATGTAATTAGATAAAACTAGACCAGGTACTCTCGATTTAGACAAACTCATAGACAGGTAGTAGTAGTTTAGACTCTAAAAACTTGTTATGTGGACATTAGACCAGAATAGAATTTATATTGACTAAAATAGTTTATGTAGAAATGAATTAAATGGAACATTTATAAAAATGAAGTGAGTATAGTAGCGAAGCGAAGTAATAAAATCTAATTCCACAACGTACATTAGAATAAGAGAAGGTATATTAATACAGATTAATGGAAATCTCTTCTATTCTTAGTTAAGCAAGAACTTTGTAGGTGCCCCTTTCAAAGTCCCTTCTCCACTTAATCTTTACCTGTACCAAATTTCCAATTTGGTACAGGTAAAGATTAAGTGGAGAGAGGAGAAGGAGTGCAGAAATCTATTATTTTGTGTAAAATGCAATATAAATACATTAAATTAGTAAATAAAATGTTACACACACTACGATACGCACACATTCAAAATTGTATAATAACAATGTCAAACAATAGATGACGTCTTGTGTTTAGATTTATTTTACAAAGAACTTTTGAAGCATTAGTTTTTAGCTACTGTCAAGTTGAATGATTTTTTTCAATTGAGATTGAATTCCGATCGCTGGGCGACCTCGAGTTTTATTTAAATGCATTAAGGCGCGGCTCCACCGCGGCGCACGCAGTCTACACACGTGTGTTAAAATGTAAATTGTAAGAAAATCTTAATTAATGCGTAGCGTGTCCGTGAGTTGCAGCGGAATCAATCACATAATTTTCTTACAAAGCAAAACTTTACAAACGTGCGTAGCCTCTCCGTGCGTCGGGGTGGAGTCCCGCCCTTAATGTGACTAAAACGTAGAGCTTACAATTACGTGCCTGTTAATTGTATTTTTTAAAGAACGCTTCAATTTACTTTTATTAAGTTTTTAAAACTAATTCAACTCGTTTAACTTCGACCACTAATAAATTGTACTCAGAATAGTCCGAAGTAGTTATCAGTTGTTAGGGCTAGATTTGAGGTCCTTTAAATATATCTAATGGATTTTAGCCGATAGGGCGCGTCAATACGAGACACGCGCATTATTGCCATCTTAAAATACAGTATTTTTTTAGGACAAAATATTAAGTTTTATTATAAGCGAAATTAAAACAAAACTATATTTATAAGATAGGTCAGTCAGCGTCAGATTGTTCAGCACCCAAACTTACCAAAAAGATTTGATGGAAACCAACTCAATATTATGTTAACATTCATTATTTGCTAACAGAATTTTTCAATATCTGCGCAAAACTTTTCCTCCTTTTTTTGTGAGCTGAGTGTATTCATAAATATCTTAGCGATTATACCGGTGGGAGGGAAGCGCTGTGCCGCGCTCCCGGCTGCATGGGTACCACCATCTTGCTTGTTTCTCCCGTGAAACAGCTTCGCTGTGTTTCGGAGAGAAGGGCAAGACAGGCAGTGTAATTACTGGCACCGAGACTTAACATCTTATGTCTCAGGATAGGCAACACATAAAGAAGTTGCCTGGGCTCGTTCCAGGTAAACTGGTTTATGTGCATGGGCGACGTCGACCACTAACCATCAGGTGGTACGTTTGCCAGTTTGCCTATCCAACTAACATAAAAAAAGATCAGACTGTTCAATAAATCTAAACATCCACAGTGGTTAAAATATCTAGAATACAGGTCTGGAAATCAAAATTATTACCAGTAACTTGGTTTCTTGGTTGATTCGTTCTTGGTTACTTGGTTGGGTTGAAGAATCACTTTAGAGATTTTGCGATGACAAATGGCTTACTAATACTTACGCCAAGCTAAGCGCGTACTATACTTACTATATATCTCAGCGATTAATCTTTTGGATTAATTTAAATTCGTCATATTTTAAAATACAAAATATAATTAGATACCAAATACATAATAGTTGGTAATAATTATACTATTATGCGTGAACATTTGAATAACATATATACATAATACACTACATATTAGCATTTATAGTAAATTCAAACCGATTCTAGTAAATAATAATTTTTAAAACGATTTTTTTATAATACGGAGTTTACACTTAAATAGATGACAATAGTCCATTCAATATTTTAAATAAAATTCGGGAAAATATGCAATACTGCATTGTTTTTTTTTCTTTTGCTCCGGAGAGCATTTTCCCGGCGTAAAAAAAAGTTAAAGGTTATGCTAATATAATATTCCAAAGCACTCGTAATAATTAAAACGTCTTTAGTCTGTTCGCGAGAGACGACTTCATTAATAAATATATATTATAACTAGCTGTTGCCCGCAGCTTCGCTCGCCCGCGTTAAATTAGATTTACAGCCGTAGACGGTTTGATGATGATTATTTTTATAGCCTAAGTTACTCCTTGAAACATCAGCTATCTGTCAGTGAGTGCCGTCAAAATCAGTCCAGCCGTTTCAGAGATTAGCCGGAACAAACAGACAGACAGACATACAAAAATTGTAAAAAATGCTATTTTGGTATATGTACCGTGTATACATCCATATGCATTTAGTAAAAAGCGGTTATTTTAATATTACAAACAGACACACCAATTTTATTTATCTGTACAGATGAGAAAAATGTAGATTTTACCTTTATTAAGTTAAATGTAAGGTAGGTAGAAATCCAAATCCGGGACCCTCGAAAAGCGGGTGTGGTTTTAATTAGGGTGGGCACTCCCACATTGGGTCAGGATCTAACCGAAGATCCTGACTGCATCCACAAGGATTTCCCTGCGATAGAAAGAAAGTACCTACTTAGTTCTTCAAAGAAATCATGTATCTGTATGTCAATGCTACTTAATAATTTGTAGTAGTATAATATAAGTATAAGTATTAAAATATTTGCACGGAAAATGTATGTAGGTTTCTAATCCAGTTGTCCAAACCCGTATCCTAACTAACTATATATGACAATACTAGCTATTTCCCACGGGTTCGATTAGTTCGAGTAAATTACATTTATAGCATTGAAATGTACCTTTAGTAATATGTATAAACGATGACTCTATACAAAATATTTCTAATTTAAAGAAAAGACTTGTTCAAAATTCTCACTTGAAAAATAAAAAATTGCTCCTTTTTAGGTAGCTTTGCTAAGGCAACACCTACAAACTATAAGTTAGTTAAGCATTATTTTATAACGATGATCCTAAATTGGCATACTTTTTACATAACACGCTATCAAACTATTTAGCAACTCTAAATAGTTTGAGAGGTTGTACTGTACCTACTGAGGTTTTTTATGTGCACATACAGTAATGTGTGCATTTTGAGATAAAACGGTTAGACCGATGGAAATGCAGTTTTCTCTCATATATTGGTAATTTATTGCAGTTTGATGTAATTAATTTGGTTGTTAGGACGTAACAAACCTGTACCTTTTAGCCATGTAAGTTTTAAAACTTTAATTAATCTTTTTTTAGTAACGTTTAAGTACAATATTTTTTATTATTTGTGGCTTTATTTAATCTAAGATACAACACAACATACGATTTACTATCAGTAGTGTTGGTCAGTGGTTCTTACATGTAAGGCCGGACATCAGTCACTAATTCACTATAGAATGTAGAACCTGTTGTCTTTACCGATACTGGTGATATCCTGGGCTATATTTTAAAACCCTCCAAAATTATTAGTTAAATCTATTATAAATGCACCTCCAGTAATTTGAAAAAGCTATTCATCGACACGACGATAAGAGGCGGTTTGATTTCATTATGCTGATAGTAGTTGAGGCTTTGGGTGCTTGGAATACTGATACTTTGTTGAAATAATGGAGAATTATAAAAGGAGGGCAATTTGAATATTCCAATTTATATTTTTTGGATCCCTACATCCATTTCGAAAGACCTTCAAAGTCTTTTTCCAAATACAAAATATGTACCAATAGTTGAACGGCAAAGGAAAAGTTACAATATCCTGTATTAAAACAATTAACTAAAAGTAAAAATGTTTGATTATTATTTTAAATTATAATAATCGATTTGATTTTATTAATTAAAAGGAAATATAATTACTCATGATCACTGACGTAACATCCGCAAATATCACTTTGTGGATTTCGTACGAAGTCCTTCGTGAAGATAATCGTTGTATTAATAATGAAGTTAAATGCTCATGTACAGTTATTTAAGTATGTATTATTAATAGCTATAAATATTATTTATAATTAACTAGTTGTTGCCTTTTTTGGACTCGTTGCTTCCGAAAGATGTAATGTGGACGCAGCTCTACCCGCTACTAATGCCGCCTTTGGTGAGAACCCCGGATCTGTTAAGCATCAGGGTATGTCAATGGATAGTCAGTCCCCCATGGGACCGACGCCACCTCCACACAGGGGTTGTTCCGCACCACAGAACAACCAAATGGGGTAGGGCAATGAGGTTCCCATTCTCGTCCCTTGTTCCGCCTGCTCTTTTGTCTCATCTTCTCATAAGAGGGGTAAAGAGCAGCTACCTCGGTTCACTTGGCTTTGCCCAAGGTGCTGGGTTCACTTTAAGCTACTGAACCCCACCGCCACGACAAGGCCTGAACCATGGTGGGGAACTAGCTGTTGCCCGCAGCTGCGCCCGTGTTCATATTTACCGCTTTATCTGATCTGATCATGATTAATTTATAGCCAATTCATAAGTCATTCATAGACTCATAGATCACACACGACTCTGGTGAAAGATTAAAATTGGGTGAGAAGTTTTGAAGATAACCTACATTCTCCTAGTGTAGCTCCTACATTAGTATTGATGTAAGGTATCATTAGTAACCCGAGCTAAGTAAAACTAGGGCTTGCATTCGAATATTCTAATATCCGAATACCTAGATTGCAATAATCGAATATTCGATTAAAATCAGTAACACCATAGTTTTGAAGTAGCCGTAAAACAATTTCTATTGCAGACGCTCACTATCCGTTTCCGTCATCCGATTTTCTTCATAATCCATGATTCTGCATTTCAGGAACGATTGTTCGAGGATCGAAGAAGTCATGGTTTTTTGTTATAACAACAGAGTGGCGACGAGGCAAAGGAATTTTCGAAGTTTGTTTTTTTTTCGGATTCGGACAAGAAACCACTCTTATGTGAAGAGAGCCTGGAGATCTGTAACACAGGGTCTCCCTAGAACATAATAATATTCAATAGGATTGAAGTTAATTTTGTTATAATTAGTTTCATTGGCTAGTTGTCCGTTCACCCCGGGCGGAAAGGACTCACGTCGGGGGCTGCCCTCCAGATCGGAGGGATGAGGGTCAGGATGAGCCCCCATATGAAGTATCTGGGGCTCATCCTTGACGGAGGGTGGACCTTCGGCTCTCATTTCTCAATGTTGGGACCGAAGGTAGTAAAGGCGGCAAGTGCTCTGTGCAGACTCCTCCCAAGCCTCAAAGGATCCAGCGCCGCCTGCAGACAGCTATAGTTTGGAGTCTGCCGGAGTATGGCGGGTGACCTGACCGCGAGGAGTCATCGCGGTAAAAGTGATTCGGGGGTACCGTACGATATCGTTGGGGGCAGCCACTGCCCTGGCCGGTGACACCCCGGAACTCGTGGCGGAGGTTCTTGCCGAGGCGCACTCTTATGTCTGCGATAGGTCATAGGAGTGCGGAGGGAGCGCCGATATGATAGACTGTACATATAACGAGACCATGTATTTTTGAATTTAAAATGGGACAGACCTATTTAATTCTAAATTGGTTCTCTCATGAGCATAACACAATATAATATTTATGTTCTGTTTTACTACGTTTTTCTGTAAATCGCCACTGTCTCGGAAAAAAGACACAAACTTTTGTTAATTTAACTTCAATTTGTTATTTGAAAATAGTTCATCCAAATAAGACAAAAAATAAAAAAATGTGATTATAACAAAAACCTAGTTTTTTTCCTATTCTTCGAATAATTCGAACAAGTACACACACGAAAAGAATTCGAATATTCGAAAATCAAAATATTCGAATATTTACAAGATCTACCCTACCTAGAAGAGAAAATTTTGCAAATGTCTTTTAACCTGGGTTAAAATTTTAAAGTACCTACATTCTTTGTATGTGCAAAATTTACTAAGTTAAAATGAAATAACGTTTTACCGATGTTTCTACACTTCAGGACATGAGGTCGTCTGACACCAGCTCGTGTCTTCGTCTCAGTTCTCCCATGACTACGGTTGCTGTTCCATCCTCAACGTCGAGAAACCAAACTAACGCACATATAATGTGTATAAGGCCTTAATCAAACCCTCGTTCGGTCACCCCATGTAATTGCTAGTTGGTAAACTATCGTGATCAGTATGCGATTACTACATAGACGAGTCACTGGATTTTCCCGGGGGAAATACGGGAATAACACGCGCTATTGTAGTTTGTAAACTCAGTGGTAACACTCTAGGGGAGCTTGTTAAATTAGTAATCAACATCATCATCATCAGCCTCTATCCGCCCACTGCTGAACATAGGACTCAATGAACGCCAAGACGGCCGATTCTTTTCTTCTCGCATCCAACACGGACCGGCCGCCGTACGAAGATCGTCTAATGAATTACAGGCACAAACTAGTATTCTTTGTATACTTAGTCTTCTTGACATAAACGGCACGGCTCTCCTCCTCGAAATCAGGCGAGACAATAGTTTGCCCATGCGCAGGTCTAATACCTACAGCAGGGAATGAAATATATTTAAGGGTTAGATTCGACCCTTCACTTCGAGGCCAAGCCCCAGTACATCATCGCTCACTTCTATTTTTGGATTGTCATTTATTTCACGTAGACTATATAATATGTAACACCTAGTATTTACCCTGGCTTTTCTTCTGAACTGTGCAAGTTAAACTCCCCGTGTCAATTAACTCTATAAACACTGTCTGTCCATCAAAAGAGATGCAGATAACTTTTGCCCATTATTGCCATGTGGAATAATCTTGTTGGCAAACATTAAAGTCATTAACTTCTACCGACACCAATACACCATTTTCGAGCATAAGTAAAAGTAATGGATGCGAAAGTGACTTATATTACCTAATACATTTTGTAAGTTATTTTAATAATAACTTAATTAAAATGCTTAGAATATACCAGCAGTAGCCAAGTGTGACGGTATGGCGATATATCTACACTTTCTATATAGTCTCGTCAACGTGCCTTTTAGGTGAAAACCTTTTCCCCGTCTCCTAAAAATATGGTGGTTTTTTATATAAATTGTTATTTATATTTTTTATCACATTTAAAAAAAAAAACTTCTTTTCTAAGTTTTTGTCACCGACGTAAATTGTTGATAATAATCTGAATATAAACAATTTTTTTAATTCTCCCAACGGTAATCTATTCTGAAGCCTTTGAAGAGTAGCTCTACGAAAGGGAAAAACATGAGAATTGTAGTTAAGCAATTATAGCACTTACAATATTAATATTCAATATTTGTTTGTGCAGCTAAATATAAAAGTAGCAATTAGTGACCGATATTGAATCAATTTCTAATAAACAATCTCAGTAAGCAAAAAATCCAATTTTTGCCGCTAATATAAGTCTAGTAAAAATGTTATACTTGTCATGTCAAAAGGGTTTCTTCGCATAATATAATTTGTCATTATTTAACATGGCATCCTTTTTTTCCTAATAAAAGTTACGCACAATATTAAAATGGCAATAACTGCCTAGCTGTAACTTATTTAATCATTTCTACTATACAAAAGCATATAATAATTCGTCATGCATACAAAATATATATTTTTACGCAGTATGATTTTTAAGCATAATATTTAGACCAAAGTTTAGTAAACTTTGTGTTAGTGTATAATAAAATATTATCTACTCGTATATAAAATAAACATGTTGGTGACTTGGGGGGCGCCGCTCTCTGACCTACTGTGAAGCCTTATCCCTATGCCTAAAAATAATTTTAATGCCTAATAACTTTATGCCAATCTAAATTAGGAAAAAAATTATAATTAAAAAAAATCGAAATAAAGGGATCCCTATTTAGTAATATTGGGATATATTGTTTTCTAATGTTTACGCGAATGTCACTCATTACAATGACCAAGGATCCAAATCAAGGATGATCCGCGAGGCTATTGAAATTAAAAAAATATCCTAATTTCAATAGAGAAGATGGCTGGCTTTTACCACCTGCTTGGGATCCCATTATTAAAATTATCAAATCAAAATCCAAGCATAATATGTCACAGATTAAAGATACAGTTACCACTTTCTGCGTAGATAGGACTAAACAAAATATTGATGTATCATAGGATAGTTTCGAATAACTTTGTAACATTAGGACGTATGACACCTCAGTCCTCCCGGGACCATGGTTGCTGTAAAGTATCTGAAACGTCGGGCTTGTAAAAATCTTAATAAAATCCGTAAAATTGTTTTATTATAATGAGTGAAATTCGCGCAAACATTAGAAAACAATAAATAATTTGTTTTATTTTTATAATCATCTTTCTTCTTCAACAAACACTGCTGTTTTTTAATTATAAACGCAGTCCAACCATTTATATTGCTAACCAAAATTTAAATATGCTCACCAATCAAATAAACTGCCGCTAGAAATATTTTCTCTGCTGCCTTGCTCCACTGCCCAAATTATTATTATAAATTATTTGACGGCGCGACTTTTTATTTTGTACAAACATAATCAGACAATCAGCCTGCTGTTTGAAGAAATTATTTCTCCACCATACAATGATTTTCTTAGCCATAATAAAAATCAGAAGCTTGATTTATTGCTGGCAAAATGGTTTATAGGCTGTTATTTTTTGTTAGCCGAATTAAAAAATAGCATACAAAGTACCTAATTGTATCACCAAGATCCGTCGAGCCGTTTGAAAGAGTGTGACCACAAACACCCTGATACGAACGTTTTCTCATACATCTTTTTCGTTCTACATCGTTTTATCATAATATATATAGATCATATATATATACATAGATATGTATAGACATATCTATATAAATAAAAAAGAATTGCCGTAATGTACGCACATAATTACAGAAACACTGCATCAAATTAGATAATTCTTTTTTTGTTGTGTTGGTTATCGTCAGGACAAGAAGTAAAATTATGATGATGCGGAAACATTTTTGAACAACGTTTGCCAGGTTCAGCTTGTAAAGTATATAAAATAATAAAATAATATCATTTATTTCGGGATTAATAAATGCCCATAGAGTGTTATTTACAATAGTTATCTAAATTAAAATTATGGGAAGGTCTATAAACCCTGTGTATTTTAATTTAGCAAGCTGATCACACGTAAACAGTATTCACGGAAACATCTATACACTACGTATATATAATGTTAATTGTTGATCTGTATGTATGTCAAATATGCGGCGTGCGGGAGAAATTGCGGCGCTACACAAGCGAGACCGGCCTGGTGTTACGCTAACTGCTCTGTTGTGGAGAAAAAATTGGGTTGAACATACATACAAGGCCTTTTAAAAGTTCCGCAACCATAAAGACTAACCAAAAACAGTTACAGCAGTGGGGAACACGGGAACAGGTTGGTGATGATGATATACACCAGCAATCACACCACTTTAACTTAGTTGTATAATCGTAAATTAGTTTAAGAACCCGCTTGAATCCGTCCAGTGGTGTCCAGACACCTGACTACTAGACCGTAAAAATACAATATTCGTCAAACTGAAACGTCATGTCCGGCGGTTTGTTTATCCACAAGTCTTTAATTTGGTAACATTAAAATGTATGCACGATTCGCTATTGCAAAAATTAAAGGTGTGGATATATTAAACAGTTTCAAAAATATCTTGGTGTTCACAGAGATAGGCCTCTATTTTAAGACTATGGACATAATATACTATACTTACTATGAAACTCTCATTCGTTAGTACGTCAATATCAAGCAATGAATGAAGTTATTTCCCTTGTTCGTAACAAAAACTAAACCACAATCCTTGTTACAGTGCCCCTTCAAGCTGCAGAAAAGCCTGTCTGCCAACGAGGAGAGCTGGTGGACGGTGAGCACCGCTCACCGCTCCACCTGGAGGGTCTACCTCGACACCACGGAGGAGTACATGAGCGCCAGGAATACTTCGTGAGTACCAGAATCTTCTACATACTCTTACTCTACTTTCCACGTCAACTTTATTATCATCAGCGTCAGAAAATCTTATACAATATGTAATTGCAGTGCTCTGGCTTCTACCTCGAAATCAGGCGAGGAGGGCATTTCTAGATAACTTTAAAGATTTTTCATCTTATCTGTTAGGCAATATTCGACGTTTTTCAAATCAAACTCGAAAAACTCCGTTTGAAACTCGAATCCAGAACCATTTCGCTTTCAAGCATCATTTTTGATCATAGAGCAATAATTATGTTGTAAATGTTCCCCATTCATAGATCCTTAGAAAAAAGGTCGTCTTTTGACCTTTCCTTCCAAGGAGGTTTTAATATGTATTTGGGGAAAAGAAGCGGAAAAATATTGTTGATAGCCGTGATGTTGTGAAGCATGTACACACGTAGTAGATGAAAATGGGATCAGGTACGCATTCTGAACAATCAACGTTCTGATATTTTACGTACATTAGGGTCATTAGGTAACATTGG
This sequence comes from Helleia helle, assembly GCA_963853865.1. Taxonomy (NCBI): domain Eukaryota; kingdom Metazoa; phylum Arthropoda; class Insecta; order Lepidoptera; family Lycaenidae; genus Helleia; species Helleia helle. Next base: position 6,358,295 of record OY971423.1, on the reverse strand, counting down.
GTAGTACTCTAAAGTAAAAAAATACACATAAAACTGTTTTTTCGAGCATATTTCCGTTAAATGCTCAATGTTGATTGTTTATATGTCTTTATGAATTATGGGGCCAAAGTTATTAGGTGTCTATTCACTAAATAAATTGTTTTGATATTAAAGAAATCTTGTAATTATTATTGCATTACTTATTAACTTTCTAATATTGGTTTTTAAATGTTACCTGTAATAATTTATTAAGAAATAAGTTTTTGTGAAACAGTAGGTTTTGTAATGTAAACAAAAGAAAACGTTTAGGATGCACACGGAATATTTGATGTAAATGGTGAATTATTGGAAAACAACTTACATAACGTCTTAGTATTGGTCCTATGTATTCTTATGCAAACTCACTAGTACATAGTAAGAATAAATTTTGAGTGAAAGAAAGCTTAGTTTCCTTTATTTGTGTATTGCAACTGCTACTTTGTTTTTTGTTTTTAATAAATACATTATATTAGAAGACTTATTTAATTGAAATCGTACTAAAACTAAAGTAACCTGTTTTACCGACACATCCTCCTCGGTCGGTGGAACAGTTGCAAAAGTGTTCTGACTTCTGGCCTCTCACCTCTGGAACTAATGTCGCAGTTGAAGGAATTAGGCATTCCTGAAAGAGCGAAGACAGGCCTTCATAGAATAAAATGATAGTGATGTTCTAAAGATAGTTAAGTCTTCATTTTTATCATAGAAATTAATGAGTCAGTTATAAATTAATGAGTCAGTTATAAATTAATGAGTCAGTTATAATTTTCTTCCTCATTTCCCATGTCTCGGAATATGCAGATTACATCGCGAAATAAAGAAACCGAACGACCTTTTAACCTCCAGTGAAATGCATTTTTATTAATTTTTTCCCATAGTAAAGAAAATGTTGATTGTTTATTGTTCTGGCTGATGGTGACGGACGGTTGTTGCAGCGGTCTGCTGTGCCAGATTCGACCCAACCTGGGCGAGTTCGGGGTGTACAGACTCAATGCCACCAGGGAAGGCTGCGACTTGCGAACAGAGAAGGAGCCTGTGGATATTTATTTACGTAAGCATTTTGATTAATATTTAGTTGAGGAGTTTTTATCTTTGTTAGTTTTATGTTTGTACATATATGTACCTTCACCCCACCAAGGTTCAAACTTTGCCGTAGCGGTGGGGCTCAGTAGCATAAGGTTGATGCGGCATCTTGAGCGAAGCAAATTGAGCCGAGGGAGCTGCTCTTTGTACCCCTCTTATAGAATAGAGGATAAAAGAGCAGGCCTTGTCCTATACAAGGGGCGAGGGCGGGAACCTCACCCCATTGCACTGTCCCGACGTTGGGAGGGGTTGTTCTGTGGCGACCCCTTTGTAGAAGTGGTGTCGGTCCCTTGAGGGACTGACTAGCCGTCGAGGTGCCCTGTTTGCTCAATAAATCCGGGGTACCTCACCAAAGTCGGCATCGGTGGGTTTTAGTGGGTAGAGCTGCGTCCACCTTACCATCTTTCGGGCGCAGCGAGTCCCACATACCCATCTGGGGAGTCCCCCTCCACAGCGGGATGCCTCAGAGCAGTTCCTGGCGTAAAAGAAAAATAAATAAATACCTCCAGACCCGGGTGGACACTGGCAGTTGCGTAAGACTCGGTTTTGTCTACAGTTTTGTCTCTCAATGCCCTATCCAGTAACTACTCCTCAGAAGCCATGGGTCACCCAACCTCATAACTGAGGTGCATTGGATCTGACCATATTACCTGGGATGGGCCTCGATAATTCCAGCTTAAGGTGACCTGCGTTACTTCGTATCCTATACGCAAATGTTAGGTCTTGGTGCTTTTTTACAACCTAACCTGTATGTAACACAGAAAACCGTGCACAGGCCTAAACAGGTCTACATGCATCTATATGCAGGACCCTTGTTTTTGCATTTACCTGTTCTGGTATATTATGGTCTGAATTTTGACTTGCATGTTGAGTATCTCTTCAAGTGAACAGAGCGCTGAAACACACGATTCTCGGTACGTTTCTCTGTTCGCTGCTGGAGATAAGTCTCTTCTAAAGCATTGGCACCCAAAATCAAATCACCCGCCACTCGCATTCAACTAGGAACGATATCCCTTTTAGAATAATTTTATGTGTTGTGTTTTAGTTACAATCGCTACAAGGCTTTCTTATTTTCTAATAAATTGTAGAATATATATTACCTATTATTACCTATATAATATTATCCTCACAAAAGGTCATAAGTAATTTAATAATTAAAAATATATTATTATAATAATTAATAATTGAGGTAAACATCATCACTAATGCAAGATTATAAACAATAGTTTAAGAGATATTCGAGGTTGCACACAGACACCTTGACATATATCTGTCCTCTGGTATCGATGTTTTATCATATTGATATCATTATCACTTCCCTGGCCTTATTCGAAGATCTGCCAATAAATTTCTCCATATATAAATGTTTGTCTGTGTTGCCTTTTATAGACGGTACGAAACGATTTAATGAGGTAGTATAATTAAACGAATTCTTACGGATTTTATGTTTTTTACATTTTCAACATTTCAGATATTTTACAGTGACCCTGGTAACGTTAGGATGTTTGACACCTCCCCACCATGGTTCAGGCCTTGACGTGGCGGTGGGGCTTATTAGCCTAGGGTGAGCCCAGCACCTTGGGCGAAGCAAATTGAGCCGAGGGGGCTCTTTGTACCCCTCTTATAAGAAGAGGGGACAAGGGGTGAGGATGGGAACCTCACCCCATTGTACTGTCCCGACGTTGGTGGGGTTGTTCTGTGGTGCGGGACAACCCCTCTGGAGGTGGCGTCGGTCCCTTGCGGGACTGACTAGCCGTCGAGGTGCCCTGTTAGCTTAACAGATCCGGGGCACCTCACCAAGGCGGCACTGGTGGCACTCGCCGGGTTTTAGTGGGTAGAGCTGCGTTCATATACCATCTCGGGCGCAGCGAGTCCCACATGCCCACCTGGGGAGTGGGTCTCCCGGGATGCCTCAGAGCATTTCCCGGCGTAAAAAAAAAAAAAAAAAAAGGATGTCTGACACCTCAGTCCTCCCGTAACTATGATGGGGTTTAAGATAATTAAAACAGGTCTGAACTAGAAAGTCGGTTGTAAAGCAGGCAAGAGATAGTGCCATGCTGCTATGCATGCAGCCGATTTAAGCCGGCACGACCGGGGTGATACCTCTCGCTCACATATCACCGGCGTCAAGTGACAGCTATGCTGTAGCGTTTCGTGCGGTTTGTGAGTTTCCAGTGGCCCATTTAAAGGAGGCCAACACATCTGCATAATCTCTGGTTGTGCAGATTTGTATGGGCGTCGGTGGCCTAAAGCTTCGACTGCTCGACGTTTGCTCTTCTATGCTAGAAAAAAAAACTTTTTGGGTCCAAACTTCTTGATGGTAAGTCACCATAGCCAATGAATACAAATAAGCTCATCTGGGACTAACCCATCTCATAAATTGTTACCTATCGTGAGACATAAAAAAGAAGTCTGAGTCACGTGTGGTGGTGTGGTGGCACGTTGGCAGTTTGCTTATCCAAGTAACATAAAAAAAAAGAATATGACTTATTAATTTGAAACGTAGACTTTTGACAAGGATATGTATGCAATATCCACTTAATTGTTTCATGAAATAAAGTGTTACATTTACATGGATGTCGATTGGTTAATTTCATTAGTACAGTTATTAATGTACAAAACACTGGAAGCAACACTTGAAGTTTCGGTAACATTGCAGTGTTTTAAACTGGGTATGAAGATACACTCAGAAGAGCGGATGGCCGATGGGCCAATAGGGTTCAAGAGTGGAGGCCGCGTTTAGGTTGTAAGTGTTGGTCGGCCATTTACCAGGAGGTAAGACGATCTCCGTGCAGTGGCCGGTCCGGTGTTGGATCGAGTGACGAGGGATCGGCCGTCTTGGCGTTCATTGAAGGAGGAAGCAGTGTTTTCATCGCGGTTTTATCCGCTAAAAAACTAAACGACGAAAATAATTTCCTGTACCATAAATAGCTGATATTATTCGTCAATTATTCGACTATAAAATGTAAAAATATTTTTTCAAATTCGACTGGTGTTTCCGAAAATTAACAAACAGATTCCAACGATTTCAAAAGTATAATAATAAATAATAAATCATTTATTTTCAGGCATTATGGCCCAAAGATATACCTTACTACTACTAACATACTAACTATATATGTATAGATTTGAGTAGCGAAACTACGCAGTAAAAATGGCTAAAGCGATAAATCTGTCGTCTGTCCTCTATTGATAATGTTTGGTGAATGATATCCGAAACATGAATGTGAAAATCTTAATAAACCGTCATAAAATCCGTAATAGAACCGCACGATTAGAAGATCTCGCGTGTCTGAAAGGTCCCTAATTATAATATATTATACATATAAACAAGGACCGAGCGATTTCCACGCGATTCTGAAACCGCGTGGGTCCGCCTTTTCTGAACTAGGGTTGCTATAAATTATGGCGCCATACTCCATAAAAAAAAACAAAGTTAATTCACAACACTGTAATTACACAAAATATTACATAAAATGTAATTATAATACGATAAATGTAAGTTAATTAAAGTTATGTTTATGAACTATCACACTACCTTAACCTTGTCTCGTATGTCGTAACTTTGGGGCCGGATAACGGAAATTAATTAAGAAATTTATGTAATATGTGACCCCGTACCGACATTTATATTCAATATGTAGGTATGTGTTCATCGCGAATTTTGAAGATATATTATTTATACAAATATTTACCCTTGGGATTCGAAGCTGTGACCCCCCGTGTGAACTGGTGTCACATTGGAGGTTGATCTAAGTTCATAATTCATATTAATTTACTAGTCGTAATGCTGGACGTAACCCCACGCCAGGAGGCTGTGTGGTCGAAGACTCCACGGTGGCCGGGAGAAACCCCCCTCATATTAAAATCAATAGGTGAGCCAGGCCACCAAACCGATCTAGCATTAGGGCCAATAGGCCATTAGCTGAGTCCATTCCAAAAAACAAAGTGCTGGTTGACCATTATCCAGATGGGAAGACGATCTCCGTGCAGTGGCCGATCCGTATTGGATGCGAGTGCGAGTGGATCAGTCGTCTTGAACCTTGAAGGCCTATGACCAGCAGTGGACGTATAAAGGCTGATCATGATGATGATGATGACGAAATGAGTTCAGTCGAGACATGAATTCCTCACAAAACTTATTAATGCTTCACAAAACTTATGAATTCCTCACAAAACTTATTAATGCCTCAAAAACCTAATGAATTCCTCACAAAACTTATTAATGCCTCACAAAACTTATGAATGTCTCAAAAAACTTATGGATGTCTCACAAAACTTATGAATGCCTCACAAAACTTATGAATGCCTCACAAAACTTGTGAATGCCTCATAAAACTTTTATGTGTTACCCGAGGAGTTTGTTTGTTTCAACGCAATTTTTTCCGTTTTCTTAGTTTAATTAATTGTTGGGAAAGATTTTACTGAGGCTATTTATGAGCGAGAGAGATATATATATATATATATATATATATATATATATATATATATATATATATATATATATATATATATATATATATATATATATTAGTTTGCGATGGGTGAAACAGTCGAGTACAGCTACAGAGAATTAAAATATTTGATCGTTAGATATTTTTAAATATAATTTTGTTGACAACATATCCTATAAATCAAATTTAAAATGTTACACATGAATCATGTCCTGTGATTAAACTATTGGAGTCCTTTTATGATGTCGTAACGTCCTCTCCGTTCGGCACATTATAAGTAAAGCATTATCATCGTCATGAGCCTTTATCTGTCCACTGCTGGAGGTACATCTCTCAATGCGCCAAATAAATAAAAATAAATAAATGTTATGTACCAATACACCACGTTAATGGGAGCTAAGTTACCGTTGTGTGTAATAAGTTTATAAGAACTACTGCCCAAGATAATAAATTTAAGAAATATTTAGTTTATTATAAATGTATCATCATCATCATCATCATCATCAGCCTCCATCCGTCCACTGCTTAACAGTGAGACCTCCCTCAATGAACGCCAAGACGATCGATGCCTCGCTACTCGCATCCAAAGAAAAATCTATATTTAATATTTATTTTGAGTTTGTTTTTAAATGATTATTAACACATAGGTACATATTCATCCATGACCCACCACCCGGTGCATATATTTATATATCTATACAGATAAATAAAATTGGAGTGTCTGTTTGAAATATTAAAATAACTGCTTTGTACTAAATGCATGTAGACGTCAACACAGTAGGTACATACCAAAAAAAAACATACCAAAGGTAAGTGTATAATTACCAAAATAACTTTTTTTAAATTTTTGTCTGTTTGTTTGTTCCGACTAATCTCTGAAATGCGGGGCCGATTTCGATGGGACTTATACTGGCAGATAGCTTATGTTATAAGGAGTAACTTAGGCTATAAAAATAATCATTATCAATCCGGTTACGGCTGTAAATCTAAGTTAACGCGGGCGAAGCTGCAGGCAACAGCTAGTCTGTATATCTGTCCATATTCAATACCCAAATTGTCTGTACTGGGTGGAATTGGCGACCGCTGCGTATACTTTCCACTCGTCCACCCAGCCGTCAAATGTCTCATCTGTCATGTCTGTAGACTGTACCACCTGTGGTACTACACTGTACTATCACAGTCAATGATAGTATGGTCACATTCTATTACCACCACTTGTAACTATCAAGTCATGATAGTAGAGTTACTTATCATAAATAGTATGTTAATTAAGACGGTCAAGGCGGATTAAATTTACTTCTAAACTGCTTTGCCTTCAAATCAACTCGTCCTGAGATCTTACACTCACATATGGTAATCTAGTATTTGAAAAGTTAGTAATGTTAGTATCGACCACCGACTAGATCAACTGACGGTCTACCTTTGGACTTGTCTGTAGCTGGAAGACACTTGTGTATAGTATGTAGTACCTAATGGATGAATTGGCAAAGGTTAAGAAACTACAGTATTGAGTTTGAAAGAAAAAAAAATATCTTATCCTGATGATTTTAAAATACTCTATTTTTTATAGCAAACGAGCAGTCGAAGCCCTTTGGCGACTATCGACGCCCATACACATCGGCACAACCGGAGACTATGCAGATGCGTTGCCTTTTCCCTGCCCCCACCCCCCAATGGACCTCCGGAGCCTCGCAAACTTTGCAGCCGAATTGGGCTGGCAAGACTGTGGTACCTCTCGCTCACATAACACCGGGGTCAAGTGTTAGCTATGCTGTCGCGTTTCGTGTGGTTTGTGAGTTTCCGGTGGCCCATTGGAGGGATAGAGAAAACGAGAGCAACGCATATGCACAATTTTTGGTTGTGCGGATGTCTATGGGCGTCGGTAATCACCATAACACCACAACTTCTCGGTTGCCTCCTTAAGACATTAAAAAAATGTAGTAACCGGACCTGATAATAATATAATACATGATGTGTTTAACATTATGTATTCTTCTTCACCTTTATTTTTTAGTTTTGTAGCAGATTTAAATAATCCTCAGTGTTGCGATTATTGATCTCAGTGAAAGAAATGAGAAAGTACGAAAATATTGTGGTATAATATAATAATAATAAAATAAGTAAATTATACTATTTATGGTTGTACACTTTCAGTTTTATAATCTTAAAAGTAAATAGGAAAATGAAAGTATAAAATGGAATTATGTCTCCGTAATGGTAGATTGTAAATTACTTGCTTTGGTGTCTTTTGTGGCGAGGCTGGCGAGAGCTGAACAGCCTAAATATCAGCTAATCTGCTAGGTTATTTTTTATAATAATATGCAAACCAACCATAAATATGGCACGCATATTTTACGATATTTGCCAGAGTACTGCACTACTTATAAAGAAAGGATTGTATGTTAGAATAGTTAAGAATTACGATGTATATTAGGATAGCAAATTAACAAATAGTTGCATACGACGTTCACATACACATACCACTACTAGTCTAGTGGTATGCTCGTAAGTACCAAAAAAATGATAGTAGGATTCGAACCCATGACATCTCAACCAAGCCGCAACCAACTAGCTGGCCGTAAAATAACACGTAATTAAATAGCACAGAGTAATCTATTATCAGTACAGCAAGTCACGCGCGAAAGGACCTGGAAAACTGTGATGTGGCGGAACTAATGGCCGAGAAAGTACGATTTATTTACTTTTATTAATAAATTAGCCTATAATTGTATCCCCACTAAGGTTCAAGCCTTATCGTGGCGGTGGGGCTTAGTAGCCTAAGGTGAGCCTAGCACCTTGGGCGAAGCATATTGAGCCGAGGGAGCTGTTCTTGTACCCCTCTTATAAGAAGAGGGGACAAAAGAGCAGGGGGGCAAGGGGCGTGGACGGGAACCTCACCCCATTGTAGGTACTGTCCCGACGTTGGTAGGGGTTGTTGTGTGGTGCGGGACAACCTCTCTGTGGAGGTGGCGTCGGTCCCTTGGGGAACTGACTAGCCGTCGAGGTCCCCTGTTTGCTCATGAGATCCGGGGCACCTCACCAAAGGCGGCATTGGTGGCACTCACCAGGTTATAGTGGGTAGAGCTGAGTCCACTTACCACCTTTCGGGCGAGTCCCACATACCCGCGTGGGGAAACCCACTCCCCCGCGGGATGCCTCAGAGCATTTCCCGGCGTTAAAGATAAAAAAAAAAAAGTATATGAATACCGCGGACACTGAGATGCTACTTCCTTCGTATAATATCAACAATGGGTATTATATGCTAATTTGCTCATTGTCACGCTGTACCAACTTTGCATGTATATTTTTTAGTTTATGCCAATAGCTAAAAAACAAATTTAAAAAACTGTCTAGATTACAAAATAAATGGCAAAATTTAATAATTGACCACTTTTAGAATTACAGACTGTATGTTTGAAATTTAACTCTAATATTTTCGTTAATTTAAAACACTGATTTAGCAGGATTTAGAAAATATTCAGGATATTATTACAAGCGTAACTAGCGAATCTAAATAATAAGACAATTGTCTATATCTAAAAATAATAAGACAATTGTCTTATTATTTAGATTTCTATATCTAAAAATAATAAGACAATTGTCTTATTATTTAGATTTCTATATCTAAAAATAATAAGACAATTGTCTTATTATTTAGATTTCTATTTCTAAAAATAATAAGACAATTGTCTTATTATTTAGATTTCTATATCTAAAAATAATAAGACAATTGTCTTATTATTTAGATTTCTGTGAGCGAAACCTAAGACAATGCAAAACGCTTAGCTACCTAGTACCCATCATTGCAAAATTTTATTATGTAGTTATACACCTGTCTTACGACTTGTTATGAAGTTGTATAAGGAATTGAAAGTACAGTTCTAAAAATACTTACCTTTTTTATAACCTTTACAAAACCTGTACTTTGACGAGTCATTGTGCACCTTATATAAAATATCTTATGCAAATTATCTAGACCCTGTGGGTGGGGAAAATCACGATGTCCCAAATCCTTTATAACCATAGATCATTCTATTCTTTTGATGAACGAGTTCCGTCCTAGTTAGATCTGTCCATTCTAATAAAACTATGCAAAAGGTTTACAGAGCAATTTCAACCAATATATCTTACAGCTATTATTGAAAATACTATTAATTCAAAACATTTTATTCTATCATGCTTCCTGAAATGTAGTAATAATTATATTTAAAAATTAAGAATTCAGTCGTTTTTGTACTTCCGTTCAGTGAATACTGCAATCTCTAGAGAATTTGTTGTTTTTCTCGTATAGGGAATAGAACAGGTCCCAGAATGCCATACGCTCGTTGTTAATTCTCTTCTCGACTCTGATATCGGAGTCAATTTTCATGTATGGCCTGGAATCTTCTGTCACTGGAGTCCAAATTGCCGGCAAAACTTCATCGGTATGTGGTGTTGGATTGCTGAAATAGAAAATTATTAAATGCCGGCACATGATGTTAAGTTGCCAGTGTGAACATAAAAACGAAACTAATTCTGTAAGTTTTGATGCCCGTAACTACGCTGCCTCACCTGCAATATTTTCCGAAATTAGGTATTAGGACGACCTCTGTGGTTCAGTGGTAAGCGAGTGTGCAAGCCGGAGGTTGCGGATTCGAATCCCGCCAGGGAACAAAAATATTTTCTGTGCTCCTGGGTCATGGATGTATATTAAATATGACGTGTATTATATAATAAAAATCTTAAATATATGTATAGTATAAAAAAAAGTATTAAATATATTTCCGTTGTCTGGTACCCGTAACACAAGTTCTTCGAGAACTTACCATACACCAGATTGACGTGGTGTGAAAGCGTCCATAGATACTATAATTATTATTATTATTAGGTACCTATGGATACGAGGGCGTAATAGAGCACATCCCTCTTATCTATAAATACAAAATTAATAGCAGTTATATCGTACCCATATTTCACGAAATTAGTCCACATCTTAATCATTCGCGTTTCAATCAATTTGTTTTCTTCTGTGTCCTCTATTTTAGAGAATAAATATTTCAGTTCTTCACCATTTGCAACACCACCTTCTGAACTTCCTTCATAACTAAATTCGTATTCAAAAAGTGGGTTAGCACTTTCACTAAGTAATTTTGACACCGTTCTTTGGATGGGGTGGTTGACATTTATATCTGCCTCAAATTTTTCAAATTGCGATTTAAGAGATTCAGAAATATCTTCATCACCAATGTAAAAGTGCCTTACAATTTTGGCTGCTTCAGATAGCTTATCTTGATCGAGATTAAAATTATCTCTTATTTTTTCATAAAATGGATCACTCCTAAAATAATGACCATCTTGAATCGTATTCGCATATTCATCACTTGTATGTCCTATGAGAACTGGCGTGTTCTTTACTTTCCTAGGATTTGATAATGATAAAGGAACATCTTCAACAAAGTTTTCAATGCCACTGAATGACTTCTCACGACACGGTTTAAATTGTAATCCTACGTCAGCTGCAGCCGCTGCTACCAATTCGGAAGAGGTTTTTACTAGGAAATCCATAGCTTCTAGTGTATCTGAGGTATTGAACCCTAGATGTGAAGCAAGCTTTAGAGCTGCTGTATCATCGCTGTTTACAAACATGCCAACATTTTGTGGTGTACCACTCTCGATTATTACTTTGTTATATAGCTTATCTTTATCAGAATAAAGATGGTGCAGAACAGAACTTGATCCTGCATCGTGACCAGCTATAGTAACATTGTAAGGATTACCACCAAATGCTCGTATATTATTTCGAATCCAAACCAAAGCGTCATACTGATCCTTTAACCCTTGGTTACCTGGTAGTGAGGGAATATCCAGACACATAAATCCATAAGGACCCAACCGATAGTTGATTGTGACCACTAGAATGCCTTGCCTCACCAATTTATCTGGATTATATTCTCCTGCGCTTCCAACTGCGAAATCGCCACCATGAATCCAAACTAACACAGGTAATGGATTTTGTGTGCTCGCGAGAATCGGCGAGTATATGTTCATTTTCAGACAGTCCAAGGATTCGTCTGCGCTTTTTGATACTCGAGCTGACAGAGAGACAGTTTGTGGGCATTTGGACAGTCCGTTGTAGGCATTAAACACCGCATCTCCAAATCCTTTGTGAGGCAAGGATGGCTGGAATAAAGCATTATAATTTGTTACACACATGAGTTACGTAAGACAGAACGATAAATAAGCCTGTATTGTGGAGCAGTCATTAATTAGTATTGTATGACTTGTGCAAAAACTCGTTTGATGCAACAGATGCAACCAGTTTGCATGTAAGCAGGACCGTCATCTTGGGGTTCTGTGGGAGGTCTATACGAAGTGGGTGGAGCTTAGTCGTGAGTCGTGACAAGTCGGTAATGCCATCAAATAAAAGGGAACACAACATAATGTAACATGCAGATATGATTATTAGAAACACAAATTAATTCACAACAAAGTGTAAACTTTGAAAATGTTATTAAAATTTAATTTAATTTGTAACTATATTTTATCTAACAGTCGTTAAATAATATACAATTTTAAATACAATAAAAAAACATAATTGAACTTCTTATTATTCTAAAGGAATTTGCACGTATTCTTATTTTTAAACGACTTTCGAAAAGGAGGAGGTTATATGTTCGTGTGTAGGGTCGGATGTCTCACATTGAACCAGGCAGCTACATTTAACCACCATTTTATTTCCGAAATGCGACGTTGCCAATTTCTGCAAAAATGGCTGAAAGAGAGGTATTTACTATCTCTGTCTGCCCACTAGTTTTCGTGGCGCCAGCGCGCGAAGAGGTTGTGTGAGGAGCATTTTTACGAAAATTAACTCGAAAAGTAAGTATTTTTTGCAAATTTCTTTCTTTTTTCACTTTTTTACAATAAATGATATTGGTCTTTTTATATTAATACTGTATACTGTAGTTATCCAGCTTGTAAATGCACCTTAATTCGTTACTGTGCAAGATTATTTTCCGGGTAAAATTTTGAGGTTAGTTGCCAAAACGTGGTCTGTCCCACAATGAGCCACTTGTAGGTGGTACACATTGAACCATGGCTCAATGTGTACCATTCCGAAGGTTAAATGTGTACTAACACTATAATTATTTATTTTGTTACAGTATGGCGCGAAATAAGGTGTTAGTAAGAAAAAGAGGTGGACATTCGGCTGCCAATATGCTTAAGGCCCTTCAATTGCATAGATCAGGCGAAAGTATTAGAAAAGCAGCGAAAACTTATTACATTGCGTACCCAACTTCACGACGCTACGTAGAAAAAAACTTGCACGTCAACGTAGAGGACCTTGCTAGGAAGAGATTGCTACCGAATTATGAAAATCATCTCATTTTTACCAGCGAACAAGAAGATGTTTATAAAGAGTACATTATAGAATGCGCTTTAAAATTTTTTTTAAAAAGACTGACAGACCTGAGCCTGAGCCACAAGACTAAAATTTAGATCCCAACGCACAAAATGTTGAACACGAATCTGTTGAATCACATGACAAATTTTGTAAAGATGGGAATGTGAGCCCATCACTGTTAAATTCTGATGATGTGGCAGAGATTAACACTGATCATGTGGCAAAGATAAACACTGATAATGTGGCAGATATTCTAGGTATAAATTAATCTACAGAACGTATTTCTATAGCATCACCCCGGATTATTCAAAGTTCTCCAATTGCAGGATCATCGAAGAATATCTCTTTGATTTCTCCTAGACAATTCATGCCACCAATTAAAGCTGTGCCCAGATCTAATAATAGAAAAAATAGAAAAAAAGGAAAAAGCAGAATCGCAACTGACACTCCCGAGAAAAAAGAAATTACAGAAAGCAAGACAAAGAGACAAGAAACAAAATCTAAAGCAAAAGAAGTAAAACGCGCTATTAGATAAAAAGGTGAAAAGAAATGCCCCAAAGAAAAAAAAGAAGAATGACACTGATGAGTCTACTCCTGAGGAAGAACTCGAAAACGTAATAGAAGTTAGTGAGACTGAAATAAGTGATATAGATGGATCTGAAGATGATGAAGAAATGTTGGTTGTGAGAGGAAATTTTGAGAAATTAACGCGTAAACTAGTTGAAGATGACTACGTTCTTGTAGATTTTAACGCAAAAAATATTAATGTTTACTATGTGGGCAAGATTATTGAAGTTGACACTTGCAACTATGGAGTTTCATTCATGCGGCTTATTAATAAACAAACTATGAAGTTCCGGATGCCATTGGAGCCTGATTTGGCTGATGTGAAATTAAAGGATATTAAAATGATTCTGCCACAGCCAAAAATTAATGGAACACAAAATCGGAACTCGACGTTCAACTTTCCAATACGTGTTGCTCCGACTATTAACTTACGTTAGATCTCATTATTCTATCTGTTTTTGATTATTTTATCTGCTGATATTCAGTAGAAGAATCATGTTTTTTATATGGTTTTCTCTGTTAATTACTTTTTAAGTTTAAAACTTTTTTGTTTTTCCATCGTGAAAGTTATTTAATAATGATGCCGATGGTAGCAATGTTTGACAAGACTCTAATTATGTTTTGTTACTTTAAATATTCTATTTTTGTTTTTACTGACGTTACCTACCTTTTAGAATTATTATTATAAATAAGTAGGTATTTGACTGATGCAAAGGTCTAATAATTGAACCAAAGTGGAAGAAAAATGTTTTGTTATGCTTAAAGTAGGTTTATGTTATAAAATTTAGAGCTATTATTAATTATTTTGTGATAAAAATCATGTTGCTCAAGTACAAATGAAGACTGACATTGTAAACTTAAGTTTTATAGTAAAATAATAAATATAATACTATCGATATTTAGCTTTTTATTACATTACAAAGCAATTTAAATACAAATTAGTCTAAATGTTAATGATTTATAAGGCGGTTCAATGTCGAAAATACCACGGTTAAATGTGTACCTCCCGATGGACACATCGAACCAAATCTAATTTTTTAGAATTTATTTTTTATTGCTAAAACCAAACAGAATTTTAAATAAAATTGTTGACCTTATTGTAGTTAAATAAATTTTCAAACTATATTAAAAAAAATTGGGGAATTAATCTAAAAACAAGCATTCTACGAGACTTTGAAATTTACCTGGTTCAATGTGAGACAACCTACCCTATATATTTTTTTGCTTTTCTATACGATAAACGGAATAGCTATAGATATAGCATATTATGTTCAGAGTTACTTTTATAGGCCTGACAGAAGAGCAAGGCATTTTAAGTTTACCGGTGGGAGGGAAGCGCTGTGCCGCGCTCCCGGCTGCATGGGTACCACCATCTTGCTTGTTTCTCCCGTGAAACAGCTTTGCTGTGTTTCGGAGAGAAGGGCAAGACAGGCAGTGTAATTACTGGCACCGAGACTAAATATCTTATGTCTCAGGATAGGCAACACATAGATGAGTTGCCTGGGCTCGTTCCAGGTAAACTAGTTTATGTTCATGGGCGACGTTGACCACTAACCATCAGGTGGCACGTTTGCCAGTTTGCCTATCCAACTAACCTAAAAAAAAAAGTTTAACTTGCAAATGCTACTAAAAGGAATTATTTTGTAATACTTACACCGAATGGGTTTGCAGCGTCTACTGAAGCGTATGGTACACCCAGGAACGAGGAATAGCTGCCATCACTGGCTTTCAACCCCCGTATCAGCCCTTGGTCTGTTATCACCAAGGGATCGACCCTGTAGTCGGCGGTATTGACATTGTATATTAAACTTAAAACCAAAGCTACCACGCCCTTCATTTTGCACTCATCAGTAGCTGGATGCTGACTGCTGGATATTGTCTAAAATGCAAGCGAGATAAACTGATATGTGTTTATCTAAAGAGGTTTATCGGAATATCAGTGTCATTGGTGTTGAAATTTATACTTCACGTGAAAATAAAAGGTTGTCTGCAATATGCATATGGTCTCAAAGTTAACATAATTCGATTTTCTAAAAATAAAGGCGTATCGAAAATTATGAAGACTATGGCATATAAGCTTATAGTTATTATAATTATAACATAGAATTATAAGGCAAATTCTAAGGAATCGAATGCAGTCACTTTGCGAAAATCACCTATCTACAGACGATTGTCTAATTCTTCGCAAGGAGAAAAAGTATATTAAACATAAGGTAAAAAGTATATTAAACATAAGGCTAGAACCTTCCAAAACTTTTATTATAAGGCTTTTATAATGATGACTTTTTAAATGCCTAATTTATCCATATTATACCAAGTATAACTAAATGGCATAAAAATACATAAAAATAGACAAAAATACACAATGAATAGAATAGAATAGAATAAACTTTATTCAGCAAACCAGATATGGCACCACAGTACAGATGATCATTACAAATAAACAATGATTCTTTTCTTTATACTTGACTATTAACATTCTAAGATTATCAACGTGATACGTGTAACAAACGTGATATTCATAATATTGGAGGATGATAGGGCAAGATTTTCTAAGATCAGCTAAACTAGTCATGTTCTCTAGTAGATAGTGAATACTATTTTCAGTCAGGAGAACGTATGGCCGATGGGCCAAGAGTGGAGGCCGCATTTAGGTAGAAATGGTCCCGTTAATGAGGACTGATCACCCGTCTGGCCTCGCTGGTGTCCCCACCCTTAAATATTAATAGGTAGAAGGAGTGTTGGTCGACCAGGTGGGAAGACGAACTCCGTGCAGTGGCCGGTCCGTGTTGGATGCGAGTGGCGAGGGATCGGTCGTCTTGGCGTTCATTGAAGGAGGCCTATGTTCAGCAGTGGATGGATAGAAGCTGATGATGATAATAGCATATTACGTAAATAATTAATAGTAGGCAATTCGTACCTATAGGTATACTTTCACGAAAGGCTTAATTAATTATTTATTTTTTTAACTCATCAATGATGACGAATTATATCAGTACCTCTACCTTGAGTTTTATTACAAGCGTAAATGACATAAACTATAGTATATAAGTAGTTAACGTAATAACGCAACACGAATAGAAAACTATACCATATCTTAGTTTTTATTCGTATTGCGTTTTACGCAACTACTATAATATGTCATTTACGCTTGTAACAAAAACTCTTGGTGGAGCTACATGCGTCTATTAGTTTGCATGCAAATTTTGTGGGGATTGTGACTTCGAAACCCGCCATATTGGTCAACCCATAGAATATGGTAGATAGGTATAAAGTCATTTTGTTGCGTACAACGCTGTTGTAAAAATTAAAAAATATCATTCTCTTTGGAAACGAATTGACTACTTTCAAATTATAATATTGCTTTTTTGTAATAACAAATATTTTCATTTTTCGTATGTAAAGATAATAATAGGCTTTAGATTAAATCATCTCAAACTTCGTCATGAGCACTCGCGAAGTACAGAGATAGCACATGAGATGCAAAATACTTATATTTTGATATTTACCTGTTATTTCAAGGAGAAAGTAAACGGAATGAAATGTAATAATGGGGTTGTACTTAAACTTACTTTTACATATTTTGTTAACAAAGTCGATTTATGTACAATTTCAGTAATAAAGAATTGAGCCTAATAAAATAATGAAAGGATGATCAACGGACTGACAGTTCTAGAAGATCCATTAGTATTTTTTAATATTGATCATGGCCTTTTTTATTACGCTTGCTTAGCGTGACAATCATCCTTTTCTTTCTTTAACGCCGGGAAATACTCTGAGGCATCCCGCGGGAGGAGGGGACTCCCCAGACGGGTATGTGGGACTCGCTGCGCCCGAAAGGTGGTAAAGCAGACGCAGCTCTACCCACTAAAACCCGGCGAGTGCCACCAATGCCGCCTTTGGTGAGGTGCCCCGGATTTATTGCTCTCGACGGCTAGTCAGTCCTCGACTCCAAAAGTAACAATAATGACGTGGTAAATGCAAAGATTGTATTAGTAGAAGAACAAGTTGATTATAAATTGTAGGCACAAAGATTACGGAAATTATTTTATTACTTTTTAGTTTTTTTTTTTTAATTTTGAAGACGGTTTTAATTTTTGTTTAATTTTTTTTTATCTATTATACAGCCCTCGTCGTTACAGTAGATGACTTTAACGTTAATAGTGTTTAAATAGAGAACTATGCAGCTTATCGAATATTTTAATGTCTAAGTCAAACTGGAAATGACATTTTTGCATAGTTAATTATATATATATATATATTGTGGCCAGTCTTACATAAGTACTGTATAAAAAATAAAAAAATGCGTTATACTTTTAGTTATTTATTTCGATAATGACACGATCAGTCACAAAATTTTGTTTGTACCTAATACTAATTATAAGTTTTTCTCATCTTCTTTTTTTCTCCCTCTTCTTTATCCAGAATTTGTTTAAGGTTTGAAAATAACTTGTCAATATCTAGCTAGGTAACCTGAATAATGCAGTACCTGAAATGAATAATCATTATAATTAAATAAAAAAATTCAAACAGCAGTGTGTCGGTACAAAACCTTAAATATTAAATGTGCTGTAAATACACCTACATATTAAACCTAATTAATAAATTAATTATGATTGCGTCATAACGATGGCTGTAAATCTAAAGTGCAAAAGTTAATGTAATCTCCAGTGTACATTGGATATACAGAATGGGTTTCTTTGCTTTCAATAGAACCCTGAATTGCTGTAATATTTACTAAACGTACTCTTTTAAGCAGCTACTATAGCAATTAAACTCTAAGGTACATCCATCATTACTCTTTAGGCTGTTGTATATACTTAAATTACGGCTTTGTTACGCCAAAAGCTTTATAGTGGAGTACTAGAAGGGCAACAGCTGTATAATTGAAGACGCCATTAAACCATAACCTAAAAATTATGGTAACATAATTTATAACATATTTATATGTATATTTTTGAAAAATTCGGCAATATTTACACATAATTTTACTTGTACACAATACAAAAGTTAATTTCTTTACAATTTAAGGCACTGCGGACTAATAAAGCTAGTCTGAATTTGGGTTACATGGTTCTTATTACACTTACACTTTCGTTATTATCTATTATTTCGAGAGCGCATGAGTTTTTGGCTAACTATTAGTATATATATTCACGAAGAAGTAGCAGCCGCAAGCAAAATAACGACCATAAATTAAGAATGGGTACTTACCATACAGCAAAATAATATTTGTTCACTTCACAAATTAAAATATGGCCACAGTGTGTCACTTATTGATCCGATGAATAAGTTGTCTTTTATAAATAAGTATATATGGAAGGAAATTAACCACAAAGATAATTTTATTCTTATATTCAGACGTTTACAAGCCTGAGGCTGTATATAAGAATAAAATAGGTAAGATTTGAGAACAGTAGCTATATAATGGTATCTAATTATGCTCTAAGTCAGCTATTATACAGCTGTTAGACAGCTAGATCTACACTTAAAGCTGTATAATTTGGGGCCCAAATTGCGGATATAAGTGCTGTATATCCGGATATACAGCCATAATACAGCCAACTTGTACAGCCTAAGCCCTTCAAAATTTCCATTGTACAGCCTTTATACAGCTGTCAAATGCTATCTGGGGTGGCTTGAACAATGGTGGGGGCAATCATCCTACTAATATTATAAACGCGAATGTTTGTAAGAATGTATGGATGTATGTTTGTTACTCTTTCACACACAAACTTTTTTTTTTAATTTAAATTAAAATCTATTTTTTAATGAAACTTTACAATAACATAGCTTATACATCAGAATAACATATAGGCTATAATTTATCCCCGTACTCTCATGGGAATGGGAATCGGGTAAAACCGCGGAGCGCTGCTAGAGCCATAAATGAACTCTTTTACATGAACGTTAAGACACAGTATTCTATTTAGGCTAGTTATATAGTTCAATGATTCTATTGCGTTTGTTGAAATAGACAAAACCATCAACAGACCATACCAGGCTTTATTTTTCTACGACAGATTAACATTTTTCTTTTTGTAATATTCATCAAAAGCTACAAACGGTAATAATCCCTCTCTCCGGACACAAGGACATACGTCGATGATTGGACTCCTCGAAGCCTGTTTCCTCATAAACTATCTGCTACCAGAAAACCATACGCACATTGGTATCTTCCAGCTCTGCTTCTCCTCCTGGGCGTGCTGGCGGGGGTGTGGGTGGTGTACGGCGTGGCGAAGCTGATCATGTCGCGGGTGACCAGGTCCGCCAAGCTCCGCTACGGGGACAAGGAGCTGGCAATCCAGCAGCGGCTGCGAGCCTTGGACACTTTCAGGGGGTAAGGTTTCCTTTGTAGCTACATTAGTGGGCATTATGATAGTGTCACTTACTAGTCGCCGCTAGAAAAAACGTACAAAATCTAAAATTTGTCGGTACCTACGCTAAAACTGCCAATTATTATTTCTTTTAACTTTATCTTTTTCGGGTTTAGACTCGTAAGACTGAGGTCTAAGATAGTGATAATAGCAGAAATGCTTGTATATTGTCTTTACACAATCGTCGTAGAAATTGTATTAATGATGCACCATCCAGCAAACCCAAAAGACATAACATATCTGGGGTCGCTGGTACGATGTTACCCTTTTATACATTTTGAGCAGAACAAGACATTGATCTAAGGCTGAATAATCTTTATATATAAAAATCAATGCCACTTTTCGTTGTAATTTTATAACTCAAGAACGGGCTCACCAATCCCAGCCAAATGTTTAGGCTTTGTTCGGACTATTTAGTAGATGGTTTATTTGAAGTTTGCACAAAATCGGTCGAGCGGTTCTTCATTTATCATATTTTTTTAATTCAATAAATGACGGATCAATTTGCTAATGGAGATTTTGCTGTCAAATTGAAACTTTTTCAGTTGGGGTCATATTGAAACTTTTGTCAGTGTTGACAGTACAACATTAAGTTTTAAAATAGCTAGCAATTAATAATATATTATTTTGTTTGAATAAATTAATTTGATGTTCCAATTTTTTTATTTCACTTTATACGTAAGGCAGCACGTACCGGGCCGCTAGTATAGTATAGAACAGCTACACTCAATGTCATTTTTCTTTGACCATATTTTTATAAAATGTCATACACAGGTAGAGTACGCTCTATGGTACATCATATATAACAATAAAATACTTTGAAATACCATTTGACTTTGACTTTGGGCCCTAAACATGGATCTATCTAGGTATAGCTGGTCTAGATAATGAATTATTATAAGCTACTGAAGGCAGTATTTGAGAAGACAAGTTTGAGTGAAGACAAGTGGCGCATAGTACGTAACATGAAACAGTGCAACAATTTACCACATTTGCTTTTGGGTCCTATTGGCTATTAAGTACTATACGTCAGCTGAGCCATGGCTTGAATGTAGCTGGTCTAGAAACCTAAGTCTTTTGTAAAGACAATATATTATCAGAAGTTTTATGTAAGTATTATTTCAGCATGGCGATAGTTCTGATGATCTTCGTGAACGACGGCGCGGGCGGCTACTGGTGGCTGGGCCACGCCACGTGGAACGGACTGGCGGCCGGTGACCTGGTGTTCCCCAGCTTCCTCTGGATCATGGGCGTCTGCATACCGCTGTCTGTCAAGAGCGCCTTCGCCAAGGGCGTGCCGCGGTGGAAGATATTCATGCATGTTGTTAGGGTGAGTGACCCCAAGTTTATTTAGTGGGGTGGTCTTTATTTTTCTTTAACGCCGGGAAATGCTCTGAGGCATCCCGTGGGAGAGTGGGTCTCTCCAGGCGGGTAGGTATGTGGGATTCACTGCGCCCGAAAGCTGGTAAGTGGACGCAGCTCTACCCACTAAAACTCGGCGAGTGCCACCAATGCCGCCTTTGGTGAGGTGCCCCAGATCTGTTGAGCTAACAGGGCACCTGGACGGCTAGTCAGCCCCTCAAGGGATCGACGCCACCTCCACAGAGGGGTTGTCCCGCACTACAGAACAACCCCTGCCAACGTCGGGACAGAACAATGGGGTGAGGTTTCCGTCCTCGGCCCTTGCCCCCTGCTCTTTTGTCTCCTCTTCTTATAAGAGGGGTACAAAGAGCCCCCTCGGCTTAATTAGCTTCGCCCAAGGTGCTGGGCACACCTTAGGCTGCTGATCCCCACCGCCACGTCAAGGCCTGAACCTGGTGGGGATTACTAGTGGGGTAGTCTCCATTAATGTTGTGTATGACGTAATCTTTCTTTTTATTCACATCATTATCATTATCAGCTCTTTTTAACAAGTTCTCTTTCAGACATTCCTATTGAAATTGGACTGGCCACTGCTCTGAGGCGAGACAAAAATATTGCATAAAATATACCTACGAAAAACAGAAATGGCTTCAAAATTATATCGTTAAACAACAATTGAATCATAATCATATTTTCCTTGGGTTAACTCTTCCTCAAGAAGTGGTTGGTGACAACTGATTTCATGGAATCTCTGTCCGTTCGTCATTTAAGGTTGAATATCCTAATCAAAATCCTAGTGTATGGACACACGCGCGATGATGATCATTGCTTAATTATACAATACAAGTAATCACGCATTAACAATCCTTGTCAACGATCACACAACATCCGTTTAGCTCGATAACCGACGTATCCGAATTGCACGGAACAGGCAAATTGTAAGGGTAAGCGCATTCAGACTGGTTTTGTGAGTTTCCCGCTGGAAACGAGTCCGACGGTCATATAAGTAACCGTTACGATTATAACTTAAGAATTACATCCTTGGACGTTTTTATGTTCGATGGCGAGGAAAACTGGCGGACAAGCTGTCTGGTGGTAAGTGGTCGACGTCGCCCATGAACATACACGAGTTTGGAACTAGCCCAGGCAACTCTTAATATTATGCTGTCTATCCGGAGGGTCTTTGTGTCAGTAATAATACTGCCTGCCCTGCCCTTCTCACACAAAAGCTGTTTACGGAAGGAATAAACAGGATGGTGGTAGGTACCCATGCAGACGAGAGCGCATCCAGGAGGGTTCACCGGACCGGAAAGATGTTGTTGTCTGTACCCACGTGTCCATGTCGCTTCGCAAGATGGTTGACGATTAAAATCTCTTTGACACTCATTAAAGTGCCTTCGGCCTTCACTCCGCGAGCTGCTTAGAGTTAGAAGTTTTAGAAATTTGCATAAAACTTAAATCTAATACATTCTTGAAATAACGAATTCCTAAGATGAATATGAATTTCTGTACTTGTGTATATGCATTTGTAAAATTATTTATAGTCTCAGGAAACGTAACAAAGTACGAGCTTGTTAAGGGACTATAATATTACCACAGTATATTATTATATTTTCGCGAATGTTTGTAAGAATGTATGCATGTATGTTTGTTACACTTACACGAAAAAACAACTGAAGGGATTTTGATGAAACTCTACAATAATATAGCTTACATATCAGCATAACATAAAGACCATAATTTATCCCTGTACTCCCACAGGAATGGGAAGTACGCGGGTGAAACCGAAGGGCGCTGCTTTTTTTTTATATAGAATAGGGGGCAAACGGACAGTCGGTTCACCAGATGGTAAGTGAAAGCGACATCTACTGACACCCTAAGATGAATACAAATTTCTGTACTTGTGTATATGCATTTGTAAGATTATTTGTGCTTGTTATTCATATTGTACAAATGCCACAAGATGGCGATGTATCTATCATATTTAAACACTTTCGAAGTCATCAAGTATTTGCTATTTCGGATTCATCATGTTTCAACGATTACGACCGTTTTTGTCATTTTACTTGGAATTCGTTGCGTGATAACTACTGCATGTTTTACAATGGCGATGATCTGCTGTCACTTTTTATCCACTCACTTAAATCTCTTTGGAAGATATTTACTTATCTTTAGATAAATGTGATAAGCATTTCTATGGTAATTTCGTCTTATCTTTATGTTAAACATATTACATTTGTTCACAATTCTCTTAATATTTTGAATTTTAAACGTTTTTTATCTTTATGTTAAAGATATTGCATTTATTCAAAATTCACTTTTTTCTACGGGATAAGAAGCGAATGTGGTCTTAAAACCGGTTTTAACCAGACCTTTTTAGAGCCCTGTAATGGGGAATAATGAAAGACAGCATAATTTCTAAACGTTAGTACCCATATCATTGTTATAAGTGCCTCAATCTGTTGTCTGATCTCAGTCGATTACGACTTGTTAAGGCATACAAATTGTGATGCAGCTGAGTAGGTAATTTTAAAGGGATAGCATTAGAGGTCTGGAATAATTTTATATCCCGTCTCTATAAGAAATCGTTACTCTTAGTATTCTTTATTTCGCATATAAATAAAGTTATGAAGATATATGTTTTTTTGTAACTTTTCTATAATCTATTACCTTAATTTTGTTCATCATTATCGGTTATCTTCAGGTGACAATCAGACATATTGTGTTACATTTCTTTACTGCTTGTTTAGAAAAATATATATGTTGTTTAGATTTTGCATAATATCTTATATCTTTAAATGAGTAATTCTTGTATATATATATATATATATATATATATATATATATATATATATATATATATATAATTTATATATATATATATATATATATATATATATATATATATATATATATAATTGGATTCTCGGAATCGGCTCCAACGATTTTCATTAAATCTATCGATTTTCATTAAATTTAGTATATTGGGGGTTTCGGGGGCGATAAATCGATCTAGCTAGGAATCATTTTTAGAAAATGTCATTTTATTATTAAAAAAAAAAAACCGAACAAAGCTCGGTCATACAGGTCCTATTGTTTAAAATATATAGAATTATAAGTAGATATAGACAAAAACACACTTGCACAAAGAACATAACTTACTTGCACTATAACACACAATAAAACCTATACTAGGTAATACATAAATTCCCCACCATGGTTCAGGCCTTGACGTGGCGGTGGGGCTCAGTAGCCTAGGGTGAGCCCAGCACCTTGGGCGAAGCCAATTGAGCCGAGGGGGCTCTTTGTACCCCTCTTATCAGAATAGGGGACAAAAGAGCAGGGGACAAGGGGTGAGGATGGGAACCTCACCCCATTGTACTGTCCCGACGTTGAGAGGGGTTGTTCTGTGGTGCGGGAAAACTCCTCTGTGGAGGTGGCGTCGGTCCCTTGCGGGACTGACTAGCCGTCGAGGTGCCCTATTAGCTTAACAGGCTATTAGCTTAATCCGGGGCACCTCACCAAGGCGGCACTGGTGGCACTCGCCGGGTTTTAGTGGGTAGAGCCGCGTCCATTTACCATCTTTCGGGCGCAGTGAGTCCCACATACCCACCTGGGGAGACCCATTTCCCAGGCGGGATGCCTCAGAGCATTTCCTGGCGTAAAAGAAAAAAAAAAAAAGGTAATACATAAATTACCTTGGGCGAAGCTAATTGAGTCGAGGGGGCTCTTTGTACCCCTCTTATAAGAAGAGGAGGCAAGGGGCGAGGACGGGAACTGTCCCATTGTACTGTCCCGGTGTTGGGAGGGGTAGTTCTGTGGTGCGGGACAACCCTCTGTGGAGGTGGCGTCCGTCCCTTGGGGCAGTCCCCCAAGCGACTAGCCGTCGAGGTGCCCTGTTTGCTCATTAGGCATTGGTGGCCGGGTTTTAGTGGGTAGAGAGCTGCGTCCACTTACCAGCTTTCGGGCGCAGCGAGTCCCACATACCCGCGTGTGATGCCTCAGAGCATTTTCCGGCGTTAAAAAAAAAGGTAATTCATAAATTACATATTGAGATGAATTTGCTTTTTTGCTAGACAACTCGGCAACTTGTTACTTGATACATATTCTGCCATCATTCTAGTTCAGTTATATTGGATTAAAGTAATCCCACAAGTATGTCAGTATGTAGTTCATAGAAAATATGAGTGTAATGTCTTCAATGACCCACAGAGAAAATACGTTCTTACCCTGCTTTACAATCGGAACGTGGTCTATTTGACTTACTTCTTAGAGGATTTTAGATGTGTATTAAAGTTGACTCATTATAAATATAATAACAAACTTGATGTCTTTCCTCGGCATCAAGTAATTGTAATCTGGTCCGGTTTTCCGCTTTATCGGAAAAGAAACTGAAAATAATATTTCCTACTTCTTTTGATATTCTTCTGATTTAATTCGTTGCGTCCCAAAATAACGTGTTTCGGGCTAGCTACTGGAGTAACAATGGTGGATCTATAAAAAAAAACGATTTGAAGTAAGCCAGTCTCATATTTATGAACTTGGTATATGCCAAGGAGTATCGCTACCAGTGTGGTCCATTAAATACTTGACTGACGATTCACTTTTTATTTAAGTACATTTAATGTCCCTTACAGTCAGGTAAGTACTTTGGCGCTCAAACTCAAGCGAATCCCGCCAGGGAAAAAAAAGTTTTCTGTGTTCCTGGGTCATGGTCCATGGATGTGAATGTGTATTAAATATAATATGTATAATATAGTAAAAATCGTAAATAACACCAGTTCTTCAAAAACTTACCACGGGCCCATATTAACGTGGTGTAAAAAGTTCCATAAATATTATTATTATTAAAAAAAACATGTCATTTTTAAATGGCCCCTTTAAAACTATCAACATTCAACATAATACTTATGTAAATTTTTAGCGTTCCGTGATCATGTTCCTGTTGGGCGTGTCGCTGAACACGTTGTACGGCTCCAACCTGCTGGGAGAGATCCGTGTGTTCGGGGTGCTGCAGCGGCTAGCGGTAGCCTACCTCGTCGCGGCCGGCTTCTACTCGCTCACCGCTCCGAAGTACTACACTCCGCCGAGGGTATGTGTGGTAAAGGCAAAAGCTCTTCAGACTAGGAGACATTAGTACTAGGTTATTAGACTGGGTTGGGTTGGTCAGAAGATTATTTTTAAGACTAGGTACTGTTCTAAATGGCGAGATTTTGAATATGGTCAAGAAGGTATGCAGATAAGTATATAACAAATTAAAATTATCCTTTTTAATAATGCCATTATTAAGATTTGAATTATAATTAGTTTCTATAAGTTTCATCATCATCATCACCAGCCTATATTCTTTCACTCGCATCCAACACTGAACGAACTTTCGTCAGGACGCGACACGGAAAACTTATTTTGATTTGCAAAATCCTAATGATCTATTGGTCTTTTCAAAAAAGCTTAGTCATCGGTGAAGTAAAACATTGTGATATAATCTATATAAAGGTAATATTAAAAGTCTTCATGTAATGTTGATCCGTATATGACCTAACACCCTCCTCGCCTGATTACAATGAAGTGCTCAACCAAATTCTGATGAGCGTGCGAGGCAGACGCTGAAAGACGTGCTTTTAGTAACGTGTGGTGTGATGTGGATTCATTGAGGGGGATTAAAATGCTTGGCGTGTGTGTGTGTGTGTGTGTGTGTGTGTGTGTGTGTGTGTGTGTGTGTGTGTGTGTGTGCGCGTGTGTGTGTGTATTTATTTGTATAAACGCATTAGTATGACCTAATGCTCTCGGCTGATTCCGAGGAGGTGGTCATCCTGTGACCTTGCAGGGTGCATGCGGTCAGGCGCTCAAGGACGTGGTGGCGTGTGCGTGGTGCTGGGCGCTGGCGGGCGTGCTTGTGGCGGTACACACCGTCGTCACCTTCGTCGTACACGACCCCAACTGCCCCACGTGAGTTGTATTCACCGTCATCATATCATCTAAATTCTCTAATCAAATCATCAAAAAATCAGTATGCGTATCTTACGTGCTTTGATGGTTCAACTACAATAAGAACATTTCAAAGCAGTCAAGCATCATGTAACTTGAGGACTAAAGTACCTCGTAATTTTCTTACAATTTCCGATAGATAATCAAATTAGCAAAATTTGAGTATTTACAATGTAGATTTTTGCTCGAATTGAATCTAGCACCACCGGCTCTAAAGCGAGCCCACTGAGAAGATCTGGCTAAATAGCTCAGTCGGTCAACGTATGTAAGAAATCTTGTCAGTATATAGAGTTAAGACCAGTGAATTAGATATCACGCTTCATCCTATCTGAATGTTAGTGCAGATTATATCTGCTTTCATCACCTAAACTTGTAGTAGAGGCAGTATATTCATATGGCGTTCTTACATTGAGTACGATTGATATCACGCTTCATCCTATTTGAATGTTAGTGCAGATGTTCATCATATCTGCTTTCATCACCTAAACTTGTAGTAGAGGCAGTATATTCATCATGCGTTCTTACATTGAGTACGATTGATATCACGCTTCATCCTATTTGAATGTTAGTGCAGATGTTCATCATATCTGCTTTCATCACTTAAACTTGTAGTAGAGGCAGTATATTCATCATGCGTTCTTACATTGAGTACGATTGATATCACGCTTCATCCTATTTGAATATTAGTGCAGATGTTCATCATATCTGCTTTCATCACTTAAACTTGTAGTAGAGGCAGTATATTCATCATGCGTTCTTACATTGAGTACGATTGATATCACGCTTCATCCTATTTGAATGTTAGTGCAGATGTTCATCATATCTGCTTTCATCACTTAAACTTGTAGTAGAGGCAGTATATTCATCATGCGTTCTTACATTGAGTACGATTGATATCACGCTTCATCCTATTTGAATGTTAGTGCAGATGTTCATCATATCTGCTTTCATCACTTAAACTTGTAGTAGAGGCAGTATATTCATCATGCGTTCTTACATTGAGTACGATTGATATCACGCTTCATCCTATTTGAATGTTAGTGCAGATGTTCATCATATCTGCTTTCATCACTTAAACTTGTAGAAGAGGCAGTATATTCATCATGCGTTCTTACATTGAGTACGATTGATATCACGCTTCATCCTATTTGAATGTTAGTGCAGATGTTCATCATATCTGCTTTCATCACTTAAACTTGTAGTAGAGGCAGTATATTCATCATGCGTTCTTACATTGAGTACGATTGATATCACGCTTCATCCCACGACACGAGATTAGTATTATATATGTATGTCATCGAACATATAACCAAAATAAAGAGGCAATGTTGTATTTTGTATGAAAACTAATTCTTACAAATTTGTGCTGTGACGTTGCGCCGGTTCTGCGCTCTGATTGGCCGATGGTCATTGATCGATGATTGGTCGATGGGACGTACACACAGATCACTGGTTTATTATTTAAGGGGTGGGGACACCAGCAAGGCCAGACGGGTGATCAGTCCTCATTAACGGGACCATTTCACCCACAGATCACTGGTTAGTTGAATTGCTATACCTACAGTGAAAAGTCACAGCAGTTTCGGAATGTTATGGCTCAAATAACTACTCTATACGGTTATATGCTCGATGGTAATGTTCATCACGTCCAGAATGTTGGGATATCATGTCTTCCCTCTAGCGGCTACCTGGGACCGGGCGGCAAGCACGACGACTGGCTGGCGCCGGGCTGCAGCGGTGGCGCGGCGGGCTATCTCGACCGCCTGCTGCTGGGCGCCTCCCACCTCTACCAGGGCAGCGACGCCCGCGCGATGTACGGGGGACCGCCCACCGACCCCGAGGGACTGCTGGGTATGGGCTACTTGGATTGTCTGGAAGATGAGCAAGTGGTCAATGACCGTATTTTGACGTGACAACGTCTTATAATTCGATGGAGCCGGCTGCAAGAACGAAAAAACATAACGCATGCGGCGTTACCTCGCTGTGAGGCGTTCCATTTTCTTATGACGTTGTCACGTTCAACTATGGTCAGTAAACCGACATTTTGTCATGTTTTTAGATTCGTTAATAGGAAGATGAGGCTTGATCAACATCGCCCAAGACAAAGGGGCTTATCCGTGGCTAGTCCAAACTACAACGACGCTGGCTACTCGCAATCAATTAAGATCCACTACTGAAGATCATCACTCCAAATAGTCAATCGTCAACCAACACTCCGTTTTCGACGGGCATTCTAAAACCATGGCCATCACAGATGTTACCACTACGACTTTAGTAGTTGTTTACTGGGCTCATAGTTCATCGTTCACTCGTGTACCTACCTGTTTACTTTTGAATCTATTACTTTTTTGGCTATCGTTTTTGGCATTTGATAATGTCAATAGAACAAAGGTAACAAGATATGGCTGTTTGCCACTATCCACCATCGAGTATGAACATTCGTTCATACTCATGACTTACACCGTATCCCATTTGGTGTGACAGGCTGCCTGCCGGCGGCGGTGCAGGCGCTGATGGGCGCACAGGCTGGCGCGACGGTGCTGCTGCAGCGCTCGCACTCGGCGCGCGTGTCCCGCTGGCTGGCCTGGGCGCTGGCGATGGCGCTAGCGGGCGCGCTGCTGGCGGGCTTCTCGCGCGACCACGGCCTCATACCCATCAACAAGAGCCTATGGTAGGTGGTCTCAGAATTGTACGCAAACGTGAACGGTGCCGCTAAATGTAAACTCGGCACTCCACTAAACATATTTGAGTTGGTGACACATTCATCGGGGTTATTTGGCTCCAGTCGATAAGTGTTCTCGGGTCGGACGCACTCATCATGTTTTTTTTATGTTAGTTAGATAGGCAAACTGGCAAACGTGCCACCTGATGGTAAGTGGTCGACGTTGCCCATGAACATGAGCCAGTTTACCTGGAACGAGCCCAGGCAACTCATTTATGTGTTACCTATCCTGAGACATAAGATGTTAAGTCTCGGTGCCAGTAATTACACTGCCTGTCTTGCCCTTCTCTCCAAAACACAGCAAAGCTGTTTCACGGGAGAAACAAGCAAGATGGTGGTACCCATGCAGCCGGGAGCGCGGCACAGCGCTTCTTTTCCACCGGTGAAAGATGACCTCATGTAGAGGTATACTTTAGTTCTAGTCGTAGTCACGTTTATTGTCCGAAAATGAAATTTTACTTGTACTGTGTTCTCTTAGAACTCATTTTTAAGCAGAAATACGCTTTTATAATACTATACAACAATTATTTTTCTAGGCGTCATTCCGGATTCAATGAGCTCTCGCACATAATTTTAAGGGCAGTATCCCTATTTTAGACCATTTTCAACTTGTTGACTAGACTATTTTGGCGTTCATTGGAAGGGGCTTTTAACTATAGAAAAGGGTAGATAATAATGATTATGATGATAAATATAAAAGCTCAGGAACTACATGTCATGTTCTTTTAGCGTTCATTGAAAGAAGCTTTAAGTTCCTCCCCACCATGGTTCAAGCCTTGTCATAGCGGCGGGACTCAGTAGCTTAGAGTGTACCCAGCACCTCGGGGTAAGCAAATTGGGCCGATGAAGCTGCTCTTTGTACCCCTCTTATAGGAAGAGGGGGCAAAAGAGCAGGGGGACAAGGGGTGAGGATGGGAACTTCACCTCATTGTTCTGTCTCTTGGGCGGGGTGTTCTGTGGTGCGGGACGGAATTGACTTGCGGCACAAAAACAGTGTGTTGACCGGATGATTTCTGCATTTGGCGATGTAGGCCCATCCAAAACCACAATTTATCGCTGGTTTGCTGAATTTCGACGTGGACGTGTCAAGCTCAGTGATGATCCCCGTCAAGGTCGTCCAAAAACTGCAGTCACCCAAGAAAACGTTGATGCTGTGCGTACGCTAATTGAGGAAGATCGACATTTGACATACCGCGAAATTCAGGCAACTTTAGATATTGGCATGAGTCAAATACAAATAATCTTGCATGAACAATTAGGTGTAAAAAAGTTGTTTTCCCGATGGATACCGCATTTGCTCTGTGAAGAGCAAAAAGCGGCTCGCGTTACTTGGTGCGTCAGAACTCTCGAAAGATTCCACGCAGGATCCTCAAATGCTGTATACAACATCGTATCAGGTGACGAATCCTGGATATACGCGTACGAACCCGAAACAAAAAACCAGTCACGAGTTTGTGTGTTCGAAAATGAGTTAAAGCCCACAAAAATTGTTCGTTCACGGAGTGTTGAAAAAAAATATGGTGGCGACGTTTGTCTCCAAAACCGGCCATGTTGCGACTATTCCTCTTCAGGGAAAAAGAACGGTTAATGCAGAATGGTATGCTAGCATTTGTTTGCCAAAGGTCATTTCTGAACTCCGTAAAGAGAACTGCAACCGCCGCATCATCCTCCATCACGACAATGCGAGTTCTCACACCGCGCACAGAACAAAAGAGAGAGCAAGAAAACATAGAATTATTAGACCATCCGCCGTACAGCCCCGACCTTAGCCCTAATGATTGCTATACTTTCCCTAAAATAGAGAATAAATTGCGTGGTCAGAGATTTTCATTGCCTGAAGAAGCTGTGGACGCCTACAAAACGGCCATTTTGGAGACCCCAACTTCCGAATGGAATGGTTGCTTCAATGATTGGTTCCATCGCATGGAAAAATGTGTCAAATTTCGCGGAAAATACTTAGAAAAGCAATACATACATTTTTAAATAGTAATGTTGTGTCACTTCCTTGATTCCCGAAATTTTCAGTGCCGCCCTCGTAATACACGCTTTTAGCAAATTTTTCTAGGCGTCATTCCGGATCCAATGAGCTATCGCACATAATTTTAAGAGCAGTATCTCTATTTTAGACCATTTTCAACTTGTTGACTAGGCTAAAAACAACCATAAACAAATAGAGCACTTTCAGGTCGATCTCGTTCGTGCTGGTGACATCGGCGGTGTCGCTGGTGCTGCTGAGCGCGTGCTACTCGCTGACGGACGCAGCGCGCGCGTGGGCTGGCGGCCCCTTCCGCGCGGCCGGGCTCAACGCGCTGGCCCTGTACGTGGGCCACTCGCTGTGCTCCCGGGCCTTCCCCTTCCACTGGAGTCTGCCGCATATGGAGACGCATGCACTACGTCTGATAGAGGCGGTGTGGGGCACCCTGCTGTGGATCATCATAGCGCACGTGTTGGCCAAGAAGAAGATATTTATAACGCTTTAATTTATTATGTATACTGACCAAAGTAATTGGATAAAAAATTGGTGACGCCTATATATAATATATCTAAGAACAAGTTGGATTCGAGAGCAGCGGTTTATATGTCGTTTCTCATCACGCCATTCGAGTCAATTTTACTGCCAATTCGCGTTAAACGATATATCACATTAAAATTTGTAGTTGCAATTAAAGTGCCTTATTACGATTTTTTTTATTTGTTTATTATTACGAATTAATGTCCAAATTGTATAAAAGTTTTCAAACGATGTTTAATTATTTTGGTCAGGTACATTTTTTAATTTAATCGCTAAAATCCAAATTTTGGGGCAAATTTTATAATTAGGTTTGTATTTTAACGCAGCCAATGATTCTTACTATGTTTATATTCTGACGATGTCTGGTTTTCGTCGTGAGATTATTAAAAAATCTGAGATCTGCAGATTGATTTAATAATCACGATTATGTAGGAATGTTTGAGATTATGTATCGTTTAAGGTAAATTATATATTTATGTACATACTTTATTTTAAACTATGTTTATACTTTTTATATCTACAAAATAGTAGAATGTCTGAAGTGATTTTATTTAGGAGTAGCCAGTGTTAGCTTAGTCAAAGTAATATTGAGTAAGTTCTGAATATTATTTTGTAATAATTAAGTACCTTCGTAAAATATGGCGTGTTTAAGACTGACGATAAATTTTCGACCTAACACAAAAATGTTTTAGCATCTAGTCTAAAATGGATATTTATACATTCTTCTGTTTACTTGACGTTGTAAATGTAAAGAATTGTTAGTAATAAAGTTATAAGATAATCTATTGATTCTTTTATTTTGTATCTACTGTGCATTTGTCGTCATGAAAATGTGATCCATCGTATACTCAAGACCAATAGTTAAAATCTCTTAACAATACTGAGGGCCGTATTAATAAATCGAACTCAGCTTCAGAGCGCACTCAGGTGCGATCTCAAGATGCTGTTCTAATTAATAAACCGAACCTGAGTTCACATTGTAAGATCCCTTAATCACTTGAGTGATGTCATATCACTCCATATTATGTTGAGACCCAAGTGAAAGTGGCGCCCTCATTTTTTCCTTACTCTTTTTTGCCAAGCTGTACTTGGCAAAAAAGAGTATTCAAAATTCGTGGTTCGTGTTTAATTACATATTCGTGGTTAATTAATAGACGTATTTTGAGCGCGTATCACTTGAGATCGGTTTCAAGTTCAGCATCTCAAGATTTTGTGATTCTGCACTCAAGTAAGCGTCATTTTGACGTGATGACATCTTATAAATTAATCCGCTGTCAAACGTTGGCTTGGAAACCATTATTTATAACAAATATAGAAGTAATTGTAATTTAAATAATTTAGTAGTCATGTAAAATAAAAAAAAGAATCTCAAAACTATTTAAGCTTTACCTGAAATGATCCTGTTGCATAAAACCTTAATGTCACTGCAATTTCTGGTGCTATTGGAAAACCTCTGTTGTCGACTTTTAGCAGATGTCCTCTAATTAAAGATGTTATTGACTGACCTGTTGGTCTAGTGGTTAGTGACCCTGACTGCTAAACCAGAAGGTCGTGGGTCCGATTCCTACCCGGGACAAATCATGTCTGTTCTGTGTCTGGGTGTAATTTATCTATTATATGTATGTATTTAGAAATATATAAGTATATATCAGTTGTCTTTAAGGCTCTTTAAGGAAATAACAAAAAGGTTAGTCGACATCACAGGAGACCGAAGAGCTGGCAGCTACCTCGGACCAAGAATTAGTCTAGCAATTCAACTATCAGAACTCATATGCCCCTAACTATAAAAAGAAGTTTTCATGTTAGTTGGATGGCAAACTGCCAGACGTCCCTCCTGATGTTTACCTAGAACTATCCCGGGCTACTCATTTATGTGTTGCCTATCCTGAGACATAAGATGTTAAGTCTCGGTGCCAGTAATTATCTAGTTATAATTATAAGTGGTCTTGCCCTTCTCTCCGAAACACAGCAAAGCCGTTTCACGAGAGAAACAACCAAGATGGTGGTACCCATGTAACCGGGAACGCCGCACAGTGCATCCCTCCCACCGGTAACCTCTCATCCTGTGATCCTCAAGGAAGGAAAGGTAATAATAAAACAATCGATGTATATCTGACGCTTTATTAAGTCAAGGTTGACAGCAAATCCGCTATGTCATTGGACGATAATAAAACAATTAACAAGGATGACTGAGGGTAACAGACTTTAACAAACTATCAATAAAATTACACACCAAATTATATAACAACGACACCGCCTGTCGCAGCCCACGTCGGCACTCATGCATGCATATGCCCTGACATACTACATGCATAACATACATATACATGATTCCGCATATTTTTAAATATTATTTCATTTAGCTATCAAAAATACTGTATATAAAAATGTAAATATATTTTTTTATTATATTATTATTATGATATTTTAGTAAATAGGGTAAGATATTTTTTGATTCAAATCTTTCTAAAGTTTTTATGCGTGTAGTAATGCGAGTAGGCCGTAGGCACATCCATCCAATGTACGGTGATCAATGTTTGGCATTTATGGCGGTTGCCAGATTAAAATATATCCGAAAGAATCAATAAAACTTAAAAGGCAATAAATAAATTCGTCCTAAGTTCGACCATCAATATCTTTCATTAATTAACAAATTGATTAAAATTTCCTAATGTAACGCTCGCGCGTTGTTAAACATAAGTTATCACCTACTTTAGTTTTTAAGTCGTTTTAATGTAATCACTCTGGTAGACGGTAAATGCCATATAGGAATATATCACCTAAACTTTATATATTCAATAAGTAGCACACTAACATCCTCGACCGTTAGTCTATTGGTAAAACGTAGACAGGCACGCCCTTGTAACAACCGCACTTATAACTATAGCGACAGAGACACGTAAAGTGATATATATATATATTTCTAAAATTTCATTAGAAAAAATCTCTTAAAAAATATCTCAATAAATTCTTTTATAAATGGCCCGAAGGACCAATATACATTTCAGCGCGATAAATAGAAATTTACCTTACATCTAATTAGGAAGAACTACGAATGTAAAAGAGAACAATAATTGCACACATAAAATACGATTAATGTATTTGCCGATCAGTTGTACATCAATAAATATCGTCAATAACTTCATATAAATATATTTTAAAATAAGAGGATTTGTACAGCGCTAGAACATAAGTACTTCACTCACTTTAAGTCGCTCGTAAAACTAGGAATGGAATGTTTGTGTTAGTCGAGTTCCCTAAGTGTCAAACTAGGCTGGCAAGAGGGAACCAGGCAGCCGTTGACCGTCGCGAGATTCTATATTAATGTTACAGTATGAGCTATGTTGTCACTTCGGCCATTTCGGCCATTCCGGCCACTTCGGCCATTTCGGACACTGCAGCCATTTCAGGCACTCCAGCCGCGCCTGATTTGTACTTGTATTAGAGCGTAGAGTCGAAGCTGTCTCCACAACGAGACACTATAGAGACTAGACATTACCGAAAACATGAACGAATCTGTCTTCATTTAGGTCCGTTAGATGCGTATATCTAGTTACCTTATGATAAATCTATAGGACGATACACATTTCGCTATAAATGCAAATTCATGGAATTCAATATAAAAGTAAGGCGAGCCTTACGTTGTATTATGCTACTAGTTCTGATACCGCACCGCATCGCGTTTAAATCCTCTCCTTGTGGACCATATTTATGTTAAACCGAGTGCCCATGCTGGCGAGCGATAAAACATTATACAAAGTTTACGAAAATACCAAATTATTTATCATTATCAAAGAATAAGTTTTATTTCAAAATACAGAACAAGTATAAGAATTAAACATAGAAACTTTTTAAGCCATATTGAGGATAGACTATTGTTAAAATATGGATTAGCTAGAAAAATAATAACCGAAACCTTATTAACATGAAGTGAATTCTAAAGAATATCGCTCGCTCAATATCGGCACACCATTTTGAGGCGAAGCCTCTTACTAATAACATTAAATAAATATATAGAGCAAAAACAACACCGGAACGTTCTAGAAGATAGAGGAGTAAAGCGACTCGCTGTAGACATCGATAACTTACGATTTCGGTAACAATTATAATGTCTTAACCTAATTGCATATGATAACATGCAACGCGTGCGGGCCCACGAGATATATCTTAGGAGCCCGTGCAATAATAAATATCTAATGTGGCACTCGAACGTCCGTCGAAAAGTCGGTCGCAGGTTCATTTCCAGCACCACAATACTAACTAAGAAACAATGAGCAACCATTGAAATTACAGTCCTTTTTGGAGACTTATACACGTGTAAATTACATCCAAAATATACATCGCTATATACTATAGGGACAGCGTCGTTGTCGCACATAAGACGGGCATCGACGATGCACATCACTATAGCAAAACTATCTCAAAATCAGACTCACTATCGATAAATGTGAAATAGTTTTGTCGCTGTGAGTGTTAAATATCTGCCAGTCACAGCCCCGCAGAAGTCCGATCACAAACGACAATGGAATAATACTGGTCTATACAAAGAATATCGAGAGTTTGAAAATAAATTCGACAGAGGGCAATGTAAGCGATTACAGATTAGTAAATCGATGCTTGAGTTTCAGTTAAGAATTTGTGATCAAATAAAACTGCGTTTAAGGCTGGGATACGAAATTCTTATATAGCGAAAATGATATTTTAGTTTTGTCTCCGTGTTTGCCATTCGACAAAGACTATACAGGTTTTCGTACCCCAGCCTGTATGACGTCATAATTAATTACACCTAAGGCTGTCCGAGTAAAACAGATAGTTTAAGTCCCTGTGCTCGTGAGGTCACTGGCGCGCGGCCTGTGACGTCACTTCCTGCCCCGCGACACCAGCGCCTGCAGAGCTGCCAGTTGGCTGAGGAGGTTCGCGTTTTTCTGCTCCAAGGACTCTACCCTCTTCCTGTAGTCGGAATTCTCGGATACGAGGATCTCAACTTTTCTCTCTAATTGGTCCATGTATTCCTTCTTTTTGCGTCTGCTCTCTTGCGCTGAAATCTGGAAAGAGAAAGAAAATTGATAAAAACCATAATAATAACTTAATCATCACCTACCTTAATCAATAGCGCCTCCGTTTGGAATTGGCGTATAAAAATTAAAACTATGAGAATAAAGATATCTCAAACCTCAAAATCTTATCATTCATTCAAGGAGAGATTATTCAAAACTTTATTCTACTGTCCAAGCGAATATACCACGTTAGTTAAGACAGTTCCTGTAACACGTCCTTGAACATTTATTACAACAACAGTACTTAAAATATTTACAAGATAATGCTGAATACGCATGAGATAAATGCAGCCAGTCGGTCAGTCCCACAGATTGGGCGAAGAATATAAATTAAGTCTAAGGAAGACGAAACATTTATAGACCATGTTGGTCTAGTGGTTGAGCCTGACTGCTAAGCCAGAAGGTCGTGGGTTCGATCCCAAGACAAATGTTTGTGTGATGAGTATGATTATTTGTTCTGTGCTTGGGGTTTTATTTATCTATAATGTGTATAGGTTTAGAAATATATATAAATATGACTCAGTTGTCTGGTTGCTAATAAGGCCATCTGATCCCAAACTGGACAGATCGTCGTCTAGTTTGGGATCAGATGGCCGTGTGTGAGTTGTCCCAACATATTATTAACATTAGGGCTAGGCCCACCGCTACTACACCTGTATAGCCAGGATCAACAGCGGTAACCACTAAATGACCCTTTGATATAATCTCACGTTGCCAGTTAAAACTGCCTTGGGATCAGCAACGAATTTAATCAGAAAAATCCAGGAGGAATAGGAAATATTTTTTCCGTTTCCCGCCACAATTAAAGCGGAACACCAGATAATTACTTATATAAGTCAAAAAAGGCAGCAGCCAGAAGTCCAGCTGCAATGCACCAAGTATATATTTTTCCATCCCTTTTTTGCACGAGTCTCTATCGACAACTACACTACCCAAGTCTTTTCAAAGCGTTAAGGTTGTCCCGCCTTCTCCGTCAAGATCTGCAGCGTCGCCGAACCCTGTTAAGTGGGACCCGGTTGTTTTATTTGCCCACAAGTCGTTGGGTGTAAGGCAGCTTATCAGCTTATCTCAGGTTACTTTCTTGGCCCACAACGGCCACAACTAATCAGCTTAGGTTAAACATACCTTATTTTTAATTTTCCTCCTGATCTTCTTGAGGGACTTCTCCTCAGCTTTGGTGAGTGGCAGACGCGTGGGCACGGGGTAGCCCTCGGCCATCAGAGTGCGTTTCTCCTCCTCCGTCAACACAAGCGTGCCAGTGGAACCTTTCTGGAAACAATGAATGTTAGTTAGCGGTGTTTAGATTTGGCCCTTTAGAACTGGTGACGCCTTATCATTTTATTGGTCTTTTTGGATTTTTGGAAATCAGATCTTTGTTGAAAATAACTACATTAATTCGCAACGTCGGTAATAACTAGAGAAAGCATATAAAATTTTCTTTTTTTATCATCATAATCTCCTCATCATAAATACCGGAGAGTTTATCAAATTTATCTGATACTCTTCATAAGTTCCCTATCTGCTGGTTTTGACATTCTACAAGACTAAATTGTCCACTGACCGGTTGGCTGCTGATGAGCGGCGTGTTGATGGGCTGCCGCGAGTGGTGAGACACGTACAGGTGCGAGCGGCGCGGCGGCGCGGCGGTGGCGGTGGGGGGAGCTTCGTGCGACGGGGACAGCGCGCCTTCGCTGTCTGATGATGATAGTGACGACGGAGGTGTGGGCGGCAGGTTGAAACCTGGAAGGAACTTGTTGCTTTAGGCGAAAGTACCTC
The DNA here is from genome assembly GCA_963853865.1 of Helleia helle. Classification (NCBI taxonomy): domain Eukaryota; kingdom Metazoa; phylum Arthropoda; class Insecta; order Lepidoptera; family Lycaenidae; genus Helleia; species Helleia helle. The sequence continues at coordinate 6,319,001 of OY971423.1, read as the reverse complement.
ATAATACTCACAAATATTTTGTCTGTGGACTGGAGAATAGAATGACAGATGTCAAACCACTATATGACAGTGATTGTATAGGTTTGACAGCTGTAATTCTAGTTAAATCATATTAGAACATAATTAATGTGAAATAAAAGTACACGATCCTGTGCGTTCTCAGTCAGGCATAAATTCGATTGCTATAATATTATGTTCGTTATATTTTAGTAGTACCTTTATTTTTGAAGTTTTTCTTTATCTTGTACTCAATTTAGATTACTTTATATTGAATTCATAAAAACTACGTCATTTTGATTCTTAAACTGACGCGTTCTTTACCTGATTTTAATAAAACTTAGAAGAAAAAGTAGAAAGTATAAAAGAGAAATTTAGGAAAAAAAATTAGAAGAAGAAGAAAAATAATTCTTACCTGAACCAAGAAGAGAAAAATTCTTACCTGAACCAGACGATGTGACTTTGATGGAGAGTTTGTTGTTATTTAAGGAGTTAGCGATGCGAGGCGCCGTGCTGAGCAGAATCTGTGGTACTCCTGCCGCCCCCACCTTCTGTAGAACTTCTTGTGGCATGTGAATGGTACCAGTCTGGAAAGAGGTAAAGTCTTTTATTAGAGATAGTATATGGACATATATGGACATGTCCAAGATAAAATACACGGGTATTTAATGTCTATCGTAACTATCGTAACGTTATTGATATTGAAAGGAAAATTTCAATTCATATGAAGTCTCAGATCGCATAAACAGACTTACGTTATCAAAAGTAAAAACATTTTAATAATCTGTTGTTTAATATTTTAAAAACAGTGCGATGAAAAAGCGTAGAAAATTGTTGCGCAGAATCAAAGTAAAAGTAGGTTTCAAATAAAATTCAGCTTGATAGCCTGAGATTTATATACTAGCCACTAGCTAAGCCCGGCCATATTTCACTTTGGCTCCCGTGGGAATTTCGGGATAAAATTTCTACGACACATTATTTTATAGTAATCCAACTCTATGAAAAAAATTCAAGTTAATTCTTCCTTTTCACTAGATTTGCGAACACAAACATACGGAAGCTGAATCTATACAGATAAATAAAATTGGAGTGTCTGTATGTAATATTAAAATAACCGTTTTATTGAATGCATATAGATGTACAATTTTTGTCTGTCTGTCTGTTTGTTCCGGCTAATCTCTGAAACGGCTGGGCCGATTTTGACGGGACTTTCACTGGCAGATAGCTGATGTTATAAGGAGTAACTTAGGCTATAAAAATAATCATTATCAATCCGGGTACGGCTGTAAATGAAACTTAACGCGGGCGAAGCTGCGGGCATCAGCTAGTTTTTAATAAACATGCTAATTCTAGTCAAATATTTCAACCATAGTAGAAGCGTCGCGTTATAATACATATGTACCTATAGTCGAAGTACAGTTACTTTTACAATATAGTATCATGATTCGCTTTACTTGCAATAAAGTATTTCACGGTGTTAAATAATGAATAATAATGCGCCACGGAATAATTAGCGAACACTTCTGCAGACTAGTACGGAAAACGGACATTTTATTCCGTTGCTACAATCCGTTATGCATTTTATTAGGATTTGAAACGAAGTCTTCCAAGAAGTGAATACAAAAATAAAGATATTCTATGATTCGGTTTAGGTACTATGCTTAAGTTCTTCGTCACTACTTTCAGACCATATTCGTCTCTATTTGAATATAATATCTAGCACACAACCCGAAATTATAGTGACTAGTATCAAAAAATAAGCCTGAGACGCTTTAAAATACTAATGAATATACCTACACCTTAGACCTACACATACTATAGAATACTGTAAAATAGACAAGGTATATGTTAGTATCTTGTTTTTTTGTCTCCTGAAGCGGGTATGTAGGACTCGCTGCGACCGAAAAGTGGTAAGGTGGACGCAGCTCTACCCACTAAAACCCGGTGTGTGCCACCAATGCCGCCTTTGGTGAGGTGCCCCGGATCTATTGAGCAAATTGGGCACCTCGACGGCTAGTCAGTCCCTCAAGGGACCGACGCCACCTCCACAGAAGGGTTGTCCCGCACCATAGAACAACCCCTCCCAAAGTCGGGACAGTGCAATCGGGTGAGGTTCCCAATTCCCATCCTCGCCCCTTGTCCCCGTGCTCATTTGTCCCCTCTTCTTATAAGAGGGGTACAATGAGCACCTCCCTCGGCTCAATTTGCTTCGCCCAAGGTGCTGGGCACACCCTAGGCTACTGAGCCTCACCGCCACGACAAGGCCTGAACCATGGTGGGGATACGTTGGTATCTGTCATAATCTTAAATAATGATTATATGGACACAAAAAACTTTCTATCAATATACGTACAATATTTACAATTATTATCTTTTATGCGTAAAAACTTCGAATGTTAAAGAATTATCATATAGGTGAAAGTATAGTTGAACTGAAATGACCTTTTATTTAGTCAAGTCATGTATGGCATTTGAATTGACGTTGATTGCGCTAATAAAAAACATGGATTCATCTTCATAGCTGTTAACATATAATGGCGGCCATCTTGAACAGATAGGCAATGGAATGTAGGTATATCATACAGTAATTAAATAAAGTCTGGCAATAAACGTTTTGTCCGGACAATGTCAATTTGCGGCGGGAATTCTGACATGATTTGATTATGGAAGACGACAATCAAAACTTATGTTCATGAATATTGTTTTTTAATATTCACGCGAATTTCACTCTTTATAATGAAACAACTCTAACAGATTTGATCGTGGTTTATTAAGTTTTATACAAGCTCAAAGTTGCGGATACTTAACAGCAACCATGTTCACACTGAAGACTCCTCGTTGTGGCACTATGATGCTTGTAAGCTTGTCACGGGGGCCCCATAAGGGCCTCCAAACACACTAAATATTAAGACAGCTCTAAGCCTCGTACAGTTTTTGTTGGAGCAGAACTCGGTCTGGCTTAGGTAATTTAAAAAAATGTTTGTTTATCGATCACATGTAAATAAGCATCAACTTTTGCAAACCAGACTGTCTTAGATCCGAATAATTATTATATTCCGGTCACAGGTTTCTGTAGAGTTTGACTGTAAATTTGAGTCCATATACGTACCAAGCTTATGATTAGCTTAGATAGTCGTTAGATGTTTTTTTTTATGCAGAGGGGGCAAACGCACAGTCGCTTCACCCTAAAGTGACAAGCGACATCATTAGACACCCTTACATCAATTACGCACCTTGCGTTGCCGGCCTTTCAAAAATGACCATGCTTTTTTCTATCACCCGTGTAAACTTAATCATCATTTTTTTAAGTCCGTCCACTGCTGGATGTAGGCCTCTTTCACTGAACACCAAAACTTGTAAGAATAGGTAGACAATAACTAATAAGGTATGCTTGATATCCCCACCATGGTTCAGGCCTTGTCGTGGCGGTGGGGCTCAGTAACCTAGGGCGGTGCACCTTGGGTGAAGCTAATTGGGCCGAGGGGGCTCTTTGTACCCCTCTTATAAGAAGAGGGGACAGAAGAGCAGGGGGCAAGGGGTGAGGATGGGAACCTCACCCCATTGTACTGGGACGTTGGGAGGGGTTGTTCTGTGGTGCGAGACAACCCCTCTGTGGAGGTGGCGTCGGTCCCTTGCGGGACTGACTAGCCGTCGAGGTGCTCTGTTTGTTTTCTAGATCCGGGGCACCTCACCAAAGGCGGCATTGGTGGCACTCGCCGGGTTTTAGTGGGTAGAGCTGCGTCCATTTACCAGCTGTCGGGCGCAGCGAGTCCCACATACCCGCGCGGGGAGACCCACTCCGCCGCGGGATGCCTCAGAGCATTTTCCGGCGTTAAAGGAAAAAAAAAATGCTTGATATCTATATCCCAGATCTTTTAATTTGAACATTCTACATCAAAGTTTTATTTCAGTCTTTTTAACGTTACAGAACTTAGTATCGTTATTCTATTTTTAAGACATGAATTATCATCAGCTTTTACATCAACTTTCTTCTTTCAATAACACCAATATTTACGAAATTAACGAAGCACCAAAAGTCAAAAGAAAATAACACTCACCGTGTGGTCAATAACGTAGTCGATGTGTGTGACAGGCATGCCTGGGGTGGGCGAAGGTGGACAGGAGGAGGCTGGCGACTCGGGCTCCGACTTGGGCTCCGACTTGACAGCCGGGGGGGACCGCGACCGAGCCCTGCTCCGCCACGCGCTGGCCGGTATGACTGGGTAGCACTCGTCCTCCATATCTGGAAATAATGGGAAATTCTAGAAAATTTCATAACAAATATTTCGTAAATTCATCATAAAACTGTATAAGTACTCCCGTGGCCATAGTTGCTGTAAGGTATCCGAAACGTCGGGCTTGTAAAAATCTTAATAAACCGCGATAAAATCCGTAAAAGTTGTTTCATTAAAAACTATATATATATAAGCAATAACCAATGGTTATATAAAAAAATCCTAATGCAATAACAAAAAAAACTTATGACCTGACTTATAAAATGACTGAATCGATTTTGATAAAACATGTCTTAGAACCACGGCTAACCCCTGTTTTCAAATTTAAAAAAAAACCAACCAAATTGGTTTATCCGTTTGAAAACTGCGATGCCACAGACACACATTTAGGTTTCAAATTTATAACTCCTGTGTTTTCGCGTGGCGGGTTAAATGGGTCTCTTGTTGTCTCTTTGTTGCTTAAAATATATAGTAAAGTCATATTTAAAAAATATATAAGTATCACAAATACCCCACAAATAACAATAAAGTATTGATATAAAACACAATATTGCAATTGTTTAATTCGTAATGACATTCTCAAAACAAGACGCACGCTTTTTGTTTTACACCTGAGAGTAAAACAAAACGTGCACAATAGCCATTTGACACGCTCCACATTTGTTTGATATTCCGTGGGACGGGCTGTTAGTCTCAATCTCACCAGGCTGCCTAGCGGTAGGCAAGTCATATTAACATGCCACTAAACGCCTGCATAACGTGATTTAATTTAATAGATGCGTTGATGTATTATAAATAGCTTTTATTTCTATATAACTTTTTTATATAACTTTTTCTATATAACTTTTTCTATATAACATTCATATTAAAATATCAATTAAATAAAAGCTTTCAAAATGTTGACTTGTTGACTTCTCCTCTTATATGCTCCACGTTTTGGAAACTCTGTATAGTTTTAAATTAACTCTTATTGCTAGTTTAGTCAGTCCTTGCGTGACCAATATGTTTTGAAGTGAAGCTTGAGAGGCTAAAATGTTGTCGGATGTAACGTCACGAAAATTTGCAACGTTTTTGTCCAAGAAAAGGGAGAGAGTGATTGAGACCGATTGACAGAGTGTGAGAAAGGGCTAACGTAGCATGAAGCACATAGCCATGGAGTGAGAGTAGGGAGAGAGAGCAAGCGAGAGAGAGAGATCGAGAGAGAGAATGAGATAGAGCGAACGTCGTTTCGCAAGTCTCGGAAATTTAAAACTTTAGATTAGTATAAATATAAACGAGATTTAAAAATTAGTTTTCCAAATAAGTTTCACTTCTGACATGTGTACTTTGTACGCACACACTTTTAATTTTATTTAGAAAACAATAGGTTTTTCATTATAATAAAAATATGAAAATTAAATTTACATGATTTGCTGCTGTAGCTTACTACAAAGCTAGCTTAAGCTAGGAGGTAATATATATTAAGCCTTTGGGGGGACTCGAACCTGTACACTCCGTGTGAAGTAATATCCTAAAACACTGCAGAGTTTGTGTATGTACTCCCAACATCGTTGGGAAGGTAAATACATATATTGCTCATTTTACAGAATTTTGATAACCTAAATGTATGATAACGATATTTTAGTCTATTTAAAAAAAAACTAAATACAGCTTTCCAATGATGTTAGATATGAAATAACAGAATTGTCTGTAGACAGCACGATCGACATACAAAATACCCAGACTAAATCCAAGTTAAACTTTTGACCTTAGATTGGAGCAAATACTTCGGTGAACCGTTTATTCACTTAACCGAAGACTTTGTAAGAGACAGAAAAAATGTTACAATTTACTTTAAATAAAACTTTCTAGTGTTGTATAACTTGAAGAGATTGTGACTGAATTTATATTATCTTTTATGTAACGTATTGACCACTTTAATTATTTTTATAATAATGCCAAGTTTGTAACAAACGCACTGGTAAATAAACAAGCGATCGTTTTACGTTCCCCTGCTAGGCTCGAGTCTCCTCGAAATAAGGCGACATGATTTGTTGGCGCAATGCATTTTAACCTCACATACTATATGGTGCTAAGGCTTGCATTATTCCCTAACTATGTTTTTTTTTCAGGGGCCAGCATGCTGTGACGAAAAGGTTAGGTGTATTGTACATGTAATAGGCAAGCATAGTCCTCCTATTTCTAAGCTGCATATGCCTTCACTTGCATAGAATATCAAGCTCAACAGGTGTAAGAAGAAGTCTTAAGTCATAATTAAGGAAAATTTTAGTGTATATTATTGATTGAAATCACAGAAATATTTGCACAGTGCTTGCATTAAACGTTATATTTTATCTTTACTTTTATATCAATGCATAGTTTTTGCAGCGTGTTAGTTAAATTGGCGTATAATAAAGGCAGCGATTAACTCATCAGTTAGTTTGTTACTCCGTGAGCTATTCGACTGTAGAAAGTTGTTAACCTTCAGTCAATTAAAAACGCACGTTGTAGTGTGAAGTTGTAGCCCATTTATGATCATGACCATAATTTTCATTTGGCCTGGAGATACCACACAGTGGGTACAATCATTTGTCTTGCTTATTTTTCCCGCCAATATTTGTTTTGTTCCGAAAGTCAGGATAGGCAGCAACTATTTACTAGTACTGAAAATTCTAACATCTAATCAAATCAAATTACAGAAACCTACCCGTTGTAAAGTCGGTTTACGGACGATAATTTTACGTGATCACGTCATAATGCGTCACAAGCCAAACGCTTAGGCCTATCGTGCCTCTCTAGTCTCTATTGCTTGTTCCGCGCTCTTAACGCTCGGCTTAGGCGCAACTTGACACTTTTTTGTGCGTGCAGCCGGCGTTCATCGATTTTTTTTCGAATTGTCTAACCTAATAGCCTATTGGCCCAAATGCTACAACGATTTGGTGGTGAGCCAACTCACCTCACTATTGTTTTTTATATGAGGGCTCACCTATTGATTTTTATATGAGGGGGTTTGGCTTCCCCTTTTTTATTATATTACTGCCCCGCCAACCGTGGAGTCTTCGACCACACGGCCTCCTAGCGTCGGGTTTGTTTCAGTGGCGGGTCTATGCCGCGTCACCGTCGGGTGGAATGCGAATCAAACGAGCATACAAATTGCTAATAATTAATAAAATGGCAACCAATAATAAAGTAAAATAAGCTGTATGTGTACGGGATTAAGTATAAAATGATGAGAAGATTGATGTTCGACGGCTTTGAGAAAATTCCTTTCACTGTAACTTTTTACGCGTTGAGTTTTTGGCATTCTTATTAGTTTTTCTAAATAGATTTTACTGATAATTTACTCCTGCTAATGTTTTTTTATGTCACATGGAGACAACTGAGCAGTCGGAGCCTTATGATGACTACCGACGCCCATAGATATCCGCACAACAAAAATTTATGCAAATGAGTTGTCCCCCTTTTTCCAATGGGGCACCGGAAACTCACAAACCGCAAGACACGCGACAGCATATCTGTCACTTGACGCCGGTGTAATGTGAGTAAAAGGCACCACCCCGGTCGTGCCGGCCCAATTCGGCTGCAAGCATAGCACTACCTCACCTCTCCTGCTACTGATGTTACGATGACATATAGCTATATTGGTCTAGGCGGGGGCTGTCATCAATATTAAAATATTAAAAAATGATTTTTCAGACATTTCTTGGACAGAGCTATTTGTTGAAATAAATAAGCAGGAAGATATACTCAGGATAGAGTACTCTTGCAAAACCGCGCACATAAATTGCTCCTCTATCTATCTATCATCATCATCAGCCTCTATCCATCCACTGCTGAACAAAGGCCTCCTTCAATGAACACCAAGACGGTCGATCCCCCGCCGCTCTTCTACTACTGGTGAAATTATATAATAAGTACATACTTAGATTATAATTATTGTTATTTAAAATGTATGCAACAGTGTATGCAACCTAAATAATTTTTTTCTATTCTATTTATATATTCTACATAACATAAATTAGTGTTGATATAAACCCAACATGATTGGAGCCTGTCGTCTACGCAACTTGTAAGTAAGGAGATACCTTTCATTTATATAAAAATTGGGTTTTTTCAACTTGGTCATGTCACCTTTGGTTGAGACTTTCTAATTTAATTATCAATAAGTGTACGATTTGTCCGGCACTTGACCTTTTATTTGCTATAAAAATATGTGTGTCCTAAATACTGCACATTAATAGTTTTCTCCGAATTCAGCTGAATAGTTCTATACTTTATTTTTATATAAATAAATAAACATTAGCATCACACCTTTTTTTATAACGCAGGTAAATGCTTTTTACGCATGTAGCCAGGATCTCGGGTAGATCCTGACCCTATATGGGACTCGCACCTGGGAGTGCCCTACCCGTAAACTTAAACCACTGCGAGCGCCTACAGCCGCTTTTTGAGGGTCCCGGATTTGTATTCAACGGGATTACCTCAGCGACAGGCTGGCCCCGGCGAAGGCCAGACTACTCCTCGTAGGGGATACTGCCCGACCGCTACTAAGCAGTCCCCACGACGTCGAGCCATACAGACCCAGATTCCCATCCTGAGACCGACACGAACACAGGGGCGTTACTGGAGGCGCATTAAATAGCGCCTCTTACGCACCCCCGTTCGTCGCCCGCGGGGGAAGGCCTCATTTTTTATGTTAGTTGGATAGGCAAACTGGCAAACGTACCACCTGATGGTAAGTGGTCGACGTCGCCCATGAACATAAACTAGTATACCTGGAGCAAGCCCAGGCTACTCATTTATATGTTGCCTATCCTGAGACATAAGATGTTACGTCACGGTGCCAGTAATTACACTGCCTGTCTTGCCCTTCTCTCCGAAACACAGCAAAGCTGTTCGACGGGAGAAACAAGCAAGATGATGGTACCCATGCAGCCGGTAGCGCGGCACAGCGCTTCCCTCCCACCGGTAAACGCTTCCCTCCCACCATTTCTGAACTATTTTCTATAAGTTTCTGATTACAAACGGCGAATTATTTTATAAAACAATTCAACTCATGTCATTCAACTCTCGCTGGAGCCAACTCGAGGAAGAAACACTTCCATAAACGTACACAACGTAGTACGTATGCCGTATGGTACATGCCCCAAAGTTAGTCACTCGTCCCACGGCTTCACGCGCCGCTTACTCGACGAGTCATTCACATCCAGACCTACCTACTTATATAAAGGTCACTTACCAGTTACCAGTGACATCATTCTTTATAATGTCAAGTGCGATACATCTCTTTATGTCGATGCTAGCAGCCCGCAGCCTCGCCCGTGTGAACTTAAATCTACAGCCGTATCCGCATTGATGATGATTATTTTTGTAGTCTAAGTTACTCCTTATAATATCTGCTATCTGTCAGTGAAAGTTCCGTCAAAATCGGTCCAGCCGTTTCTGAGATTAGCCCGGAACAAACAAACAGACAACTTTTTTAATGTAGGTAAGTTCCGTATATACTTGCATGTGCATTTAGTGAAAATGCTTTGAATTTGTAATTATAAACAGACACTTCAATATTATTTATTTGTATGAAGAAATAATGATCAATCTTTTTCGAAGGCATAAGCTACTTTTAATAAACATCAAGGCGGCCGATTCCGCCACTTGCATCAGATTAGGATCAGCCACTGCACGGAGATCGTGGTCTCGTTTACTAGCTGCGAGATAAGTTGGCAAAGAATCGTCTTGGTGATTGATACCTTTGGTACGTTCTGACCAATAGTCAATAAACTTCAGGTTCGACTTACACTGGTTGTCCGGAAATGGTTATCGGAGGAAAATCGCGGGAAATAGCGGTAACAATATTACTTTATAAATACACTTTTATTATAATACTATTTACAACGACGAGTGTCTTGAGAACATTCCGAATTATTACCCAAGTGAAAATATCGTGAGAAAACCTGCGTTTGGCACCATCAAAGGTTTGATAAACGCAGTTCTGGGAAACGCCGCGGGGGAAAGGTTATGTGTAATAAAGGAAGCTTACAGCGGGCATTAGAAGGAAAATTATATTGTCCCCAGGGATGAATTACTGCATAATCCTCCTGATTTTATTGATGCATCCTAATCTGCGAAGCTTTATCTATGTGTCTTAAATTCCAACGTCCTTAATAGAATCATAAGGAATTACTGGTAAATTAAGTTTTTCTCCTAAAATGGTAAAGACTTTTCTGACCCTATTTCACAGTACCGCCGCTGTGGTACCATTGAGACCGCGTTAACTGTTTCGGAAGCCAAAATTGATATGTGAAGTGTGACGTCACTACGTAATGCTACTCGTTGCTTACTTAGCACTCCTTATAATTACGACAATGAAACATATACATAATTCAAATGAATTTGCTTGTGAACTATAGATCTATTACAAGAGTGCCATTTTATAATGGTTATTAACAACTACATTTATAGCTTCTTCATTCCTGCAATAATTTCAGTATCATTTTCCTTCTTTCTATCGCATGAATAGCAAATAACGTGTTCTGCCACAAACATTTCAACGAAGCATCTCAATTTATTTTCCCCAAAGCCTTTCTTGTCGTGCACACGAAGTCTAGCCCAGCCGGCAAAAGCGTGGCGAATCCAAATCGATAGCAATCTGTTTTTGTTATCAGTTGAATGGAACTTTAGTGGGACGAGACCGGACAAGCGTTAAGCGACAATTTCATTTTTATTCGATTATAATTTTAAACTTGAATATTTCGAACGCCGTTTTTAAAAGGCCTACATTCAGGCATTTCAGAGTCTAACGCTGGTTTTGTTTTAGTTGAAAGCTAAAATAGGTACAGTTACGTTATCATTCTAGCGTATGCTAAACAACATAACTGAATACTCATTTATCAACCGGAAAAAAAAACTGACAGGTTTTGCAAAATTTTACGATTTTCTACTCTTCCGTTTTCCAAAATAGTCTACTAATGTAGAATAAATTACTTTACTGGCGTTACTAGTTATTCTTCGCAGTATAATGGTTTTACTTGAATTATTGACTGACTTATGGAGTTAAGGGAAACTATGTGTCCCACAAGTACATGTATTTCAATCCGTAGTTACATTTCAGACCCTATAAAGTTATTGTATACTACAATTATGCGTAGATTCTAATCAATATAATATATTTAAAGGTTGTTTTCGTATTTCAGTAGATTTAGGATCTTAAATGTCAAAATCTACCAGTAAGTTCGACCACCGGCTAGTTGAGTGATCAGGCTACTGGACACATTACGCAGCGGCCGCGGGTTCGAATACCGCCAAGTACAGATAATTTGTATGATGAATATAGATGTATGCACCGGGTCATGGACGTGTACCTGTAACACAGGTTCTTACGAATTCCCCACCATGGTTCAAGCCTTGTCGTGGCGGTGGGGCTTAGAAGCCTAAGGTGGACCCAGCACCTTGAGCGAAGCAAATTGGACCGAGGCATCTGCTCTTTGTACCCCTCTTATAAGAGAGGACAAAAGAGCATGGGGACAAGGGGCGAGGATGGGAACCTAACCCCATTGTACTGTTCCGTCATTGGGAGGGTTGTTCTAGGCTGCGAAACAGCACCTCTGTGGAGATGGCGTCAGTACCTTGAGGCACTGACGCTTTTAGTGAGTAGAGCTGCGTCCACCTTACCACCTTTCGGGCGCAGGGAGTCCCACATACCCGCTTGGGGAGTCCCATCACCCCCGCGGGATGCCTGAGAGCATTTCCCGGCGTTAAAGACAAAAAAGTTTTTGCGAATTACGACGGGATTAACGTGGTGTGATTGTTAAATATTTTATTTGTTGATCAAATGAAGACGAGTACGTTATAAATTATTATGAAACAAGTCATAATATTACTAAATAAGGCCAGTACATTGTCATGGTAGCAATTATGATAATGATCTGGTGTTTTAGAGTACAGTGCATATGACATGCCTGTACGGGACAATATGAGTTTCACATGAAACAGATTAGTATCACGGTTGCACGAGTTGCATGAGTTGCATAATGGGGAAACTATTATGTTGTGATAATCATATGATAGTTATTTTCATGATACAGTTTGAGGTATCATAATCGTTATCATGATCACTACTGATAGTGATGATACCGGTGGGAGGGAAGCGCTGTGCCGCGCTCCCGGCTGCATGGGTACCACCATCTTGCTTGTTTCTCCCGTGAAACAGTTTTGCTGTGTTTCGGAGAGAAGGGCAAGACAGGCAGTGTAATTACTGGCACCGAGACTTAATATCTTATGTCTCAGGATAGGCAACACATAAATGAGTTGCCTGGGCTCGTTCCAGGTGAACTAGTTAATGTTCATGGGCGACGTCGACCACTTACTCAGGTGGTACGTTTGCCAGTTTGCCTATCCAACTAACATAAAAAAAACATAACTGTAGGTTGATATTTGCATTCTATATACATTTGATACATTATTTACCTTGAAATTAGCTTCTAGCTGTTTCCCTGGTTTTTCCCACTTTCTCTTTGTAATCACCGGTCAGTCAAAGTTGTAATCGTTATTTTGTAAGTACCTAGTACCTACCACTGAATAAAAATATATACATATATAATATGTAATTTTTGATTTTCATTATTCACAGTTGTTACCATCAGTATAAAGTTGTCGTAAGATCTACATTAGTATGGACGTCAGTCCTATATCCTATTTGCTGTTGTAATTCGTATCATTATATCATCACCATCGGTATAGGCGTGAGAATCCTTACACTAATTAATATAATTATTATCGTAATCAATCATTACATGTCCTGATGTAAATCTGTACAAAATACAAGCTTAATTAAGCGTTTCCAAGTAAGCACACCGTTAGCCTTGTAGGCTTGCAAATCCTGTTTAAATAAACAATCTTTAACATCGGTCAAGTATATACTTGTCACCTAAATATGTTAAAATAATATGACATTTAACACCACAATATAAATGTAACATATAAATGAAATACTTTAAAAATAATATAATTTATATTTCTAAGTAAGAAAGAACAAATTAAGTAAGTAATTAGCTAAGTAAGAACTAGGTGATTAAAGATTGCTTAAGGCTGACTAGCAAAGTAGTATAGTTGGTAGAAAAACTAAGGTGGACAGAAAGGATATATTTTATAACATTTGTAAGAGGTAGTAATATGTTGCTTTGCAGCCGAATTGTGCCGGCACAACCGGGTTGGTGCCTATAGCTCACATATTACCGGCGTAAAGTGACAGCTATGCTATCGCGTTTCGTGCGGTTTGTGAGTTTCCGGTGGCCCATTGGGGGATAGGAATAAGGAGGGCAACGCATCTGCATAATCTCTAGTTGTGCGAGTATGTGTATGAGCGTCGATAGTCGTCGAAAGTCTTCCACTGCTCGTGGCAAAGGAGCAATATGCTATGCTAGGTATAAAAAAAAAACTTTTCCGATATTAAAAAGCTATTTTTGGTTTACCATTTATAGCGACTCTCACTCACCACTCTTCTTAAAAGGCCTTATTCCTTTAATATTTGTTCTTATCATGTTACGTTTTTCTTCATCTCTCCTTTGTCTGACATTATTACCGCCTACACTAACATTTGTTTTATTATAAACCTTAATTTGTCCGTGGGAGGTGCGGGGCGCCAGTGTGTCTGCTTAGTTACTGTGCAGCTTTACTGGGTGCCATATCGAAGGATAGGGCAGGTAATTACTGTCACCCCACCATGGTTCAGGCCTTAACGTGGCGGTGGGGCTCAGTAGCCTAGGGTGAGCCCAGCACCTTGGGCGAAGCTAATTGAGCCGAGGGGGCTTTTTGTACCTCTCTTATAAGAAGAGGGGACAAAAGAGCAGGGGCAAAGGGCGAGGATGGGAACCTCACCCCATTGTACTGTCCCGACGTTGGCAGGAGTTGTTCTGTGGTGCGGGACAACCCCTCTGTGGAGGTGTCGTCGGTCCCTTGCGGGACTGACTAGCCGTCAAGGTGCCCTGTTAGCTTAACAGATCCGGGCCACCTCACCAAAGGCGGCACTGGTGGCACCCGCCGGGTTTTAGTAGGTAGAGCTGCGTCCACTTACCATCTTTCGGGCGCAGCGAGTCCCACACACCCGCCTGGGGAGACCCACTCCCCAGGCAGGATGCCTCAGAGCATTTCCCGGCGTTAAATTAAAAAATATTAAAAAAAAAAGGTAATTACTGTCAACTAACATTGGTTGCAGGTCGTGCTTTAGGTGGCAGAGAAAGAGACGTTTTCGAAAAATAAAACCATTTTCAGTCTGCTAGTCGAGTTTTCAGTAAATAGACACTAAACGCAGCGGTCACAGGTTTGAATATGAGGTCTGTATTATTATTATATTTTTTTGTTCCTACTATCTGTAACACAAGTTCTTTGGAATTATCACGGGACTAGGTTGACGTTGTGTTATTTTTAGCTAAAATTTATAAATAAAAATCAAATTTTGACTATTCAAATTGACTTTCAACTATTTTCGATACTCTTTCAAATGCGTGCATGTTCAGCACAACCTAAATATTATGAACCAACGATAAAGATTGCCCATCGTGCGTTACGTGATAATATTCGAAGATGTGTAGTGATTGTTGTTAGTTAGGTAGTGATGTCCTACGCAAAGGTCACGCACGCACGTACAGATATGACGATAAAATTAGATACCATGTTATCGATGTTTTATTCAATTCCATGTTACAAATTATGATATTTTGTCTTTTATAGTAGAAGACTATTTGTCTTTAGTATATTGTCTATGGTTCTATTAGCTTTAAATCTAGGACCTAAATAGATAGATAGGTCCTAAAACTTACTTCAAATCTTCTGCCTATTCGTAAACTTAAAGAGGCTACCAGATAAGTCTTCTCAAATTATATTAGT
Source organism: Helleia helle (assembly GCA_963853865.1). Classification (NCBI taxonomy): domain Eukaryota; kingdom Metazoa; phylum Arthropoda; class Insecta; order Lepidoptera; family Lycaenidae; genus Helleia; species Helleia helle. The sequence goes on along the minus strand of OY971423.1, from coordinate 6,303,909 downwards.
AACCTAGGGTTCGTTACGCCTTGAGTCTGAATAATATACCTACTTCACAAGAATATACTCATATTTGAAAGGCCGGCGACGCACCTATTAATGATGTAGCGCTGTCGGGTGTCTATGGATGTCGCATATCACTTACCACCAGGTGAAAGGACTGTCCGTTTGCCCCCTCTTCTATAAAAAAAAACTTGTTTCGTTACAAGAGGGTTAACGAACTGATTATGTTAGAAGATCATTTTATCCCATTATTATGGTTAAAAATCTTGAGACGCGACTGATATCATCATTATCAGCCTTTTTTTTTCGGAAGGGCTAGACTTTTCGGCCTGATGGCCGAAAAGTCTAGCCCTTCCGAAAAATCGGCCTGATGGCCGATAAGCTCAATCGATACAGTAAGTGAACAGATGGCTCACTTAAGAAATATTCGAAAGGGGGACGCCCTCCTCCGCGCCCCACGGGATGCGCGGTTTATCGCGCGCGCTGCTCGGGAGAGCAGGATTTGGACTAGTCAAATCCGATACGGTTGACGAATCTTTTACGGTTGAATTTAACCTATCATCATGAGGGCCGGCCCTCATCCCTCCCTCTGTAGAGGGAGGCGGGTCACGCGCGGTGCCCAAGCAATCTAGCGGTAGCGTAGTGCTACTGCTGTTAGTGCGATCTGGGTTTGTGTTTGGATTCGAACCTAATCTTTCGCGATCGGTCCGACGGTCATTATCAGCCTTCTCGGTCCACTGTTGGACATATGCCTCCTTCAATGGACGCCAATACGGCCAATGTCCCGCGGCTCGCATCTACACAGAACCAGCCGGCACGGACTAGATGAAACTGATATCATTTTCTTCGAGTCGTTATCCTTAAATTTGAGGGTAAATTTGACCCTTGCTCCCAATAACAGATGGTTGTCGCGAGGAGTAGGGAAATATTGTATTTGTTATAATAATAATAATAATAATCATCATCAGCCTTTATCCGTCCACTGCTGAACATATAAACATAGGCCTCCTCGGAGATCGTCTTCCCACCTGGTTGCCATGGCCGACCAACGCGTACTTAAAAGCCGCTTCCACTGTATTATTTGTTACACCTATTACAGTAAATACTCACCATCGACTTTGGTATGGTGTGGTGATCCTGGCGCGGACTCTACATCTGAGTGCAAGCTGTACGAATGTTCTGTCTTGATGGGCGCCGCGCCCAGGGCCGCGTCTGTCATGAGTCTGTCGTGGAGGATCACCCCCAGTTTTGAGTCCCGTTCGACCAGCCAGTCGCCCATTTCGGAGTCCTCGTCGAGAACATCTTGCATCTCCTGGAAGAAGAGAATAATGATAAATGCACAAGTTTTGTAGACTACAAATACTAATTTCATGGCACACGATATAGGTAGGTACACTAGGTATACCGTGATAGTCATCTCTGGAAGAACCAATTTCTAGTAAAGTAATCAATCGATGTCCAAGGATGTAACTTCGAACAATTTCAGTGAGTGGTAACAAGAGTGCCAATTTCTACAAATGAAAAAATCATCACCATTTGTAAGAGGTAGTGCCATGCTAAATTGCATCAGAACTGGGCCGGCACCGGGGTGGTACCTCTCGCTCCAGAACGCCTGCGTCAAGTGACAGCTATGCTGTCGCGTTACGTGCGTTTTGTGAGTTTCCAGTGGCCCATTGGGGGGATAAAGAAAAGGAGGGCAAGGCAATAACCTTTGGTAATGGGCTAATAAGGCTCCGACTGCTTGTTTGCCCCCTTATGACATAAAACCATTATATAAGCTGATTTGCCCACACTGATGTCTATGATGAGGCTGACTCCTCTACTTGGATCCAACGTTCACTGAAGGGATCGTCATCTTTTTAGAGGTCAACCAACCGTTTTCTCAGCCGCCATTCGTCCCATAGACAAAAAAAAAAGTAATGGCTGACTATAAACATTGCCGGTAATGATAGAGCGCGCGGTAATTAAATATGGCTGACGGTCGCTGAGCAGCACGAATGGAGCGAAATGGTGAATCATGATTCAAGGGAATTCAAATTGTTTATGGTTTTATTAAAAACTAGCTGTTTCACTGACCTAAAGTGACAAAACTAACCTGAAACCTTTTTCACTCATGAAACTATCAAAGATAACAAGAATTGTTCAAATCCGTCTCGTACATTAGGAGGTTAGTGCTTCCAAACAAACATAACCTTTAGTAGTAAAGATAAATTCATTTAATTACATGATGGTTATATAAATTTTACAATAAGAGAAAAAAAACTTTTTTTTTTCATAAGGAGGCAGCCGAGCAGTCGGAGCCTTATGGTGCCTTCCGATGCCCATAGACATACGCACAACCAAAAGTTATGCAGATGCGCTGCCCTTTTTTCCCTATCCCTCCAATGTTTGTTTAACAAAAAAATATGTGAAAATTATAATTAGAAGATTTTTTTTCTACATTTATCATTTCGTATAATTTTATTTGCTGTACTGTAGTGAAACATTGAAAGTTAACAAATTGCTTGACACTAACCACATTTTGACACGAGTTGTACAAAAGTACCAAATAATAATCCAATTTCAGCTGAGAATCTAAAATAGAATTATCGTAATACCAGTCAGCTATCGCCATTTTTCTATCAATATTGTTTTTTACCGTATAAAGTGTACAAAAAAATCCATAGTTAGGCAAACTGGCAAATGCAACAGGCAGGAACGGGCAGGAATGATGGTAAGTGGTCGTTGCCCGTGAACATAAACAAGATTACCGAGCAGGCAACTCATTCATGCGTTGCTTATCCTTCACACTGCCTGTCTTGCCTTTTTTTCTGAAGCACAGCGGTTTCAGAGGAAATAGAAAGGATCTCATAAATTATCACTCCGTGATGAAGGACAAATCCGGATTGACAATACATACGATACGACTTAGGGACCTTCAAGAAAAGAGCATGCATGCAAAAATATCTTTTTATTGAATTTATAATTTCCGTCTATGATATGTTAGTAACCGTCCGCCTAAACTACAATAACAGTACCCGCCACGCTGATGATCATTATACGGTTAAAATAATTTTACAAATTCGAGATAAGGAAGATTTCCTCCTACAAACAAACTTACAAAAATTACTTTATCAGTATAGATGCCGATCCTATAGACAGATATTGTCTTGTAAAAATAGACAAAACCATAGATTCGGAATGCGAGGTGAATAGACGAGGAGCAGTCACCTTGGCCGACACCGCGGCCGCCAAACCCGGTCACAGACCCCGAGGTGGATGACCATACTCCTATGTTCGCTGTTTACTTTCTTAATTTCTTATATAAAGTTTTACAAACAAACCAACGTTCACTAATATCTCGATTAACAAGCAATTTCTTTTTGATTATTTTGAAAACCAAACAATTACATTCAATTCATTCAAGACCTACATCAATAAAGTTTCAATAGTCAGTCACATCCACAATAGAAAAAGTAATTATTTATACACATATTGTTTTCTAATGTTTACGCGAATTTCACTCATTATAATGTAACAATTTTTACGGATTTTATCGCGGTTTATTAAGATTTTTACAAGCCCGACGTTTCGCATACTTTACAGCAGTCAGCAACCATGGTCACGGGAGGACCATGTAAAAATCTTAATAAACCTATAAAATCCGTAAAAATTGTTTCATTATAATAATTATTATACACATGTTAGATCCAAAGAATCTGTTGTGAATTATTTGAACTAACTTGGTTTCGCGGGTTCTTATCCTAAGACTCCTAGAAGCAAGCCATAGCAAAAGCGGTGGTCAATTGGATGTTAATAACCTTTTTGCATTTATGACTAGCAACACCCCGCGGTTGCACCCGCATACTTCCCATTCCCGTGGGAGTACAGGGATAAATTATGTTATTCTGATGTATAAGCTATGTTGTTTTAAAGTTGCATTAAAATCCATTTAGTAGTTTTTGCGTGAAAGAGTAACAAACATACATTCTTACAAACTTTGGCGTTTATAATATTAGTATGATTTCCTAAATTCTTTCGCTAACTAGGAAAGCCTACGCAAGATAAAATGATAGTATGTTAATACGATCAGAAATATTTTTAAGTCTTTAATTAACAATACGCTTTATTTTTATATTATTAACAGACGTACGCATTAGTGTAAATAAAAAATATTTTCACACTAACGTCTAAACAATGGAAAATTAAACACTTAAATATAACGGCAAATAAAACATTTATAAATAGATAATATTTATTTGTATAACTAATATGTATTTTTTTTTTTCGGATGGATCTATGCTAATGGCCCGAAGGCCCTAATGCTTCAACGGATTTGTGTGAGCCCATTCGGCTCACTTTAGATTGGGGGGTTGCCCCCCGCCTACCGTGCAGTCTGTGACCACACGGCCTCCTGGCGTCGGTTGTGAATATGTATTAGTATTTATATAATGAAGCATGAGTTTGTTCCAAGCGCTGCCCTCTGCAACTAAGTCGTATTTGAAAAAAACTTTTGGCATTTGATAGATATATATAAGCTAATTTTATTGGATTTATTCCAATTAAAAATGAAATGTACAGGAAAATATATGAATCCGAATGTTTAATGTTTGTAAGGATGTATGTACGGAAATTGACCAGAATAGATTCGAACAATATTATTGTTATTATACATATTATTGTCATTGGCAAGATTTGTACCGTTACAATGGAAGACCAGAAAATAAAGAAATATCCATCATCATCATCATCATCAGCATTTATCCATCCTTTAGAAATATCCATAATTTACATAAATATTTTTTTGAAACTTACAATGTAGGTCTATGCAATCTTAGTATATAGAGTATTAACGTATGAAGTATTAATACATATATCGGAGTATTGGTATATGGCGCGATTTATCAGCATAGTTCTAACTAAAATGGTTGTACGAAGAATATATTTATATTCGTTTATTACATACGGAACTCCAACCGTACATTTACATACGCTCATAAATCTATTGCATTGAAAATCAAGCGGCGAAACCGAGTGAAATCTACTATAAATATTCAAGTGTAATTTCGGCGTAGCGGTCAGGGTAATGCACTCCACACAACCGGGATCGGCGTCTGACACCCAGCACACGTGACACACATAATAATATGTCACAGGAATATGTCACCAATTAAAAGCAGTAAATGTCATTAGAGATTATATTACTATCTAAGTGAATTGGTTTCCTGGGTTTTTTTTATGACACACATTTTAATATGTCACGGGAATATGTCACTAAGCAGTAAATGTCACAAGATACAATCTAGTGGCCGGAGTCGTTTCCTGGGGAGCCTGGGCTAGACGTTTTATTATGATACACACGTTATAATATGTCACGGGAATGTGTTATCGATTAAAATCAGTAATTGTTATATGGGACTATACCAGCTGGAGTGGTTTCCAGGGCTACGTTTTAATATGACACACATAATAATTAAAAATATGTCACGGAAAATGGTGTCACCAATTAAGAGCTGTAAGTGTCAGAATATATAAAAGTCGATAAAATACACACTGGCTTTATTATTTTCTGTTATAAGTAGATTTTCTTAAACTGTTTTAGCTCTCAGTGCACGCCGTTAATACAAAGTATTGAATTCCAATAAAAACTGGTACTCGAACAATGATCGATTGAGGCGCACTGACCCTAATTCCTAGAAACATCCACGATTTCCACAACGGATTTTTAGTATCGAAAATGATTTATTATCTGTTAGGAGATGGTACAAGTGTCAAATGGACATTCTTAAATGTACTAGAAGACAGACGCGAGACCTTGTCCTACACCAAACATTTTGTAGGACAATTGTGAATCTAATTCTAAACCATTCTCGAATCCATAAATTGAACATAAAAAATTTCATCAAAATAGGTCCAGCCTTTAGGAGTTCAGTCGTATACACAGAAGAATAATATGTATAAATAATTTAATTAAATATAGTTTTATGGATTATTAACGCAGAAAGACGGATGTTATAAGTGAAGTAAGAACGCTATGTCATGTCTGTCGGTGCCCGGTGGCAACGTATAATTCGAAATAACCGCATCCTAACAGGCTCCGTTTAAGAGCTGTTTCATTCCTTTACCTTTAAGCAGATCAAGTTTTTATTATCATCTTAATATTGTGTACAGAATCGATATATTGTAGTTAAACATATCAAACTAGCAGCACCCCGCGGTTTCACCCGCGTACTTCCCATTCCCGTGGGAGTACAGGGATAAATTATAGCCTATATGTTGTTATGATGATTAAACTATATTTTTGTAAAGTTTCATTAAAATCCATTCCGCAGTTTCTTCGTGAAAGAGTAACAAACATACATCCATACAAGCTATCGCGTTTATAATTTAGTAGGGTATATTATACGAGATATTTAGCAATCATAATATTTTTATGCATGGCATATCTTTATATATAAAAATCAATGCCACTTTTCGTTGTAATTTTATAACTCAAGAACGGGCTCACCAATCCCAACCAAATGTTTAGGCTTTGTTCGGACTATTTAGTAGATGGTTTATGTGAAGTTTGCACAAAATCGGTCGAGCGGTTCTTCATTTATCACATTTTTTTAATTCGATATATGGCGGATAATTTTGTTAATGGAGATTTTGCTGTCAAATTGAAACTTTTTCAGTTGGGGTCATATTGAAACTTTTTTCAGTGTTGACAGTACAACATTAAGTTTTTAAATAGCTAGCAATTAAATATATATTTTTTTGTTTGAATAAATTAATTTGATGTTCCAATTTTTTTTATTTCACTTTATACGTAGCGAAGCACGTACCGGGCCGCTAGTTACTTATATCAGTAACATAAAGATATATAAAATGTCTATAGATTTACTTTAAGTTCAAGTATAATTTTTCCCGGAACGGAAACATTTATATGATAAACAAACCTGTTTTACGTTACTAAGTTTCCGTGTCCAGCTTCCGAAACCAGTTAAATAGTATTTAATGCATATTTGTTCGTTACATAAAAAGGGGTATGTCTTTTACAACAGTAGTTTGTAGTTATTCTATACATAGTGTGATATTAATGGTAACGTTAAACAACTCGAAAGTGTATTATAAAAGACTTCTGCCCGAAACTAATCATACTTAGGTACGGGGTTTTAAAATGAAATAAAAACAATTTGAATTAAATGTTGTAGGTTTTTGGATTTGGATAAAACGAACCAAGGTGAACCAACGAAACAAACTCAGTAGAATCCAATATTTTCAATATGTTACTAGAATGACCAAATCATTTATTTATATAAATTCATTTATCACGCCTTCAGCAGTTTTTTAAACTTAAAAAAAATATCTCGAGCCTTACATTAACCCCACTTTTAGAGCAAGGTCCTCGCATCCTTCGAAAACACGTGACACAGATAGATATTATTTAATCAATAGAAAGTAAGCCATGAGATATCTGGTGTTACCTCAGCTCTAATTGGAGGCGATGCTCCGGCGAGCACACAGTTATAATGGCAAAATAAACAGCCACTCAATTTGTGGAGAGATTTCAATTACCTTGTAAAAAGTCGTACAAATTGACGGAATGATTGATGAGCCTGGTATAAGTACAAGTGTTATGTTCTCAAGCATATAATATATGTTCATAATATGTTGGGACAACTCACACACGGCCATCTGATCCGAAACTAGGCAGAGCCTGTTCTTACTGATAAATACTTATATATTTCTAAATACATACATATTATAGACAAATCACACGTAGACACAACAAATGATCATGCTCATCACACTAACATTTGTCCTGGGTGGGGATCGAACCCAATATATTCTGGTTTAGCAGTCGGGGTCACTAACCACTAAACCACTTATTTCTCCCGTGAAACAGCTTTGCTGTGTTTCGGAGAGAAGGGCAAGACAGGCAGTATAATTACTGGCACCGAGACTTAACATCTTATGTCTCAGGATAGGCAACACATAAATGAGTTGCCTGGGCTCGTTCCAGGTATACTAGTTTATGTTCATGGGCGACGTCGACCACTTAACATCAGGTGGTACGTTTGCCAGTTTGCCTACCCAACTAACATAAAAAAAAAAAAAAAAAAAAAAAAAAAAACCAACAGACCAGTCAATATACTTAGAGATTATACTATAGTGGTATGTACTGGTAGGATAGTTTTCTGGGACTAGATTATATAGCCATTATATGGTCATAGATGGCTGCTAGTGGAGACCATCTTGATGTTCATCATATCATTGACCCAGCAGTGGATAGAAATGTTTATGAGCGAAATTGATCACCTACCGTCAAGTGGCGTATTTATCAAGTTTCCTCGGGAGGCAACGCATGACTCATAAGAGAGTGGATCAAGTTTCCATTTTTATATCTATTTAAAAACATAGTTTAAATATGACACGAAATATATTATTATTTCTACACTAGCTGTTGTCCGCAGCTTCGCCTGCGTTACTTACATATCGCCTACTAATCACCGTGTGATGTTATATAGCTTATGGCCTTCCTCGGTAAATGGGCTATCTAACATTGAAAGAATTTTTCAAATCGGACCAGTAGTTCCTGATATTAGCGCGTTCAAACAAACTTTATATTTTACTTTATATTCTTTGGATATATATTAATATAGTATAGAAGTATAGATAACATAGAAAGTTTGAAGATGATTGTAACCATAATGATTATTATAGTAGCATCAAACGATCTGCATTTCTAGAATTTTCTCAGAGAACATGTCGTGTGCCCATTCAGCGTGAAGCAATGGGTTGAGCAATATCCTTTATTCAGTTGCAACAGCGTTGACAATTCATACCTTCCTTTGGTTTTCTAATTTGGAACCTTCGCGAACTTTTGCCTTAATGCTGATGTTTAAAAACGGGGAACTATTTTGAATTTACGTATTCTCTGTGTATGTTTCCCACGACATAGCCTGTATATATAAGGACACATGGAGTAAGAAAAGAGAGGAAATTCGGCTGATGAATTGTAAGAGGTAGTGCCATGCTGCCTTGCAGCCGACTTGGGCCGACACGACCGGGGTGGTACCTCTCGCTCACATAACACCGGCGTCAAGTGACAGCTATGCTGTCGCGTTTCGTGCGGTTTGTGAGTTTCCGGTGGGATTGGGGGGATAGGGAAAAGGAGGGCAACACATTCACATAATCTTTAGTTGCGCAGATGTGTATGGGCGTCGGTAGTTTAAAGCTTCGACTGCTCGTTAGCCCTCCTATGCTATGCAGAATTTGCTTTTCAGTTAGGTGACAAAATTGGTTCAGCGGATAAAATAAACATATAACGTAACCTACTAAACATGAATAGTCAATTTGTATATGAAATTTCATCGCAACATTTTCTGTAAGTATTATTTTTTAACAAAAAATAATACTTTCAGAAAATTCCAGAAAAACGTATTTTGAATTATAAAACTCTCTTCTATAATATTTGGCATGTGTCGTATAGAGGTGAAAATAAAGCGTAACCGCGTGTATCGGCTAGTTTCATCTCCAACTAAGGATGAGTCGTGCTAACAAGTCAGTTTCGTGATCCTCTCGTTGCATTCACTTAATAACTCACAAGGTTGCTAATTAATTCTATCCATCGAGAAAACCGATAGATGAAGTCGTTTTAAGTACACATTATATTATTAATCCGTACTAATCTATATACTCTTACGGATTTATGAGTATCGGTGATCCCTTACAAGCTACTCGCGAAAGTAACTATGTTTATTTTTCAGGTGTAAATCACTAATCAGATTGCAATAAAATGTCTGGTTACTCATAGGTATATTGATATGACCAATTGGTTACCGATATCACGCAAAGAATGAGCTCGTTGAAGTGGCAGTGGGATTGTCACACACTCAGGAGAACGGATGGCCGATGGGCCAATAAGGTTCAAGAGTGGAGGCCACGTTTAGGTAGACGAAGTGTCGGTCGGCCATTAACCAGGTGGGAAGACGATCTCCGTGCGGTGGCCGGTCCATGTTGGATGCGAGTAGCAAGGGATCGGCCGTCTTGGCGTTCATTGAGGGAGGCCTATGATCAGCAGTGGACGGATAGAGGCTGATGATGATGATGATATGACCAATCAATAGCATTAAGTAGCCGGCTGATGATGATGATTATATAATGATAAAAAGTTTGTTCTTATTTTAGCACAACCTACATGCGAGCGGCGCCGCAACTTTTATAATTTCGCAAACTAGTTCCGCGCGTAATACGACGCATTATAATGTCGAATCGATACACATATTGAATACTTCACGTGACTTGAGATAAAATATGAAATATAGTCCTTCTGGACTGGGAAGAAGTTCTTTAATGACTTTAGATAGCAAACGGCTCGCGGGAAGATAAGTGATCAAAAACTTACAACTTCGATAGTCGGAGTTGCTTCAATAGCAGTGGCAATTTCACATCAATTTCAAACAAAATGGAGGTATCGAGATCAGTCGGACAAGAATAAATCCGCTCCGGAGTTAGTAGCTGTCAATAATATCCAAATAAATAAATAATAGTAATAGATAATATGAATCTTACTCATATCATAAAGGCGAAAGTTTGTAAGTTTGGATGTTTGTTTCACGGCAAAACCAATGAACTGATTTGGCTGAAAGTTGAAATGCTGACGGCTTATACCTCGGATTAGGACGTAGGCTATAAAAATAATCATCATCAATCCGGATACGGTTGTAAATCTAAGTTAACGCGGACGAAGCTGCTAAATAGGTCTGGCGTTCATTGGGGCATATTTCTAGTGGTGGACGGTAAGAGATTGATAATCATTGTAGATGATGAATAGTAAGTCGTGTTTTCGAGGGAAGATATAGAGATGTAACATAAGTATATTCACCTCATCATTATGTATATTAAAAACCTATTTAAATACTAACTAGTGGACATTAGAATTGTTAATGTCTCAGTGATGCTGAACACCTGGCTGTAACGACTATTTTCTTTGCTTGAACTTCATCAAGAAACTAGTACGTAGTAAAAACTACTACCTTTATGTCTATTACGTTTTGGAAGGAAACAAGATCTACTTCCTAGGTTATAAGGGCTTTTAACACATAGCTTAGGATGCTTGTGGTCATATCCATGAGTCATTTGTGGTAGAAGTTACCACATTTGTCCAGATTGGTTTTAGTAGCGAGTCCATTAAAAATCGATCTGAGATGTCCAACGCCCTCTCGCGACTTTCAATAGCGTTCTGTTTCATTAAACAAATGCCTGGCTGCTTTTGGTTAGGTTGTTATTTTATTGAGATAATGATTGTTGGTTTTTACAATTTTATTGGGCGAATTATTTAAGCATGATCAAATGTAGTGGCTATGCAGCTCGTTGACGGAGTGTAACTTAGCATTATTTGTAGCGCAAGATAAATGGCACGCAACTGTCGAGTGTTTCCTGCGGCTAATAACAGAGGAGCTAAATTATATATTTTCTGCAGTAACCAGGATTTCCCGCTTCAGGTTATGGTAAGACGCTTTCCCGGTGACGCGGTTCAGTCAAAGATCAATAGTTGTTTATCTCCTTATATAGTAAAAAACTAAATTGTTTTATGATATGATATACTTTATATAAAAACTAAGAGAAACCGAAAAATCTTTTAAACGAAATAAAAAAAAGGTATTTTTACTCCCAGCTTATTTTTGAACTTTTGTAAAATTAAGTAGGTAATGAGTGGTTTGCTGTTATTTTTAAAGATTATTTATATTGTTTTAAAAAATTAGACCATTAGATTATTGTAAGACACACGAGCCAAAAAGGCACACGAACCACATGGTGGTAAGTGCTCAGAACGCCCATGACCATAAACCAGTTTTAACTGGAGACTAGCCCTGAAATCTTATCCATGTCACATAAGACTTATCCTGAGACATAAGATGTTAAGTCTCGGTGCCAGTAATTACACTGCCTAGCCCTTCTCTCCGTAACACAGCAAATTTATTTCACGGGAGAAACGGGACGAGAGCGCTGCACAGCGCAACCTCACCGGTAAGGTATGAACGCCAAGACAGGCATAAAAATGTATCATATAAAATGCATTCTTTTATATGTAACAGAAGTATACACATTGTGAGTGTTTGTACCAAGTTCGAATGCCTATTTTACATATGATGGCTGTGCTATATATTAAGTAGGTATCTAGTAGTAGGTAGGTAGTAGGTAGCTATATATAACTTGGTACAATTATTATAAGTACATCTGTCTTACATTTTCGGTGAATGTCACGGTTTTGGCGATGTTCTCCTTTTCGGTAATATTTAATTGAAGGCTCCGTAATGCGTATAGAGCGGTGAGGTCGCCCAGTAATTACATTGTTTGATTGACAAACAACTTACTATATATACAGAATAATTGTGTGCCCTTTTATAAAATACTAGCTGTTGTCCGCAGCTTTGCCGACATAAACTTAGATTTACAGTCGTATCCGGATTGATGATGATTATTTTTATATTAACCCAGTGCATTCTAATGGTCCCCGCCATGGTTCAAGCCTTGTCGTGGCTGTGGAGTCAGTAGCCTAAGGTGAACCCAGCACTTTCCAAAATCACAAAAATTTCCAATGCGTCCCGGTAATATTAAATTAAAAAAAGTAATAATAAATTCATTTTCATATTTAAACGAAACGATCGTATTGAAAAAAAATCCCTGACAAAAACAATTCTAATGAATATAAATTCTATACCTTTTTAACTTAATCAAACAACGTTCCTGAAGTAGGGTAGCGTTAGATTCTGTAAAATGTCAATTTAGTCTCGACTCGGGTTCAATTTAGCAAATAGGCTCTACGAGATTGAGACGCGCCACTCTTGGGGCGGTAACGCACAGCATCCGAAAGAAGTAGAAATATTAATATGGCAGAGCTAAAAGCCTTATTTTATAATATAAATAATTGTTGTTATTTGCGATCCCAAGTGTTTAATATTAAAGCATGTATAATAAGATAGTGTAAGTCTTATTTAATACTTTATGTGCATGAAAGTTGTGTCATTATAGTTGACGAATATTGAGTTGACTTAGGTAAATATTTATAATTCATAAGACTTGGCCACAAGTATACAAGGTAACAAACACGGATGAAACTTTTGTGCAATGTTACGTGCACAAGAGCAAGTTTGGCGTCGCGCCAGAATCACTTACAAGTGGCAAGTGAAAAGAGATTTTTAGGTTTATCACGTTTTGGCGTCCGTGTATAAAAGTAAATATTTTGATAGCTTCGGTTTGCTCGCAAGAGCAAACATAACTTAATGGTGGCTTGTTAAGACAATTTGATGGTTAATAAACCTTTTATGTACATAGTAATATGTCAATAAATTGACTTTATATAATATACGTAAGTTCTAAGTTCGATTCCAGCCTTTGGTAATGTTTCCAACGTGCTAGTACCCGCAGTAGAACCTTTTTTTTCTTTAAATGCTCTGAGGCATCCCGCGGGGAAGTAGGTCTCCCCAGACGGGTATGTGTGACTCGCTGCGCCCGAAAGGCGGTAAGGTGGACGCAGCTCTAGAAAGGTGGTAAGGTGGACGCAGCTCTACCCACTAAAACCCGGCGAGTGCCACCAAGGCCGCCTTTGGTGAGGAGTCCCGGATCTATTGAGCAAAAATCGCACCTAGATGGCTAGTCAGTCCCTCAAGGGACTTTTCACAGAGGGGTTGTCCCGCACCACAGTACAACCCCTCCCAACGTCGGGACAGTGCAATGGGGTGAGGTTCCTATCCTCGTCCCTTGTCCTCGTGCTCTTTTGTCCCCTCTTCTAATAAGAGGGGTACAAATAGCAGCTCCCTTGGCCCAATTTGCTCCGCCCAGGGTGCTGGGCACACCCTAGGCTACTGAGCCGCATTGGGGCCAGCGTATCAGTGAACTATGGCCCAATGCCCTCCTCGCCTCATTTCGAGGAGACCCGTGCCCAGCAGTGGGACTTATAAGGGTCGATATTATTATCATCTTTATATATATATATATATATTTCTTGTGTGCGTGTGTATGTCACTGAACTCCTCCTAGACGGCTGGACCGATTTTGATGAATTTTTTTGTGTGAGTTCAAGGGGATTCGAGGATGGTTTAGATTCACAAAAAAAATATTTTGTACAGGACAACGTCTGTCGGTGCCACTAGTATTATATATTTCTCTCTCATTAGCCATTTTCATAAGTCATGTACCAGTTTGTCTATCTGTAAGATATATCAACAATCCATCGTAAACAGGATATTCGATGTTTAAAAATATCCTTATGTTCGTAGACGTGTCACGTCACACGTGATACAATAAAGCTAGTTTATAACTATGTTCCGGTGTACTACAATGTTGCTGTGGCCAGTGCTGCCAATTTAGCGACTTTGGCCCAAGAAGTGACGACTTTAGACTAAAAACGGTTTGATATCTTTGGTGATTGATATCAAGACAGTTTGAGGGGAAATGAACAGGTTTTCTGTCAGCTCAAAAAAACGACTGAGGATTTTTTGGACTTTTCTAAACTGATATTTTTCACTTAATAAAAAACTTTTTAATGTACAAAATACTGAGTTTTTCCAAGTTGAATCATTTTAGCGACTTTCTAGAAGTCTGCAACACTGACTTTAACAGGCATCGGTATGACCTCGTCTGGACAAGGATAGCTGGGTCCCGTACTCGCTACGAACTTTCCACATTTTTAACAAGGTCTACCTACATGTTTATTTGATTGATTTATTTTTAAAATATATCACAATTTTATCAATACGATTTACGTGAATTCCTTTGGAATATCATCATCATCGTCAAAATATTACCAATTCCTATATCCATCTCTATCCATAGATATATCCATCTCTATCCATACCTAGATGTATCCATCTATCTAAATCTATGTTCCTAAATTACTAATGACTGATCATCTACGTCTTTCAAATTGTTTTGTGTCGCATATTATTTTTTGTAGATGTTATAAAAAATTACTTCTATTGCAATTTACAATAGGTCCAACATTTTCAATTTTGTTTGCGTTTGTTGACGTTTGTTATTTTGATTTATCTATCTTCTCTCCTCTTTAAATGAAAGAAATAAACTGTAACCGCTGCTGAAAATTATTTGGCTAGGAAATATGCTATATCGAGGATCGCTAAATAATATTTGTATCTAAGATACCTAAGTCAACAATAAGTCAAATAATTATTATAAAACATCTAGTTTTTCTAACAAACACGTTGTGACATTTTCCTTAAATTTCGCTTCTATTCCATTCTATGTTAAGTTCCCCAAGGCCGTCAAGTGACTTTTTGAGTGGACTCAAGTCAATATTAGCATATTGAGAGGTGTTTATTGGTCGGCCCGGGCCAATATTTGGTATTGGTTTACCACGTGGTACAAAGGATTCAATAGATAATAATAATGAGGAATTTTGTTTATTTTAATGAAAAACCAATGTATTACTGAATACAGGGCAACTGGATTGACGACCTCTGTGGCTCAGTGGTAAGCGCGTTGGCGCTCAAGCCCGGGTTCGAATCCCGCCAGGGAACGAAAAATATTTTCTGTGTTCCTGGGTCATGGATGTGTATTAAATATGTGTATTATATAATAAACATCTTAAATATATGTATAGTATAAAAATATTAAATATATTTCCGTTGTCTGGTACCCGTAACACAAGTTCTTCGAGAACTTATAACGGGACCAGATTGACGTGGTGTGAAAGCGTCCATAAATATTATTATTAATAATATTATGGATTGGACAGTTCAAGAGTCGAGGCCCCGTTTAGGTAGACGAAGGTCGGCCATTAATCAGATCGAAGACGATCTCCGTGCAGTCCGGTTCGTGTTGGATGCGAGTGGCAAGGGATCGGCCGTCTTGACGTTCATTGAAGGAGGCTTTTGTTCAGTGGACGGATAGGGACTGATGATTATGATGACAGATAAACTTAGAATGAGTGAGAATTTGTAAGAAGGGAAGTAAAATGAACTAAACAATCTCAACATTTTTATTGATACTAAAGCTACAAGTAAGACTATTAAACATAATCGGCAGACAACCGGACACACCTTATAATCTGATGCGTTGTTTTTTATCATTATAAGTCCGTATCCGTTCATAAAATGTCTACCTTTATAATATAATTTAAATATACTAGAAGAGCCAGTATTGAGTCATAATATACATAATGACTACCATCGCATAGCTTTTTAAATGCGACAACAGATATATTGTACATCTATATAGATAAATAAAATTGGAGTGTCTGTTTGTAATATTAAAGTAACCGCTTTTTATTAAATGCATATTATGTATGTATCGTACATATACCAAAATATCATTTTTTACCATTTGTGTCTATCTGTCGGTTCCGGCCAATTTCTAAAACGGCTGGGCTGATTTTACGGAACTTTCATTGGCAGATATCTGATGTTATAAGGAGTAACTTAGGCAAAAAAAAAAACATCATCACTGCTGTAAATCTAAGTTAACGAGGGCGAAGCTGCGGGCTACAGCTAGTATAATATATAGATAATATTATCCATTTGTAAATTTAAAACAACAATAAGTATACCGTGCAAAGTCACGGGTACCAAGTAGTTTATGATAAATCAACCACTCATAACCTCCCGAAGTTCCATCTGTTGCCTGTATATACTCGCTAGCTAGTTCCTGTCTATACTCTGTAACTGCAGGTAAATGTCTGTCTGTCTACGTAATACTGTCTTATGATAATTACAGAGATCGATCATTAGATGTCTGGCATTCGGATTCGATGTTAACTCGTTGATCTTATTATTTCTCAAAATCGAAAGAGTATTTTGTGTTGTGTACGAATGTTTTTTTTTCCGGATGGATCTATGCTAACGGCCCGAAGGCCCTAATGCTACATCGGATTAGTGTGAGCTCATTTGGCTCACTTTTGGTTTATAAAAGTAGGGGTTTGCCCCCCGCCAACCGTGCAGTCTGCGACCACACGGCCTCCTGGCGTCGGGTTGGAAGTGTACGAATGTATGTTTACTCAAAATTTATTAGAAATGCTTTTGATTTATATTAGAATTTTTTTTTTCAAAGGTTATTCTTTTGTTGTGTAAAATGGATAGTAATTAGACCTTTAAAATAAATAACTTTTTTAAAAGAACAATTATAAATAAAATATATACGTTACATGAAAAAAAGTACCAAGAAAAAAAGTCGGTTGTCTGTAAAGTCGGTTGTCTGTAAAGTCGGGTTACTGACGATAGTTGAACGTGACAACGTCATAAGAAAATGGAACGCCTCAGTGCGAGGTAACGCCGCATGCGTCGTCATGTTTTTTCGTTCTTGCAGCCGGCTCCATCGAATTATAAGACGTTGTCACGTCAAAAAGCCTTTTTAGTATCCAAGAATATTTTCTGGAAACCTCTTGTAAATATTTATTAAGCTGTTCATGTACTGCATGTCCTTATATACAATTGGTTTTAATGAAGTGTTAATAACAAATATAACAAAATTCGTACACCGGAAAGATTTAAATCGCATTGATAATTAACTTTGCGGTGTTCTTGATGTGAAGTGCTCGGATAAGATAACGATGTCCTCAATAATGTTAAAAACACATAAGTTAGGTCATACGTTCAGTGGACTTCCAAATGTTGCAGGTTTATGTAATACGAAACAATATATGTTGTACTAGCTGTTGCCCGCAGCTTCGCCCGCGTTAACTTAGATTTACAGCCTTAAACGGATTGATGATGATTATTTTAATAGCCTAAGTTACTCCTTATAACATAAGCTAAATGCCAGTGAATGTCCCGTCAAAATCGGCCCAGCCGTTTCTGAGATTAGCCGGAACAAACAGACAGACAGACTAAAATTGGTATATATACGTACCGTGTATAGACCCATATTATGCATTTGGTAAAAAGCGGTTGTTTTATTATTACAAACAGACACTCTAATTTTATTTATCTGTATAGATGTAGGTAGTGTATCTTTAAATATAAATATATTTTATTTTCATTAAAATTTATGAATCACAAGTATTAAACAACACCATAATACTAAGCCATACGTTTTTCGAATCCACTATCTATCGGAACCAATCGAAGCATATTTGTCACTATACCAAGTTCGTGAATGTACATTCTCATTACTTTCACTAAATATAGCTAAGGATTATAACTTGGAACACATCGATTTTATTAGACCGATGTAGAAAGGCATACATTCTCCATACTATTGTCAACTAGATTGATTGGGCACCGCGCGTGGCCCGCCTCCCTTTACAGAGGGAGGGATGAGGGCCGGCCCTCGTGATGATAGGTTAAATTCAACCGTAAAAGATTCGTCAACCGTATCGGATTTGACTAGTCCAAATCCTGCTCTCCCGAGTAGCGCGCGCGATGAACCGCGCCCCCTACGGGGCGCAGAGGGGGTCATCCCCCTTTCGAATATTTCTTAAGTGAGCCATATGTTCACTTACTGTACCGATTGAGCTTAAAGGCCATCAGGCCGAAAATTCTAGCCCTTCCGAAAAAAAAAATCTCTATACTAACAAGAAAATTATTGTTTAAGCATTATTGTATTCTACAAGATACAATGCAATCTTAAGAACTTTTAGATACATGAGATTTTGCAAAACTTATTGATTTAAAATGTAGATTACTAGTGGACTCCATGCATTGGTCTAAGTTGGATGCGAGTGGCGGGGCACCGTCGTGACGTTTATTGAAGAGGTCTAGAATAGAAATTAATGATAATAATTTTTATCTTTATATATAACTATCAGCGCCCCGCGGTTTCATCTGCTTACTTCCCATTCCCGTGGGAGTACAGTGATAAATTATAGTCATGTTATTCTGATGTGTAAGTTATGTTATTGTAAATTTTCATTAAAATTCATTCATAGTTTTTGCGTGAAAGTGTAACAATGTATGTAAGAATAAGTTATTGTATGTAAGAAACCTTCGCGTTTATAATATAATAGGAAATAGGATCAAGCAGAAGAGTTTTTTTTTGTTTGAACACGAAGGGTTAGCCAAGATGACATTCTACAATCGAAAATGCTAGTAGAAAACTAATAAATGTATGGAAATGACATTTATATCGAAAAATAACGAGGGCGTAAATGCCATTTCCATACATTCATTAGTTTTCTATTAGCGTTTACGATTATAGAATGTCATCTTAGCTAACCCACCAGGTATTATCAATATGATATATTTTACAGCCTAACACATTAAGGAAGTTTATAGGCGTTTTTTTTTTTTTATTAATGGCGTTGGAAACCGCGGGAAATAGCTATCTATAGATTTGACCCAGAAGTATATACAGTTAAGAATGATTTCGTTTAAAGTAGTTTTACCTATTGTTCCTTAGAAGCAAATCAAATCGACATATTAAGGGTTTCGAAAGTACCCTTGCAAGTGAATGTCTCGTGAAATATCGAGCGGCGTAAGGAATGGGAGCATTTTTTGTGAGGTCTACTTTCACCGGTGGGATCGCATCCGGCTTGTACCGTTCGTGTCGTTATCTCAATGATCACCATCTTACGAACGGCCCTGGGTTTGCGGGCCTTTGGAGAATTGCCGAGATTGCTCGTCTTGGCAAATCTAGTACGACCTTTTACCGTCCGCTGAGTCAATAATCTATAATTTTGATAATTCGATATCTAGCGCATAGCAATTTTATTAGAACTATAATACAAAATACAAACAGATATACAAATGGAAAGAATATTTTTTGTGTTCTCTTGTATGGGCAAATTATTATTACTATTATACTTTTTTAAGGACTATCGCAATTTTACATCAAATTAAATGACTAATGAATTTACAATTTATCTGTACAGGTAGAAGAAACGTGGTGAAATTAGGAGTCTGAAATCATCAAACTGCTGTAAAGTATGCAAAACGTCAAGAATGTAAAAAGATTTTAAGTTAACATGGATATTTTCTTTGCTAAAATTATTTAAAACGGGATATTTAGTTTTGATGATTCAGTCTCGTGAACAAGACATTTGTCCGGGAAATAAAAGTGAAAACATGGTAAATATCCCATTTTAAATAATTTTAGCAATGTAAAACTTAATATGAATGTAATCAATCAGTTTTATTTAAATTAATCAAAAAGTCATTCGTAAAAAAGAGAAAGAGAAAAAATCAATATTTAGAGGAATACTCAACCCACTAGAGAACATGCACTCTTTGGATAGCTAAACTGCCTCATCACGCTACTCGAGTATCCATTCCGACTCATGTGAGAATTGGCGTTATTGGGACCTGCTTCTAACCATTATTAGAATGTCTCTATGATACGGCTAAATGAGATTAGGGTTGGCACACGCTAGCAAATTATTGGAACGTAGTTCCTTATCGCGCAATGCGAAAGGGCGCTAGACGGAAAAAATTAAGACGAAAAGTTGTAACGACACTTTTTGCTATAGTTGTAAGCCGTACGGCTTTTTGGCTGACACATTACTGCGTCGGTAGCTGTTTTTGTTACACTAAAGTAAAAAACCTGCTTCGTAAAAAACCCCAAGTTTAAATCCCACCTCAGTGTCTTTTTTTTGTTTTTTTTTATTATTTTACGCCGGGAGATGCTCTGATTTTTATCGATAAAAAAATCATAAAAAATGTATGCCTACCCGAATAATTATTTTCCTTACACCTCGAATAGAATTTGAAATTAATATTTTTATAATAAGGAACTTCGTTCCTATCTGCTGTCCCACGACACCACGCGGTTTTTTTTTATAAAAGTAGGAGGGATGCGTTTTGCTTATTTGTTCTTTAAATTATTTTCGGTTCCTGAAAGAGGATTGGTAGTTTGATTTGTAACATCAAGTCCATAGTAGACCATCATACCTTAGGTAAATCACAATAACGGGTACCTCCAACGTGTATAAGTTTGACCATGGGCCAATTTGACAATCAAGATAGATAGATCGTCTACTAGTTTTCCCACCTTAAAATGGTGGGTGGGATATAACATTCTAATATCACTTTCTAAAGCAAATTAAAAGACTTGTATTATCTCCGTGAAATATTTTAAGTAAACGTCTTGAATATATAAATAATAAATACACATTTGTCTACCTTACATGCAGATTTATTTTAATTTACGAGATTGACTGATAAACTCGTCTTTTGGATATTACATATTCCAGTAGATTCTTTAATTACGATACTCCATTTAGAAACAATTTATATGTTATAGTATCTTGTTTCTGCTAAGGTATTTAATGTTTTTAAAGATATTTGTTGTCCCTGCATGTCTGTCTTGGCGTTTATAGAGGTCAAAATCCAATGGACACTCACTACACGTGCTGATAAATAATAATGATTATGTCAGCAATTAAGTAATATGTAATTAATTATGTCCGCATATTATCCGAGGAATAAAGAGGAAAAGAAACAATATATACAAAAGTGATGTCTTTTTTTAAACGTTTTGATACAAGACTTTTATTTTATTCTTTGTTGTTTCGCTCTATTTCCAGGGAGGTGCTATTCACTTTTTTTTAATTGAATTCCTTTCACATCTTTTCAGATAGATCTTTCCTTATGTGATTGATTTGATTTTAATCATTTTCTGGGTAATGGATTATATGAGAAAAAGTCAAAAATCTTGTTTGGAATTCAATGCTGATATTATAAACACAAAAGCAACTATGTTAATCCATTTTATGTTTGCCTATCGACTTAAACGATAGAACAGATTTTAATAAAATTTACGAATGAAACATATTTTGAGAAAAGGAAGCATTATGAACCGGATGTAACTGTAAAAATACGTTACTTCCGGCTTCCCGCTTTAAGTACTAATTATACTAAAGATGTCTGACCCGAACGCAACACTTAGTTATATATGTACTTATAGCTCGTAAAATGTTGATAATCATTTGATATTCAAGATAAGGTTAACAAATGTAACAGTGAATAAGCTACGAGTAATGGTCCTTCAAGCCGGATTCTAACCTGAATTTTTTCGGTTATGGACGCCGGTGTATGAGTTTATTAATCTCCTATACACAGATGTATAGATTACGTGTGAAGCCGGGGGCAACAAGTTATATTATGCGGGCGGTGTCAGCCCTGGGTATGGTACACTATAATGTGGTATTACGTTAGTCCTCAGCATCACGTCGGTTAGGCACGAAATGGGTCAACGAGTAATAAGACTCGGTGTTTCAGAATTATATTAATAGCAAATGGATTTCTTGGCAAATTCTCGATAAGGACTATGATTTTTGTATGTCTGGCCTTAGAAAAATAAAGCTTGTTGGACAAAAAATTAATAAATTTAATCTAGTAGATTCGGACGTTATGACATTTTCTGTAAAGTAAAAAGTTTAAAAAAAAGACAGGGAACGGCGGGAAAATTCGGGGAGCGCGGTTGTGTTTTGTTTTGGTTTTTAATTGTAATTATGGTCCCGGTTATTAATTGTAATTATGGTCATTCGGAGCCATTTTCTACAGTGTCTCTTTTTTAACAAATTAAACTATAGGTATATTATGATTGATTGGCGAATATTGTGGAGGACTGATCTACTTTCTATTCTGGGTACGTGGAGCTGATTGATGGGGGACTCCGCTCGCCATGGGGTTTGCCGCCGATTTCCATACGTTAGACTTGGCTTCGACCTTACTTGGCAGCATGGCCTCTGGCCTTAGCCTGATCCAATAGGAACAAAAAAAGTAAAAAAAAACATCAATATTGGATATAACAGTATCTGAACGCCAAATCAACTCTACTACCGGTTCCAAAACTAATCCACTAAGAAGAACCGGTGAAACATAATATAATAACAAACAACATATAATAATAACACAACAACAAACAAGTAGACAACAAGTAGAATACGTGCGACGATGAAGACAATTACTAACCATACTGTACTTACTGAAGTGCATTTTCCTACGCATTGCGTGTTTGCATAAAAATATTACTTCGATGTCAATCGAAGCTAACTGTATAAAAAATTGTGATTATGAATTGACGTCACGCACAGCATAAAATTGGTCTAGACAGCCGTGTCTGCGCGGCGGGGCATCAGGCTAAATAAATTTACTTACATAAAACACTTTTCTTTTTTAAATTTAACTCTATAGTTATTCTGTCTTATTTTTAAAGTCGAAGCTAAAGGTAATCATTTATTAAATAACACCTTAGGATAGAAAATTAACAAACAAAACATTTATTTTCAAACAAGTAACAAACACGTTTTTATCAATAAATATTCAAGT
Organism: Helleia helle; assembly: GCA_963853865.1. Lineage (NCBI taxonomy): Eukaryota > Metazoa > Arthropoda > Insecta > Lepidoptera > Lycaenidae > Helleia > Helleia helle. Next base: position 6,280,726 of record OY971423.1, on the reverse strand, counting down.
ACCGATATCCACAATACAAATGATCCGGAATTGGCAGGATTCGAACACACGGCCGCTATGTGTAGCATCCAGTATCCTGACACTGCCAGCCTGTCAAACAAACTATCAAAAGGATTTTATTGATAATATATTGAAAGGAATATAGTTCCTTTAGTTTCTAATCCACTTATAACATTACGAACAACAGAACCATTCAATCCCCAGTCTCCAAAGCGTTATACATCGTAAACTGGCACAATCACACGATTCATTGACAACATTTCCCGCCCTCCAATTTTCCACCAATTTCCAGACAGGCGACGGGCCGCCCCCGCGGTGCCCACGCGGTGCCCACGCAACCTCCACTGTAACGAGTAGCGTAAAATTATTTTTAAATGTCACTAGGGTACTATCGCGTACACAATTGCGAGGAAAAGTGAAATTAAATGTTTAAATTATGTTAAGTTTATGTATAAAATAACTTTGTTATGGAAGAGCGAGAATTGGTACTGGTAATTGGTGAAGAATTTAAAATAGGCCAAATACGACTAGAGATACATCTTAATTGATTTGGAAGAACGAGTAGCCTAAAGCAGATGACAAGACTTAAATATAATATTTAGTAAGTTTGGACTTTCTGAAATAATATTAACTTACTTTCTTTATATTCATTTAGATCCGTTAGCAAACAGGTTTTAATATATGGTGTTTTATTATTTATATTATAGATTATATTATATTTTTATTATAAATTATTACCATAGATAATTTATCTTATAACGTCTAAGAAGATTTTATTGCAATTGACTTTTCGTATCTAACATTTTTGATGATTTGATTTGAACATAAATAAATAATAATATTAGTAAATAATAAATAATAATATTAGTACCAAGAGATATCTAACATTAATAATAATATATCACCTATATTAAAGCGACATGAACATAAATGACTATATTTACTATAGTAAGGGATCGAGATGTCTGTACTGTATCCATAGATACCCGCTGCACTAAAGAATTATCAGTTTACATTGCAGTAGCCATTCAGAGTACGCTACTCAAAGTAACATAAATTACTTATGAAGTGCAAACGACTGATGTACTTTCATTACATATAATTATTATATAATAATAATTAATTGTCGTCGTAAAAGACGTTTCGTCACCACTGTACTGGCGCGGCGGTGAAGGCGCGGCGTGTCGTCACGGGGCGCCGGTGACGTCACGGGCCCACGCTCGTTCAATTTACAATTTTCCGCGTTTCCACCACCGCCTGCGACAATAGATAAAGCGTAGCACTTTGTCACGATTAAACCACGATATTATAAATAATAGAATTTTTCTTGTTGGTATCCTTTTTCTCGATATCTATTAAACCTACGTATATCCAGTTTCAATATAATAATTAAGATAATCACCCACAAAAATCAACTAATAAACTAATCTATCTATCTCTAGGCCTATTTTCAGCAGTGGACGGATAGAGGCTGATGATGATGATGATGATTATGAAACTAAACTCAGTCTAAGATATGCATCTGAGAGTATCTGTTGCGGTTTTTTACTAAATTTGATAATAGTTGTACAATTTTTTATATGAGTATAGTAGCTGCCCGTACAGACTTCTGTCAAAGGCTTCCCCTTTGACAGAATTTCTTAAAATCCGTTCTTATCTGACCTCTACATGGCAAAAGTAATATTCCTAACAAATTTCAAGGCTCCAGGTCTTATAGATCCAGATATATCGTGATGAGTCAATCTATCTATAAAACAGCTCCTATATATTATATAGATTATCTTTTTCGTAAACATGCAATGACAAATGTTAGGTGGTAAACACAAAGTAATAAATTAACTACTTCATTATATAATCATTTGAGCCTGTTTTCATGTAACATATCATGTTCTTTTAAATTTTAGCTTCCCCTAGGATTTATCGAACATATCATGTTACTTTATAAATGTATATACAACAATTACATTTACATATGATGTACCTACAGTGTACCCAATTCTTCAAATCGTAATTGAATTCCGTACGTCTGTAATTATATTATGTCTAAAGATGGAAGCCAAAAGAAACGTTACACATCTTAATAAAAAATAAAATAAGGATGTCTATTTAGAACTTAAAACGACGATGAAAGACTTGATTATATTATTATGTTTCAAAATCAAAAAAGTTTTATTCAAAATAGTACCAATAGTATCTTTTTAACGTCAGTTGAATGTACCACCGATTCCAAGGCACGCCCACTGAGACTATTCGGCGAAACAAACTCAATGGAACTAATCTTATCAAATAATATATTGTATTCTATAAAATACAAATTTTACATGTTATCCTGAAATGCCTGGGAGGAACGCCCTATTCCCAAGGTGTGGTATCTTCTATAAAATCTTTTACTTTATAATATCCTTACCACACAAACGCTGTTTAATATATTTTTAACTTTTTTTGATGGATAGCTTTGGAATGGAGCTTTAATGGATGTCTTGTTTTTCCTGGTCTGCCGTTTTATCTCTTCCAATTTTAAAACACTGCCATGCAAATCACTTGACGATTGAGCAAATGATTTTACCGGTGGGTGGGTTGCGTTGTGCCGCGCTCCCGTCGGTTTGGGTACATCTTGCTTGTTTCTCCCGTGAAACAGTTTCGCTGTGTTTCGGAGAGAAGGGCAAGACAGGCAGTGTAATTACTGGCACCGAGACTTAAGATCTTATGTGTCAGGATAAGCAAAATATGAATGAGTTGCCTTTTCTTTTTTCTTTAGGTTTCTAGGTTCCCATCCTCGCCCCTTGTCCCTCTGCTCTTTTGTCCTCCTTATAATAGGGGAACAAAGAGCAGCTCCCTCGGCTCAATTAGCTTCGCCCAAGGTGCTGGGCACACCTTAGGCAACTGAGCCTCACCGCCACGAGAAGGCTTGAACCGTGGTGGAGTAAATGAGTTGCCTTTTTTTTTTTTTACGCCGGGAAATGCTCTGAGGCATCCCGCCTGGGGAGTGGGTCTCGCCGGGGGTATTTGGGACTCGCTGCACCCAAAAGATGGTAAATGGACGCACCTCTACCCACTAAAACTCGGCGAGTGCCACCAGTGCCGCCTTGGTGAGGTGCCCCGGATCTGTTAAGCTAACAGGGCACCTCGACGGCTAGTCAGTCCTGCAAAGGACCGACGCCACCTCCACAGAGGGGTTGTCCCGCACCACAGAACAACCCCTCCCAACGTCGGGACAGTACAATGGGGTGAGGTTCCTATCCTCATCCCTTGCCTCCTGCTCTTTTGTCCCCTCTTCTTATAAGAGGAGTACAAAGAGCCCCCTCGACTCAATTAGCTACGCCCAAGGTGCTGGGCACACCTTAGGCTACTGAGCCCCACCGCCACGTCAAGGCTTGAACCATGGTGGGGGGTAAATGAGTTGCCTGGGTTAGTCTCAAATGAACTTGTGTTCATGGGCGACACTGACCACTTACCAGCATATGGCTCGCCTGGACCTTAGCTTACCAAACTATCATAAAAAATACGAATTGAGAAGCAGTATTAAGTCTTATTTGTATTAATCTACATATACTCGAATATATAGAATTTATTACAAGTAACAAAATGCAAGCAGATAACGGTCCACAGGAAGGAAGCTGTTATCAGTGGGAACTTATCACTAAATTTCATTAAATTATGTAAATAACGTAATCTTCATCATAATTATCAGCTTGCTCCTATTATCAGAAAGAGGCCTTGTCTATAAATGGAAAAACGGCATCAGTGAACTTACTTTGAAACAGCATTTTGAAAGAAATCCTGCTAAAGGTTACATACTAATAATCTTGATCATCTGGATCCTATACTACAATTGAAAGAAATCCTGCTAAGGTAATCTTACGCTTACTAAGTAGGTACTAAGTCGATCTAAAAATCTAATTTTTAAAGTGTAAACTTCTTTTAGCGCGGTACGCATATTCATACACGAGATAAAATCTCTGAACTAGCGACACCGCACGCGAAACGCTGGAGACACAGTTTGACGTTTGATTTATTTATAAGTACAAGATTATGCAATATTAGTTTTGCAAATTTTGTTGCTTCTAAATTATGTGATGCGGCCATTTTGTGCGCCGCTTAAATTGTATTACTTAATAGGTTGTCATCATAATCTTTTATCAGTATTATAGGTATTTGAATTTAATTGTTTTGTTTTCACTTCTATCGGCAGTCCCTGTGACTGGTTGGGTTTTTTCTCCTAATAGCACTACGGAGTGAGCTAGATACAGAATCGCACCAACGATGCTTCCGCGTATATCTGAAGAACGAATATCAGATCAATGAAAATGGAACGGCATTTTCATTGATCAGATCTAGAGCGATATGACTGGTTGTTCAAGTTTACCTCGATATTAAAGGCCAACCAAGGCCTCTACTTCGCCTTTTGTTGTATTTACATTGCTAATACCTGTTATACAGCTTTTACATAACCAAAGAAGGCCTTGGTGAGATTCTTAGGCCCGCCTTAGTTTAGGGCAAGGTTTGGCCTTGTGTTGGAGATTCTTAGGCTCCTGACTTTTTTGGGATAAGTTTGGTAATGGGGTAGAGATTTTTAAGTCTAAGCTTGTTGAATAATAATTTACTTTAGGGCATGGTTTGGCTTTTCGAAAATAATACGCAAATGATCAAATCCAACCAGGTTTAAATTACAGTATGATATGGTTTTGGGATTTTTTTTTAATATCCTCGTAAGCTTTTTCACTCTGGCAATATTCGGCCTTGGAGTATCAATTAAGACAATCTCGGCTTACTTAGGATTTTGATTTTGAAGATCTTGCTTCAAGATAGATATTCTTAAGCAGGTACATAACTTATTTTACTGAAAATTTGGCATTAGGGAACGTATTTTATACCCCAAGGCCAAGATGTTTATTCCACCAGTACAGGCAGCCCGGATGCTCACCAGTAAAGACCGAACCAAATGACCATGATGACCGTATGGTAATGGTAACGGTACCACATTCCTGACGTTACTACGGAGTCATACGTCGAGACGCTCGCGTGAGGAGTATGCGGCTTTCCAATCACGTATAACAAGCCCATATTACAAGTGGCGTTACCATTCCAGCTGAATGCTCGCCCGCTTCTGTCTTTACTGGACATTTAATTAAAAAACATGTGTGCGTAAAATACGTTTTTATAGTTAACGAAAGTTGATGAGCCCGTTAACAATTTTTCAAGCCTCAAAAGATTCAGTTTATCAATAGGTTAACTTCGATAACTAACTGTTATCGTATAAACCGTTTTTTTACCCAGGTCTATACTCATTTATTATTTGCGTTTGCTATTTAATTTACTCCTGTTTATAATGCTGGAAAGTCCTAAAGAACTATCTTAAGATCTTATCAAGTTATGAACAGTACCTACTATTACAATTTTTTAACAAGTTATCAATATACTACTTTCATCTGTCGTGATGATTGAGTGTACTCAAGGACTCCAATACCAATAATAATAATAAAATCTATACTAATTTTATACAGCTGAAGAGTTTGTTTGTTTGTTTGAACGCGCTAATCTCAGGAACTACTGGTCCGATTTGAAAAATTCTTTCAGTGTTAGATAGCCCATTTATCGAGGAAGGCTATAAGCTATATAACATCACGCTGTGACTTATAGGAATTGAGTAACGCGGGCGAAGCTGCAGGCAACAGCTAGTAATCAATAATAAGTCCACTTCAATAAATAAGTGGACTTATTGATTCTGCAGATATTACATCTGGCCCACTGTCATTTCAGCTTGTAACGACTAAGTTTTTTAAATTTATCTCTCCCATATTATGTCCAACATGAATCAAAAATATTAATTCAAAATGTCGTTAAGTTTTATTACAACTTATGACCCTATATTGATAGCTTAAAATTAGCGACTGTACGACTAATTGAGGGCTATAAAACATATAATCAATGGCAGTCTCCGAGCGACCTCATTCCAACCCTGATAGGTGTACCGCTGACAATATTCACCAACTTCCACGTACATTTATCAATGACGCTTAATCTATGATGAAAAACTTTAGGAAACTTTGTCTGACATAATTAGGTCTAAAGAATGAAGTTCATCAACCCGTAATGAGTTAATGTATGATCTAAAACTAGTGTGATTTTCAGTAGCTACTCTTTGTTAAGAGTTAACGTATAAGACGTTGTCTTCTTCATCTCTCTTACTAGTACATAGATTTTCTTTTAACAAGTGCAAAGACGACTAGTCGTCGGCTTTTGTGTCCAATTCGGATTAGCTTAATCACCATCATTTATTCATCTCATATTTCGTTATTATGTATATTGAAAGTCGGACCATCACCTAATACTAAAGAGAATGTTAAGAGTAATTATAATCGCTTTTCTTCTCCTCTATTAACAAATGCAAAGACATCTATGACTGTTCCGGTCCACCCTTTCCCACCCGGTTCCCTCTCACCGGAAGACCGGTGGGAAGCGCTGTGCCGCGCTCCCGGCTGCATGGGTACCACCATCTTGCATGGTTCTCCCGTGAAACAGCTTTGCTGTGTTTCGGAGAGAAGGGCAAGACAGGCAGTGTAATTACTGGCACCGAGACTTAACATCTTATGTCTCAGGATAGGCAACACATAGATGAGTCTCTTGGGCTCGTTCCAGGTAAACTGGTTTGTGTTCATGGGCGACGTTGACCACTTACCATCAGGTGGCACGTTAGCCAGTTCGCCTATCCAACTAACATAAAAAAATGATCTAACCCACTCTCTTACGATCAGCCACTGCATGGCGATCACACATCTAACAACATACAGGGATAGAATTTAATGCCATAAAGCAATTAAGCCTTAAGAGAATAAAAAAACATATTGCACAATTATTGTTATGCCCTGGTTTTGTGTCATGCATAGATATGTACCACGTGCAACCGACAATGCACCTTACGGCATGGTACCAGGGTCCAGTTCCTGGTGGGGGTCGAGTTACGTCGTGGCCCAGTTGTCGTGGTGACATTGCGCCAGTTGCACTCCTATCTGTCGACTGTGATAGTAATTCTGATGATTAGTTGAAGAATGTTCTGAAACCTAAATTTTATATGTCCCTAATTTTGTAATTAGCGACATATAAAATTTAGGTTTTTATATTGTTATAATAACTAGTAACGTCCAGGAATATGTAAAGCGAATGCAAATTACATTATTCTAAATTTCTAATACTATTAAATATCCGTAAATCGAAGATTCTGAAGAAAATTATCACGAATATTCATGAATAATAAAATCAAAATAAGTAAAGCAGTACTTTTATGTACCGTATCCCCGTTGGCTGTGTCTATAAAACCTATCTTGAAAAAAAAATGTAATATGGATAAAAAGTCGAGTGAAATGCAATAATTTGGTGACAATTCGTCAAAATATAGTCCAGCTCATTTAAACATCTATCGACTTTATCCGAATCGCAATCAATTTGATACAAAATGCACTTTAAACAATTTTCCTTTGTAGATTCGTACGATTCATTATCACTGAAGGTTCATCATGGTATTTCTACGGTGATGATTAAAAAAAAAGACTGAACAGACAGTTCAATTACCGCGACTTACCTTCTGTTTTTTTTTTATAGAAGAGGGGGCAAACGGACAGTCGGTTCACCTGGTGATAAGTGATAGACACTCGACACCAGAGGGTTAGCAGGAGAAGCAACGCATGAATTAGTTACCTGGTTTAGTTTAAGGTGAACTAGTCACTCGTCTGCCAGTTAGTCTACCCAACTAACAAAAATCGCGAATGAAAGGGAAATAGATGAACATTTTTTCACAATGATTGTAAACTTAAGTGACTAGTGGCGAAGCATTTTGTCGTTCTTTCCAAGAGACTATATAGTAATGGATGGTAAGGCCGATTATGAATTGTTAACTCTCGTAACATTTCATTACACAGGAGACTCACATAGCAATTACTTGGAAGGAACATGTTGAAGCTGAGCATCCGTACGCCGACCTTCGGCACTAGGAGTTAGAAACGGCGTTGTCCGGAAATATATTATGACACATATTGTTTTCTAATGTTTACGGGGTTTTTTTAGTCATTAGGTATGAAAGGACTTTTATGGATGTAATTGTGATTTATTTAGATTTTTACATTTTCGGATAAGTTACAACAACCATAATATTAGATCAGATCGCCCGTTAATTATTTTTCCTTTCATTTCTTTTATATTCTCTTCCTTATCTAATGGGTTTCATCTATACTAATATTATAAAGCTCAAGAGTGTTTGAACGCGCTAATCTCAGGAACTAATGGTCCGATTTGAAAAATTCTTTCAGTGTTAGACAGCTTATTTATCGAGGAAGGCTATAAGGCTATATAACATTAAGCTGTGACTAATAGGAGTTAAGTAAGTTAACGCGGGCGAAGCTGCGTTCAACAGCTAGTTTTACTATAATTTTGTTTCACTTCTTGCCATTTTGAAAGGCTTCGGCACAGGTCTAATAATCCTACTAATTTTATAAACGGGAAACTTTGTAAGAATGTATGGATGTATGTTTGTTGCTCTTTCACGTAAAAACTACTGAATGGATTTTGATGAAACTCGACAATAATATAGCTTAGACATTAGAATAATATATAGGCTATAATTTATCTCTGTACTCCCACGGGAATGGGAAGTACGCTGCTGAAACCGCGGCGCGCTTTCGTAATGAACTAGTTCTATCGATGAATTTGTTAAATAGCTGGTCATATTTTGATACAATTTGGTTGGACTGAGAGATCGAGGATTAGAGAATAATTTTAAAATCCGATACAACAATACTAATGGATTTATAAAATACACTCAGCGGGAGGCCGTAAGTCGTAACTGCGGTTTACTTTGCTTAGTACTTTCTGCGGTTTTGCATTACTGATGTTTTTCAGACCATCGTTTGGACTGAGCAACATAACTTCCATTACCTATGCGTCCTTCTATAATGTTCCTTATGCAAAAGAATCTTAGTTAAATTTAGTCATTATGAATAAGTGAAAAGATAACACAAGACCATATAACATATAACACATAGCAGACCGACATACGCATTTTACCGACGACCAACCGAGTTACGCATTCATACCTTGTTCACCAGTTCAAAGTGGACGGGAATGAGCCGTTAAAAAAATTGTTTCCTAATGGGTGCGAATTTTACTCAAACGTCGGACGTCCTAATTAATACTGATACCTCAGTCCCCCCAGGTGTATAGGTAAAGTATCCGAAACGTTGAGAATGTAAAAATTTATACGCGATAAATTCAATGAAAAGTTATTTCATTATGAGCCAGATGTTAAAGATGTACAGCGGACAGCACGTGACGATGATGAATACGTAACATAAGGTTCTTATGCAAGCATTTCATGTCGATATAATCCGATTGTCCGTCGCCATGTTGCGCGGTTTGTTTACAGAACAAGCGGTTTACGTTTACAAATCTCGTTTTTTTTTTATATTACGTATGTTATAGACGAAGTGACAGACGAACTCAACATGACATCAAGACATGTAAATATATACATGTATGTAAGGCACCCTTATATGTTGAGAGCGGAGTATTTTTTATGACAAAAGGAGGCAACCGAGCAGTTGGAGCCTCATGGTGACTACCAACGCCCATAGACATGCAAATGCGTTGCCCTCCTTTTCCCTATCCCAATGGGCCAACGGAAACTCACAAGCCGCACGAGAGGCGACAGAATATCTGTCACTTGACGCCGGTGTTATGTGAGCGAGAGGTACCACCACCTCGGTCGTGCCGGCCTAAGTCGGCTGCATAGCAGCATGGCACTACCCCTAACAATAGGAGGAGTAGAAGGAGGGGACGTACCCCCTGCCTCCAGGCACACCGTCACCGGTGCGGACCACACAGTACCCGCACCGGGCCAAAACGCCGCGGCCGAGGAGAACACAGTCGGGTTTCAAGGATGCGTCCACCTTTCCATCTTTCGGGCGCAGCGAGTCCCACATACCCGCCAGGGAATCCCTCCTCCCCCACGGGATGCCTAAAAGCATTTCCCAGCCAAAAAATGTTTGTAATATACTAACTACCTTTAAACCACCAACAAGTCACCTAAAATAATCTAAATAGCTCCACGTGATATAGATAATCTTGCACATGCACAAACAAACGAATATAGAACCTCTTTTTACATCCAAAAATTGTGATCATTAGCCTTTGTATGGATTTAAAAAATCCTTTCACCGTTAAATAATCCGATTAAACGGAACGTGCTTTGAAAGTTTTCCCGGAACTTTCCGAAGGCCGAACCTTGTAACGTAGTCTTGTTACGGATGTTTTCACATTCATGCCGCGATGTAAGGGCCGTGAGACATCGCATTCCATCAAGGAGGTCATTAGTGCGCAGTGTCTCTAGCGGCGACTGTCCAAATCGTCATTAACATGGTGATAATGGTAATAGATACTGAGTCCTAGCGCTTTATATTGGGACAGTTTTACCCAAAATAGAAAATAAATATTCCCAAAAATACGGCATCTGCCCTAATGGTATAAAATGATATAAAATGCAAAAATCATGCAGTTCCCGCGATTAACTCATTCATTATTCAATCTTTCTAAATTAGCATGGACTAATTGATTTGAAAAAGTAAATGGCTTAACTGTTACAAATATATTTCATTGATCTCAAACATCTACAGAGATAGACAGGAAGCAGAACATAGCAGTCGTTTAGTAATACTGGACTCTCCGAACACGAAATGGTTTGGATGATACCTGCAGTAGAATTCCACCACCGGACATCGCGTCAAAATTACAAATTTCACCCACACCATCTCGATGTCCGTAAATCTACAACAACTCTATTTTTACGGCATTTCCTGACTCGCACTACCATTTCCCAACCGATACGACCGGGTGGTAATGGATGTCGTTTATCCCTTACCACCAGGTGACACGACTGTCCATTCGCCCCGTCTTCTATAAAATATACATCTAGTCTTTTTGCCTTAGATCACCAAAAATCCTTAGAAATGTTTAAAAATGTAATTTTGTTTGAATGATGCGATTGCAACGAAATTCAACAGTACGGGTGTGTCATACTGTGTCATACACAAACTTAAAAACGCATACACGGCATTATTTGACACAGCAAAAATGTTAACACTATTGGGAACAAAACAATTATTAATGTAATATTGCTTTCTGTAAACTTTTGCTTGGCCAATCGGAATAATATTTGTAAATGCTGAACGACATTTTAACAGTAACCTGTTTAGTTAAAACCTGATTATTATACATCGTTCTACTTTTAACAAGAATGTATCAACATAACTATTAGCGTTTCCCCACCATGGTTCAAGCCTTGTCCTGGCGGTGGGGCTCAGTAGCCTAAGGTGAACCCAGCACCTAAGGCGAAGCAAGCCGAGTGAGCTGCTCTTTGTACCCCTCTTATAAGAAGAGGGGACAAAAGAGCAGGGGGACAAGGGGCGAGGACGGAAACCTCACCCCATTGTACTGTCCCGACGTTGGGAGGGGTTGTTCTGTGGTGCAGGACAACCCCTCTGTGGAGGTTGCGTCGCGTCGGTTCCTTGAGGGACTGCCTAACCGTCGAGGTGCCCTGTTTGCTCAACAGATCCGGGGCACCTCACCAAAGGCGGCATTGGTGGCACTCGCCGGGTTTAGTGGGTACAGCTGCGTCCAACTTACCACCATTCGGGTGCAGCGAGTCATTTTAACGCCAGAACAAGTAGATACAAACAGGCCAGTTCCACTGAGTTTGTTTCGCCGGTTCTTATCAGTGAGTTTGCCTTGGAACCGGTGGTAGATTCAATTGACGTTCAAAATGGTACTTTGTTGGTACTATTTTGAAAATATTTTTTATTTTGATTTTGATAAAGCTATTTTCCAGCTTTAGACTAAGAACCTAGAAAAGAATTTGTCTTAATGTCTTGCTAAGACTAATTAATTAGTATCCTTTTGATTCCTTTCATGGTATTAATTCGAGGCATTAAATAGACTTTTGAGGTCCAAATGGCCTAAGTCCTAACTAAATGGCCGTCCATTGAAGTATATTTCTTTCATCAATGATTGATAATTTTGGAAATATGTATATTATATTATGTATGTGAAAGTTTTTCCTATAATTCCCTTTTTTAATAAGACTCCTACGCTCTTGATATCAATGTTATGACGTCACGCCCCACGATATAAGATAAATACCGCGATAAACAGTGACGTGTAATATATGCTTTATCTTTGCTCGGTACTTACAGGTATGTAGATCGATGAGGACGAATATGGTCACCACGGTTCCATTGATTAATGGGACATTTTTATAGCCCTGACCAAAAAGGTTAAGTCTCAAGAAGTTGACCTTTGAAGGTTAGGTTGAGATAATTTCATCATTGAAGGATAAAAGATCGTTTTTTATTTAAAATATAGTGTTACGAATTTTAAAAAATATAGAAAAAAAGGAAACAAAATTAAATGAGTGTTTACGTTTTAAACGATTTTAAAATATTGAGAGGCAGCAAGAACCATGAAATTCGAATTATAGTGTCCGTGGTTTTTATAAAATTATATAGACTCCATATAATTTTATAAAAACCACGGACTCAATAATTCGAATTTCATGGTTCTTGCTGGTTTTTATAAAATTATATGGAGTCTACTTAGAACAGATAAGGTGAGAAATACTATTATCATTGACACATATGTTTATCATTTGTAATGTTTGTAAAGGTGGTCTCCAGGTAAGCAAAATGTAATCGACGATAACATTATAACTATTGAAATTATGAAATATTTATGGCTACATATTTGATCTTATTTTGATCGACATTAAAATACAGGTAACCGTGCCCATCAAGTACTTTCTTTGTGTCAAAAAGGTCGTAACAGACAGGCAACTATTTCTATTAACTAATCACGCTTAAAAAACCTTAAAAAGTAACAGGTAGTGCTGCTTTGCATCCGAATTGGGCCGGCACGACCGCGGTGGTAATTCGGCTTCTCGCTCACATAACACCGGCGTCAAGTGACGGATATGCTGTCGCGTTTCCTGCGGTTAGTGAGTTTTCAGTGGCCCATTGGGGGATAGGGAAAAGGAGGGCAACCCACCTGCATAATCTTTGGTTGTAAGGATGTGTATTGGCGCCGATAGTCGCCAAAAGGCTTCGACTGCTCGTTCGCACTCCTATGCTATAAAAAACGCTAAATAAATTATCTCGATATTTGGCAACAAAATGGCTTGGGGCTTAGCAAAATAATCCTCGGTCCAAATGTGAATATAAAACTATTGCAGGTATTAACATAGTAGGTACAGCTTGGCAAAGAGAGTATGACGTGGTGACAAGTGGAACTAAATATTTTACTAAATGGAAACCTATGACGTTGACAATACTTATCGACAAATACTAGATTTTGAATAAAGCTTAGTGTTTCACATTTACTATTAACGATTTGATTATATTATCTTACTGATTTTCCATATTATGATGAGACCTAAGTGAAAGTTTCAGTTTTTCCAAACTCTTTTTTGCCAAGCTGTATACAATCAAGCATTTTCGCCGTGTTTAAAAAAGGACGTAGGTATCATGAATGCTACTTTTTAACCGACTTCAAAAAAAGAGGAGGTTCTCAATTCGTCTGTATGTTTTTTTTTTGTATGTATGTGACACGATTACTCCGCCGTTTGTAAATGGATTTCGATGGTTTTTGTTTGAAAGCTGGTGCTTCCAATTTAGTCCCATATTAATTTTATTAAGATCTGACAAGCCGTTTTTTAGTTATTCCCAATAATGCCTATTTGGTTGATTAATTTTACCTTGATGATATGCTGATGTGCTCATTTTATTACTTGTCGATGTAACAATTGTATACGATGCTTTGGTGGTAAACGCAAAGTTTGTACATTAGTAGAAGATTAAGTTGACTATAAATTGTAAGCACAGTTATTTTATTACTTTTTAGTTTAGTATTTTTGAAATCGGTTTTAATTTTTTGTAAAATGTTTTTATTCTATTTCTATCACGCTTATGTTGCCGAATTGTCCTCTTATCGACATGATATTTGGCAACAGACTTGACTAGATAGTTAACCAGATGGTTAACTCACAAAATAATCATCAATCCATAAACGACTATAAACTACAGAACTTAACGCGAGTGAAGTAGCGGGTAAACCTAGTATTCTATAAACCTGTTAGGCCATTTATATCCCTATTGTTTCCATCTCTATCATGTTGATGAGGTCGTGATGCTGTCTCTGTCTATGGTATGCCAACGGACAAGATGCCGTTCGTGCAAACCTATCCGTCATTTTAAGGTATTTGAACTCTGGAGTACCTAATTTTGATGACAGTACGATAACAATAATATCTATTATCTTATCTTATATCTTTAAATGAGCAATTCTTGTATATATATATATAATTGGAATCTCGGAATCGGCTACAACGATTTTCATGAAATTTAGTATATAGGGGGTTTCGGGGGCGATAAATCGATCTAGCTAGGAATCATTTTTAGAAAATATCATTTTATTTAAAAAAAACTCGGTCATCCAGGTACTTTATATTAATACTTACTACAAAGAAATGTAACGTAGCCGGCGTTAAAGAAAAAAAAAAAGTAACGTAGCCGGCTAATATTATGAACGCATAAGTTTGTATGTACCTATATAAGTTGGCTATAAAAATAATCAAAATTAGTCCTGCTGGTGCAAATGTAGGTTAGCGCGGGCGAAGTAACGGGCAACAACTAGTACGCTTATAATAAAGTGCTTAGATTTTTATATGAAAATTTTGGAAATCTTATAAAATATATAAGAATGTAGAAGGAATGTACAGGTTGTCCGTGCGTGATAAGGACTTTATTCATTTACTTTTACCCCGTAAACTTTATTCATTGTCAGACATTTTCTACGAAAAATAAGTTGTAGAAATCTTATTAAACCGCGATAAAATCCGTAAAAGTAAATAAAAAAAAATTTGAATCCTACTAATATTATAATTTATAAACGCGAAAATTTGTATGGATGTTGTTACCCTTTCACACAAAAACTACTGAATGTATTTTAAAGAAACACATATGCTATAATTTATCCCTGTACTCCCACGGGAATGGGAAGTACGCGGGTGAAACCGCGGGGCGCTGATAGTTACATAATAAATTACAATAGTGAGTCCCATTAAAATGCTGTCAATACTTTAATACCTCTAAAGTGTATCATCATCATCATCAGCCTCTATCCGTCCACTGCTGAACATAGGCCTCCTCCAATGAACGCCAAGACGGCCGATCCCTCGCCACTCGCATCCAACACGGACCGGCCACCGCACGGAGATCGTCTTCCCACCTGGTCAATGGCCGACCAACACTTCGTCTACCTAAGGTGTATATTCCTTTCCAATCACAATGCATACAAAACAAATCTCTCAATATCTAGCCACAAATCTTCCCCAGGATTCACTTACCTTTCAGTATCATAGTTCACGCAAGGATATGTTATAAATAGGACCCTAGGTCTACAATGAAACCTAGTTTATATTTAGCCGGCCTTTGCCTTATCAAGCTATATGGTGAATCCACTTTTTGTTATCATGAGAAAGGTCTGGCCGTGTGTTTAAGAAAAACGGTTCACATTTTATTACTCTGTGTAAGGAGTAATAAAGGATTATAAGCATATATAAGTCATTCAAGTATTTTTCATTTTGGCCAAGGTATTTATTAGATGTTCTGGATCAGAGGATTCAATTCGACGTTCAATAAGCAGTCTTGTAAGTACAATATTGAATATAACTGACATGACTTAGATTTGATTTGGTAAACGCTGTTGTTGGCGTTCATTGAAAGATTCCTATGTTCAGCAGTGGACGGATAAAGATGATAATGATGATGAATCGCTGTTGATATTTAGCATAGTATATAATAAATATGATTTTAAAACCCGTACTGTAGAATGTTAGTTGACACATGCATACATACATACAAAACTTCAAAATAAACTAGATTTAGATATCTATACATCTATACAGATAAATAAAATTGGAGTGTCTGTTTGTAATATTAAAATAACCGCTTTTTAGTAAATACATATGGATGTATACACGGTACACATACCAAAATAGCGTTTTATACAATTTTGTCTGTCTGTCTGTTTGTTCCGGCTAATCTCGGAAACGGCTGGGCCGATTTTGACGGGACGTTCACTGACAGATAGCTAATGTTTTAAGGAGTAACTAAAAATAATCATCATCAATCCGTATACGGCTGTAAATCTAAGTTAACGCGGGCGAAGCTGCTAGGAACAGGTAGTTTTAAATAGATATTATATAAATCTCTATACCTACAGAATGACAGCAGATAATATATTTAGAAAAAAATTACGCATTCAAAAATGTATACCTGAACCAATTTAAATTAATTACTCGAGGTGAGTGACTGATTGCGAAAAGACCTGTTCGTTGCCAAAAAACGAGCAAAAAAACCAGGCAAGAAGTATGCCGCAATACTGTTTACAGTTACACTATTGATGGAAAACGTAACTGTTGCATTTATAAACTAGTTCTATATACGTGTACGGGCCAAGTTGAGAGTAGCGGGCGATCTTGGCGTTCAGTATAATCGATACAGACAAATAAAATTGGAGTGTCAGTTTGTATTTTTTTTATTTGGATGTATACACGGTAAATATATCAACATTGCATTTTTTACCATTTTTGTCTGTCTGCCTTTTTGTTCCGGCTAATCTCTGAAACGGCTGGACCGATTTTAAAGGGGCTTTCACTGTTAGATAGCTGATGTTATAAGGAGTAACTTAGGCTATAAAAATAGCCACCATCAATCCGAGTAACTGCTGTAAACCTAAGTAAACGCGAGCGAAGCAGCGGGCAACAGCTAGTAAATATAAACACCACGTTAACCCACTCCAGTCACCAGTGGAGGATCATGAGTTACGGGTACTGGAAAGGTTAATTTTTGAAATGTATAAATGTCACATACATATACATTCACGACACGGCACCGATATTCATTATACAAATTAAAGGCCTATTTATTACTATAATGATGATGATAATGATGAAGAAATCTGTCTCAGCCACATTAGAATTCTCAAGTCTCGATTTCTAAATAGATTCACAAACAAACGCTTATGTATTTCCAAAAATTCCACCAGTTAGTCAGCACATCGACTACAATGTTTGGCGAATATAACTTACGTGCGGTCAGTGACCCCCGCGGAACCTCCGGGCCTCCGTACTTACCTGCGAAAAACAAATTGTCAGTTAACACTCAAATGACGTAATGTGGTAACAATGTATTTATCTAATTGTTTCATGTAATATAACAAATTTAACGGTTTCCTACCAAATGCCAATGAGAAGTACTCCATAGGATTTGGTTTGACAGACAGACAGACGGACTAATTAGTGATCCAGTGAACGGAACCCTAAAAACATATCAAATTCTTACTCCCTTGAATTGATTACATTCGTTGTGGGTCCCGTGTTTTAGCTTCCTCGACCTCCGAGATCAAATAGTCATTTGGTAGTATCCATCGGGCTCCCTGAGATGCTATCAAAGGGTTGTGTGACTGCCGATCCTGGCCACACGGGATTAGAAGATGAGAACGAGTAAAAAATATTACCAAAAAAGTATATTTTTGAACGTCAATTGAATCTACCACCGGTTCTAAGGCAGGCCACTGAGAAGAACCGGCGAAACAAAATCAGTGGAACTAATCTTTTCAAATAATCCCCTTTTTTTTTTTTTTTTTTTTATGCAGCGGAAATTTGCAGACCAAACCATAACTAGGACCGGGGTGAGTTTTAAACCTAGCCGTGAGTGGGGTTCGCACTTGGAGATGCGTTACCCACTAAAACCGCTGCAAGTGCCCTCAGCCGCCTTTTATGAGAGTCCCGGATCATGCAGGCAACGCAGGACCCTCGGCGACCGGCTGGCCCCGGCGAAAAGGCCAGACTCCTCCTCTAAAGGGGGACTGCTCGGCTGTTCGTTTGATTCGATACTTTTAGCAGTCCCCGACGACGTCGTGCCTATCTGGACCCAGGTTAACATTCAAATAATCCCCTACCACTTACAGCTACGGAACAAGTCCACCGCTGATTATAATAAAAATACATAAAATCCAGGTGAAACCGCGCGACTAAGTTACAGAGATTGAATAACGTCTTATCATATAATGGCTATTGAACCTAAATAGCGTTTTCCTCGCCATTATCAGTCAGACGTGTGGCTTAACCGTAAACAACATCCGTACGTTATAAATGTACCTACCGGTGAAGGGAAACATCGTGAGGAAACCTGCATGGTTTTTGAAGGTGTGTGAAGTTCACCAACCTGGCCAGCGCATCTGTGATTTATGGCCCAACACCCTCGCCTGATTTCGAGGAGACCCGTC
The DNA here is from genome assembly GCA_963853865.1 of Helleia helle. Lineage (NCBI taxonomy): Eukaryota > Metazoa > Arthropoda > Insecta > Lepidoptera > Lycaenidae > Helleia > Helleia helle. Next base: position 6,262,342 of record OY971423.1, on the reverse strand, counting down.
CTAGCAATGGGTCATATAAGGGTTGACGATGGTGTTCTAGCTACTCCCTGTTTGATCCGTACAAAAAAAATCTACTGTATAATAGTAAAAACCTCTTTCTGTTAATGTTTCACAACTAAACTGCTCATTACTAAGCTGCTCTTATTATAATGATAAAAAAATTGAGTGAAATTCGCGTAAACATTAGAAAACAATATCGATAAAACTTATTAAGAATATAGATTATAATATTAAAAAGGATATACGTATCTATATAAGCTAATTAGACGGTCATTAAATTAATGACCATCAACATCTCATTAAAAATTTGTTTTTATCTGGTACGATTTAACTCAAAAACTCCTCGACCGATTAAAAAAAAATATTTTACTATTACAATGCACTGAGTGACAAAGTTCAATCTGATTACGGCTTTAAATCTAAGTTAACGTGGACGAAGTAGCGGTCATCAGCTAGTATGTAATAAGCAGCGACTAACGACTCGGCTACTACATTTCTCTTCGTACATGTCGCTTGCTTTATATTTATAACATTGAAACAAAACATTGTGAGGTGACTGCTGTGTTGACTGTGACGGTTGACGAAATTAAAAACGACAACTCGTAGTAGTCTAGACCGTGACCTAGTACCCTCCTCGCTTGATTTTGAGGAGAAAGGTAACCAACAGAAACAAATCTCTAGCAAATTGAAGAGTTACTTTTAACGCGTTTATTCAGTACATCGGATCTGAAAAAATCTTTTTGAATATTTGAACCCTTTTGAAGAAGGTTGCTATTGAAGGTTTTTATTTTTATTTCAAGACGAAACCGCGGAGACAGCTAATGTTTTAAACTTTTAAATATGTAGTATGTTGTACGTTGAATAAGGTAGCACGGAAAATGACATCGATGTGTCAAACGTGTGGATTATAGATATACACACAAGTAACGAATGCCTCTCACCTGGGCGTTGGCCCGCCTCAAAACACGACACATTCTAGACATTAAGGTAAAACAGGCACACATATATCAGGTTTAGGAGGTTATACCATTCGTGTTTACATATATAACAGTTTTGATTTAAAATTCAAATATAATACGACTTCCAAAAGTAAATGGTTATTTTTGAAAGGTTAATACTAAGAATATAATATATTGAGTAACTAGTACACAACTGTTGGACACGGCTTTGTTCGATAGTAAATATGTATCTTGAAACCCAAGTCTAGCTAAGCTAGCTTCTCCTTAAATATTTATTTTAATTTAAATATTTATCTTTAAAGTTAATGTAAATATTTAAAGCGTCTTACTGTTACCATTTTTAAAATGGAGCAAAAAAATGGGGGAAAAATTAAGTTGGTTGTATAGGAGGCCCGGTTGTTATACCGGCAACAGAAATACATCATCTGTGAAAATGTCAACTGTCTAGCTATCAGAGTTTATGAGATGCTGCCTTTTTTTCACAGGGAAATGCTTTTTACGCATGTAGCCAGGGTCTCGGGTAGACCTGACCCTATGTGGGACTTGCACCTGGGAGCCCTACCCGTAAACTAAAACCACCTTCAGCCGCGTTTTGAGGGTCCCGGATAGGCGTTCAACAGGATCACCTCAGCGACAGCCTGGCCCCGGCAAAGGCCAGACTACTCCTCGTAAGGGGGGACTGCCCGACCGCTACTAAGTAGTCCCCGCGACGTTGTGTCATACTGGGCCCAGATTCCCATCCTGAGCCCGACACGAACCCAGAGGCGTTACTGGAGGCGCATTAAGTAACGCCTCCTACGCACCCCCATTCATCGCCCGCGGGAGGAGGTCACGTCGGCGGTCTCCTCTCTCACCCGCTCGTCGGCCTCCTTCTATGAGATGCAGCCTGGTGATAGACGGACGGACAGCGACGTCTGAACAATAGGATTTCCGCAGCCATAATATAAGGTAATAGAAATCACAGGTATCAAAAATCTTAATGTAAGAAAGTTGTTCCTAAGATTCTTCAATCACCTACTATAAAATACCAGTAGTGAAATATTTCATAAAACATCGAAAATATTGTCAGTTCGCTATTCCTATGATATAAAAAAAGTTATTTGGTGATTGCAGTGTCTACAATGTGACATCGTTGTCCTTACACAACTGATCTAGTTATGGCGGTTTATCTCGTAAGGACACATTCCGCTTTCACGTGCGCTCGCTCGACAAATGTCAGACATCACTGGGTGGAGATTGTTGTCCGTATGTCTGTTATGGACGCAAACATTATATAGTAAGAGGTAGTGCCATGCTGCATTGCAGCCGAACTGGGCCGACAGGACAAGTAGGCAAAGTATGTGGCGAATTATAATTAAGAATACTTAAGATATTCGCAAAAAATATGTACATTTTTGTCACTTTGGTCAAATAAGAGACCAACTGGTAACAAGTTGTGAACGTCACCCATACATTACACTAATAAGGACACATTACACTTTCACGTACCAACACGTTCGCTAAATATTGGGAACGAGATTATTAAACTGTTTACGTAAACAAGTTACTTATAAAAAAGCCATACTAGTGAAAAATCGTTTACTTAAAATGTTCAAACTTACTTGCTCTCCGAGGGATGGATTGTGACCTTTTAATTTATTTCAACAATTGGGCTATAATATTCAAGAAAATTGCAAATTCCATTTTAGGAGATAAGAGCAGCTAACCAAAAAAAAGTTTTGTTATATGAGTGTAGATTCTTTAGTTTATCGGCTATTATTACCGGAACTCCTTATGTCCGTAAATTTACGACAGGACTAGGTTAGCGTGATGTAATAGTTCATAAATTATAAATAGACGATAACCTAGTTCCATATAGGATTGCGAGATCCTGTAACTGTCGCTAGCGGATATTATTATAGGAAATTAATATTTCTCCTACCTTCTGAGGCTAGCTAAGACTTCTTCTGCGTAGCCTTATTTTTATGTTCATAACTTCCGAAGCCTACAGCATATCGGAAAAGAATTCAGATTCCAGCTTGAATGCTTTCAGTCTCTAAAATTTTAATTTCATTAGCTTCGGAGCTTATTCAAGACAATCAGACAAACAAGAAGCTAAAAAGTAGTTTATAATTAAGAGGGCATTTCCACTGACGCTGACTTCGCGACAGATGGAAATGCCCTCTTCCACGGTTCCCTCATTTCCACTCTGTCCAGTTCAGCGTCAGTAAAAATGAAGTACTCTTTTGAAACCACATTATACATTAGTATAAAATACATATTAATCATTCGTTTCAAAATGCGGGATTCGAATCTGATACCCTGTCAGAGGCTGTATCAATCATTACTGGCGTAATCACTTCTCATCTGATGCTTTCTCCTTTATGAATTTCTAATCGCCTGGCGACTTAACGACACGTGTTTGACACTAAGTCATCATTATCATCAGCCCTATTCCACTGCCCTACATATCGACACGACCTAAGCTCGTCGATATCTATACATATAATAAAACTGAGGTCTAATTTATGTACAATGAAAAAAAATGCTAAAAACCGAGTCAGGAGGATGTAAGAAATGAAATAGAACTAATTTGGATTTTTTTCGATTTTTTTGTTTCTCTGTTTGTCTGTCTGTTTGTAATGGCTAATCTGAGAAACGACTGGACCGATTTAAATAAAATTTCGTATAGTGGTAGCTTATACCCCTGGTCAACATATAGGATACTTTTGATCCCGGTAAATTAAATACTTCCCGTGGGATAGTTAAAAAACTGTAATTAGATAATAAAACAGCTTTGTATACAACAACTTATGAACTTAATTTGCTAATATCTTATGTTGCCGTTGTATTCAAACAATGTATTCCCATAAAAGTGCCGAATTCCCGCGGGAAAGTAAAACATTAGAAAAACGGTGTCTAGCATACTATTCAACTAGATGGCGCTAATAGTATTGTATGTTTACTATGCCAGTATATTATAAGTCAAAATAATATTATATCGATTTCAATTCTTACATGTTAAATAAATTCGTATTAAATAAAGTAGATGGCGTTGACAGTATTTAAAATCGCGATGGGGAAAAAAAGTTGCTGTGTAAGGGTTATCGTTTCGTTCGTGGTCCAGTCTTAAATTATTTTGTTATAATATATTGGAAAGAAAGTTTCAAAGGTTGCCTTTAGCCTTTATTTCTGCTTAGAGATTTATTTTAAAATTCTAATATTGGTCAAGTGTTGGTTGAAGATTAATTTGTACACAATGCCTAGATAATGGTGGTAATGTTGCATTTTTTGTTTTCTATATTATACGTTTTCTGTATAACGATGTTGTATGCGAGGATGAATAAAGTTTATTATTATTTGTTATTATAAATGTCGAAACTCTCTTAGTACTCAAGAGAAGCTAAAATATTAAGCTCGCTTTATGTAGATTAAGAAATAGATCAAGTCTTTTCGCTGGTCCTATGTGACGGATAGAGCATTTTTAAGAAATTTATATTAACGCCTTTCATTAGATTGGTTCAGCATCCAAAACCTGACAGAATTAAGTCTGCTTCTCAGATTCTTGGATTCTAGCAGCCTTAGCTATAATGGAATTAATCCTGTGAGACATTATATTATATCTTTTAGGTAAATTACTACCTGCCTGTGAATGAGAACCTTACTTAACATTTATGAAAAAGAATTATAATAATATACATATCCCAAAGATTAATAAATGAACTCCACGTCTAAATAAGTAAAATCAAAAAAAAACTAAACAAAAAATAGTTTATTTTAATAATAGGCCAGGAAAAGATGATTAAATTATGCCCAATAAATAAATGAATCCAACAACTGATCAACATCAGCAACCTCATTATTAGTCTCTGTGTCAGTCAGTCTGTGGGAACTCTCATGAATATAATATGAACGCCAACAACAACAGCTAAGTTGTAATTTAATTATATTCAAACTTCAATTAATTTAAAAAATACGTTTGAGAAAACCTAAGCCTTACGACTAAGTATAAACGTGCAAACACAAAACAAAATACTTAAAAAGCTTGAGGTTAAATAAAAAAAATGTATCTATGAATCTTTAAACGGAATTTATGAAGTCCCATATAAACTTATATCCCCTTTGAATATTGAAAATTTCTTTCTTAGTGGATATCTATGTCATAAGAGGCGAAATTTAAGTTTCTAGTCTATAAGGGTTAACTCAATTCATACGAAATTTCATACAAAATATATTATTAAAAGTGTCATACAAACTTTTATCTCCTATTTCACCTTTGGGGTTGAATTTGGATAAATCCTTCCTTAGTGGATACCTACGTCATAAGAGAAATTTACGTGTGCTAAATTTCAATTTTCTAGCCTTAATGGTTTGGCCCGTACAGCTTGGCAAAAAAGAGTATGACGTGGTGACAGGTGGAACTAAATATTTCACTAAATGGAAACCTATGATGTTGACAATACTTGGCCGACAAATACTAGATTTTGAGTAAAGCTTAGTGTTTCACATTTATTTTTAACGATTTGATTAAATTATCTTGCTGATTTTCCATATTATGATGGAACATAAGTGAAAGTGGCGCCCTCATTTTTTTCATACTCTTTTTTGCCAAGCTGTACGTTGATTATTTAGTCAATAAATTTTGGCGTTTATTTAAAACTTTAATTTTCACCTTTTAGGGGTTGAATTATAGAAAACGCTGAATTAAAAAACTCTTACTATTTAACTTAGTGGATGCCTATGACATAAGAAGAATAAGGGTTTAGGCCTGGGCGTTGATACATCAGTCAATCACCTGTGCCTTTTATATATAGAGATTTTGTGTGAATTGTCCAAAATCCAATTCTGCGCAGACGAATTCGTGGGCACCGGCTATTCTAAATAGGTATGCCTACAGAAAAGTCCTCGATAGCATATTATGTCTATTTGTCAAAGATAACATACTACCTATATGCGCCCATTTTAATTCCCAATATATCCAATATCAAATACAATTGAATACTTAAAAAAATTGGCAATTATAAAGTGGTAACGTAAAAGCTATTTACATAAAAACGGTATTAATCCTTATCATCATTACATAATAGAAAACAAAGTCCTTCCTCGCGTCCGTCTGTCTGTCATACTCACATCTAAAAGGCCGGCAACGCACCTGCTGATCTCCTGGTATAGCGGGTGTCTGTGGATGTCGCTATTCACTTACCATCAGGTGAACCGACTGTCCGTTTGCCCCCTCTTCTATAAAAAAAAAAAAAAAACTACTAACCAACTAAATTGATTTTTATGCTGTTTTCAACATGTGATAGAGTAATTCCTAAGGCAGGTTATAGTATATTTTTATAAAGACTGTAGATATAAATTGATAAATAGTTGTTGTAAAAGTCGGAAAAATTTTAGCCGCTTGGGAGCTTACTTTAAAAACGCAGCCTTATTCCCTTTAGAGAAATAACAAAAAAGTAGAAAAATTATCATCATCGGTCCGGATACGTCCGTTCATATAAAATAACGCGGGCGAAGCTGCGGGCAACAGCTAGTTGTACAATATATTATAAATTATCATCATCGGTCCGGATACGTCCGTTCATATAAAATAACGCGGGCGAAGCTGCGGGCAACAGCTAGTTGTACAATATATTATAAATTATCATCATCGGTCCGGATACGTCCGTTCATATAAAATAACGCGGGCGAAGCTGCGGGCAACATCTAGTTGTACAATATATTATAAATTATCATCATCGGTCCGGATACGTCCGTTCATATAAAATAACGCGGGCGAAGCTGCGGGCAACAGCTAGTTGTACAATATATTATAAATTATCAACCTCGGTCCGGATACGTCCGTTCATATAAAATAACGCGGGCGAAGCTGCGGGCAACAGCTAGTTGTACAATATATTATAAATTATCATCATCGGTCCGGATACGTCCGTTCATATAAAATAACGCGGGCGAAGCTGCGGGCAACAGCTAGTTGTACAATATATTATAAATTATCATCATCGGTCCGGATACGTCCGTTCATATAAAATAACGCGGGCGAAGCTGCGGGCAACAGCTAGTTGTACAATATATTATAAATTATCATCATCGGTCCGGATACGTCCGTTCATATAAAATAACGCGGGCGAAGCTGCGGGCAACAGCTAGTTGTACAATATATTATAAATTATCATCATCGGTCCGGATACGTCCGTTCATATAAAATAACGCGGGCGAAGCTGCGGGCAACAGCTAGTTGTACAATATATTATAAATTATCATCATCGGTCCGGATACGTCCGTTCATATAAAATAACGCGGGCGAAGCTGCGGGCAACAGCTAGTTGTACAATATATTATAAATTATCAACATCGGTCCGTATACGTCCGTTCATATAAAATAACGCGGGCGAAGCTGCGGGCAACAGCTAGTTGTACAATATATTATAAATTATCATCATCGGTCCGGATACGTCCGTTCATATAAAATAACGCGGGCGAAGCTGCGGGCAACAGCTAGTTGTACAATATATTATAAATTATCAACATCGGTCCGTATACGTCCGTTCATATAAAATAACGCGGGCGAAGCTGCGGGCAACAGCTAGTTGTACAATATATTATAAATTATCATCATCATCGGTCCGGATACGTCCGTTCATATAAAATAACGCGGGCGAAGCTGCGGGCAACAGCTAGTTGTACAATATATTATAAATTATCAACATCGGTCCGGATACGTCCGTTCATATAAAATAACGCGGGCGAAGCTGCGGGCAACAGCTAGTTGTACAATATATTATAAATTATCATCATCGGTCCGGATACGTCCGTTCATATAAAATAACGCGGGCGAAGCTGCGGGCAACAGCTAGTTGTACAATATATTATAAATTATCATCATCGGTCCGGATACGTCCGTTCATATAAAATAACGCGGGCGAAGCTGCGGGCAACAGCTAGTTGTACAATATATTATAAATTATCATCATCGGTCCGGATACGTCCGTTCATATAAAATAACGCGGGCGAAGCTGCGGGCAACAGCTAGTTGTACAATATATTATAAATTATCATCATCGGTCCGGATACGTCCGTTCATATAAAATAACGCGGGCGAAGCTGCGGGCAACAGCTAGTTGTACAATATATTATAAATTATCATCATCGGTCCGGATACGTCCGTTCATATAAAATAACGCGGGCGAAGCTGCGGGCAACAGCTAGTTGTACAATATATTATAAATTATCATCATCGGTCCGGATACGTCCGTTCATATAAAATAACGCGGGCGAAGCTGCGGGCAACAGCTAGTTGTACAATATATTATAAATTATCATCATCGGTCCGGATACGTCCGTTCATATAAAATAACGCGGGCGAAGCTGCGGGCAACAGCTAGTTGTACAATATATTATAAATTATCATCATCGGTCCGGATACGTCCGTTCATATAAAATAACGCGGGCGAAGCTGCGGGCAACAGCTAGTTGTACAATATATTATAAATTATCATCATCGGTCCGGATACGTCCGTTCATATAAAATAACGCGGGCGAAGCTGCGGGCAACAGCTAGTTGTACAATATATTATAAATTATCATCATCGGTCCGGATACGTCCGTTCATATAAAATAACGCGGGCGAAGCTGCGGGCAACAGCTAGTTGTACAATATATTATAAATTATCATCATCGGTCCGGATACGTCCGTTCATATAAAATAACGCGGGCGAAGCTGCGGGCAACAGCTAGTTGTACAATATATTATAAATTATCATCATCGGTCCGGATACGTCCGTTCATATAAAATAACGCGGGCGAAGCTGCGGGCAACAGCTAGTTACTCAATAAAATGATACACAAATATACAGAGTGTGTATAAAGGTATCAGTTTTCTTTATACCACGTTTCAAGGATAGTGGCTCTTGAATATATCACCTGTATACACATCCTGTATGTTGTTCTATATTTTTATAAGCACTACCTAATGGTAAATGGTCAATCCTTTAACATACGTAATAGATTTTATCCAGGACTTTCTCGAGGAGGAAATAGAAGATGGTAAGTCGCGGTACCAGTAATTACAATGCCTGTCTTGTTTTTAGCAATCACGGCAAAGTTAACGGAAGGAACAAGCAGGATACCCAAGCAGGTACCCATGCAGACGGAAGCGCGGCAACCGCGTATTTTGTGCAATCAATTAATAACACTCTGTATGTATGTTTCTGTTCCATAATACATATTATACTTATTATTATTTCTTATTATTTTACATTTGTCCCTATTGAGCTAACTTCGCCCTGAAACCAGTAAAGCAGGAAAACTGCAATGAACCAAAAATAGCATAACATTTGGACAGATCTGCTATCAAATGTCGATGTCATTACCAAATATATCAAATTTTATGCTATTTTTGGTAATGACATCGACAATGTTTTCTGTATTGGTATGGATTTTATCGCGGTTAATTAACCCATAAAATAGTTTTATTATAATTAGTGAAATTTATAACTACTAATATAACTAATAATAATATACTACAAAGTAGCCGTTGTCCGTTGCTTCGCTTATGTTTTATTTAAAATCGTCGGCGTGATAATGATTATTTGGGTAATGTTTTTCTTTAGGATATAACCTTTTTACCTGCGACGGAACGGAGACTGTATATATATGCGTTTGGGGTGAGAGGCAGTTTGTGTGTGCAAACCTATTTTGCCGTTTATCTCCAAGACTACTCGTCCGATTTTGATGCGGTTTTCAGAGATGGGTTCGGATTTGATTGGTGCATGTAATAATCTAATAACAATTACATAGGTATTACGTTGATAACTCACCAGAGGGCACTGCAGCAAACGTTTTTTGTACAATCCAATGTTGCCATTTTTCTCTACCTATTAAATAGTTATGGCTAGATGTTAGTTACATACGTAAAAGTTAGATAATATTTCATATAACATTCAGTATTTCATCACAGAAAATTGATTTTATAGTTTTCTCTTTTGATACTAAATGAGGTTTCTCAAGACAATGAGCCAAACGCAAAAACTAACTAATTTATTTAGGCTCTAACACCACGTTTTTTTCACGCGCGGTAGACGCTTGTTTCGCTATTGGGCGACGACAGCGCGTGAAAAAATCTTCATTTATATTTTTTTATGTTAGTTGGTCAGGCGGGCAGACGAGCTACATGATGTTAAATGGTCAGCATCGCCCATTAATACAAACAGGTAAACCTGAAACTAGACCAGGCAACTCATTCAAGTGTTGCCTCTCCTGAGATGATAAGTCCATGTGCAGTAATCACAGTGCCTGACCTGCCCTTCTTTCCAAAACATAGAAAAGCTGTTTTAAGTAAGAAACAAGCAGGGTGGTGGTACCCACGCAAACGAGAGCACGGCATAAGCGCATCCCTCCCACCAGTTACAACTACGTAAATATGAACGTATGAATAGGTAAATTGGTTGCGATCGCTACGCGTAACAGTAACGTGCAACGGGCGTCGAAAAAGACATGGTGTGTAGAATGCCTTATTTGAGTATTGCGGAGATGGGCTTCATCGCGCGCCGTGCTCAAGTGAACTTGGTCAAACACTTTTTCTATGGCATGCCAGTATGTATACAGGTTTAGAAGTTTTATGATTGAAGTAATTACTGATACCAGCATATATATAGGTATTAACAACATAATATTATTTATACATCGTTTGCCGTCGCTCAACGTGCTATGGAGCGTGCTATGTTGGGTGTTTCTTTGGCAGATAGGATTCGAAACTAAGATATTCGCTAGAGAATTTTAGGTTACCGATATCACGCGATATAATATAACGTCAGGCAGGTTACACACTCTAGAGAACAGATGGCCGATGGGCCAATAAGGTTCAAAAGTGGACGCCGCGTTCGGGTAGACGAAGTGTTGGTCGACCATTAACCAGGTGGAAAGTCATTCTCCATGCAGTAACCGGTCCGTGTTGGATTTGAGTGGCAAGGAATCGGTCGTCTTGGCGTTCATTGCAGGAGGCCTATATTCAGCAGGGGAGGGATAGAGGCTGATGATGATGATGATAATGACTGTTAATTTTGTTTCTTCTTACCTATATTTTATTAACAACGTAACAATTTTGTATAGAATAAAATAAATCTATTTTCACTATAGTTAGGTGTGTAAAAAATCCCATTTGTAACGTAATTGTGTCTTATACATTGCATTTTATCATCAACAAATCGATTATAAAATACAAGTGAAGCCGTAAACCAATACAAGTCCAAAAAGTTAGCTGGTGATCGAGTGGATGCGATGTAACCGGCCTTCACCACCGCGCCTGGACGGCATTCCAACCCTTTTTTTTTTTTTACGCCGGGAAATGCTCTGAGGCATCCCGCCTGGGGAGTGGGTCTCCCTAGGAGGGTATGTGGAACTCGCTGCGCACGAAAGATGGTAAATGGACGCAGCTCTACCCACTAAAACTCGGCGATTGCCACCAGTGCCGCCTTGGTAAGGTGCCCCGGATCTGTTTAGATAATAGGGCACCTCGACGGCTAGTCAGCCCCGCAAGGGACCGACGCCACCTCCACAGAGGAGTCGTTCCGCACCACAGAACAAACCCTCCCAACGTCGGGACAGTGCAATGGGGTGAGGTTTCTATCCTCGCCCCTTGTCCCCCCTCTTTTGTTCCCTCTTCTTATAAGAGGGGTACAATGAGCAGTTCTCTCGGTTCAATTTGCTTCGCCAAGCTGGGTTTACGAGCCCCACCGCCACGACAAGGCTTGAACCTTGGTGGGGATAACCTTTGTACCTACTAAATATAATGATAACATTTGATCGTAACGCATTAAACATACATGTGGGAAAACCAAAACAGATATGTCTTAAGGTCATGTATATTTATAATAATACATCGGAAAATACTGAGACAAATTTCTTGAAACTTTATCAACATATTATAATGGCAAAAACGGGGAAGTACGGAAGATAGGTGGTTTTAATTCCGCTGTTTATCACTCAATTATCTTATAGTATTTTCATACGTATTTATGTGTGTATATGTGAATGTATAAACATGATATTTTACACAGATAATTTATTTTAATAGTAAAAGTATGTTATTAATACTAATTAGTAACCACTGACAAAATATTATAAAATATAAAACTCGTGTTCATAATAAAACAAACAACAGACAGAGACAAAGCTTCCATACAACGCGTAAAATTGTTACCTATTATGGTAGGGTTGTCACAGGTGGATAAAATTAAACGAACAAAACTATTTTTTTTATTGTGTAGTAATCTATGTAAATATTCTATCTTTATTACAAAATATTTTTTTCTAAATATTTTGTGTTTATATTTTTTAATTGCAATAATCTGTTGTACCTTTTAATTGAGTGGTAAATTCTAATGGAAAGCACTCTCAATGCATATCAGTTTTTATCATAACTATTATAATATTTTTTATTCCGAACAGGAATCGTCTCCTAATTACGTATTCTGTACTTATACTTATTGTATTTTTATTGTAAAGTTTAGCTAAGATTTAAGATTTAATGTCGGGTCAATATTTCACTAACAAGAGTTTAGGTACATCCATAAAAACTTAGTGAACAAAAGTAATAATAATTAGTAGAAACAAAATAATAAGATACAACTTACCTTTTGAAATCTTTGGGATAGCTAAAATATGATTTGTTTTATTTGCTCTATTATTGTTCATACATACAGTACAGTATACAATATTGACACTTTTTACTTTTAATTAACAAAAATTTAAGAACGATGATAATAATTCGAAATACCCGCCAAGCGAAAAAAAAATCAAATATACAACGTGCACTCACATCCCTGCGTTCGAGCACTCGTCAAACCGGTTTCAACCGGTTTCTACTCGTACGTGACAAGCTACGAGCACTCGTGGCTAAACGCACACATGCGTAAGGACGCTTGTAGTAGTGCAATCGATTCGCGCGGTTGTATAAAGCTTTGCCTCTGTCCGTTTATTTACTCATGTGCTTTCGTTTCATCTAATTAAGATAAGAGTTCTTTTACGTCAGTTTGTTAGGCAAATAAGCAACCATCTGATGGTAAGTGGTCGACGTCGCCCATGAACAAAACCTAGTTTAGCTGGAACTAGCCCGGTAAACTAATTTATGTGATGCCTATCCTGAGACATAAGAAATCTCGGTACTAGTAATTACACTGCCTATCTTTCCCTTCTCTCCGAAACACAACAAACCTGTTTCACGGGAGAAACATGGATGGTGGTACCCATGCAGCGAACAGCGCGACAGCGCATCCCTCCCACAAGTAAATGAACAGAACTGATAGCTGATGAACCAATAAGTAACAGCGATGGACGTTGGATCCATTATTTAGATAGGACGAGGATTTCCGAGCAATGCGGTCAAGGGGGGTGTAAATAAGGAGATCGGTGGTCTTAGTTTTTATTGAAAGATGCCTGTCTACCAATAAAATAATACCACGACGATCGCATCATCATCTTCATCAGTCTCTATCCGTCCACTGCTGAACTGACGCTGAACACGGACCTCCACCTTGGTTAATTTTGGTTAATTGGTTGTGCGGCATCTTCCCCTTCAACGAGATTCTTTACGTGATATTGGCGATCGTATATAAATAAAAAATATATGATAATAAAAGCTTTCTGTCCAACTTAGAAACACCGGTTTGATATTAATTCTAATAGCTTCCAGTTCCACAATTGGTTAGAGCTGCATTCCTAGACCAGTGCCTCATTGTGTACAATAGTTGTACATATAAATAACTAACTGTTATTTATTAAAAATAGTGTGTAACTTTTATTTTTCACTAATTTTGCCCCATTCTGTGATACTCTTTTTTTCTCCTCGGTTACATTTTACGAGAAATGAAAATTAGAATTACATATAAAACACATAGAATTTATGCTCTTGGGATTCGAATCTGCTTACCTGACTACTGAACAGCTGACATGTTAAATTGCACTTATTTTGTTCCAGGATATGACTTTAGACATCTAGGTTGTTAAAGAGCGCGGAAATAACAAAACATGTAACTATTTATACTGAGAGTATTCTAAATTTGAAAACACAGCTGATGACTGCACATAACCAGTGCATAGGCGATGACCCAATATCCTCCTCGCCTAAATTCGAGGAGAAAGAGCTGAACCCAGAACGTACATCGAATATACTATGGTACTCAATTGTGTAATCACAGTTTACTCCTCTTCGTCCTCTCTTTAAATAATTAGTTCTATCTTTCCATCTCTATCATAAAAATCCTTTTTACATCGTTATGTAAAGTTTAGCTTAACTCTTGACATACTTTATAATCCAATTAGATGACAAATAAAATCTTGTTTTGTAATCATTAAAATGTGTTTACTCAAAATTTGCTTATGTGTTTAATTAGCCCGATGTGGGTTAAATAATTATTGCAAAAGAAGAAAAATATATTTTCGCTGTTTGAGCATTACACACAAAATATAATGAAAAAATATAATAATATTAAGTGCTTAGATAAAATACAGATTACTGTTTGTTGCTAAGAAAGGATTTTATGGCTGTGAAAGAATTTGCCAAAAAAGTAAATTGCGGCTTCGACCGCAAAGAAAAACGTAAAACTTCATTACAAGATACATATTATATGGTCAAATGGCTCACACAAAAAATCTCACCAGTCATAGGGACTGCCGATAGAAGTGAAAACAAAATTAATTATATTATTGTGTTTCTTAGTAACGGTTTCTGTTTGTGTCAATAGATGTCACTGTAACGTAATTAAATCGCGCAATCGGTTGTACTTCAAAGTAATATAAAGGTCGATTTTAATGCACATGTTAATAAAGATTGTTGTACCTAAATGTAAAGTAAATAAAAAATGTATACCTCAGGAAGATGACCTTAATCTCGACTATGATTTTATGTCATTGCCAACCAGACCTCAGATAGACATCCGACCAATAAAGAGAAATATTGAAGAAACATTACATTATTGGCACTAATATGATATTTCTTTTGAGATATTTTCTTTAAATGGAATGGACTTATCTTGTCAATATGTCTATCAGGGTTCACAACCGTACGATAATTATCGTACAAATACGATAATTTCTTACCTACGTACGATGTACGATGGTACATTACTATCGTACGCAGGTTATACGATAATTTGCATTATGCAAAAGCTCGTCACAAGAAAATATAAAAAATTGGATACGATAATTATGATCAAATTTGATCCAAATGTGTGGGACTCTCGGTGGCTCTCTGCGCTCGAGAAGATGCCGCGAGAAGCGCCCGGTAGACGCAGACTCTACCACTAAACCCCAGCGGTGTTCTCCTCGTCGTCTGGCCCTGCGGGAACTATGGACGTCCGCAGGGCATGGCTTACCTTATCCCAAGCCGCAAAATCGTGTCTCAAATTTCAGTGCTATAACACTATACTTAAAAAAACTTTTTTTATATTCAAAATAGTACTAACAAAGCTTGAACTTCAATTGAATCCATCATTATTCCAAAATACACTCGGATTAAGCAAGATGAAGCCTATACGAGCGGCACAGCGTCAATAGCAACAATAAAACAAGACACTGTGCAATATTCGTGACTCAGTACATTGTGTACTAAACCGAGATCAAAGCGAGTTTCGCCTCGTTACATCAAGTAGAGTATGACGGTGTTTTAGCCAATACTCATAACAGCGAAAGTTCGGCTGCTCGTCAATCGAGCGCAACAGATTTAAACTGCTTCCCGGAATCGTAAAAGGAACTATTTACATGTACCTAAAAATACTTTTAACGGATTTTATCGCGGTTTTAAGACTTCCCGACGTTTCGGCTACTTTACGGAATCCATGGTTACACTTTCATTTGTTCAAATGCTATGAGTTTTACGCAGTGCCAACTGCTCTTCGCAGTTTCCCCGTCTTGGCGTTCATTGAAATGTGCAGTGTTTTCTAAAAGTAAAGGAATTGTTAATGTCGGTTCAGTAGCTTCTGAGAAATTACAAATACATAAAACTATGCTCTAAAGTCTAAAGTAAGCAAATGCGATATAACCTGTAAAATGTAGTTTTATTTCAATGACTAAATATTAATATGTAAATATTAGAAAACACTATACAAGTATCTCTTTAATATTAGTAGAATTAGCATAGATAAAGATTCCGTTCGTTTCTACCGTGACCTGTCGGTTTCCACTTAATAGGCATTTTCTGTCATGTTCTTACCTCCATCATCACTTTCCATCGGCGTGATCGAGGCCGAACGTGACTCTGTCACTTGTACAACGCAAAATCTTACTAAACACTATTTTACATATTATATGGTGAGACTGATTTTCAGAGGTAACGAGTTCGAATACGATACTCGAAGATGCCATCATATTAACGTGATTGTTTTTATAAAAGTACACGTAAAGTACTGTTCGTAATTTAGTAGAATTAAAACTGTGATCTGAAGGAAACGAATAATCTCTTCGTTTTGAAGTCGGTTAAAAGGAGTCTACGTCACTCAACATCATCATCAGCCTCTATCCGTCCACTACTGAACATATACCTCCCTCAATGAACGGCAAATTGGCCGATCCCTTGCCACTCGCACCTACCACGAACCGGCCACCGCAGGGAGATCGTCTCCTCAGCTAGTCCACTTCGTCTACCTAAACGCGGCCTCCACTTACTCAAGTCACAGATGCAATACCATAACAGGATTTTTCAATTATTATTGAAATCTGTGTAATAATAATAATAAAACTTACCACGGGACCAGATTGACGTGGTGTAAAAAGCGTCCATAGATATTATTATTTATTCAGCACGATGGTAAAGATGTAAGTAGAGTAAATGTAAGTTTTCGTTGTAATACGTATATACGTCTAAAAATATATTAAAATGTGTTTTGGTAGCTTAAAAATTATGAAATAAAATGGCACCTTATATACATCTAATCCTCAAGGTTATTTTTTTCTATATACATAAAGGTTAAAATGAGTGTATGAATTATAATTAAGGTTTTATGAATGGCATTAAGATTTTAAAAAGTTGTTTATTATTTTGTGGAAATCTTTTATGTGCAGTAGCCGATTCTTAGATTTATAATCGGGGAAACGTCAATGTGTTCATTGGTAGAGGCCTTTGTTACATAGGACGCGCGTTTCACTTAACTTTTATTGATGACAAAGTTTTTATAATCATTATATTATCAGATGGTCGTTGTAAACCTTTTTGTCTACCGCTAGACCCTATTCTATAAACGTCAAGACGGCCGATCCTGACTCGCATCCATGATCCAACTACGACCAACCACATTGTTGACCCATGTAGATGATGGCTAACTAATAAATGTGCATTTGAGGTCTTTGCCCAGTAGTCAAATATCTATACTAAGATTATAATGAAACAATTTTTACAAGCCGACGTTCGGATACTTTACAGCAACTATGGTCACGGGAGGACTGAGGTGTTAGATGTCTTCTTCTTTGGCATTAGCTGCCTTACGGAATTGCGAGCGTCAGAGTGGATGCTTCAATGTTCGGTGACTATCTAACGTTAGAGAGTTATTCGAAATGCATCAATATTTTGGTTAGTCCTATCTACGCAGAAAGTGCTGAGTCTTTAATCTGTGACATAATATGCTTAGTTTTTTTTAACAGTATAATATACGTTATCATTTGTCACTAGTTATAACGTAACTTCTCTTATAAATTAAAGCGGAGCTGCAACAGTCAGTGATGAATTAAAAAAGGCACACTAGGTATTGTAAAGACGTATCGAACTGCATTGGAAAGAAATCTGCTTTCACGTTGATCATCAATATTTTAGTCACGGTGCGATCACGTGGTGCTCAGTCTGGCGATCACTGGCTCACGAGTAAGAGAAAACTATCAAAGTAAGTAATAGTAAGAGGTAGTGCCATGCTGCATTGCAACCGAACTGGGCCGGCACGACCGGAGTACCACCCCGCTCACATAACACCGGTGTCAATCGTGCGAGCATAGCTGTCACTTGACACCGGTGTTATGTGAGCAAGAGGTACCACCCCGGTCGTGCCGGCCCAGTTCGGCTGCAATTGGTTTGTGAGTTTCCGGTGGCCCATTGGAGGGGGAATGGGAAAAGAAGGGTGGCGCATCTGCGTGGCCTTGGTTGTGTGGATGTGTATGGGCGTCGGCGACGTGAGGCTCCGACTGCTCGTTTGCCCACTGATGACATAAAAAAAACATATCCCTCATAATATTCCGCTGAAATGTTTCGGCTATGAGACATACTGATACACACTGGGATTAATATACTCGGTGGAGATCGGTCATGGCGTTTATTGATAGAAGCCATACCCAGCAGTGGACGGTAAAAGGTTATAATGAATTTATTTTGCGTGTTATAGACCTTGCTCGCTCTAACGATTGATTTAGTAGTGAACGGCAGAGCAGAGCGGGCAGAGGTGATTGTCGATGCTGAGTCAAACTGAGCTGAACACCAACGTGATTGAAGCCTGAAAGTTACTACTGAGATGCAAGACAGAACGCCAGTAATTACACTGCCTGGTCTGCCATGACATAGTTGCATAGCAGGATAAACAGGATAGCACCTGTGTAATAGGACAAAGGCAATCTTCTTGATATAATATGATTATTAATATATATTTTTTTTATGTTTAAGTAGGATATGCAAACTGGCAAGACGTGTCATCTGATGGTAAGTGGTTCACGTCGCCCATGAACATAAATTAGTTTGCCCGGAACTAGCCCAGGCAGGTCATTTATGTTTTGCCTATCCTGAGACAAGATGTTAAGTCTCGGTGCCAGTAATTACACTGCCTGTCTTGCCCTTCCCTCCGAAACACAGCAAGACTGTTTCACGGGAGAAACAAGCAAGATGGTGGTACCCATGCAGCCGGGAGCGCGGCACAGCCAATCCTTCCCACTGGTTACGTATACTAAATTTAAAAAAATGTCTTCGTTTAAGCTTCTAATATCTAGAAAATATATTTTATATTCGATACTACTATTAAAAAAGAAAATTATAGGGAATGTATTTTTAGAGGGTTTGAGGCGGATTAACCAACAGCTAGTTTCATAGAAATTCTAGTTAGATTGAGTACAGTTTGACACGATTCGGCGTCATCGCATGACAATGGCCCGATACCGAATCAATTGTACCGGCGAGACAATGCAATTAACTCATGAGAATTGTGGGCCGGTTACATCATTTAGAAAGCCGAATGAGATATTACTGATCTACTCATTGTTGATGCCGAATGTTGCTACACATCCGCATAGTATGTGGCATCTTACCATGCAAGTTTTATTGCGGTTGTGAACGGTGGATACCTGGATCATAGGGCTATCTTTAATTCATAAATGATTAGGCCCTTACACAAGAAGCTGTTCTCGATGGACTTGAGTCCAAAGACTAAAAAAGCTATACCTACCAGCTTAGTTTTATAAATTTCGATTATTACGTATTTAGCAAGCGATAGTGCAATATTGCATTGCAGCCGAACTGGGCCGGCACGACCGGGTTGGTACCTCTCGCTCACATAACACCGGCGTCAAGTTACAGCTAAGCTGTCGTGTTCGTGCAGTTTGTGAGTTTGCGGTGGCCCATTGACTTGGGCAGCGAAGAGGAGGGCAACGCGTCTGCATAAACTCTGGTTGTGTGGATGTGTATCGGCGTCGATACCATAAGGCTCCGACTGCTCGTTTGCCCCCTTATGACAAAAAAAGTAAGTTTGTTTAGTTATTTATGAAACTAAACAAGAAATATTTCTATAACACTAATAACTTCGACCTCTGTGGCTCAGTGTTAAGCGCGTTGGCGCTCAAGCCGGAGGTTGCGCGTTCGAATCCCGCCAGGGAATAACAAAAATGTCTTCTGTGTTCCTGGGTCATGGATGTGTATTAAATATGTGTATTATATAATAAACATCTTAAATATATGTATAGTATAAAAATATTAAATATATTTCCGTTGTCTGGTACCCGTAACACAAGTTCTTCGAGAACTTACCACGGGACCAGATTGGCGTGGTGTGAAAGCGTCCATAGATATTATTATTATTAAATTCATCGCAAAATCAATATCGTGAAACTACATTTACGCCACTAGTTTCGTAATGTCTTGGCATTGTCACCTTTTTACGAGGTCAAAGAAGCATCGATATAAGTGTCTTAAAGACAGCTTAACGACCCTATAAAAGTTAATATTTATCTAATAATTTACAATGTAATAATATGTAAATAAAAATGTTTGTAATGTCGTAACTTTGTACCGTACGACAAATACGGGTTGTAAATTAAGCGACAGATAAGATTAAATAAAATGCAGAACTAGCTTGGTTTGATAATGTTGATTGTGTTCATGTTTTTACTAATATTACGATGTGTTAGCTGTGAGACTGTTTATTTTATTACCTGTGTGACTTTACCTACGAGATTTCCTCGAAGTCAGAAAAGAAATAATTCCCTTCTACTTATAGGTCCAGCGGGCAGCGACCCTTCGGCTTCAGTCAGGGGTCCCACGTCGTTTTCATGTAGGGTACTATTTACTTTTACAAACAATAAACATATCAAGATAATGCTTAATCAATACAATTTATCAGAACTATATCGCTTTCTTTAATTGTTTTTTCTAAGAACTTTGAAGATATTTAAAAAATATTGGTTTTCTTGAGAAGTATGCAAGTCGTTAAAAAGTTTTCATTCTTTATCTTTCTTACCGTTATGTGTCCGTAATGAAAAAGTTGAGACTGCTTTCTATAAGACGGACGGCTGGTAGTGACTCGTGAGACTACTGACCACATCACGCAGCGGTCCCAAGTTCGAATCCAGTAGAAATTATTTGGAATATGGATGACACCGGGCGATGGATATGTTTCTATGTATTTATATAAAATTAATTTCCGTTCCTAGTACATGTTATACAACTTTTTAAGAACTTACAGGACTACGACTTACGACTTGAACGTGGTGTGATTGTTGGTTAGGTATATAATTATTATTTCTATTTCACCCCCACATGGTTTTAGGCCTTGACGTGGCGGTGGGGCTCAGTAGCCTAGGGTGAGCCCAGCACCTAGGGCGAAGCAAATTGAGCCGAGGAAACTGCTCTTTGTACCCCTCTTATAAGAAGAGGGGACAAAGGGAAGGGGGACAAGGGGCGAGAATGGGAACCTCACCCTATTGTACTGTCCCGACGTTGGAAGGGGTTGTTCTGTGGTGCGGGACCACCCCTCTGTGGAGGAGGCGTCGCTCCCTTGAGGGTCTGACTAGCCGTCGAGGTGCCCTGTTTGCTTAACAGATCCGGGGCACCTTTTCATGAGCATTTCCCGGCATTAAAGAAAGAAAAAAAATCTGTTTCACATTTATTTGTCATATCGTTCTGACTCTCATACAAAACCGGTTCAGCCATTTCAAGATACCAAACAATGTGTGTACAGTGTACCAATAATTAAATATGATAGACCTTTAGATCATGGCATATATTGACATTTAGCATAAATTAACTTATATTTCGCGAGTTGGCCAACACGTGCATCATGATTGCTACACTAATCCCCCTCCACCCCTCCAAATGAAATGGCTGCTCACGACGTGCGCTTGTGTAACCTAACGTATCAAGTGTGGAAAGGATTTCTGATTGACTATTACCAATTACGGCGATTTTTGGCCTCGAAGATGTATCAAATGTACGAGTATTGTTCGTAATACTCCTCGATAGGCGTACTCTATGAGTGTTGGCATGTGTATATTTGAAAGGCAAGAACGCACCTGCTAATCCCCTGTTGTAGCGGATGTCTATGGATCCCCACCATGGTTCAGGCCTTGTCGTGGCGGTGGGGCACAGTAACCTAGGGTGAGCCGCTGCACCTTGGGCGAAGCGAATTGAGCCAAGGGGGCTCTTTGTACCCCTCTTATAAGAAGAGAGGACAAAAGATCAGGGGGCAAGGGGCAAGGATGGGAACCTCACCCCATTGTAGGTACTGTCCCTACGTTGGGAGGGGTTGTTCTGTGGTGCGAGACAACCCCTGTGGAGGTAGAGTCGGTCCCTTGCAGGACTCCTCACCTCACCAAAGGCGGCACTGGTGGCAGCTGCGTCCACTTACCATCTTTCGGGCGCAGCGAGTCCCACATACCCGCGGGATGCCTCAGAGCATTTCCCGGCGTTAAAGAAGAAAAGGTCTATGGATGTAACTGACTTACCACCACTACCTCTTCTATAAAAAGTCGCTTGACACGCTACATATGCGTAAGCTGATGTTTCAAGAAAGCTCACACTAAAATACAAACCGCACAAAACTTGTTTCGTCTTTATCCTTCCCCTAGAAAGAAAATTAGCATAACAATTATTATTATTTTCTTATAGAAGAGGGAACAAACGGACAGTCGGTTCACCTGATGGTAAGTGAAAGTAAGTTCCATATATCTATCTATACAGATAAATAAAATTGGAGTGTCTGTTTGTATGTATTATATGTATGTATTAAAATAACCGCTTTTTATTGAATGTATATTGATGAATACACGGTACATATACCAAAATAGCCTTTTTTACCATTTTTGTCTCTGTCCGTCTGTCTGTTTGTTCCGGATAATCTCTGAAACGGCTGGGCTGATTTTGATGGAACTTTCTCTGATAGATAGCTGATGTTATAAGGAGTAACTTAGGCTATAAAAATAATCATCATCAATCCGCGTACGGCTGTAAATCTAAGTTATCGCGGGCGAAGCTGCGGGCAACAGCTAGTTCCATATATAATTAGAAGAAGGATTAGTCTAGAAGGCCTGCCATATACTTAAGAATCTGGATTACTAATTGTATGCAAATCATCTTCGTTTTCTTCTTAAATTATCATCATCACCATTTTTTTAATGTTAGTTGGATAAGCGAACTGGCAGACGTCGACGTCGCCCATGAACATAAACTAGTTTACCTGGAACGAGCCCAGGCAACTCATCTATGTGTTGCCTATCCTGAGACATAAGATGTTAAGGCTCGGTGCCAGTGATTACACTGCCTGTCTTGCCCTTCTCTCCGAAACACAGCACAGCTGTTTGACGGGTGAAACAAGCAAGATGGTACCCAAGCAGCCGGGAGCTCAGCACAGCGCTAAAAAGGTATTTTGGTCACTCATCTTTAAAATCGTAGACGACCTCGAACGGCATGTAAACTACCACTTACCAGTACCTGCTCGCCCCAGTAAAGAGATCGTTATCATTACACTGATAAGAACTCGTGGGAAAACTATTATCCGATCCCGAGAGAGTTTATGAAATATCATTAAATTGTACCGCATTGTGCTCTCTTTTGTTTGCTCGTGTAATATCGATGTTTGGCTTTCAGGTTGGCAATGGCAGCGTAACCGAACGGTGAATTACCTGTTTTAATGAGTCTTTTTCACTAGCTCAATTGATTTCACACGGAGCTATTCTTCCTCATTCATTATGTCAAATGAATTATATTGAAAACTTTATTTTATTTCGCCACAACTGATTCTCTTGCGTTCATGTATTATAGGCAAAGGAATATAAGGCCTTTTATACACACACGTTTTTTCGGCGTGAAAATGTACGATTAATTCGCCGTGTGTAGACACGGTTGACAGTGTGGTATGGATATCACTATGAGAGCTTGAGCTACGCGATGGGCGCTACCTTTCGGCATCGCCGTCATGTTCTCCGCGATATCTACAAACTCTCATAGTGATTGATCCATACAACACTGTCAACCGTGTCTGACACGGCGAATTAATCGTACATTTTCACGCTGAAAAAACGTGTATGTACAAGAGGCCTTTTTTAATGTTGGGAAATGTCTTTTGCATACCACCAGGCCCGGGTGCTGACCTGGTGGTTATGTGGGACCCGCGCCCACTAAAACCCAACTATTTTCCTCCTTTCTACAGGTCAGGGTCATGGGAACGCCAGGCATACAACCTATGACCCCGTCAGCAGATGCCCTTGCAGGCCCTTCTCCTGCTTGACGTTTGGATGATGACGTTTGACGTTATCATCCTCCGCCGAGGGCTCCCAGGAGTGTACGAGAGGCCTAACTGATAGAACAGTAATTAAAGCTCATAGAGTATAGACGGGTCCATATGCAAAGTGTAATAGAGTAAGATGGTAGTTCTTTACCAGTAGCTCCACTTCTGCATTCCGAAGCTGCCAAAGATGCAGGATGTCAGTTTTGTTTATTTTGTTATTTGCTTGTTTTTTTTTGGTGATTGCTGAATGCATGCGGAAAACCTGCATGTATTATACATGCAGGTTTTCCGTTCACTTAGTACATTTTCATTCAGCAATCACAAAAAATAAACAAGCAAATAACAAAACAAACAAAATTAAATGTCTCATCATTTAATCTCATAGCCATTATGAGACGAGTTCCCTTGTTTTCACCGGTTTTGCAATTGTTGTGTGTTATGCTAAAAAGATAATTGATGCATTGTCTCGTGATTACGTGCGACTATGAGTTTGCATGAGAATATTGACTTTTTAATGCCAAGTAACCAATTAATGAAGAACGTATCAGTTGTGTATTTAATTAGTTTTGTACTTTTCTCATGTTTTAATCTATATAACCCTTGAGGATAAGTCCATTCGGGAGAATGATAGATAGATCACTCACATAAAGAAACATCTTTTTTTTCTTTTACGCCGGGAAATGCTCTGAGGCATCCCGCGTGGGGAGTGGGTCTCCCCACGCGGGTATGTGGGACTCGCTGCGCCCGAAAGCTGGTAAGTGGACGCAGCTCTACCCTCTAAAACTCGGCCAGTGCCACCAATGCCGCCTTTGGTGAGGTGCCCCGGATCTAATAAACAAACAGGGCACCTCGACGGTTAGTCAGTCCTTCAAGGGACCGACACCACCTCCACAGAGGGGTTGCCCCGCACCACAGAACAATCCCTCACCACGTCGGGACAGTACAATGGGGTGAGGTTCCCGTCCTCGCCCCTTGCCCCCTGCTCTTTTGTCCCCTCTTCTTATAAGAGGGGTACAAAGAGCCCCCTCGGCTCAATTAACTTCGCCCAAGGTGCAGCGGCTTACCCTGGGCTACTGAGCCCCACCGCCACGTCAAGGCCTGAACCATGGTGGGGTAAAGAAACATCTAAAAAGATATAGTCTTATAAATTATTATTAAAAAATCTTTAAAAAAAATCAAAATAGATCTTTGCAAATCATTATACATCCCACAGGATCTTAGTTACATCTAATATGTAAAATTGATCCAATCGACATATGCCATAGCTATAAAGTAGCTGTTTTTACCATGTACGTTTTCTTTCTTTCATGATAGTTAGGCTGATAATAATCAACATCAACTTCTCCACTACTACACAGGCCTCCATCAACCCGACCATGGTTCAAGCCTTGGCGTAGCGAGGGGGCTCAGTAGCCTAAGGTGAACCCGGCACCTTGGGCGATGCAAAATGAGCCGAGGGAGCTGCTCTTTGTACCCCTCTTATAACAAGAGGGGAACGAAAGAGTAGGGGGGACAAGGGGCGAGGAAGGTAACCTCACCCTATTGCACTGTCGTTGGGAGGGGTTGTTATGTGGTGCGAGACAACCCTTCTATGGGGGTGGCATTGCTCCTTTCACCTTTGGAGGACTAACTAGCCGTCGAGGTGCCCTGTTGCTCAACAGATCCGAGGCACCACCAAAGGCGACATTGGATGCACTCGCCGGGTAAAAAAGGCCTCCATCAAGGAACGTCAAGACAAGTGAATGGAAGATCATCAATACAATTTTCAAGGTGAATGTT
Source organism: Helleia helle (assembly GCA_963853865.1). Taxonomy (NCBI): domain Eukaryota; kingdom Metazoa; phylum Arthropoda; class Insecta; order Lepidoptera; family Lycaenidae; genus Helleia; species Helleia helle. Next base: position 6,236,667 of record OY971423.1, on the reverse strand, counting down.
TATCTCAATGGAACCGTAACTAATAGTTTACGCTTTCGTACCTACATCTCGTATTGACTACAATTCAATACCGACATTCAACCGCCTTATCTTTGAGTCGTAAAAATCATAATTAAATTTTTCCTTTTACATCTCGTATTCCGGTGTTTGTTCGGTGTATGATAAACAGTTGACGATTCGTAATACTATATTAAAGAATTGCAAATGAATTATCATAACTGCCAGACACAGGCCCTTTTCAATAAACGTCAAGACTATCAAAACTATTAATATAGGTACTACAAAACCTCTTATTCATTCAAAAACGTTTTACATAAAAACTAGTATAAGAATAGTTAATATCTCTGAGATGTCGTGTTTTTTCGTGGCTTATTTATGTTCAAAGTATTTTATTTATTTATTTAAGATATCTCTTAGATATGCTAAACAATATGAGAACATCAGTAATTATATAAAACTAAAAGTATCCATAGTCAAATATTATCATATCACCGCATGCCATGCAAGTATTTAATTGTAGGTACTCAAGCAGTCTCTCCCTCCGCTTTTTGGAGGGAAAATGATATTACTTGTATATACCTTTTTTTCAATAGATTCTAGGACCATTCCGCTTTCAGAGCAGAAAAACTAGAATTACTCCGGAAACAGGAGTTTCTTCTTTCATTAAATTCTTTGCGTTCTCCCAGACGCATCAAATGGGTAGCTACTAATACTTATAGTTCTAGCATCAGTCTGGCAACAGTTTAGTTAAAGCAAGACGGGAATGGGAAGTACGCGGGTGAAACCACGGGGCGCTGCTAGTATATTATAATTCGCGTAAGATGCAGTATAATCATTAGACGCTCCGTTGATTTCGAAGGTTCGCTCAGAGGTCATCAACAGGTATGTGTTGATAAAAACCATCTTAATATGCATGAAAAACGACTTAGGGGGCAGTGTCACACACGGTTGTGAGATATATGAGTTGGGTTCGAAGCCCAGCCCCATTAGTTAATGTTAAGTTGTATACGTGTTTATTAAATGTGTTTATAAAATACCAAATGTAAATTTTTCAAAGACTTTCACTTACAAAATCAAATATTATAAAAACTTTCACTTATAATATAAAAAAATCGGATATTTACAGTAAACATGTTCACGAGGGGACCGTAATAAAATCCGTAAGTAATTTCATTATAACGTATAAATAGTTACAACATTTTTATTCTTAAAATTATAATAAATGTAATAATTAATTCAATTAATGTCTAAGTGGTGGATTAATGTATATTCAAAACAATACACTATGACTTATAGAAGGGAAGTAAAATTTTTATAAGGGTAATTAAGCATCATAAAATGTTGGGCCAAGAGTATTAAGCAAATGATTGAAAACGATACAATAATAACTTAAGATAAAACACAAAGCTACATAAAATATAATAAAATAATACCATATAATATATTATATGGACGCTTTTACACCACGTCAATCTGGGCCCGTGGTAAGTTCTCGAAGAACTTGTGTTACGACTTACGGGTACCAGACAACGGAAATCATATATCTTCCTAATCCGTCATTATTATCCTTTTTCGATCCACTTCTGGACACACACAATGAACGGAGCTGTCCGATCCCTCGCGCGCGACCCTGAACTAGGACTGACGACCAATTCCATCACGTTCGAGGCTTATCGACTTGACAAAAACCTATATTTACTATCATCATCATCATCATCATCATCATCATCATCATCAGCCTCTATCCGTCCACTGCTGAACATAAGGTTCTAGAGTGGAGGCCACGTTTAGGTAGACGAAGTGTTGGTCGGCCATTGACCAGGTGGGAAGACGATCTCCGTGCGGTGGCCGGTCCGTGTTGGATGCGAGTGGCAAGGGATATTTACTATACATGCAACAAAAAATGTGCACTAAAATATAGTTGGTAATTATTTTAATACAATCAACTTCTATGGTTCTGAATTTCACTAGTCTCTGTATATCTAATTCTAAAACACTATTATGACAAAACATTTAAATATGAGGGAGAAAACATAGCCCGCATCATCATGAGGTCAACGACCGGCGTCACCATGATCCAATTGACAAAATTGTCGCTCTAATGGCGTGCGACTTATCAATATTTTTCACCAGCAAACGCCATGAGGCAGTTTTACCGCCGGGCTTTGTATGTCCAGCATATCACCATTCTACCGTGAAACAGTTTTGCTATAGGTATCTCGGAAAGAACACACAGAGTCTGGCACAGAGTCTAAGCACCTAGAGTCTTAGGATTGGCAATGCATTGTTATTGGGATTGGCAACGCATTGGCATTAGGATGGCCAACGCATTGGCATTAGGACTGGCAACGAATTGGCATTAGGATTGGCAACGCATTGGCATTAGGACTGGCAACAAATTGGCATTAGGATTGACGGCGCATTGGCATTAGGATGGGCAACGCATTGGAATTAAGATTGACCACGGATTGGCATTAGGATTGGCAACGCATTAGCATTAGGATTGGCAACGCATTGGCATTAGGACTGGCAACGAATTGGCATTAGGATTGGCGACTTACCGAGACCATTCAGGTCTGGTCGCGGGTGATTTTGTAACTCTCGATCCATGCTAACTTCTCTCATCTTGTCTCGGGGTAGTTAAACCAGGAGCTACGACTTTGACCGTTCAGTTGGTTATTTTTTTCCTCCTATATCTCTGAAAATTGCCAGTGTGAAACCCCGGCGTGTTAAATGTATGATTGGTCCGTGAGAATACCGAGACATGTTTACTTTCACACAGACACACGAGAGTAACACAACTGTTTCATTATTACCGTATTTAGCAATCTTAGCTCTTGGCAAGCTATTTCAGTGTCTTTATTCTAGATTGATAAGTCAAGTTATAGCTGGACTCACAAATTTTGTGAATGAGATTCCGTGTCGTTTTATTGAGACAAGAAGTAGAGTAGGCTTTTAAATGAGATCAATTATTTTGATTTCTAATATTCACGCGAATTTCGCTCATTAAAATGGAACAACATTTTAAAGGCTAACCGCGGTTAATTAAGATTTTTACATGCTTGGCGTTCGGAATACATAACAGCAACCATGGTCACGGGAGGACTCCGTGAACATCCCCATTCCTTGTCGTGGCGGTGGGGCTCTGCGGGTGAGCCGCTGCACCTTGGGCGAAGCTAATTGAGCCGAGGGGGCTCTTTGTACCCCTCTTATAAGAGGGGTACAAAAGAGCCGGAATAAGGGGATAAAAGAGCAGGGGGACAGGGGCCAGGACGGGAACCTCACCCAATTGTACTGTCCCGACGTTGGGAGGGGTTATTCTGTGGTGCGGAGCAAACCCCTCTGTGGAGGTGGCATCGGGCCCCTAAAGGACTTACTAGCCGTCGAGGGGCCCTGTTTGCTCAACAGATCCGGGGCGTCTCACCAAAGGCGGCATTGGTGGCACTCCCCGGGTTTTTGTGGGTAGAGCTGCGTCCACTTGCCAGCTATCGGGCGCAGCGAGTCCCACATACCCGTCTGGAGAGACCCACTTCCCCGCGGGATGCCTCAGAGCATAGCAAATAAAAATAAAAAAAGGACTCCGTTATCATGGTTGCTGTGTGTATTTATATGTTGAATTAAGGTAATAAATTTTGATATAACTGTGAGAGTTTGTTGTTTGTTAGTCACTTAATCACGCCTTAACGATTTGCGTGGAATTTAGCGTAAACGACTCAGATAGAACGTAACATATTAGATGCATGTTATAAGGTTTGTTATAGCATAGAAGGGCAAACGAGCAGTAGAAGCTACATATACGCACAACTAAAGATTATGCAGATGCCCTCCTTTTGCCTATCAAAGGTTTGTACTATTACTATCGGTAGGGGTTTAAATATAAATTTCTTTGCAATTTTGGTGCGGTTTTACCGGTAGAATGGACATATTCTATTGGAAAGACTAAGTCAAAATATGAAAGTGAAAACAATTGCGTAAATCCGGAAGGCTGATCGGGGTGATCATTATAATGGCTGCCCTTGGCAGTAAACACGTAAGCACAGATAACCGCTCAATTTAAACGCAATTTTCATAACCGCACGCTCATTTTTCATCGCCTCGCATAATGGCTGCGCTAGACTATTTATTATGAAAAAGAAAACACTTTTTACGATAAAATACGTATATTAAAAACTATTGTTTCTATATTTAGAAAAAACCGTTTATTGTAAGTGAAAAATTGTTACACTAGATAGTCTTTACGGAGGTTATAATCATCAAGCATAATAACCGGAATAGAGCGGTAATATTGTGTTTTGTATGAAAACAAATTCAGTCAAGTTTGTGCTGCGACGCTGCGCCAGTTCTCGCTCTGGTTGGCCGACTGATGGCCATTGATGGATAATTGGCCGATGGGACGTACATACAGATCACTGGTTTGTTGAATTGCTATTACGTCAGTGACATATCACTGACCAGTTTCGTAATTTTATGGCTCACATTACTGCTCTATCCGGTTATATTCTCGATGGTTATAACATTATTCTTAATCTAAGGGGTTGTTCTTTTATCAAATTAATTTATTTATTACATATCTTAGAGCAGACGCTAATGAGCTGTAAATGAAAAATCACTATACAGTTATAATTAGTAGGTTAGGTTAGAAGATCTAAATGCCTTTATGAATATTTAAAGCTATAGGCTTAACTGCATTCCTCGCTTGCCAAACTAATTGGCAATGGCAAAAATATGTCATCAGCAACTCTAGGCTTTATCACGATCCTCATCTACTCAGACCTGATAGACACTTTGGTCTCCTGGTAGACTGACACTACCACAGAACCAAGGCATTTTTTTCCGTGTCTGGCTAGCTAAAATCCTGCCTCACGGCGTTGGCGTGGGAAGATTATTCGTCCCACGCGCCAGTTTCTGCCATTTTATTTTTAATTGAAGAGAAACATTTACCAATAAAGCTATGAATAATTCTAACGTTTATACACGCATTTCCTCAACATGTTTTCGTCTGATCCCAGAGGGTAGATGACGGACATAGAAAATAAGGATTTAGGGGATTTGTCAAATAAGATTTTTTGTCTTGGGACAATCGTTTTGGGATCTATAAATGTATGGCAGTTTGAGAACCTAAGTAAAGGAGCGTTTAGACTACCTAAGTATCTAGCAAGCTAGATAAGCTGGGTCATAATGTTGGAAACAATTCTATGAATAAGGCTTCATGAATGACATGATTACGGATGTCTATGAAGAAATGAGAATTGGGTTCTTACTATTTACCTAATATTCCTCTTCTATATCTCAAAGTCAAAGAACTATAAATGAAATCCAAAAGTATATCCCAAGTTACTATAATTATTCACTACCGATTTATTCATTCCATATTCATTCACATTTAAGATATTCAAGAGATTGTCCAAAACAGTGAAAAAGTGATGTTTCATTTAAAAAATGACATGGGGGTTCTGGGATCAAATAATTGGACAGTTTTTCGAAGATTTTTATGAATTTCCTACCAATTTTAAATTTTAGACTATTTAGGTAAAAATTTAAAAGTAGGTATGTGTAAATGTATCCATCATATTTACTCAATCTGAATATCATTAACGCATAAATTAACAATAAAAAAATGACAAAAGTGTCAGACACACATTTTAGTTTCCCCAAATGAAGAAGAATTAAATTCAGTTTTAGAACAATCAATGGTGGTACGGAACCCACCATGGCCGGTTTATTCAAATCCGGTTACCTCACGTACATCAACAATATGGTAATGGTCATCATCGGTTCCGAAACAGGTTCCGTTTGATGGTTTGTTAACCTTTGTTTCAACAACCACGTGCGGGTTGCTAGATGAGGAACAAAATGGCCGAAAAGGGCCAAAGGTCACAACATCTACCAACTAAAGGTGCTGTTTTATCGACAAAAAGTTTCGGTCGATAAAACAGTCGAGATATACATGGACAATTTTTTTTGTGTTCTAAGGAAATGTTGTTTGTCTATCTTCTTACATTGTGACGTACTATCCAGCATCTAAGAATAGTAGCTTAATTTCTTCTCATTAATACTAAATAATCTTTAGTATTAATGATTGCTGAATGCTACGATTAATATTTCTGAAAACAGCTGAGACTGACAAATAGATTCAGTATTCCTTAGACAAAACCCCCAGCACTTTTAGAATAATCTAGATTCTAGACTCTATAATACCAAAGCATAACAGGACAGTTTACTTTTGTTTACACATAAATTGCTTTGTTGAAATAATCTAATCCTCAATCAACATAAAATTCTTTATTTAGTTGTAAGAAGTTTTAATGATCAACAAGACAATTCTATTCACAACATGATAATAATCCACATTTCCTTCAAACGCACCGCGGCAATTAAACTAATGAACATTTATATAAAAACAGCGATATGGGAATAATAAAAAGAAAACGTGTATAAGATGTACGGATAACAATAAGGGAAGCTTGTTTAATAAATACCAAAATCCATATTCATAAATGCGATAGTCTGTCTGTTTCCGTTGCACGCCTAAAATATTGGTCGTATTTCGATAAAACTAAGCAATAAGATAGATGATATCTCAAGGATGGTACTACTTATAGAAAATAATCATCATCAGCCCTGATACTACTGTAAATCTATACTAATATAAAGCTGAAGAGTTTGTTTGTTTGTTTGAACGCGCTAATCTCAGGAACTACTGGTCCGATTTGAAACATTCTTTCAGTGTTGATTTGAAAAAAGCGTTCACAGATATTATTATTATTATATCCGTTTCAAAATTCCAAAATCCTCAAACCCTACTATAAAAATAATTCCCATTTAGTACCACAAATATGTTAGTCACACTACAATGATTCATACGGAGTTTAATGCACACTGTATCCTAACATTACCAGTAATAAGGAATCATTATCATCAACCCCACCACAACATAAATGATGACGTTTCTAAAAATTATAAATAGTTTTTGCTACACAATAATGCTTATCTTGACTGTCATTGGATGCTTACCTTAGTAGACGGAAAGGGTTGATGTGAATTTTTTATTAATTTACTTTCTAAAAAATGTTATCACTAAACGTTAAAGACGATATATGTACATACATATTTAGTCACGATGGTCTTGTGGTTATGGGCTCGGCCTCTTGAGTGAAAGGTCCGGCTTCGATCCTGACTCTTGTCTTGAAATGGGGATATTTAAATTTCTACGTGCACCTGAACATGAGACCCATCTCACCGGTGAAGGAAACATCGGGTTACTCTGCATGTTTGATAAGATTAAAAGTCTTTGAAGGTGTGTGAAGTTCGTCAACCCGCATCAGGCCAGCGTATCGATGAAATATCCAACACCCTCCTCGCCAATTTCGACGAGGAGACCCGTGCCCAGCAGTGGGACATATAAGGGTTGATATATATTATAAGTAAGACTTTACCATCGACGTATTTGGAAATTGGAATTAAGGCTTTACTGGACTAAAACCTTCAACGATTTAATACCCTTAAAACCCTTCTATTGTATGATATCTATCCAATATTATGCTACTAGCCTACTAGCCCGAATGACGAAATGTCACACACATTTTTATCCTGTATCAGAAACATTTCAAATGCGCCCGCATCATTTCAAAGATATTCTTGACAGAATCAGAACAGATATGTATCTAAATCATTAACAGGAAAATACGATACAAAATAGAACTACAAGAGACACGAAGGATGAAATATTACCGTCAGCTAATATAAGTTAAAACGAAAATAAAATACTTACCTTCCTTAATAGAAGGTAAAAATCTTAAATGCAAAAAGAATTTTACAAATCTGATTATTAGTTCCGGGGATAATTTTTTTTTATGTCATAGTAGGCAGCCTAGCAGTCGGAGCCATGGTGACTACCGACGCTCATAGACATCTGTACAACCAGAGGTTACGCAAATGCGTTGCCCTCCTTTCCCCGATCCCCCCAATGGGCCACCGGAAACTCACAAGCTGTACGAAACGCGACAGCGTAGCTGTCACTTGACGCGGGTTTTATGTGAGCGAGAGGTACCACCCCGGTCGTGCCGGCCCAATTTGGCTGCAATGCAGCATGGCACTACCTCTTACGAACTCTCTCTCTTAGCTGTATTATATTAGTACAGATTATTATTTTAAAAAGTCAATTGCATCAACATTCTCTTTCTTACCTTTTTCTTTTTTTTATGGCATAACGAGGCATACAAGCAGTCAGAGTGCTACCAGTGAAATTGGCCTTGGTCAAAAGTTCAACAGACTCGTCGGTAAGGTAAACAAAAGATGACGTCAAGTGTATGGCCTTTTTTATAAGGCCGTGGGCGACATCCGGCAGAAAGGCCACTTTTGAATGTTATAATAGATTAGCTTTGTTGAACGGTGAACCCGCCCCAAAATTATAAATTAATTCTACAAAGTAATCTATACCCAGAATAATTAAATAACTTTTAACGGATTTCATCGCGGTTCATTAAGATCTTTACATGTCTGACGTTTCGGACACTTATAGCAACCATGGTCAATGTTTTTTTCTTTCTGACCCTAAAACTTTTTTTCAAATCAGACTGGTATTTCCGGAGATTAGCACGTTGCAACAAACAAACCTAAGCTGTATTATATTAGTATAGATGTGTCCTGAGTTCACCCGTGGTAAATTAGAATTATATTCACGGCCTAATATTATGTTTCCTCAATAAACCGGGGCTAATATATTTTAAGCCGGAGTTCCTCTTTTACGAAACTAGTTCAAATTATTTTTTTCTTATTACTATTAGGTTCAATTCTATAAAATTTATGTTATATGTATACTGATATTAATTTTGCCTACGTTTTAGTCTAGATCATAAATAATATTTTTGTGTAAGAAAAGCATTAAAATGATTACAATTATTTTTATAATATCCAGTAGACAAAAGAGATTGAGATGTAAAAAAGCCTGTCACAGTTTTCCATTACTTTAGTTACCTAATCTAAATTAATATTGTAATAGAAAATTCTATAACTAAATCGTGTACGTAAAAACAATACGATCCAATAAAATTATGTTCAAATCACGAATATGCGACTATTAATAATATCGATAGAAACTGGTTTCTAATATAATGTAAAAACTAGCTCTTCCCCGCAGCTTCGCCCTAGTAACATGTACAGCGATATTCGGAGGCCCAGGGATCAAAATCAAAATCAATTTTTTTTTATTCAAAATAGTACTAATACAGTATCTTTTTGAACGTCAATTGAATCTACCAGGATGATGATTATAACGACGGCATCTTTAGCCGTGTGTAGACTTTATCGTGGAAATCCACAAACAATACCAATAACATACAGGCAGTCAGTGTTTACTGGGATTTAAACCCCCTACCTCTGTGTGACCAAGTCACTTGACCAGCCATAAGTGCGACACGTGTAAGCCAATTTATAGGAAATATGAGCTTCCCCGGGATTTGTGAGGACTAGCGATGCGTATGTGTGGTGATACTAATATTTTACCTTTTATTAGTTTTTCATAATGTTTTCTCTCGGCTTACATTTTTATGAAATATCTCTAAAATAGATATAACTTCGTTATATATTGGGCTATTAAAGGTAAAACAATATTTCAAATCCGACAGGTAGTTCTAGATATTAGCGCATTCAAACAAACTTATCATTTTGATTATGTTATTATTGCATTATTATTTATATTACTATTTATTATATTATTTTCCGTAGATTTAAGTTTCGGATTCCACATACACTGGATTTTGCGGATAATAATTTTTAGAGACTATCTCCGAACAGTGGCCGGTCCGTGTTGGGTGCGAGTGGCGAGGCATCGATCGTACTGGCGTTCTTTGAGGGAGGCCTATGTTCAGCAGTGGACGGATAGATGATGATGATGATGATGATGATTGACTATATATTATTTATTCTTACCGCTACAATTGTGGGGAATTCGCCGTATTTAAAGAGAATATTTATAAAACAACTCACATAAATAGTGATATGCTCAACACGAGTGCTAAGTTAATGTTTAATACATTGATATGAATTGCATAACATTATCGCATACTAGAGCGCCCCGCGGGTTCACCCGGGTAGTTCCCGTTCGCGGGAAAACGGGGACAAAATATAGCCTGCTTAACTCGGTGATAATGTAGCTTTTCAATTGTGAAATTTTTCAATTCATTTGAATGGGATCGGTGTGCGTAACAAACAAACACACATTCGTATTTATGTTAGTTAGGTTTATAAACTAGACCTAGAGGGTCCCCACCATGGTTCAGGCCTTGTCGTGGCGGTGGGGCTCAGTAACCTAGGGTGAGCCCAGCACCTTGGGCGAAGTTAATTGGGCCGAGGGGTAACTTTGTACCCCTCTTATAAGAAGAGGGGACAGAAGAGCAGTGAGCAAGGGGTGAGGATGGGAACCTCACCCCATTGTACTGTCCCGACGTTGGGAGGGGTTGTTCTGTGGTGCGGGACAACCCCTCTGTGGAGATGGCGTCGGACCCTTGCGGGACTGACTAGCCGTCGAGGTGCCCTGTTTGTTTTCTAGATCCGGGGCACCTCACCAAAGGCACCATTGGTGGCACTCGCCGGGTTTTAGTGGGTAGAGCTGCGTCCATCTACCAGCTGTCGGGCGCAGCGAGTCCCACATACCCGCGTGGGTAGACCCACTTCCCCGAGGGATGCCTCAGAGCATTTCCCGGCGTAAAAAAAAAAAAGAGCTAGAGGGTATCCGAAACGACGGGAGTGTAAACAATAATTTAAAAGGAGTAAAATCAGTGAAAGGTTGTTCCATTATACTGAGAGTCGCGTAGATATTAGAAGATTATTTTATGATTATTTTGACATACAATTTATGAGACAAACGAGATTGTTGATTACTTGTCAACGTCGCCCATTTTGTCCGCTCATCTTTAATGAATACATTATCAAGTGTTGATTCTCAAAACAGGTCATTCGAAACTGGTCACTACGATCTTGAGACATTTCTTAATATTGTAGAACGTCTGATAACCTATTATTAATATGATGTAATTTAATAACATACAGAGATAGCAAATACATTGTAAGCAGATAACTCCATTTTAATCAGAGTCATTCTCAAACAAATATTACTTTAGAAAACCGATAGCAAAAACTATAACATCAATAAAAAGTTTCAGGTTTTCACCATTCTGCAGCCTTTTCTAAGTTTCAGAAGAATCTATCCCATTGCAATTTCTGTACAGCCACTTCAAAACGAATTAATCTAAACTAGGAATCTAATCAACAAAAGAGTGATTAAAATTATGTTTGTATTTTTATTAATATTGGTTTTTTAATACGGTATATCTACTATAGCACAAATAGGGTTGCCAACCGTGCTCTAAAATAGAGTATTGTACTCTATATCGTTCTCTATAATGTACAACACTAATTCAGGACGCCAAAATACTCTTTTTCACACAATGTATACTATACTAGTGCCAGTCTCCCATATGATGCACACCTTACGATAATCGTAACCGTAGGTCGCCACCTACGGCTACGGAAGAGAGGAACAGGGCTTCATTGAAATTGATTAAAAATGAGCTCCTGATCTGTAAGTGCAAAAAATAAATAAATAGAAATGTTCAATAAATTATACTCTCTTTTATAAGTCCGTACTCTTTTTTTGACCTCCTTTGAAATCAGACATACTCTATTTCTTCTAATAAAAGTTGGCAACCCTAAGCACAAATAAAAAACCGTTATCTCCAACACCGATACAAGCCCACTTTAGGCAGTGCTATTAACTATTTTGCCCTTTTCTATCGTAAATCTAAATAATTATTAAATCATTAAACACTTTCCATCATTATAATGATTGCCTCTAATCATTCTAACCTTACGTACAATTGTAAATAATATACACACGATTTTTATGTAAATAAATTCGGCAGGTCATCGACCCGCCGTGACTAGACAGTTATCAGTAACATTGACATTGCTAACTCGATTGCTTAAGGTTATTTACTCACGCGACAAGGTTAAATTTGAACCGACGTTCTAGATGCAGAGGCTGCGCTGCGCGGTAATCTCCTAATTATGGTTATGTATGTTTTTTTCTCATTTAATAAACACAAAACTGTATTCTATTTATAATATAAATAATGTCAGGATGTTAACAATTGAAGCTAGTATTTATATTAATCCCAAGCTGTTTATTTTGTTGGACGATTCATAATGCCAAGCAACGATAAGCATTACATTACTTTGGTTTTATTACATTACTAGCTGTTGCCCGCAGCTTCGCCCGCGTTAACTTAGATTTACAGCCGTATACGGATTGATGATTATTATTTTTACAGCCCAAGTTACTCCTTATAACATCAGCTATCTGTCAGTGAAAGTCCCGTCAAAATCGGCCCAGCCGTTTCAGAGATTAGCCGGAACAGACAGACAAAAATTGTAAAAAAATCAATTTTGGTATGTGTACCGTGTATATATTCGTATGCATTTAGTAAAAATAGGTTATTTTATATTACAAACAGACACTCCAATTTTAATTATCTGTATAGATGTATAGTTAATTAAACAGCTTTTAAGGGATTTTATTATAATTTAGTAAGGTTTTTACATCCTCAACACTTCAGATACTCTACAGCAACAAGGTCACAAAAGACAGTCCGTGGAATATAAAATTTCAATTAATGACCTTTACTAGGACAGTTACAATGGATTCCACTTGGTAAGGACAGATTTATGTTACAAAGTAATGTTATGCGTGGAAGTTTGCCCTTAAGTGAGTCAGCATAACGCACAAAGACAGGTGAAGGTCGAAACGAGTCATGCAGTCAACAACATAACATATCCCTTTAACTACCCATATTACCAATGAATGTGAGGGTTTGTGTGTTTCTTTGTTTGAACACGCGTTAATGACATTTTTATCCCACCGACAGACGCAAGTCACGCCGATATGATATTTGATTTATATTATCTCCTCACTAATATTATAAAGGCGAAAGTTTGTAAGTTTGGATATTTGTTGATCTTTCACGGTAAAACGACTGAAATGATTTGGCTGAAAGTTGAAATGGTGATGGCTTATACCTTGGATTAGGACATAGGGTATAAAAATAATCATCATCAATCCGGATACGGTTCTAAATCTATGTTAACGCGGACGAAGCTGCAGGCACCAGCTATTTTCGAGAAAGAGGTCAATCGTCGAGTCCGACTTGGTTGGGCAGCGTTCGGAAAGCTACAAAAAATCTTCTCGTCCCAAATACCGCAGTGTCTGAAGACAAAAGTCTTCAATCAGTGTGTGTTGTCAGTGATGACCTATGGCTCAGAAACGTGGTCGCTCACTATGGGCCTTATCAGAAGGCTCAAGGTCACCCAAAGAGCAATGGAGAGGGCTATGCTCGGAGTTTCCCTGCGTGATAGGATCAGAAATGAGGAGATCCGCAGGCGAACCAAAGTCATAGATATATATACGTGATATTAATTCTCACTGGTATATACGATTGTAATCCAAGCTTACTAAACAAAAGGTAAAGGATTTTTTTGTTACAACTCGTAGACGTCAACTCTTCTTATAACACTTACCAATCAGCTGTCACCCAAAAGGCAGAAATTGTTCGGATACAACGTCCCATAATCAGGAACACCGTTGTTTGTGTCCAAAGGCAGATTTTTTTCTGCCTTTGGAACTGTTTAGTGGTGGCAAAGTACTTACCTGTAACAAATAAAAGTGAATTAGTAAAAAAGTCAACAAAACGGTCGTTGTTATGCTCACAAGCTTCCGCGCTCGTTGTAAACGTTCACCGCCAGAACCAAAACATCTCACTCGAAACATTTTTTGTTGAACTAAATTTAAATCTATTCTCTCATACATAGAATTATATTTAAAAGAGTACATACTTATTATTAGAAAAACACAACATTGAAAATGCATATACAAATGTACCTGTAAACACCACAAGCATATGTATAAAAATATCATTTTTATACTATAGCGCAGTGGAATACCACTTCGAAGTGGCTGTGAGTTCTCTTTCTCTCTTTAAAGATGATGATGTTAGATCATTATGAAAATTGCATCGGGATCATGTAAGTTTTTTAAAATGTCATGATTTTTGAAGTGAAAAGTTCTTTAGGCGCGGCACGCATATTTTTAGATGAGATAAAATATCTGGATTCGCGACACCGTTACCACCGTTATAAGACGCTTTTTGACGTTTATATGACGTTTGATTTATTTATATAAGATTATGCAATATTTGTTTACATAACAAATCGTCAAACACACTGAAATGTCAATGTAATGCGGCCATTTTGTGCGCCGTTTAAATTATATAGGTTGTCATAATCTATTCCAGCTTGTATTATAGGTATTTGAATTTATTTATTTTGTTCTCACTTCGGCAGTCCCTGTGACCAGTTGGGTTAGTTTTTTTAAATGTTTACCACAGGTACCTACTATGGGTCACACGTCCATGACCCGGTGCAGACATAATATGTATATGCATTCATCATACAAATTATCTGCACTTGGCGAGATTCAAACCCGCGACCTCTGCGTAAAGTATCCCGTAGCCTGACAGTCAAATTTATGTCTTAATTTTTCCAAAAGTAATATGCACGTCTATTTAATAATTTAAAGTTCAGTATTCCTTAGATTGAAATAGGTCGTCGTAAAATCTCAGAACAGGCTGGAACATCCTTTGACATTTAGCGAAATTAAATCGCCTGTGACCTTCTCTGGTGACCCCTGGGGTCAAACATCAGATCCTGTTTGACATAAGTCACGGCTAATTGACAGCCATGTGTTTGACACTATCTGTATGACACACTAACAACGCACATGACAATCCAACCCATTAATAAGTTATGTTTTTTATCCGACTTCTAAAAAAGAAAGAGGTTCTCAATTCGGTTCTCAAAAAAAAAAAAAAAAAAATGTTTGTATGATTTTACATGAAGAAACGACTTTATCCGCCATGATAACTGTTATAATTTATACCCAACTAGATGGCCCGCCGGTTTCAACTATCCAGAAATTTAAATTCCCTAATTGATATCTAAAATAAAGATCCTAGTATCCTACTAATATTATAAACGCGAAAGTTTGTTTGTATGGATGTTTGTTACTCTTTCACACAAAAACAAATGGATTTTAATGAAACTTTACAATAGCATAGCTTATACATCGGAATAACACAGGATATAATTTATCCTCGTACTGCGCCGCGGGCTCTTCCAGTAAAAAACGAAAATGAATACATAAAATAAACAACAAAAGACAAGTAGAATAGAATAGAAGAAAATTTATTTAGATAGATTATTACACTGTTACACACTTTAAATAACAATTATATAAGTATATTGAGTAGTACATAATCATATTATTATATGAAAATAACAGGAAAATATTACATAATTTTATTTCTATATATACCTACATGTTCATAACGACTTTCAAACAACATTTTTTCTTCGCTAAAATGTAATATCCTATACATTTTTGGGGGGGAGAAATCGTTGATAACTTTTGAACAGCTTCCAAGATGGGTAATGTCAGAGTTTAGGCACCTAACCTTTTTACATCTACATTTCAGCGAACGTTTATATAAATATGCTACGAGTAGAAAGCTGCCTTGCTATTGGTATTTGATTTGTATTACAGAATATACATAGGTACATATAACAAACTGTTGCACGCGGCTTCTCACAGATAGATTTCATTTGTCACTTTTATTTTGCGTCAAATAAGCCGCAATATCATATCATGCTCCGCGACATAATAAATGACAAGGTAAAATTCCTATTCAGTATTAGTGATGAATATAACCATGTTAATTAAAAACCTTATATCCTGATGTTTTTACAATAGAGTTTTGAACGTATTTTGGAGAACACTGAGGGCATTTCATGGATAAAGTGATGCTGATTTGTTTGTGTAGATCCGAATAAGTCAAATATTATGTATTCTTAGGGTACTTCAAATCCCCACCTTGGTTCAAGCCTTGTCGTGGCGGTGGGGCTCAGTAGCCTAAGGTGAACCCAGCACCTTGGGCGAAGCTTTTTTTTTGTTTTTTTTTTATTTGTACCCCTCTTATAAGAAGAGGGGACAAAAGAGCAGAGGGGCGAGGATGGGAACCTCACTCCATTGTACTGTCCCGACGTTGTTCTATTCTGCGGGACAACCCCTCTGTGTAGGTGGCGTCAGTCCCTTGAGGGACTGACTAGCCGTCCAGGTGCCCTGTTTGCTCAAGAGATCTGGGGCTGTGATATACCCGTCTGGGGAGACCCACTCCCCCGCGGGATGCCTCGGAGCATATCCCGGGGTTAAAGAAAAAAAATGTCCCTCGTAATTATGCTGTAAGTACCCGAAAAAGGGGATTTAAACCTAATAAAACGCGATAAAATTCGCAAAAAGTGGTTTCATTATATTTATAATGATGATTGATGATAACAATGTCATTGCCATCAATACGCTAAGCTCATACTAAATAGCGCCATAACTTCCATCCCACGGTCCCATTCATGACATATCCGTCCTTTTCACTCCCATGACATCCCTCACTACAATATTTGCTATCTCACTTTTACTTGATTTGGCAATACTCAGAAACTGAGTCATAAACTTGACAAAGCTTGCCTTATTACATAGTTACGTTTATTAAAGTCATAACACCATCATCACGGTACAAGTCATTGCCATAAATCCTGAAATCTAAGTATAAGTGTAAAGTAATAAAAAATAAATAAAATATGTCATACAGTTTGACGAGTAAGCTTTAAACTAAAACTCTGGATTGTATCATTTGTTAGTAAGAAAATTACAGTCATAGATATATGGAAACGTTTGGTGTTTAAAACAAGATACGCTTAGTAACCGTGAGTGTGTGAGTGTGTTCAGTTTAGTTTTGAGCTAGTAATTAGTTCAACGTTAGTAACACGACTGTGTTCTGTTAATAATAGACTTCGTAAAGCTGGTAATATAAAATTGCCAATTGCCAAAACCAAATAGTAGTTATCTTTATTCACCCGCCTCACTCGTATAATTAATGATAACAAAATTAACGTCTCATTAAAACAAGTGAACGATCTCATAAACATTAACGTGAGCGAGTGAACGTGAAATGTGAGTCAAGTTAACTTACACGCGCAGGCAATAACGCTTTGAAACCGATAACCGCTTGACATTATCAATAAAACACCATTTGTATCATATAAAGATTTTTTATGGGCAAGCTGGGTCGTCAACGCCAAAGAACGTAAAAGAGATCAACCAAACTCGGATTTATTGTACCTGACATGCCTTGGCTATCCTTTTCTTTTCTTTAACGCCGGGAAATGCTCTGAGGCATCATTCATGCGGGTATGTGGGACTCGCTGCGCCCGAAAGGTGGTAAGGCAAACGCAGGTCTAACCACAAAAAACCCGGCGAGTGCCACAAATGATCCCTTTGGTGAGGTACCCCGGATCTGTTGAGCAAACAGGGCACCTCGACGGCTAGTCAGTCACTAGTTTTCATAAAAACTAGTGACTAACTACATTTGTTTTCATAAAAACAAATAATATTACCGCTCTATTCCGGTTTTATGCTCGATGATCTTTGCATAAAAGATAATTGTTACGTATGTTTATTAAAACCAAAATAAACTAGGTACTAACTAGTAATGGTTTCAGTAATTGCTTCTCTATTTGGGTACCATCATCCGGCTTAATGTTTCAACAGTTTTGCCTTGAAAGATGGCAGGCTCATCTACCAATTTGTCTACTCAAGAAAATGCAGCAAGAAGGTAAGTCTGTTATTCCTCACCTAAGGTACTCACAATAAAAACGAATATCATATCGAATAACTTCTGATACTGAAGTATTCTGGTTTATATCGCAGAGATGTTAAATGAAAATATTTAAATAATAAAAATAGAGATAATTAGTGTCACTTATATTAATTTATCTTTAAACGTTAAAGGTTAACGGTTAACGGAACTGACACTTTAACTTTGATACATTTTAATTCGGTTAAAAGAGTAAGATATATTTTTTTTTTTTTTTATGTTAGTTGGATAGGCAAACTGGCAAACGTACCACCTGGTGGTAAGTGGTCGACGTCGCCCATAAACATAAACTAGTATACCTGGAACGAGCCCAGGCAACTCATTTATGTGTTGCCTATCCTGAGACATAAGATGTTAAGTCTCGGTGCCAGTAATTACACTGCCTGTCTTGCCCTTCTCTCCGAAACACAGCAAAGCTGTTTCACGGGAGAAATAAGCAAGATGGTGGTACCCATGCAGCCGGGAGCGCGGCACAGCGCTTCCCTCCCACCGGAATGTTAAATATTTAAAGGATAAAATGTTAAATATTTAAGTTAAACAGTCAGATTTGAATTAAATGTAAACTTTTTGTGCATCACGTTACAAATTCTTTTTATATATTCCTATATCATCATCAGCCTCTATCCATCCATTGCCGAACATAGGCCTCCCTCAGTGAACGCCAAGACGACCGATCCCTTGCCACTCGCATCCAACTCGGACCGGCCACTGTTGACTGTGCAGAGATCGTCTTCCCACCTGGTTAATGGCCGACCAACACTTCGTCTTTTTTTGTTTTTTTGATTTCGCTGGGGAAACCGGGTCCGGGGGGTCCCGGTGGTTATGTGGGACTCTCTGCGCCCGAGAAGATGGTAAGGTCGACGCAGACTCTACCCACTAAACCCCAGCGGTGTTCTTCTCGTCGTCTTGAGTTACCCGGTGCGGGAGCTGTGGACGTCCACATCGGGCCACAACGGAGTGCCTGGCACTCTCCTCTGGAGGCAAGGGCGACGACATCCCCTCCTCCTACTCCGCTTAAGGTTATAAGTTTGATCGCTGTGTACACGGACAGACACAAAGTCTGTCCGTGTAACTCTGAAGCACATAAACCAATTTGGATGTGGTTTTTATTTGGAATTTTATATATATATTTGAATTTGGTTTTCCATTTTGGTATCTATATTTAGGAGAGAAAGGTCATAATGGCGAAGCACTTTAAAAGTTATTTTAGAGTGATATAACTCGATCAAAATTGGACGAGAATGGTAACGATTAAGTTTCTAATTGGTCTGATACATCACGTAATCCAAGTTCCAAAACAAGATCAAATCCACATCAACGAGTTATCCCTCGACGATATCAATATACCTTTCACATCTCCGTAACTCAGCGGTCTTTAACGTTCATTAAGACGATCATTATAATCTTGTTATCGTCTTCATCGCCGTTAAGAGCTCTCTTTCTTCACATGGTGCATATACCAGCATGCACAAAAAGTACCGTTGATATCAGAAAAATATTACAAAAAGTAAAAATACAGGCTAGGTACTATTAGTAAGAGGTAGTAAACTTACCATGCTGTTTTGCATGATAAGTTAGACTTGCGCCGGCACGACCGGGGTGGTACCTCTCGCTCACATAGCATCGACGTCAAGTGACAGTTATGCTGCCGCGTTTCGTGCGGTTTGTGAGTCCGGTGGGCCATTGGAGGTATAGGGAAAAGGAGAACAACGCATCTGCTTAACTTTTGGTTGTGCCGATGTCTATGGGCGGCGGTAGTCACCATAAGTGCTCGGTTGCCTCTCTATGACGTAAAACAAACATGTCATTACCCGCATGGATGTAGATTTACTTTTAATTACCAACGTAAATTGGTATTTAAAGCCTTAGGTTAGGTTAGGTTAGGTTAGGTTAGGTTAAGTTACATAGGTTACCTAGTTTAGTATATACTTTAACTATATCTAAGTAAAAAAATAAAGCAAAGAAAATAAAAACCCCTTCGCATTATTTCTTACGTAAACACTAAGTGGGAGGAAAAGCAATTTTTTTTATTTATCCCAATTTTCCTCCTTTTCCCGTCTCATGTCTCACGGGCATTTCGGGATATCATTTCTAGTGACCTACTTGATAAGAAATTTAATATATTCCATGCGAGTTTGTTTCATTTATAATTGCTCAGCAAATTCTATGACGCAACCTGTCTGATGTAAAGTTTAGGCAGGTCAGTGAGGTCATGGGTTCAAACACCGCCAAGGGCAGACCTGTGCGAGTTATTGATGAGATATGTTTATTATTTTATTTTAAAGCCTTCCAGAAGATTAGGTAACAATGGAATTAACATTCCATCAAATCTTTTTACATTAATAACAATAATAATATCTATGGACGCTTTCACACCACGTCAATCTGGTCCCGTGGTAAGTTCTTGAAGAACTTGTGTTACGGGTACCAGACAACGGAAATATATTTAATACCTTTATACTATACATATATTTTAGATTTTTATTATATAATACACATCCATGACTCAGGAACACAGAAAATATTTTTGTTCCCTGGCGGGATTTGAACCCGCAACCTCCAGCTTGAGAGTCAACGCGCTTAGGTATCGCTGAGACACAGAGGTCGTCAAATTTACATTGTTTATAGAGTTCATTCAAAAACCTATTAATTATATATAGACATATTTTTTATTCGAACCCTGGACCACGCGAAACAGCATTATTACACTAATCTATTCTAATGTAATTAAAATCTAGAGTTTGTTTGTTTGTTTAAACGCGCTAATATCTTGAACAGATTAGAAAAAATGTAATTAAGTTAATGAATAATTCATTCATTCGTATTGACTTTTTGGATAAATATTGTTTTTTTTCAGTTTTGGGTAAAACCGCTGTAAACAGCTAATTGTACAATATAATTTAAACACCTAATACATACGAATATGTACGTCAATATTCCACAAAAACAGCAACTACATTTTATATTCGTGACGTTATTGTTGAGAATTAGTACTGACGCGAGAACCTTCGAGATTCTCGGAAAGATGTAGATTGTAAACACAGGAAAATATGGCGCCTGTGGTTATCGTGAGGGGAATCCCAGGTAAGCAATATATCCCCACCATGGTTCTGGCCTTGTCGTGGCGGTGGGGCTCAGTAGCCTTGGGTGAGTCGGCACCCTGGGCGAAGCTAATTGAGCCGAGGGGGCTCTTTATACCCCTCTTATAAGAAGAGGGGACAAAAGAGCAGGGGGCAAGGGGCGAGGATGGGAACCTCACCCCATTGTACTGTCCCGTGCGGGACAACCCCTCTGTGGAGGTGGCGTCGGTCCCTTGCAGGACAACTAGCCGTCGAGGTGCCCTGTTAGCTTAACAGATCCGGGACACCTCACCAAGGGCGGCACTGGTGGCACTCGCCGGGTTTTAGTGGGTAGAGCTGCGTCCACTTACCATCTTTCGGGCGCAGCGAGTCCCACATACCCGCCTGGGGAGACCCACTCCCCAGGCGGGATGCCTCAGAGCATTTCCCGGCGTTAAAGGAAAAAAGGTAAGTAATATATATTATAAAAATAAACGTTTCTTTGAATCAAATACATCCCCCCATCGATCTGGTAGGAGGATGGAGGACTATGCTCCTGCAGCGCAGCAGTCTGCATGGTCCCACCATTCCGCCGTGAGTGCTTTTTCTGTGTGTTTGAAAGAACTAAGGCAGAAGAAGGCAGTGTAATTACTGGCCCCGAGACTTACCATGTTACTTCTCGGTTCATTCGTTTTTGAACATACACGCTACGGAACCTTTATGTGCGCACCTAACTCGCGCTTGTCGTATAAGCCAAATACGTTTGCTTTGCAGTTGGTTTAGTAGTCAAGAATCAGGCAAAGAGGTAGGAAAACTAGGTCTTTGGGAATCAGGACATACAAAGAGGTAGGAAAACTAGGTCTTTGGGAATCAGGACATACAAAGAGGTAGGAAAACTAGGTCTTTGGGAATCAGGACATACAAAGAGGTAGGAAAACTAGGTCTTTGGGAATCAGGACATACAAAGACGTCAAAAAATTCAGACAGTTAATACGATCAATACGAAACGAAAAAATATATACATATAATTAATCTCACTCAATTACTCGTATTAAACATTATAAGTCTAAGAAAAATCATTTATAATAAACATTAAGATGAATTAAGATAATCTGATAATAAAAACGTGAGCTCGTGTTATTGAAGGTTTGCCAAAGGATATCTATTTATAGACGAGGCGATGGAATTTTCGAAGCAGGATGCATATCATAACTAAGGTTCTATAGAATCGTTTATATTTAGGTATGCCTAATAGCCCCTCAATACGTGCACAGATGCATCGGCAGACGTGTTCACTGACATGACGTATGTGGGGTGATTTGCTCAGATGTCGTAGGTATGTCAGCAGATGCATCCGCCACGAATCCGTTTGGCGTCCAATAGACGTATGGACACACGTCGACAGATGCATCGGCAGACGTCTACGGGTGCATCTATCTACATGAAGATAGGCTTTGCGACGATCCAAGAATTTCACCTCTAACGTGAATATGAATGCCCCCAGTTATCCCTATTAATCATTACCTCGGAGTTTGAAAACCAACAAAATAGAACCGAGATCATATTCTATTATTCCATGCATGAAATATTCAAGCGGCATTTTGAGCCCGCTTTGAGCACAACACACTTATCCGTAAGTTTTCCTTAAAAATTCAACAAATCTAATCCACATTCACCTGTCTTCACGTGTATGAACGTCGAACCCAACGTTCTCAGGGTCCCGTTAGCGGCTGGTCACGCTCCGAGCACGGTGTTAGTGGTCCATTCAGACTACGTTAACATTCACACACATGTATGAGAGAACTGTCTATTATGATATTAATTTTTTCAGTAGGTATTTGAAGACATTAATATAATATCTGGCTTCTTTGCTTTATGTAAGTCATTGAAATCATCCTGTCTCCCGCTTCAAGATTAGCTTTAGGAGTTCCTTAACCCTTCTCTAAGCCTTTGATGACTGATCAGTTCGTAAATCATATAACGAAGAACTAAATAAATCACGAGGTACAAAATATTTTTGAAAAATATGGTGCTATAAATAACCATGTTATGATAAATGAGCCCAATGATTCTTAAATAAACACACACAATATGTATTTTAGAAAGTTTAATTGAATATATTTGCGTTTTACATAGACATGATATGAAGCTACAGTATGTCATCGCTGTGTGATGAAAATCTTCCTCAGAATGATGAAGGCGATGAAAGAGCACCTTATTCCTTCACCTTAGCATTGGAGAGGATAACTTGACAGTAACTGACACCGAAAGGGCGTCTTCGATTACTTCCCATTTTGAGGTACCAACTAATTTTAAGTCTCATTTTTTATGGGGCTCATAGAACTGACTTGTAACTTTACCGGCCTCAGATGGTATGTTCACCATCTTTTAAAACCAAGAGTACCCAAAACTAACTGGTATCCTACTATATAATAATTATAGAGCTAGTTTTGTATCCTCGTGACCAATTGATGAAATAGACACAAGTAACAAAAGAAATGTACATATGAAAGTTAGGAGTGGTTGGGTATTTTCAAAACGAGTCTCTTATTGCTCTACATAACCAGTTTAATAATTGTACCCGCTTAAAATTTGGTTATACATTCACTTAAGCCTACTTTACACGATGCTAAATTTTACGGCAAGGTCATTGTCGGTAATTTGCTCAGATTGATTGGTATGTCCGATCCTAGACACATGGCCGTCTTTCCCACTGGGCACTCTGAGTACGTGCCCAGGGCCCCACGATCCATTGGGCCCCTTATTTCTATCAGAACATGATTGAGTGATATTAAAAAATGATTGCTGATTCGAGTACCTAGAACTGCCCTTACTACTAGGTTTACTCTTGTCTAGTCCAAAAATCAGGCTCACAGATCTTAAAATTGTTGTTTTCGTCGGGGCCCCATTGTCCTAGTGCCCAGGGCATAGCCTAGACGGCATTGCTTTAGCATTAATAAATGTCAGTGAGTCTATGGGCATAGGAAGTTAGCGATAACTCTTATATAAAATAGGCACAGAAAAAAAACAGTTCTAACTTTCCTCCAGTCACAATTAACACATTTTTTAAATTTTTCTATCAATTCATTATTTTATTTTGAACAGTAGTTGTAAAACTTATACTATTGTTTATTTGTTTGTCTTAAAATCACGCTGTGAGAAGGCAAGCATGAAGAATGTGGTCTCAAACCGTTACATAGGACACCACATACACATACAGATATAATCTTTAAAGCCGAAGCGTAATTTTGGGTGTAATACACAAGAAATGGACATAGAACCCAACAGATATATCCGACATAAACTCGAAAAACTATGTGATATTACAATCAGTACCTAATATGCTCGGTAACTAAAGGCTAGAATTAGGGTCGTCCATTAGATATCAGTTTTAACAATTTTAGATCTTGCAGTATGTTGTTCCCGATAAATAATAATTTAGTCATTATAACTTAGTATCTGAACGTTATTAAAATAAAATCCCCCCACCCATGAAAAATATTGAAATGAATTTACGAAGTTTTAACTAAAATTTAAGCAAAATTTTTAAACACATATTTAATCTATTTATAGGTACAGATTGTTTTACTTATAAAACAATTTCTAGTGTAACCCCCGCCTTATAAAATTTAGTGAAAGACATCATTTATATGCTCTCAGCTCCCATGTAAATGCAGATTCTGATTTTATTGCCTAAATTAACATCCGCTTAATATGTATGTCATTTATCATTGCAGTTTTAGTTCAACCGGATATTTTACCTTCCTATGTGTGAAATCAAAATATTATTCAAACATTTAGAATTTATATATTAAAAAAATGGTATCCAAAGCCTAGCATCATTTATTCTTTTGACACGTGTGCTCAGGCCTTAGCCTTAGGATTCAAACCATGAAACTCACGAAACAAATTATATACTTTTTAGCTAGGCCTATGGCCAGAGATCATTTAAGATTTAAGTCATAAATAGACAATAGAAATAATAAAATTTAACCTCCTAAACCTAAAGATGTAGTAAACAAACATATTTTTGGAAGTGATAACGTTATATAAATCGATAAATGCCGGCTGCACGCATGAACGATCGGCCTATGCGTTCGATGGGGATAAACAAGTTCACCTGCGACTGGCCCGGGAAATTCATTCTAGCGTGGCAATCCCGAGAAGTACGTCGTAAGTCTCGGTGCCAATAATTACCTGTCTTGCCCTTTTTCCATAACACAACAAAGTTATTTCATTATTTATTAACGTTAACTTTCCGTGGTCTAACAGATAGATAATGAGTTTGCTTTGTAGTACAAAAGGACTCATTATCGACATTCAACAGAACATACCGCCGACTGTTTCTGTACTTAGATTTGCTTCGGTGTTTATTGAGAATTGAATATATCAAGCGCTTAACAAGACTAATGGAATCGTGATAAAGCGAAATCTAATAACAAATTTACAACACTATTGATAAAAACCAAGATATTATAAACATATGAATCATATTTATTAATCAGAAGTCGGTATGGGAAGCGGCCTGCATATACACCATGTATGGTCCATACCACCATCTTGGTAAATACTTTCTTCCTTCTTGGACAGGCAAGGTTGTCAACTGGCAAGAGGTAGTGTCATGCTGCTTTGCAGACGAATTGGGCCGGCACGCTGGCACCTCTCGCTCACGTAATACCGGCGTAAAGTGACAACTATGCTGCCGTGTTTCGTGCGGTTTGTGAGTTTCCGGTGGCTCATTGGGGGGATATAGGGAAAAGGAGAGCAACGCATCTGCATAATCGTCGTCTAAAGGCTTCAACTGCTCGTTTTCCCTTCTATGCTATAAAAAAGGCAAATTGGATAATGGGCCGCTTGATAGTAACGGGATAGTATCGCCGATGAACATGAGTTTATCTGAAACTAGATCATTCAATCGTTGCCTATCGAGAGACGTAGAATGGTAAGTCTTGGTGATCAGTCATCAAGAAGCAGATGGCTTTTTTATGTTAGTTGGATAGGCAAACTGGCAAACGTACCACCTGATGGTAAGTGGTCGATGTCGCCCATGAAAATAAAACTAGTATACGTGGAACGAGCCCAGACAACTCATCTATGTGTTGCCTATCCTGAGACAAGATGTTAAGTCTCGGTGGAAGTAATTAAAATAAAATAAAAAAACACTGCCTGTCTGGCCCTTCTCTCCGAAACATAGCAAAGCTATTTCACGGGAGAAACAAGCAAGATGGTGGTACCCATGCAGCCGGGAGCGCGGCACAGCGCTTCCCTCCCACCTTCATTATTAAAATTATATAAAACGGAATATTTACCATGTTTTAACTTTTATTTCGCGGAGCTCGATATTTCGACATTGTCTACGAATGTCTTAATCACGAATCTACGAACATCCCGTTTTAAATAATTTTAATAATGAAAATAACCATGTTAACTTAAAATCTTTCATTTGTTGTTTAAGATAAACATGAATGGACAATAACCATGGATTTGTCGATGTTTATGCAGGGGTATTTGTCATCAGTTGGCTCATGACAGTTTGCATACAATAAAAATACCAACACAAATCCTCCAAAATTGTCCGTATTACGTTTACAATCCAAAAATATTAGTTTACAATCTCAACTCAAAGTCATGGCAATGTCGGTAAAGGACATTTACCACTTATTAGTTTTCCTTCAGAAAAAAATATAAATGCTCCCCGCAGTTTTATTCGCGCTAAAAAATATAAAAATATCTAAAAATCCTATAAAATAAAGCTTTCCTAAATGCTAAAAAATTAGGTATTATGTTAGTATCAAATCATCATCATCTTCCTCAGCCTATCTCCGTCACCTGCTGAACATAGGCCTCCCTCAATGAACGCCAAGACCACCGATCCCTCGCCACTCGTATATTGAGTGCTAAGAATCCCCGGGCTACTGTCAAATGTAAAAAGAAGTTCAAATGTGACTGTTATTTCTGAAGATTGGTGTGTTTTAAAAAACTGTTCAGTTTTTTTATAGTACCGCCGTTTTAGTATATATAGATATAGATGTAGTAGATATAGATATAGATGTAGTTACATATGGACATGTGGCATAAACGTGTTCATAATTCATATAGGTTCATATATATCACTCGCGATAATATTGCTGGACTGGATATTACGTCGTTTGTACCGAGACAACCTTTGTTATTTACGTACATGTGGTTTAAAGGAATAGTTTTTTATGTGTAAAATTTTAAATACAGTTTTATTTAAATATAAAATATAATATATCTATATGGACGCTTTCACACCACGTCAATTTGGTTTCGTGTTAAGTTCTCGAAGAACTTGTGTTACGCGTACCAGACAACGGAAATATATTTAATTAATACTATACATATATTTAAGATTTTTATTATATAATACACATCCATGACCCAGGAATACAGAAAATATTTTTTTGTTCCTTGGCGGGATTCGAACCCGCAACCTCCGGCTCGAGCGCCATCGCGCTTACCACTGGGCCACAGAGGTCGTCGAGGTAATTAATTTAATTAATGAACGTATTATTCAAGATGTAATGTATCATCATCATAATCACCACCATCAACGGTAGTTCAAGACGGCCGCTCTCCCGCACCGCATCAATAAAGCGGGTGAAACTGCGGGGCGTAACTAGTATTACATGGAAGGAATCTTATCACTTATCAGCACGTCGGTCATTCGGCTTCACGCGTTTACGGCTGTTTATTTGATCTGATTAGATAGCGTTATCTCTTACTAATTATTCCTTTAACTTTATGTTACATTAATAATAAACATAATATCGATAGACCTTGGAAACTATTCAAAACAAAAATTCGCTCTGAGGATTTGTTTAGAAATTCATATAAAGTGGGAATGCTCTATATATATATATATATATATATAATGTTAGTTGCATAGGCAAACATAAACTAGTTCACCTGGAACGAGCCCAGGCAACTCATCTATGTGTTGCCTATCCTGAGACATAAGATGTTAAGTCTCGGTGCCAGTAATTACACTGGCTGTCTTGCCCTTCTCTCCGAAACACAGCAAAGCTGTTTCACGGGAGAAACAAGTAAGATGGTGGTACCCATGCGGCCGGGAGCGCGGCACAGCGCTGCCCTCCAACCGGTAATAAAAAATACCTACAAGAAATGTTGTCCAGCCATAATGAGGTGGTTCGAAATTCGAATACCAATTACAGCTGGCATAAAAAAGTGTATGGACTTCGTCGAATTTTTTGTTCAATGTGTTTTTATTACCGTGCAATGTTGTTTGTTTGTTCGTCAAGTTTGTGTTGTGTTTATTGTAAATACGATTAACGATCAAGAGCTGAATTATCGCTTCTAGTTAACGTACAGTTAGTCAAGAAATCATAGCATTTGACGATCTCTGTGGCTCAGTGGTAAGCGCGTTGGCGCTCAAGCCGGAGGTTGCGGGTTCAAATCCCGCCAGGGAACAAAAAATATTTTCTGTGTTCCTGGGTCATGGATGTGTATTATAGAATAAAAATCTTAAATATATGTATCGTATAAAAGTATTAAATATATTTTCGTCGTCTGGTACCCGTAACACAAGTTCTTCGAGAACTTACCACGGGACCAGATTGACGTGGTGTAAAAAGTCCAAGTGGTAAAAGCGTCCATAGATATTATTATTATTATTATAGCACTTTCGGATCAACCTAATTAGACAAAGTTTTCTTTGATCGAATTTGAAGCCATTTAATTCATTGCTAATTAAATAAATTCACCACCACAATCCCGTTTCCAAACAGGCTTTCAGTGAATACTACAGTCGATACCCTTCTGATGTAGTCATATCGTCATCAAATCATGTATGATGTAAGTTCAGGGCCTGTAGACAAAGTGACATCGCTTTGTAGCCGAAATTCGTTATCGTCTTTGAGATAACGATAATAATTTTCTAGCCAATGATCAATCAAAGATCGTGACAGTGCAACAACAACAACAACTGTCAAGTGTCAACAAAGTTCGACAAGAAGTGTCAAATCGGACCAAAAAATTAAAATTAATTTCTATGTAAATAGACCTCATACACACTATAACTCATAAAAATTGTGAAAATGTTGCCCTCCATGGCCCACGCCCACGGATAACGAATCAATATCAATAATAAAATAACATAAGTTTGACATAAGTGTTCGATGACCAATTGAGAGTTTATGATTTTGTTACGAATTTTAACATTGTCTACCAACTTGCGATAACGATAACGAGTGACATAATTGACGACGGCTTATGTCAATCCCATACATTTTATTCTTTTCGAACTTCGTTATCGTTTTTCTAATGTTACTTTGTCTAAGGCCTCAGGTCCACGCCAGAGCATACTAGTTTCAGGACGTAAGACAGGAGGGTTCTGGTTCTGCATTGGACTCAATCAAGACACTTACGATATTAGTTATGCCCTCAGGAACTTGGTCATGTGTCCTCGACGATCGAGAATAGGGAGTTTTCTGATGGAACTCCTCTCAAGATACATGAATCACAAAATTACGATTATGAGAACTGTATTGTAACTTTTCACTAGATGGCGCTGCAGAGTATAATTTTTACGACCTATTCAATCTACATAATCTTAGTAGAAAACGCAAAAGCTAGCTAGCAATCTGATGGAAGAACAAGAAATATGTAAGAGGGAGGTAGTGTCATAGATTTGCAGCCGAATTGGCACGGCACGAGCGGGGTGGCGCCTCTCGCTCACATAACACCGGCGTCAAGTGACAGCTGTCGCGTTTCGTGCGGTTTGTGGGTTTCGGTGGCCCATTGGGGGGGATAGGGGACAAAGGAGGGCAACGCATCTGCATAACTTTTGGTTGTACGGATGTCAATGGGCGACGGTAGTCACCATAAGGCTCTGACTGCTCGGTTGCCTCCTTAAGATAAAAAAACCTTAAAAAAATATTTATACCTTATCACTTCAAAAATATAGACATGGAGACAGAATAGACGTAAGTACAAAAGCTTATCCTTCATTGGAAGTCTTGTACGAGGAAAAATATGCTCTATTTCAATCTTCAAACGCGAAGGTCTTCAGTCATGTTGATAAAACTTAATAGGTCTCCGATAATTTATAGCTCATAAAGATATGTTTTAGTGCGGATTTAATTGTACTGTAAGCCTTTGCACATGTTTTGTGTTTGCTACTTATTTAGTATTTACCAATTTGCATTATGACTACTAAAAGAACCTGTGGGAACGATGGAAGGGACAAGCAGTGTAAGTCTTATGCCTTTTTTTTGTCTATGTGGAAATGCTTCCCGCTATCTTAGCGCCGGCATACCGCACTAAAACCACTGCGAGTTATCTTTAACCGTTTGTAGAGGAGTGATCCGGGTCTGACTAACACAGGACACAATAAATGAGTTGTCTGGTCTAGTCTAAGTTTAACTTGGTTATGTTCATGGGTGGCGTTGGCTTACCATCAGTTAGCTCGTCAGCCCGTTTAAACGCGATTTAATAATAATAATAATCACTTACCACCAGGTGAAACGACTGTCTGTCTTCTATCTATACAGATAAATAAAATTGGAGTGTCTGTTTGTAATATGTATTTAAAATAGCCGCTTTTTTCTAAATGCATATGGATTTAATTTACCAAAATTGCATTTTTTTTGCCAGTCTGTCTGTTTGTTCGGGCTAATCTCTGAAACGGCTGGGCCGATTTTGACGGGACTTTCACTGACAGATAGCTGATGTTATAAGGAGTAACTTAGGCTGTAAATATAATCATCATCAATCCATACACGGCTGTAAATCTAAGTTAACGCGGGCGAAGCTGCGGGCAACAGCTAGTGATAATGTAAAAAATCCTAAAAGAAGTTTCTAATCCTCCTCCTCTATAAAGCTAAGCCAAGATTAGTTCCAAACGGAACTCAAGAAACCAAGAGACCTAACGAGATGTAAGAAAATGGGCACAGTACAAATGAGTTGATTTTCTGGTATGTGGTAAAATAGCTTTACGTCATTACCATAACAGGATTGTTACCGGCGTTCTCTTGACATTTAGATAAGATTTCACGAGTACATCATCATCATCAGCTAATACTGGTTATACTATGTTAGTTACGTAACATACCTAGACTTTAAAACCACACGGAAGGCCTACTATCCTTTCGCCGTCTGGATAACCTAGTGGGTTAGCCAAGATTCCATTCTACAATCGTAAACGCTAGTAGAAAACTAATAAATGTATGAAAATGACATTTTAAATCGATAAATCACGTGGTCTCTTGAATAACCCACCTTTAGTTATAGAAGTATATACGGAGCTCTGTATGAATATAGTTATAACGGATTATAGCTTTCAGGGAGCATAAAAACTTTAAGTTTTCAAGTCAGTTGAGTGGCAGACGAGCCACTTTCACACACACGATGACTAACTCATGTTACCTATTCTGAGACGTAATATGTTAAATCTCGGTGCCAGCAACTACTATGTGGCCTTTCATTCTAAAATTCCGAAACTGGTCAGTTATTTGTCACTGACCAAATATAAACTCAACCAACCAGTGATCTGCATGTACGTCCCATCGACCAATCATCCATCAATAATAGCCATCAGACCAAACAGAGCGTAGAACCGGCACAGCGTCGCAGCACAAATTTGGCGGAATTTGTTTTGATACAAAACACATAACATTCCGGCTATGCTCGATGTATAGAGGTAATATTTATGACCTTGAATGTAAAAGATAGTCTTCGGTATAATCCTACGTTATCACTGTACATCGGTTATATAAAATCATTTTACGGATCTGAGTTGAAGCGAAGCAGCGTTCAACAGCTAGTCAACTATGGTACACGGTAGCTATCGTCCGGTCGGGCCACATTCGGCACACGACTTAAGTATTCAACAGGTTACTTCCTCGTCTCCGCTTACATTACAGTTGCTTATAAATAAACATGTTATGGTAGACGAGCAGCGGTCCTGGGTTCGAATCCCACATTACTCGAATGAAACATTTACTAGCGTGTCTTGGCAATGTTACCGCAAACGGAATGACGCAGTCATTTCTTATTTTATTCCATCATTCGTTTTGATTTTTATCTATGCTAATATTACAAAAAGGTAAAGTTTGTGAGGTTGTTGGGGTAATCTCTGGATCCACTGAACCGATTTGGAAGGTTTTCACAAGGCCTCACTCAATGAACGTCAAGACCGATCCCTTCCATGCTGGACATAGGCCTCATTCAATAAACGACAAGACCGTTCCACCGCCCGCACGATCACGACACAGATTACCTTTCATATTGGCCCACAATGAACAGATACCAAAATAATTTCATATTCTAACACACGTACTACTAGAAGTGGATGACTCGCTTTTTCCTTGAAGAAATCAAGCGAATCCGGGGCACATGTACTGTATTCGATAATGAATACTAAACCAACTGAGTACAGTCTAAAATTGTAAGAATCGTAAAAACAACTGAAGCATTGAAAGACCAATACGTTTAGCAACGTTATTCACCGAGGTTCAAAAAGGAAGCTCTCAATTTTTATGTTTTACTATAATCAGTTTGTTTGAATGCGCTTACCTCCGAAACCATCAGTGGAATGAAATTTCACTTTTGCATTTCATTGTCCGAATATATAAATATATATATTCTTATGAAATGCATATTAACAAATATATGTAAAATGAGAAAAATCCTATTAAAGTATAAGATTTTGTCACATTTCTTAGGGGCCGTCCATAAATTACGTCACAGGTTAAGGGGCAGGGGGGGGGTCCGACGAAGTGTTACATTATGTGACAAGGGAGTGGGAGGGCTCCCAGATTTTGTGACGTCACATAAGACTAGGTACTGTGAACTAATTAAAAAACGAACGTAAAAAATAATTTAAAGCAAAAATAAAACTAATTTCGGAACAGCTGTTTTGATTTATCAATTTATTTATGTAAAAATTGCAAAATATGTGACGTCACACTAGGGGGGGGGGGTCTTATAAATGTGACCATCCGTGACAAGGACGGGGGAGGGGTCCAAATATCATGATATTCGTGTGACGTAATTTATGGATGGCCCCTTAGCATAGATAAACCTAAAAGTTCTATAAGAACTTTTACGTTCAACACACTTTTACAGGTTTACACAATTAACTAAATTATTTTATTACTTAATAGCGATGTAATGTCAATGACCTCAGAAGCCGAATCGCCAACGTTTTTTTGATGACGAGTAGGTACGGCTATCCTGATATATATATTATTATAATTAGGAGGTTTTAATAAATGCGTGATTAAGTAACTTTTAAATAGGTTTTTTTCATACGCTTTCTATTTTAAGTACTTTGTGGTTTAGACGCGGTTTAAAATTCCTAAAGCAATTAATATGATTAAATTAAAAAAAAATATAAAATTTTCGTTATTATTTATCTTAAGAACTCACTAAAAAGAAATTGCCATGAACGTAAATGTCTATTTTGATATTATGTAAGTGTGTTGCGTTATTTATATAATTTTTTGACTTTTAGGTTATATAATTTTTGAAATACAGAAGTTTCATAACTATATTTTATGTTCAAATAATAATTTTAATAAATATGTTTTATTTAAACAAGAAAACTATAGACTGGGTCCCATTAAACAGGGCTCGGAGACGCGGCAGACCTCGACGG
Source organism: Helleia helle (assembly GCA_963853865.1). Classification (NCBI taxonomy): domain Eukaryota; kingdom Metazoa; phylum Arthropoda; class Insecta; order Lepidoptera; family Lycaenidae; genus Helleia; species Helleia helle. The sequence continues at coordinate 6,203,152 of OY971423.1, read as the reverse complement.
AGATGGCAGGATGACCTCGACGGAGATGGCAGGATGACCTCGACGGAGATGGCAGGATGACCTCGACGCTTTTCAAAAAGACTGGTAGTGCAGCTCATGATAGAGACACGTGGAAAAGAGAGAGGGAGGCCATTTCCAGCAGTGGGACAGTATAGGCTAGGAAAAAAAATGTTTTACATCTGCAATATATAGGAAACGTCTTTTAATTTTAATCGTCTAAATATCTGATAAGATATCGATAGAAATAGGTACGAATTATATTATAACGTATTTAATCATAGGTAGATGATGATCATTTCATACAGGCAGAATATAGGCATAAATAATAATATGAGCCTGTATACGTCCAATAATCTATAATAATATGTATTACAAAGCTGAAGAGTTTATTTGTTTGAACGCGCTAATCTCAGGAACTACTGGTCCGATTTAAAAAATTATTTCAGTGTTAGATAGCCCATTTATCGAGAAAGGCTATAGGCTATATAACATCACGCTGTGACTAACAGTAATTAAGTTGAGTAAGTTTACGCGGGCGAAGCTGCGGGCAACAGCTAGTAATAAATAAAAGCAAATCGACTGTCAACCGCTAGTTACATAGAAAATTTGTAATTTTTTCTAAATTTATAAGCAATTAATAAAAGTTTCTACTCATTAATATTAATACGTGTTGATTAAATAAATTAATCACAAGTCACACTAATGCCTATTTTGATACCAAGAGTAACGGTATAGGCATGACGTTACACAATCGCATCAATTTGTATGGTGCAAACCTGTGGTATAGCCGCGGGTCTATATGTCACTTACCACCAGGTGAATCGTCTGTCCGTTGGCACCCACTTTTATAAACACGATATAGGTACAAACCTTCGGGTTATAATGCAAAGAACTTGTTTTAAAGTTTTTTAGTAAAATAATATTAGAAAATGTTCAAAGAGCAGAAAGGTCACCGGGTGAAAACTTGAAACAATATACGGATATCTGATCTGAATAATTATTTCCTAAATTTGAATTTTAAAGTATGTAAAATCGGTACGATCCCCAGGTCTCAATAAGAAAAGGTTAGTGAGCTAAGAAGGGCTTTGCAACGGGCAAACAAAACGCGGTTCAACTGGATCACCTTACTTGGTAATCGAACTTCATGTTTAGGGAGGGTCAGCAACGTAATTCCTATAGGTTACCGTAGCTAAAATTCGAAATAAAAAAACCGAAGGGTCTTTGATTATAGAACTTACCTAGAGCTTTATTGGAATAGGTGTGCAGATGGTTCACCGAAATGGAAAACTATAAATTTAAAATTAAAAAAAGGAAAAAGCCTATGCCTAATCTTAACGCAATTTTCACTTATAAAGAAACAATTATTTACGCATTGTATCGGTTTATTAAGATTTTTACATTACGGTTTATTAAGTTATTGAAACACGAATTTTGAAATAAAAACAAAAAATTGAGCTAAAAAATAATTTGAAATGCAAAATAATATGTGACGTCACACTAGGGAGGGGGAGTCTTATAAATGTGAAATATTAGAAACCACGCAGGAGAGGGGTCAAAAAAACTTGAAATGGCCACATGGCTGGAACCTTGAACAATGACTAATATTTGTTGCCTGTATTATACTAGTGTTCTAGACAGACTAACGGTGCTGTGACGTCGTGGTCAGGCTGTTCTGAGAAGTCGCGGTTCGAATACTGACCGCCATTTTAGTATTAATTAATATTCAATTTACACCACGTTAACACAGTCCTGTGAGAAGCTTGGCTAAGAATATGTCATACAGAAAGTAAGGTAGACAATAAATTAGAGAAATAGGTGCATAAAAATAAATAAAATATCATCTATACCTACAAATAAATAAAATTAAAGTGTCTGTTTGTAATTTTAATTTAACAGCTTTTCACTAAATGCACATGAAAGTATTATATATCTGGTACTCACATCAAAAAATCAATAATGAAAATTTTTGACTTCTGTCTGTTTATTCCAGCTAATCTCTGAAACGGCTGGACTGATTTTGACGGTACTTCCACTGACAGATAGCGGATATTGTAAGGAGTAACTTAGGCTACAAAAATAATCATCATCAATCTAGATACGGCTGTAAATATGATTTTCCGTCTTCTATTTAAAAATATCTGCCATTCGTCTCGTAAATTTGAACTCCTTAACTACACCAGAGGCCAATCAAACCTAAATTCCAAAGGGTAAATAAATGGTTTATTACTATAAATAGTATCTAGTACCACATTATCAGTAGCGATAAGATTACCAGGGTAATAAGGAGGTTTCGCCCTTGTAATACATATTTAATTTAGCGTCATTATGTAATTCCCTCAATCGCCTTGTTACCTAGTTTACGAGTAGTTGCTTTGGTGGATATGATTCAAAGTGAACAAGAAGGACTTAAATATGATCTTTACATCCATAAGCCAAGGAACGACGGAGAACAAATCAAACAGGTTTAATATCTGTTGTCTCGTTGATTGTGTGTGTACGATGAATTTTAAACTATAGGAAAAATACTAGTTGTTTTTAGGTATTAGCTGATAGCCCAGTGGACAGCCCCAACATGGTTCAAGCCTTAGCGTGGCAGTGGGGCTCAGTAGCCTAGGGTGAGCCCAGCACACAGGGCGAAGCAAATTGAGCCAAGGGAGCTGCTCGTTGTACCCCTCTTATAAGGACAAGGGGCGATGATGGGAACCTCACCCTATTGTACTGTCCCGACGTTGAGGGGTTGGGTGCGGGACAACCTCTCTGTGGAGGTGGCGTCGGTCCCTTGAGGGTCTGACTAGCTGTCGAGGTGCCCTATTTGCTTAATAGATCCGGGGCATCTTATCAAAGGCGGCATTGGTGGCACTCGCCGGGTTTTAGTGGGTAGAACTGCGTCCACTTTACCTTTTGGGCGCAGCGAGTCCCACATACGCGGGATGCCTAAGAGCATTTCCCGATGTAAAAGAAAAAAAAAACAAGTGGACAGCGGTTACTAGAGTCATGGACAAAGTGGTGGTTCAAATTCAATCCTAATATTTGCATAACTGAAATTGACATCAAACTTTATTTACAATACTAGATTTGAGATTGTTAACCTATCAAAAAGGAATGTTAAGCCTTTGACCACTTTGTTTCTGACTTAGCAGTGGCTCCTAAACGGATGAACAGATTTGAATTCAGTACAATCATAACATCTCTGTGGTGACGGACACATTGGGACCTTGCATGTCTGACGAAATCAAAAATTTAAAAAACATAAAATTTACTAGCATTAACCTCCTGAATTTGTGCATAATTATAAAATTTATGAGACAAAAAGCCCTGAAAAGGTTTAATTATATAGCACCATAGTTATTCATAACTAAGAGGAACCTTCAAAATAATGAGTAATTTATTAATTTTAATAAGGAGTGGACATACATACATATAAAATGGATGTATGTCCACTCCTTATTATTATTATTTATTTGAATATTTACAATTTATGTAATACATCTTTCTAGAACAAACTAAACTTTGAACTTATATAATTCCATATTATTTTTTCAAATAAAAATAAAATAAATTGGTATAAGATTTAGAATCTATTTTTGCATCGGATTATTTCTATAAATAAAATAACTTTTATTTTTATTTATATAAATAAAATAACTTCGATTTTCCATATCAGTTGAAACCGTCAAACAGACAAACAAACGTGTTGTTGAGTACAAAAATATACTTTTCCAGATATAACCTTCTACCGCGGTACTTTTCACTGTCAATCAGTTAAGCCAAACTAAGTTGATACACTTCCGTGAAGATCATGTTATCCTGGTACCTACCTACTTTTCAAATAAAACATCACATTATAAAAATTAAACAACAACAAAACCATAACAACCAAACAAACAGACAACCAACAACAACACCAAAAACCAACCGATAGTCGAATATCATGTTAAGTCCTCCATGTTGTTACTCCACTGGAAGTGAAGTAAACATAAATATTAATTGATATTACGAAACATCCACATTACGGCTTTCAATAACAGGAATCTACCAATGTAATGAACATTACTATAACCTGTGTTACCTCGAAATTTGTCGAGGACTATGGTGAAATGGTCTGCGTCGCGCTCTATGTGGGTCGTGACGACCAGCATCACGCATATTTCTTCCATGAAACAAAATGGTTGCGTTTCGGCAAGAAAGGCGGCACAGGCAGTGTAGTTACTGGACCGAATGACTATATAAGTAAAGTAAAAAGGCTTCTTCTTTTATTTGATCAACTTGCATGCCACTCACAAGGTCATTGAAAAGCCATGCAGTGTACGAAGAAAGGTATATTTCGATTGGCGTTCAGTGAAAGAGACTTATAATAATATCTATGGACGCTTTCACACCACGTCAATCTGGTCCCGTGGTAAGTTCTCGAAGAACTTGTGTTACGGGCAACAGACAACGGAAATATATTTAATACTTTTATAATATACATGTATTTATTGTATAATACACATATTTAATACAAATCCATGACCCATGAACACAGAAAACTTTTTTGTTCCCTGGCGGGATTCGAACCACAACCTGCGGCTTGAGATGGAAAAGGTAAAGTTAAGGAAAGGTTAGATTTATTACGACTGCCCACTGCTTCTTCGTCTGCGCAGGATTAGATTTTGGACAATCCACAATATATATTTATAAATAAATCATAACTTATAAATATATTGTGTAAAGTAATTTTGGATAAGAATGAGAAGTCTAAGCATGGTATGGTCGGGGATAATGGTAGAAGGAGATAATCTTCTGATAAGTCCAGGAGAGTGGTAACAATGGTCGGCAAACTATTTAAAACAAGGCATGCGAATTACTACAAATAAGAACAAACGAGTGAAATCTCAAGAAACGCTCACCTGTAATACGACTGCACGCATTCTTCATATCTGTTACACGCATACAATCGCCAACGGTAACGATAACACAAGTTATATTACATTTTGACCGAAAAAACGATTTTTCATATCTATACTAATATTATAAAGCTGAAGAGTTTGTTTGTTTGTTTGAACGCGCTAATCTCAGGATTTGAAAAATTCTTTCAGTGTTAGATAGCCCATTTATCGAGGAAGGCGCGGGCGAAGCTGCAGACAACAGCTAGTTTGTAAACGACTACTTCGTATGGATTGTATCTTTTTACATTCCGGATACTTTAGTGACTATAGAACATAGAAAGAGAGATAAATGTCGGGAACGGAACATTTAAAAAGAACCGCGATAAAATCCGTATACTAACTACTATACTAGGTAAAATTTTATTGCAATGACTGAAAATATGATAAAACAAATTAATTGCTATACTTATTTTTGAGAAAGCCTATTAGGTAAGAGGTTTCAGGTTTTATCAGAGGTAAGGGGTACCTCTCTCTCATGTTGATATACAGAGAGGTGCCACTTACCTCTGATAAATTTAAATAAAATAGGTACTCAGCTACAAACTAGCCGGTACCTATTTTATTTAAAAATTCTAGCTTTGCAATTCCTTGTAGTAGAAAAATTACTTATAATTGTTATATTTAAAGTAAATACATTTTATTTTTAGTTATATATGAGATGGGATATAATTTATATGAGTTATATATAATTCTATAAATTCTCGTTTATTATATGTTCATATCTATTAATAGATAGATTATTCTATGATCTAAAAATATCATCAAACATTGTACATTTAGTTGGCACGGTACGTCACGAATTATTCACTCCACTATCCCTCAATGACGGTCATTTGTACGCAAATCTAACGATCATCATTGTTCGTCTGTGTGTCATCTACATTATACCTATTTTCGTGCTTGATCTACTTCAAAATAACCAAATAACAGATTAAATTCCATCAATAAGAGCGCTAGAAGAGAGCGTATCGTATAAATCCTACTAATATAATAAACACCAAATATGTTTGTAGCTCTTTCACACAAAAACTACTGAACAGATTTTAATGCAACTGTACAATAATATAGCTCATACATCAGAATAACACATATGCTATAATTTATCCCTGTACTCCCGCGGGAATGGGAAGTACGCGGGCGAAACCACGGGGCCCTGCTAGTCTAATTCATATTTTTTTAGAAATTAAATTTAATATAAGCTTATTTTGAATTATATAAATAGTATATATAGTATTACAAATATAATAAAGGTCCATTTTAATTAAGTTAAATAAGTTACCTGGGCAGCCTACTTACCTTATTACGTCCCAGGCAACCGTTGATTTGTATTAAACTCAAAGCTAGCCCTACATTTTTAATAAACGGGCTTAATAATAAGCTTATTAAAAATTATATGGAAGCCAACGAATTAGGAAATAGAAGCATATTGTGAGTGCAATAAAATGAACATTAACTATAGAATATTATATTGTAAAACTTTGACTCTGTGGCTCAATGGTAAGCGCGTTGGCGCTCAAGCCGGAGGTTGCGGGTTCGAATCCCGCCAGGGAACAAAAATATTTTCTGTGTTCCTGGGTCATGGGTGTGTATTATATAATAAAAATCTTAAATATATGTATAGTATAAAAGTATTAAATATATTTCCGTTGTCTGGTACCCGTAACACAAGTTCTTCGAGAACTTACCACGGGACCAGATTGACGTGGTGTGAAATTGTCCATAGTAAAACTTTTCTTCACTTTTATAGAAGACAAAACAAACTCTTAACTCAACTTTCGGAATGAAAGCGACTCATAAATTACTACAATATTATAATCTAATAATTTCCCAAAATTACTACCTTAAAGTTATTCCTATTTCCTATTACTATAGAATTATGTCCTTGGAAATAGCAATTCAATATTGCGTTTATCTCCAAGCAGCCTCAGTCACAGAGGTTTGCTGTCAGATTGCCGGGAGGCAACAGTGCCGGGAGGCAACAGTGCCGGAAGGGAGCAGGGTCGGCAGGCTCTGTCGGGGGAGGGCGGGAGGGGGGAGCAATGTCGGGAGCGTCGGGACGCATTAGCCACGCCACACTGCCTGCCCCATTTACCCCGATAATATATGGACCGTCTGGCGTGAGACGTCTCACAACTGTGGCGCTCATTTGCTAACTTAATTAACTATTTATAAACGCCACCTAAACGTCGTAAGGAGTTTAAAAAAATACGTTTAAAACCTCTATCCTATCGTATGCTATGGATGATGTTGTTTGTTTGTATGCATCTCTCAAACGACCGGTGGGATTGGATTTTTAGCATTTGACAGATTATTAAGGTTGCATGGTTGTATACCTCATTTTATCATAATGGAATTTAGACTATTTTGATGTATTGTTTCCAATTTAGTGGGCAGGGAAAGCTGCAGGATTATCACTGGGCTATAACTGTGATAAATGCAAAAACAACAATTTATCTGTTATATCTTCACGCCCACTCCACTGATCGTTTTAGGATATACATTAATTATAGACTATCGAAATAATCATCATCAATCCGGATGTGACTGTAAATCCCAGATATCTAACGCAAGCGATGCGATCAATAATTTCTGGAGATAATTTCAATAATTTTAAGTATAAATAAACGTATTACGTTTTATACAGTAATAGGTAGTTGGAATACCATCATTTCATCAAATAATAAAATTCCTAAGCTAAATTGTTTGGTGTAGGTGGAATACCTACAGAAATCAACGCTTATTTGGCAAATACCGGTTCTTAAAAGCCGTTTAAAAAACACATTCGTAGTAAGTACTCTAGAGTATCATGACGGAATTTTATCATGTTTGAACTTTGAACAACTGGGATTTATAAAAAGACTCCTAATAGATAACTTCTGACCTAGGCATATTCTAGACACAAGATGACAGACGAGATATTACTCTTATTTTCTTTTGTAGATTGATAACCTAGATTTACCGGTGGGAGGGAAGCGCTGTGCCGCGCTCCCGGCTGCATGGGTACCACCATCTTGCTTGTTTCTCCCGTGAAACAGCTTTGCTGTGTTTCGGAGAGAAGGGCAAGACAGTGTAATTACTGGCACCGAGACTTAACATCTTATGCCTCAGGGTAGGCAACACATAAATGAGTTGCCTGGGCTCGTTCCAGGTAAACTTGTTTGTGTTCATGGGCGACGTCGACCACTTACCATCAGGTGGTACGTTTGCCAGTTTGCTTATCCAAGTAACATAAAAAAAAAGATACGAGCATAAGTGTTTTATAAAATTTTACTCACATTTTCACAACAAAATTACTTGAACAAACATATACCACACCTACATTTTAGACATAGTCCACATAGTTATAATTAACAAATACGATCTAGATTTTATAAGGCATTCTAGACATCTAATTTTAGAATCAGTATCCGTTTTTATATTGGTTGTCGGAAAGTTTTCATACATGTGTTACAGATAAAAAATGTCGCAGATTATATCAATTATCAAATAATGGAGATAAAAATAAACAGCGGATGTTTGAGATGACACACGTGGATTGGTGTTTCAAATGTTATCATGACAGTCACAGCCAATAATAACCTGTTGATAAATAATTAATTAATGACCTCATCAATGGCTGAACGATTAAGATTTGGCAGCGTGCCAATTTTATGTTGTGAGTGTGAACAGACTGATAGGAAGTCAACATGCGTAACGCAGTCTATCCTTTATATTATCCTTTTTGTTTCTCGGTTACCTAAGCGGCCAACGTCGTTCACATCGAGCATATAACTGGAATAGAGCGGTAATGTTATGTTTTGTATGTAAACAAATTCCGCCGTACTGCGACGCTGCGCCGGTTCTCACTCTGGCCGACTGATGGCCATTGATGGATGATTGGCCGATGGAACGTACATACAGATCACTGGTTGGTTGAATTGCTATTACGTCAGTGACAAGTAAGATGTTTCGCCCATATCTTTGCCACTGACAAGGAAGTACCTTTCTACAACTTCTAATAATTACACTGCCTTTCGTGCCTTCATTGTGGTACTCGTATAAATAAAAGCCTCATACAAATATCATCACCATCACATAACGTGGACTTACTGTCTTTGATCATCGCCTAATCATGGTAATAGTACGATGCGAATATTTAGCCACATACATAATTTGAAATTCAATTCGTACGGGATTTTCCTCTGTGTGAGGATTATTTTACGTAAAATGTGTTAACTAAAAGTATTACTGACGCTCTGCTGGTTATCCCGCTAGGCCGTTAATCTGCCATATTTTTAGCCATGTACCGAAAGATTGAGCTGGTAATTCAAAGGCTGAAGACGTATCCTTAAAGTCGCAATGAGGAACACTGGTTGATATGGTTAAATGACAAAATATTCGTATTACTAATCTTAAATGTTATCTATGTGCAACATTCTCTATACGAATGTTATCATTTGGATTGGTCCACAAATTATGACACTGTGCTTTCTGTTTACAAGAATTTCACTCATTATCATGAAGATTTTTGATAGATTTTATGGTCCATTGAGACTAGTTCTCGACGTTTCAGATACTTCACAGCAACTATAGCAACGAGACCATCATAGTTGCTGTAAAGTATCTGAAGCTGATAGAGGATTAATAAACCGCGATAAATCTGTATAAAGGGAACTTGGGAAAGGGTCTTGGCGTTCACTGTAGGAGACCTATGTTAAGCAGTGGACAGATAAGGCTGATGATGATGATGAAATCCGTATAAATTTGTTTCCTTCTCCAGAACTCTGATTAAATTCGTGGCAGGGTCATAGGTTGTATGCCTGGCGTTCCCATGACCCTGTCCAATAGTAGGAAGGTGGAACGTCGTTGGGTTTTAGTGGGTGCAAGTCCCACATAACCACCGGGTCCCCCCGGGTCTGGTGATATGCAAAAGGCATTTCCCAACGTTAAAAAAAAAGGGTGACGTATCCCTCGGTCTCGCTGAGATCCTAATTGGTGGTTACCACTGTCGTACAAAAGAGTAGCGGAGGGAGGGAGGGTTGGCCTGGCACGTAAGATAAATCTGAATCGAATGGAATATTATCGTAAGGTGTGCCGTGTGCCCGCCTACTACTACGTACTACGTAGTTGTGTAATGATGATAATAATAATATTAAAATATGGACGTTTTTACTCCACGTCAATCTGGTCCCTTGGTAAGTTCTCGAAGAACTTGTGTTACGGGTACCAGACAACGGAAATATATTTAATACTTTTATACTATACATATTATATTTAAGATTTTTATTGTATAATACACATATTAAATACACATCTATGACCCAGTAACACAGATAACATTTTGTTCCCTGGCGGGATTCGAACCCGCTACCTCCGCCTTCAGTGCCATCGCGCTAACCATTGTGCCACAGAGGTCGTCGTCGTGTAAGTATCAATTTATTCGTCTCTGGGACGATATTTTACCGGTGCGGACATCCGTAACTTCCGCACCGGGCCAAACGATGAGAACACCGCTGAGGCTTTAGTTGAGCTCAGAGTCCCCATAGCTACCAAGCTTGGTGGTATCATGACTGATTTCCCCGGCGTCAAAAAAGCACGTAAAAACTACAAATGTTGAAAAAACAGTTCTGGTGTCTTGTGATAATTTGATTGTGATTCTAAAATACCAACGGTGAATGGACAGTGGCAAAAGATAGATAATGATAGATACATTAGACAGGCGGTTGTAATACTTGCATCTTAAAATAATATTAGCGTAAAGTAAATGAGTAGGGTTTCTTCATGAAACGTGTTCGCAGCACGTGGATTAACTAACAACAAAACATTAGTTCGTGGACGCTAATATACAAACATTACATTGTGATGAATATTGAATATTATTATTGCCTGTTTCCGCGCTTTCACCCATCCCAAAATTGAAATCAAAGCAAATCGAAATATCTTTATTTCGTAGGTAACAAACTTGTTCATTTGAAACAGAAAAAGGGTTCCTCTAAATATGTAGAACTTTAAAAAATGATGGGTTTTCAATTGCTAAAAGAGTTTTCTACTCCGACTGATCGAAGATTAGAGGGTTAAGATAAACAAACAAACTCCGTCGTTATATTATTAATTGGTACAAAGGAGTATCAAATTAAATTAAAGGTATTCTTAATACATATAAACCTTTTTTAATGTCATAAGGAAGCAACCGAGCAGTCGGAGCCTTAGGCTGCGTTTCCACCAGAAATGTGCGAGGATGCGTAGCGAAGGATGTGTTTTTGAAGAACCAATAGAATTCCTTCATTTACCTAGCCTCGCTTAGCACAGCTCTGGTGGAAACGGCTTAGCGGAGCTAGGTTTTTTTACGTACAATACAAGCGAAAGAGTGTGCGAGAAATGTTTTACGAGGGATGTGTTGCGAGGTTTGAGTCCTGTAGCCAGTCCATAGACAGATTACACAGTTTCGCAACGCATCCTCGCACGGTTCGCACCGCACATTTTCACAGCTCCGCTACACATCCTCGTACGTCACATTTTCCTCGCACAGCTATGGTGGAAACGCCAACACATTTGCATAGCATAGCTACACATCCTCGCGCGACACATTTCCCTCGCACGACACATTTCCCTCGCACATATCTGGAAACGCAGCCAATGGTGACTAACGACGCCCTTACGTGTCCGCACAACCAAAAGTTATGCAGATGCGTTGCCCTCCTTTTCCCCATCCCAATGGGCCACCGGAAACTCACAATCCACACGAAACGCGACAGAATCACTTGACGTAGAGATGTCGGATCGCTCTGCATCTTCTACTGCATCTACCACGGGGAGTGCTCTGAGGAATTGTTCGGACTAATACCTGCAGCAGAATTCCACCACCGGACATCGCGGAAATACTCCAAATTTCACCCACACCATCTCGATGTCCGGAAATCCACAACAACTCGATTTTTACGGCATTTCCTGCCTCGCACGACTAATATATGGAATCAGCTGCCTCCTATGGTGTTTCCGAACCGATACGACTTAGGGACCTTCAAGAAAAGAGCATACTCATACCTGAAAGGCCGGCAACGCACCTGCTAATCCACTGGTGTAGCGGGTGTCTGTGGATGTCGCTCTTCACTTACCGACTATCCGAGGTGAACCGACTATCCGTTTGCCCCCTCTTCTATGAAAAAAAAAAAAAAAAAAAAAAAAAAGTAATTACCTATACGTTAGCGATATATGTTTGGTTTCATTAAGGGTAGTAAAGCCGCATAACTGTGAACCAAGTCGTACAAGTTAACTTGGATATTACTATTTTCTAGTTAGAAGACGCTATGCACTCTATACCAAGTTAGATTTAATATTTTGTGTAATTTTAACAATAGATGAGATTATATTTTTATGTCGGTTTATAAAGTTCATAGGTACATAGTTAGTAAACTAGAATTTAAAATAAACAAAAAAAATGCATAAACTATTTTTGTTTGTTAGGTCTGTTCTGCTTTGACGACTTTTGTGGCTCAATGGTTAGCGTATTAGCAGTCAAGTCGGAGGTAGCGGGTTCGAATTCCGCCGGGGATAAAAAAATCTGTTTTCCTGGGTTATGGATGTGTATTTAATATGTGTATTTTATAATAAAAAGCCTAAATATATGTCTAGTATAAAAGTATTAAATATATTTCCGTTGTCTGGTACCTGTAAAACAAGTTCTTCGAGAAGTTAGAACTTACCACGGGACCAGATTCACGTGGTGTAAAAGCGTCCATAGATATTATTATATTTTTAATGTTAAGGTAAAATATATGAGACCGGAAAATAATAACTATACCAGTCCTGACTGTAGCCAAAATAAAACTGCGTGGTTAAACATGATGTAAGTGAATTCATCTCAATATAATAAATAACTACAGATACAAACCAACCATAATAATGTCTATAAATTACATATTGTTCACTGCTATGGGAAAAATAAATTCCAATTCATACTCAACAGGTATGACATGTTGTAGGGATATATCACAGAAGAACCAGAAGCTTAATAGTTCAGGAATGGTGACTGGAAGACTGAAGATACGTAGACCTCAAGATGGGACCACGATCTCCGCGCAGTGGCCGTTGCGGGTTGGATGTTCGTGGGGAGCCGTCTCGAAGTTCATTGGAAGAGGCATATATCAAGTGGACGGATAGGCAGTGATAATAATTATGATATCGCAAACTCATAAAGTACATTTCAGTTTAGAATCACCTTGATACCGTCTCGCTTAGGCTGATTTATTTAAAATGTATGGAATCGTGTCGAATCTACAAATACTGATAAGTGTTGCTAACAAAGTGCATTGATAAAGAAATCGTAAAACAAGTTGAATATTATGTTTTTTTCGTCATGGACAGTTAAACCACTCTGATCACAGAGTACCGTGTACCATTGCTATCAGGTAAGCCTATGACGTCCAGCATGTAACCGGAATAGAGCAGTGTAATGTAACCGGAATATAGAGTAATGTTATGTGTTTTGTATGAAAACAAATTCCGCCAAATTTGTGCTGCGACGCTGCGCCGGTTCTGCGCTCTGATTGGCCGACTGATGGCAATTGATGGATGATTGGCCGATGGGACGTACACACAGATCACAGGTTGGTTGAATTGCTATTACGTCAATGACAAATCACTAACCAGTTTCGGAATTTTAGGGCTGAGATTCCTACTCTATCCGGTTATATGCTCCATGGCCTATGAATAATTTGAGTGTACCACGGTAGTCCTAGGGCCTTCAGCTAAGCTAAGGTTGGCTGGCTAGGGCAAACCGATAGACCAATTTTAATGATGATAAGTTAAGCCTCCAAGTGTACGAGTACCTAGGCCCCTTACGAGCCAGGCTCTGGCTTAAAACCCAGACATTCCAGGCTCAGAAGGTTGTTTTGATGACATCATAGGAAATGTTTTGATCTTCTTTCCGTAGCAGGAAAATTTTCTTTAAACAAGAGATCAGAAACACTTAGTGTGGTGAGTATCGACACTGATCCCACACCAGTGTAGATACACACCACACAAAGCGCATTCCTTCCAGTAAATAAACACTCATGAAAGCGGTAGATTTATTATACATATTTCTACTTAACGAGATTAGAACCTGCGTCCTGCGAATATCACGTTACATACTAAGGAAGGGGAATAAATTTATAACTTCGTAGACCTAAAGGTGAAGTCGAACCTGCGACCTCTAAGCATAAAAGGATTCTCTTTGCAACAATTCCGCTGTTAACACGAGTCTATCTTATTTTATTATGTGTACGCGAATTCCACTCACTATAATGATTTTTTTACGGATTTTATCGCGGTTTATTAAGATTTTTACAAGCCGGACGTTTCGGATACTTTACAGCAACCATGGTTAGGGGAGCACCACGTGATCATATTTGCTGTGATTGTGTGGTTGTACGTTGTATAATGATAATAATACATTAATTTAAATTTTCTAAGTATGAGAGTTCAGCAGTCAACTCAGCATGTCCCCCCATACATGAGTCTAACCCCCAAATACTCAAACGAATCTCAAATTTAGGACGTACTTAAACTCGTGTTGTCCCTCTTTTTTCTTTGAATCTGATACGTCGTAGCATGAGTTTAAGTACGTCTTAAATTTGAGAATCGTTCGAGTATTTATGGGGGGTAACAAGATTTCATTTATACCAATAATAAGCTCTCTAGGTCTTTGACGTGTGGTCTTTAGCTATTATTAATTATATCATATGGGATCCAATACAACAACTTATTATAACATAATAAGTAATAACAGACGAGACGGCTTCAGTATTTTCCTCATTCGATAACTAAACATTAAACATAAAACAAAATATTAAAAGTATGTCCCAAGGTTAAATCGCAAAAAATTTACAAGGCGAAGTCATTAAATGAAATATTTCAGTGGCTTCATTGGTGAAATCGTAAAATATGAAATAACCTCATTCTAAGGGATTTTACAAGGTTTAGGAAATAGTGAAAATCTCAAAAACACTACTTAAAGTCCGGTTGGGCATTTAGCAGGTTCAAATCCCAGCCCCACCATGGTTCAGGCCTTGTCGTGGCGGTGGGGCTCAGTAACCTAGGTTGAGCGGTGCACCTTGGGCGAAGCTAATTAAAAAAATGAGTGAAATTCGCGAAAACATTAAAAAACAATATAATCTGCCAGCCTAACCAGCCAGTTACCTAACGTTTCTTTTTGTTTTTAAGGCATTTTAGTGGAGAAATAATAAAAAAAAAAAAAAACAATATCTTTTTTCGTTTCACACTTTAAATTTGGACCGGTTATTGTTGTTTTAATATTGGTAACTGGTAAATAACCAGTGTTTAAAATTATAAATCAGAAAAATTAATGAGATTTAAATTGATAATTTTTGTAATAAATTTTTGATGCTGCATTTTTGGATTATTTTGAAAAAAAGCTGAAAGCATGATAACACAAAATTGGTTCACTTTTTATCATCAGTATATTAATCGTGTTGTCGCAATAAACGGCAAGACGGTGATAAGGCAGTCAGAGTTGTTAATGAACGGCAAGACGACCAACTGATAGAATCACAAGGAGCTACTGATAACCGCGAGCAGGCGCTAGTTTGCATAACTCAATATAAAAACTGCAAGTTAGTTAACCGTTATCGGGCGATAAATTTTATTCGCCCACGGTTGAATAATCCACTCGTTTCGCCGATACCGCGAACAAAAACATCTACCAACATTCAACAATTTACGCCGTGAAAACGTTTTTTATATGGCTCACTTTCTCCGTCTCATAAAACAATACCGCCCATGAAAGACACTCCGACCTTGTTTCCGTCCTCTGTGACATAATGATGTAGACTCCACTTGATAGACCTTAGAAAATGAGAAGGGCTTTCTGAAAGGTCCTGTTTTTGACGTGATAACGTCTTATAAATTGATGAACACCGGCAGCGCGCACGAAACAGATTCTCGTTCCACTGTCGAACGATAGAGGCCCAAGCGTTGGCTTAGAAAACATTATTCATAAAAAATGTTAATACGCGACAACGTGTTTTGTGTTTTTGTGTTCATTTCTACAATTTAATAAGATGTAATTGATTTCCCTCATAATTTTCAGTCTAATCTCATTTCGTTCACTTCAATTACCTGTTTTTCTCAAAACAGTGGCAAAAAAGGTAATTAATTTTTCATCAATGTTTCTTTACGACGTTATCACGTAAATCTATCGTCCGTTAACCGACTGACAGGTAAAGATGACATTGGAATAGTAATCATTACATTTCATACATGAATGGGGATCCAATACTTTTTGAATCATTGGATCTCTGAGATCAAGATAACCTGTCTGTCACACACCTATCACCGATTATCTGAAGATAATCTGTAATCCAACATATCAAAGGGCGCCTATCTCTATAGTATATTTTACGAGCAAGTTCCTGAAATAATATCAACAATATAAAACAAAACGAAACCGTTTCGAAATAGGAAATTGGACGGTTTTGACGTTCGTAAAAACGGTAAGTTTAAACTATAAAGTCGATTTTGATATTTTTTTACACAGCGCAGGTTGGTTCCAAGAGATGGGAAATTTTGGATTTGACTTTATCCGAGCTGGGATATTTTATAAAAAAAAAAATGATTCTTAGAATTTAGGTCAAAACACGTCCTCTACGTAACTATGTCATAAACTTGAATATGAATTAAATTAATTAGCAGATTATAATTGTTATTTATGTATTGTACTTATACCACTATGTTTCTTGAATATAAAATAGTTGGCATGCCGTGCAAAAATTATTGCAAAAGTTTTACCTACATTTATTTACATAGTTTTTTTTATTAAAAAGTATAATCGCTGTATTATTTTCTAATGTGTACGCGAATTTCACTCATTATAATAAAACGTCGGGCATGTAAAAAATTTAATAAGCGGCGATAAAATCCCTAAAAGTTGTTTCATTATAACAGGAGGTACCTATACTACCTATTGCGCGCTCCTGCCCAAAATACTGATCGATGCGACGGAAAGAAACCCATTTTATATTTTTTTTATTTCACCGATCCTAGGTAGTTTAGAAACTAGTATTTTGCATAGAAGGAAATGTTTAATTTTAAGTAATTTATTTACCTGTACAATGACGTGTTCAAATAGAAAATATCAAAACATCAAGATCTACAAAATGTTCATACTGAGTTCTACTAAGAAAAAAAAATTACATGAAGAACGAAATTTCGTAATTTTTAAGTTAAAGTTTATTATAATTTTAAAAGCTTATCATTCTATTACAAATACAATATTGTATTTTACCGTATTTGAATCGGCTTTGTTTTTAAAATATCAAAATCTTCAGAACATCAATTTCTAAAGACCACGTACAAAAACGAGAATACCAAAGTCCAACGTACGAGGCACTACGAGGCGTGACCGTACCTACGTGGAGTAACGGTCTGGTTCCGGGGGAATAGATAAGGGCGTCATCAGAGCCGTGCTGATATGACGTCACAAACTACAACCATATCACAATAAGTGTGCGTCACACAACGTCAGAAGCATAAAAAGTAATACTTTTTTTCTAAACATTTTTGTCCTTTGCCATAGATTAATAGAATAATCTTCCGTGAAAGGTTTCAGTAAAGTATCCGAAATGGGAATGTACAAATCTTATACCAAGATGTCAAGGACGTCCTATGGACCGATGGCGTGTGAAGGCTGGTGGACAAAACATGGATGAGACAGGCAAGTGACAAAGAGATAGGCAGAAAAAAAGGGATCCCTATGCCTAGCAGGCAGCAGGGGACAACAATAGGCTGATGAAAGTCCGTACGATGATAATTATAAGTAAATTCGAAACATAAAACAATAATTCTAATAACTTAACTTATATAACTTAACTTAATATTTGGATAAAAACGATTTGCGATATGGCAACTACCTATATACCTACCTGTATACACATAACACATTGTAATGGCGACTGTACACTCTCGCTGGAGAGCACTCGCTGTGTCTCACTCGAAGCCTCGCAGCACCGAGGCGGGCGAGCGCTACCATCTACACTCTCGCGCTCGCCCTGCCTCGGACTGTCTCGGGAGAGTGTACAACCGCTATAAAGCTGATAAATACAATGCTATGACTACTGTTTACTCAAGTATACAAGCTGTTCAAACTGAGACGGTAAAGGTGACCTCCGGCGGATCACCTCAGTACAAAGTTTATCAGAATTTCGGGATAACAATTGTGTAACAAAAGATGACCTTGCCAGTTTAATATTGATAACGTTAACAATGTCATTTATTTAATTTCAAGTTCGCTTTTTATTAAAAGAAAGTGAAATAGTTTGATTGTAAAAAGGAAAAATAAGGATTTACATTACAAACTACCAATGATATAATATCACCACATGGTTCAAGCCTTGTCGTGGCGGTGGGGCTCAGTAGCCTAAAGTGAACCCAGCACCTTGGGCGAAGCAAATTGAGCCCTCGGCTGCTCTTTGTACCCCTCTTATAAGAAGTGGGGACAAAAGAGCAGAGGGACAAGGGGCGAGGTTTGAAACCTCACCCCATTGTACTGTCCCGACATTCGGAGGGTTGTTCTGTGGTGCGGGACAACCCCTCTGTGTCGGCCCCTTGAGGGACTGACTAGGCGTCGAGTTGCCCTGTTTGCTCAACAGATCCTCAGCAGCGGCAACTCAGCAAAGACGGTATTGGTGGCACTCACCGGGTTTTAGTGGGTAGAGCTGCGTCCACCTTACCACCTTTCGGGCGCAGCGAGTCCCCCATACCCGCCTGGGGAGACCCACTCCCCGGCGAGATGACTCAGAGCATTTCCCGACGTAAAAGAAAAAAAATGATAAAATATCATTGTTAAATATTAACTGTTGCCTAGAACTTCGCCTAAACTAAGTTTTCTCCGGATTAATTATGATTACTTTATAGCCGACGTTACTGGCGAAACAATTTTAAAAATATCTCCAATAATATTTGAGTTTATTTATTACAAACATACACAAATACGTTTTTTCCTCTTTATCACATTAGTGATTCATTTTAAACACAAAAATGTGATAATATTGAAAATAAAATGAATCATTTAAAACGACTATACCTCATTCCGTTACAAACAAATTATCCAGAGGCCGTGGATTCGAATCCATGGCCTCTGCGTATAGACCGTATGGGTCTGCGATCATGTGACTATTAAACCACTAGTGATAGATCTAACTATCGTTTTATTTTATAACAGGTAACTTCCAAACTCGTCATTGGAATTAAACAATTGATGACAAATCATCGTAACGCAATTTAAAAATGATGCCTGTCATTAAGTTAATTTTGTTTAGAGAATGCAATTTAAGACATTTAAGCGTTCGGGAAGCGAGACCGCATTTGCGGTGGCGCATACCGCCTCTAGAATATTACTTCAATTAACTCTAAAATACTTTACACTCGAGTCTACACGTTTTATAGGGTTCCGTTCCTCAAAATGATAAATCGGAACCTTTATCAGGTCTCTCTGTTGCCCGTGTGTCTGTCTGTTTGTCTGACAGTCTGTCTGTCAGACTCTTAAACCCATACCTATAGGGTACTTCCCATTGACATAGAATCACGTTTGGTGAGAAGCACGGTCTCACAACAAATAGAGAAATACACCTGAAAACCATCAATTTGTGGTTATCTATATATATAAAAATCAATGCCACTTTTCGTTGTAATTTTATAACTCAAGAACGGGCTCACCAATCCCAACCAAATGTTTAGGCTTTGTTCTGACTATTTAGTAGATGGTTTATGTGAAGTTTGCACAAAATCGGTCGAGCGGTTCTTCATTTATCACATTTTTTTAATTCAATAGATGGCGGATCATTTTGTTAATGGAGATTTTGCTGTCAAATTGTAACTTTTTACGCTTTTTCAGTTGGGGTCATATTGAAACTTTTTTCAGTGTTGACAGTAAGTACAACATTAAGTTTTAAAATAGCTAGCAATTATTAATATATTTTTTTGTTTGAATAAATTAATTTGATGTTCCAATTTTTTTTTATTTCACTTTATACGTAGCGAAGCACGTACCGGGCCGCTAGTATTACATAAAAAAACACGTTTTCAAAAACCCTTAGCGCGCGATTTACACTCACACTTGTCTTGCTTTTTTTTATTGGCAAACTGGTGGAAAGACACGTGGTTAGCATCGCCCATGAACATAAAATTCACCTGGGACTAGCCCAGACATGAGTTGCCTATCCCGAGACATAAGAGACCATCCATAAATTACGTCACACGTTAAGGGGAAGGGAGATGGTGGACCAAGTGTGACATTGTGCGCCCAGGGGTGGATGGGGTCCTAGATGTAGTGACGTCACATTTCCACATCGAAATGTCTAAGTTATTAAAACACGAATTATAAACTGATAAAGGTACCCACCCATGCAGACGGGAGGGCAATTTTCCCACCGGTAAACAACATATTCCTTAAAATGATGTTCATCCAAATAGTCAAATACGGCCATGTACCAATATGCTTATAACATTTAAAGTATTTCCTTTTAACTACATATTACGTTAAGTCAATACATACCACATAACACTGACATATATTCGGTATAACTTCCTGTTATTTAATTTTAATTGTGTAATTTTATTCGTAACATGATGGATTGTTGGATGCATGTGGCTTTGAAGGAGAAATAGAATTAGAGCAGCTAATTACTAACCTACTCCATCAGCAACCTCTATCCGTCTACTGCTGAACATAGGCCTCCATCAATAAACGCCAAGACGCCGATCCCTTTCCACTCGCCTCCAACACGACCGGGCACTAATAACTAACACACAAATTAAATATTTATCAGCCTATGTCACGACTTCAACCTGAGACTCCTAACGAGCCATGACATTAACCACTGCTCCAGGCGGCCTTATTTAATTTGGACAGATAAAAACTGCTTTATTCCATGTATGGTCTCCAAAATTAGATATTTTTAGTATTATTCCAAGGCAATCTGGGGCTTATTAAAATATTTTATATATATTTAAAAGAATAATGAAAGTGTCCTAAAAATACTGGCAATTCAAATATGTATTGTTAAAAGTATGTCTATATGTAATACATACTAATATAAACACTAAAGTGTTTGTTTGATCGAGCTAACCACCAAAACTATCAGTCAGATAAGAAACAATGTTTTTGCCTTTTATAGCCGATTAAAGATTTAAAAAATTGGAGAAAATGTAATTACGAGAAGAATAACCATTAGAAGCAGCTAGTATTTAAGTAGTTGTATTTATAGTGGGTCGATAAAAATGTGCCGGTGAACGAATGACTAGCTGAATGAATGAAAGTTCTAGTTCACTCTAGTGGTGACCGGTCACTGGTGAATGGTGAACCAGTGAGAGGAATGCGAACGCTGGCGCGAAACTAGCAGCAAATGCGTTCTACCGTAAAAAAAAAAAAAACATTACTAACGCGTTACAAATACATTACTAATTTGTTACTAATAATATAATACGTTGCTTATTCATTACTGATACATATACTGATATAATAAAGCCGAAGAATTTATGTGTTCACTCTAATCGCTGGAACTGGGAGTCAGGCAGTTCAGCTTTTTTCGTTCACTGGAGTCAGGTTAAAAAAATCTTAGTAAATATAAGTTATATTTACAGCAGTATCCGGAATGACATTGTTTATCTTTGTCGGATAAGTTACTCCTTATAACATCAGCTATCTGCCAGTGAAAGTTCCTTCAAAAACGGTCCAGCCGTTTCAGAGCCAGAACAAACAGACAATTTTTTTTAAAATTGATTTTATGTTGTAAGTACCGTATATTTTCATATGCATTTAGTGAAAAGCTGTTAATTTGAAATTTCAAATAGACACTTCAATTTTATTTATTTATATAGACTTTAGTGTCATAGAGATCAACTTTGTGAATTTGGAGGATATCTCAAGTTAAACTACTTAATCCATAAAAAATCTTTTACCAGCATTAGGCTGCGTTTCTACCAGAGATGTGCGAGGGAAATGTGTCGTGCGAGGATGTGTAGCTGTGCTGTGGAAATGTGTTGGCGTTTCCACCATAGCTGTGCGAGGAAAATGTGACGTACGAGGATGTGTAGCGGAGCTGTGAAAATGTGAAAATGCGCAATGATGCGTTGCGAAACTGTGTAATCTGTCTATGGACTGGCTACAGGACTCAAACCTCGCAACACATCCCTCGTAAAACATTTCTCGCACACTCTTTCGCTTGTCTTGTACGTAAAAAAAACTAGCTCCGCTAAGCCGTTTCCACCACATCTGTGCTAAGCGAGGCTAGGTAAATGAAGTAATTCTATTGGTTCTTCAAAAAGACATCCCTCGCTACGCATCCTCGCACATCTCTGGTGGAAACGCAACCTTATGCTACATTCTAGAGTCTAGACTATAAAAGATCATCATCATCGTCACTCTGGATACCGCTGTAAATCTAAGTTAAAGCAAAGAGCTATTATAATTTTGATAAATATTACATTAGAGTGCCGTATACTGTCGAACAATATTCATAATATGAGTGGCAACCTTAAGAACATGTTTTTAATGTAATGTACAGATTGACCCACATTTAATTTTAACGAAATGTCACTTGGACTACTGTCTAGCTGGAAATGGTAGCGGGCGCGTGTCGTAATTGTTACACTTACACACATATTTCACACATATTAATATTAATTATATTTAAAAACGATAAACATAAGATTATATTATAAGTAGGTAGTACTTAAAAAAAAATTAAAACTTCTTTTAGCGCGGTACGCATATTTTTGGATGAGATAAATCTCTGAACTCGCGACACCGCACACGAAATGCTGGACACAGTTTTACGTTTATATGACGTGGACTCGCGACACCGCACGCGAAACGCTGGAGACGCAGTTTGACGTTTGATTTATTTATAGGTAAGATTAAGCAATATTTGTTTTGCAGATTTGTGTTGCTTCTAAATTATGTCATGTGGCCATTTTGTGCGCGGTTTAAATTGTATAGGTTGTGAATGTTTATCTTACTACATAAGTATGTACCTATATAATATTATTAAGGCTAAAGTTTGTAAGCTTGGATGTTTGTTGATCTTCCACGGCAAAACTAGAGAACTGATTTGGCTGAAAGCAATATTTTAAGATTTTCTATATAATATCGTTGGCTTAAAGTTGAAACGGTGATGGCTTATACCTTGGATTAGAACATAGGATACGGTTCTAAATCTAAGATAACGCAGGCGAAGCTGTGGGCACCTGCTAGTATAGCTAATATCTAATGTTTACGCGAATATCACTACTCGTTATATAATGAAACAACTTTTTAGAAATTTTATTGCGATTTATTTAGATTTTTACATTTTCGGATACGTTACAACAACCATAACAAAGCGTAATTATGTTTAGAATCAAAGAAAGAAATAATTGTATTGTAATTGAAAACTATATAAAACGATATAAATGTTCCCAGCAGAACTCCATTATGCTCATAATTAGAAGCAGGGGCGAAGATGCGGGCATATTTGACTATTTCTATGGTAAATGTAGGTACGTATAACAGTATCACGAATACCCGAGCAGTGTTCGTACCTAAAAACTGTTACAGTACTTTTGACTTTCTTTTCTAAGTATTGCTCATTTAAATATTATTATTATAATATTGAGGTAAAATATTTTTTTAGAAAGAGTAAGGTTTTTTGAATTTATTTCACTAAAATAAATAACAAAAAGTGTTATAATAAGTAATAACCAATAAGTACCTCTTAGCAAAAACCAGCCACGATTCCAGATTCAAATAAAAAAAAGTTAATTTGAAGTTTCGAACACTGGCGGTCATGATTATATTTTTTTTTATTTTTAAATTTCGAAGCCCCGTGAGTCCATCGAGATAAACTAGCGATGAGACAAAGAAGGTCATTCGGATCAGCATTAATGGAGTCGTGTCACTCGATGTACAGTCGCTGCACTTGTGTCAACATGTTTTCGAACCGATTCGACACGTGACGCAAAACCGAGCGATATATTTACGCAATACCATTGTTCCACCAAACACGATCGCTTTTAAATATCCACTTATTATCTAATTCATTCACCTAAAATGTACTAAGTCTATTGATTTCTAATGTTCATGCGAATTTCACTCAATATAATGTACTAAGTATAATACGGGAACCGTTTCACGCAAATAAAAGATATCCTTACCGCTAATAAAACCTTTTTAGGAAAAAAATACATTGTTTTCTTTTCGAATAGGGCCATGCTTTTGGCGTTTCGGCCTTTAAAGATACATCGAAACCAAAATACATACAGTAGGCGAGTAGATGGTTATACATAATTTATATATAGGACATAGGTACATACATAGTGTTTGATATTGGCGTTTACCGGTGGGAGGGAAGCGCTGTGCCGCGCACCCGGCTGCATGGGTCCACCATCTTGCTTGTTTCTCCCGTGAAACAGCTTTGCTGTGTTTCGGAGAGAAGGGCAAGACAGGCAGTGTAATTACTGGCACCGAGACTTAACATCTTATGTCTCAGGATAGGCAACACATAAATGAGTTGCCTGGGCTCGTTCCAGGTAAACTGGTTTATGGGCGACGTCGACCACTTACCATCAGGTGTCACTTTTGCCTGTTTGCCTATCCAACTAACATAAAAAAAAAACTATTTCATTTCCATAAAACAGTTGGAGTCTTCTCTTTTTCCGCTAGAAACTTTTATTGCCATCTTTTTGAAACTTTGCCATCAATCAACTCTTCGCTCTATCTGTTTACAAAATCCATAATTTTCTATACTCTTGTACTTTAGTCTTATCAAGCGAGATGATATATTTAAATTCTAAAATATGCATTGATCAGTTGATCGACAATCGATTCTTGGCAGCGGTTTTACCACATCAATAACCGGTTGTTTTACACGTGTAACAATATCAGGCTGATCTCAACACATAGGAGTAACAGTAATAGAACCAATCAAATTTATATCTAATGAGATTTAACGGTATTGCTACTATAGAGGTCATCAGTTCAAATCCACCAGCAATATTTTAGCAATTTTTTTTGTAAGCCTTCATTGGTTACCAAAAAGAACAGATAGGTATAACTTAATTACTTAGGTATATTAACCTCGATGATTTTACAAAAAATGGATGTAGCCAACTGCCAAAATGCAGAAATTTTGAATTAAGTAAAATAAATTTCTCAGCTTCTCAAATATTCGATAAAGCGGTTTTTATTATAGAGAGGAAATATTTGAGTTTTTGTTTGTCCTGATTTAACTCAAGTACTACCTACTTGTCCGATTTTAAAACTTATATCGCCATTCAAGGCGAAATTATTCCCGAGTGACGTAGGCTATATTATATTTAAAAAAATTAAGATCACTAGCTCAATTGGCACAGTATCAATTTTTTCCGATAAAAGTAATTATTTCGCGTGCGCTGAGAAAACCATTACCGATATTATACCTATATTAAAATAATATTCTATATGTTAATATGTCGTACCTACTCACGAATAGTCACAGAAAAGCGATGGTATACACATAACTATTATAGTTAAGCAACGGTAACAATTTTTGTTTTGTTTGATAAATAATCTTTAATATTAAATTGTAAATTGCACTTCAAATTATTCGGATTGGACTTTTCGTTTACAAGTTCTGACTGGTTTAATAATTCTCTAAGTAAGAAGAATGTCACGATTTGAACAAACTGTTCTACGTTTAATCTAGCCACCGATCCAAATGTAATTAGATAGTTGATACAGTGGCTCACTCAGTAAAGGTAAAAAAATCCCACGGGAACAACGCGGGTGAAACGGCACTACTGGACCGATTAGAAAAATTGTTTCACCTACAGGTAGCTACATTATCAGCAATAAATTGTTTATCCGTGCAAAGCCGGGACGGACCGCTAGTTATAGAATGTATCAATTATAACACTACCTATTAGACACAGGTCAATTGACAATTTTAGATTTGACCAATACTTCTAATTTGCTGATTAAATTACAGCATTTTAACCTTTACCAAATTATAACGTAGGTATATTATAGTAATTAAGTAAAACTATAAAATATAAGGAAGCCATAAAACTTGATTGGTTAAACTAAGTAAACAACATAATCTAATGACTTAAGTGTATTATGATTTTGTGAAATGTCACACCTAAATAACCCAAGTGAAGGTTTGTGCGACTGGATTTAGTTATACTAAAGGAATATTTTAATATCTATGTGTAAAATGAGAATATTGCAGATACCTTCAAAGGTACTTGGCATTACCATCAAATATAATGAAATCTTCATTATCGATTTTTAATTTTTATACCTAATCAAAATATTATCCGACAATGCTTACTTACCCGCCATATTTGTTCCACTTATTAACTAGGGATGGGACGAAATTTTAAATTCGATTTAACCGAATTAATAAAGAAAAAAAAATGTTGATTTAACACACAATACGTAAACTTTCTTCCAACAAACATCTTAATTATAATTGTACATTGAATAAAAAATCACGTTTTTGGTTCACAATCACAAATGAAACTTCCAATAACGTTAATTCTTTTTTTATTATTTATAGTGTTTGCAAAAATAAAAATAATCTCTTATCTATCCACTAGTATTTAAAACGAAAATTTAACCGATGTTTTTAATTTCACCGAATGTTCGGCCGAAGTTCGAATTCGGCCTACCTCTATGAATAACATTAAATAAGGTATTTTGGTATATAATTAATAATTATAAAGTATATTATGTTACTATCACTTGTATCATAAATTAACTTTAGCCCACAGCTTCGCCCGCGTTAATTTTGATTTATATGCGGGCTGATGTTGATTATTTTTATAACCTATATCACTCAATGATAACGTCGCATTATACAGGTGAAAGACATACAACCTCTATAAAATTAGTCTCAAAGTTATAGATTAAAACATAAAACTTTATAATATGACTTAAAATCATTTGCATTTTGAATTTAAGAAGAAAAGGTTGAGCTATGCATGGTAATAAAAACGGACAGGCATCTTAGTTCAACGTACAGGTCGCTGGTCGTCGATCCAGTGTACCGTACGCTCCATAAGAAATGTACGCACAGTCCACACAAATTAACATGTCCGCGTTACACCAAACGGGACGCTCACTTTGGTGGCTACTCAATTCGGCCGGATTACCGCCCATTAAAGTCACGTGACGTCACTCTGAACAAGTTACAGGTGCTATGGTCACATCGACCCCAAAAGTCTTTTTTGCAAATCAAACCGCTCTCTTTTGCCTTACGTAATTTCACCAAAGGTAGTGCTATTTTTTAGTTTATTGACAATAAATCCTTGTTACATTTTGTTACGTAAAAAAAATACAAACATCCGAATTGAGAACCTCCTTTTTTAGAAGTCGGTTAAAATAGTGATTATTAAAATGTCGATCATCTTAATATTCCAGTCTCATCAATGTGCCGTAATAAATAAAATAGCGCTTAGTAACCTCACTAATTTGACCACATCCATCTAGTTTGAGATCTCAATGAACGTCAAACGAACCAACACGAAAGTAAATTCTATATTATTTTTTTTATCTGTAAGAGGAGTTTTGGGCTGTTCGATGGCATAGGTAGTTATCTCTAAACTGATACAGGTTAGATGCCTGCGCCCTGCACTCTTGGCGTTTATTGAAAAACGCTATCGAAAGACGGCTGATTCCAATACTCGTAAATTTTATTATTATTGTGGCCTAATGTATTGAATATGAAAGTCTGTAAATGGAAGTGAATGTATGCAACTATATTTTTTATTTACGTTACCTAGTAAAAGTTGATTGCGAACTTTAACTTATTAATTAACATAGTTCATATGTTGCTAATATAGAACATATTTATTACCGTTTATGTAACTTGACCTTTTATTTTCTTATAAGATCACCTAAAATGGTTGTTTAATATCTTATGTAGGTACATAATGTGAACGTAAACCAAGTAGTTAGGTATTATGATCATAAAATGTTGCATTTTCTGTCAAATAATTTTAGACGCATGCAAAATTTTATTCTAAACTAAATGTTTTCCACAGCTTTGCCCGCGTTAACTTAGATTTACAGCCGTATCCGGTGATGATGATTATGTTTGTAGCCTAAGTTACTATTTACAATATCAGCTGTTTGCTAGTGAAAGTTCCATCAAAATCGGTCGGTTATTTGTAAGTATAGATAATTGAGCAATTTCTGATGAATGTTATCAAAATGGTGTTTAAAACACTATGGCTACTTTACGAAAATAATATTCAAGTAAGTATGTCTAATAGCTGGAACTCGGAAATTGGATTATTGTTCTATGGACATCATCATCATCATCAGCCTCTATCCGTCCACTGCTGAACATAGGCCACCCTCAATGAACGCCAAGATGGCCGATCCCTTGCCACTCTATGGACATACAAAACATTAATAGGTAGGGACCTACCAGCTGCAATAACTTCTAGCTAGCTACATGTATTATCTTTACACGTATTTATGAAATCGTGTGACACTGAACATATTTTATCAATAATAATAAATTGGTGATAAATATTAATCTACTTTCGCTTACCGATAAAGTCCAAATAGGTTTGCTTTCATTTGTACTTGAATATATTGAATTAATTATACCTACCTATGTATTTACTTTATATTGCACTCAATATCGCTCAAATACACTGGGTTATCCGATGTAAAATTAGTTCACTTCATACTCGTAATACAAACAAATTTAAAACGAACATACATCCTAAATGTTTATAAATCGTTATCATTTCAATTCTTAATTCGCTGGAAATAAAACCATATCGATGTACATATAATATGAAATAGCTTTGATAAACCATTCAATGCAGTTTTTTTACAAACCTATTATGTTAGTAATAACTAAGAAGTAACAACTATTGCAGTCCCGACTATGTACCGGTCTTTACTCATTTTCTCTATCATTGCCTCGATAAAACAAGGACAGTCGTGAGTTTAACTACTTATCCGTTTGTATTATAGATTTATCGACTGGCCGATTTAAATCCAATCACCGCTGGCGCCGAATATGAACAAAATGTCATCTGTAGATAACATTGATAAGAAGGTCGACTTACCGGGTCGATGTCTGCATCCCAGACATCCTTCAGATCATTGGAGATGTCGAAGTAGCTCTCCATGTCGGGGCCGGGGTATATGACGGCCTCCGACTTCCACGCAAAGAAATTCCTCCAAGCGACCAGCACAAAACACAGCAACTGTCACGCTCTCACAGTCCTTTCTCGAGCCGTGCGAAAGTATTTAAAATTGCACTTAAACCGTTTTTACAATATTGAGCACTGCAATTCACAACGTTCACGTTTCACTATCGATGCCCATTTGTTTCGGATGAGAATAAATTAAAAAAGAATTCACTACACGCGAGGAATGTTAGATAAGCATAAAACTGATAGACGTACACCCACAACGAAGTGCGACCGGCGAATACGGATTACGGAGTGCCGAGCGTTCCGTTCGCCTCCCCCGCGCACCTCAGCAATCTCATTCATATTATAGTGACCACTGACTACTGACTAGTGAGTAGTGTCTAGTGATAGAGGGTAAAAAACAATCAGACGCGGGGAGAGCACTTGAACTATCTTTGTTTGATTAATTACGCTACATTGTACATATTCTACGAACCCCATTTTTTAATTAGCATTGTTTGTGGTCATTAGTCAATGTTATCATTTGGTAATTCCGCAATTAACATACTTCATTTAATTTCCAAATTTATTGCTGACATTTTAGTACAGGTATTTTGTTGTTTATAGTAACCTTTCTATGGACAAACTTCTTGGTCGTTTACTGAAGTAGGTATAATGTCAATATCGCGCATACAAATTGGTTTACGAGTTTATTGGGTTATACCTAAGGTGTTTATAATTTTATCCGTTAAATATTGCCGGATTTTTGGAAAAATATTCATTTTAGAGTAGCCAAAACGAGACGATGACGACGTCATTGATTAAGTATTGCTGGTTCCTGGCACTGAGATGATTAAGTATTGCTGGTTCCTGGCACTGGGATGATTAAGAATTGCTGGTTCCTGATAGACTGAGATATTATAAGACACTATAGGTACGTCAATATGAGTAAGAAGTAAGAACGGAATGCGATAAAACGATTCCTGATTAGACGGCTCGGTGTTGATCATCGATCGAGAAAAGCCCATATTATTATTAGTTCACTACAATGTCACTGTAAACAGCTAAAGTGATAGGTACTGTATACTTCTTAAATCTTATTGTCATTTAATGAGGCTATTGTTCTGCAATGCTTGAGTTATAGTAGGAGATATATAATAGGTAGGTACCTAATCCAACCCGACCGCGACAGGAGGCCGTGTGGTCGCAGACTGCACGGTTGACGGGGGGCAACCCCCCACTTTTACAAACCAAAAGTGAGCCAAATGGGCTCACACTAATCCGATGTAGCATTCGGGCCGTTAGCATAGAATAGAATAGAATATGTTTATTTCAGGCAAAAGAAATGCCCATATAATATACCTAGTTAGTGTAGATAGATAGATCCATCTGAAAAAAAAAGGTACCTAATATATTGCTGTGTGTCTGGTTCTGGTAGGTTTCATTATTCATGTAGCCGCAGATGTGTGTGTTTCTTTTAAGAGACTATTTATAATTTATATTATGCGTACATATGAAAATATACGGATCTCTACCAGACTTTTTAAACGAATAATAATTTATGAGAAAATAAGTTTTTTGTTAGTTTCTTCACAAAACTTTACAAATATTCGGTAACTATAAGTATATTTTTGGGTATTTTTCACTTTCCAACAAACAGCGGCGTCTCTTACGGATGATTCACAAAACGAAATAAGACCCAAAGCACCAATAGCTACGGCGCGCAACAAGTAAGCAACCTGTTGCGCCGTGCGCGCCGAAACTGTTGCTTGATAGCTGATGGGGCGGAATACGGATATTCCGCGCGAATGGTCTGCGGACTGCGACAGAATATTATCCGCAGCGGAATAAAGTCCGCAGTATACAAACTTATGGTATGGTCAATCAAATGGTTATTTGATTGTAATAATGTTATATGGTTTTGTTATGCTTATTTACGAACTTTTATCGATAATGTTACTAGGATTTTTCGATATGAACCTGCTACTTTTTGGAAAGTAAAATATTATTTTGATATGAATCTAGATAATCAGCTTCCCACCATGGTGTCGTCGTGGCGGTGGGGCTCAGTAGCTAAGGTGAACCCACCACCTTGGGCGAAGCCAACTGAACCGAGGGGTCTTCTCCTTGTAGCCCTGTTATAAGAAGAGCGGACAAAGGAGCAGTGGTGCACAAGGGGCGAGGATGGGAACCTCACTCCATTGCACTGTCTCGACGTTGGGAGGGGTTTGTTCTGTGGTGCGAGACTGACTCGTCGTAGATGGTACCCGTAACACAAGTTCTTCGAGAACTTACCACGGGACCAGATTGACGTGGTGTGAAAGCGTCCATAGATATTATTATTATTATTATTATTATATAGAACGTTATTTTATATATCGGGAATGGTTAATACGCAGCATTCGTGAAATAATGACTTTTATCAGCAAAATTTAAGCACTTAGAGATCTCTAGTTTTTTTTAACCTACCTTGGCTGACACCGACTCCAAAAGTAACTATAATGACGTGGTAAACGACAATCAGCTTAATATTGTAAATCATTTTTAACTGTATTATGTATACACGCAAAATTCAAGAAACACAGTTATTTTATTACTTTTTAGTTTAGTATTTTTGAAGTCGGTTTCAATTTTTTGTCCAACCGACCTCGGTTGGCTCACCTACGACAGAAC
Organism: Helleia helle; assembly: GCA_963853865.1. Taxonomy (NCBI): domain Eukaryota; kingdom Metazoa; phylum Arthropoda; class Insecta; order Lepidoptera; family Lycaenidae; genus Helleia; species Helleia helle. The sequence continues at coordinate 6,171,401 of OY971423.1, read as the reverse complement.
ACTAAACATCAGTAAGAGGTAGTGTCATGCTGCTACTGCTGCTCTGCAGCCGACCTGGGGCGGCACGACCGGGTGGTACCTCTCGCTCACATAACACTGGCGTCAGCTATGCTGTCGCGTTTCGTGCGGTTTTTGAGTATCCGGTGGCCCATTGGGCCAATGCAATTATGCAGTCGTGTTGCCCTCCTTTTCCCTATAGGGCAACACGACTGCATAATCTAAAGCTAGCGTTGGTAATCTCGTCGAAGATTTGACTGCTTGTTTGCCATCCTATGCTATAAAATAACATGCATACCCTATTGTCAATTTAATATCTGATGGATGTGATCGTCGAACAAAGAACAATTCAATGGAATTTAATGACACGGGTATACGTTTTAACTTTTTGTTATAAACGCCCCTCGGCTAAGCCAATCGTCAACTGTGAATCAGAATAACTCGGATAATATTGCTTGTTACGTAGACTAAAATATTAACTTCCCGTCATAATAATTATTTAAGTTTTCAAGTTTGGATGTAGGTAGGTATATAGGTAGGTATGATTACTGATACGGTGTGAAACAATCTTTCACAATTATAATATCACGTTATCAATGAGTAACAGCCTGTCATAATCATCATCAATTCCAAGCTAGAAATTATCAAATTTAGATTCCACATTAATTATTCAATCTTTATTCACATTCAACTAGTCCTTGTTCACTAGTCTCTAATTGAAGTTAGATTAGTCTAGTTAGGTCTAGTCAACTATCGTCGTTCTAAAAAAACCTAACCAGTCATAGGGACTGACGATAGAAGGGAGAAGAACAGCTGATCGTATCTTTTTCGCTCAGGCATACTCCGCGGTCCCGAGTTCACCCGATCGACTTTCACCTCCGAGCGTAATGGATCAGCCTCACTCACAGCCTACAAAAATCTATGTGCGGTGGGCCAAGGGTCCTTTTATTGAACCAGAGCTACCCACTAAAAAGAGTTCTTACTATAAAATATGTGTTTACTCTAGCTTTGTTTACCAAGAGCTCCGCTAATAGCAGTGGTTGGAATTGGCCCTCGACCCTCGTGCCTGTCAGCATACCACCATTTTGTTTATTTCTTCTATGAAACGGCTGCGCTGTGCTTCGGAAAGGGCAGGATAGGCGGTGCAGGTAATTACTGGCACTGAAAATTACCACCAGGTAAGCGACATTATTGAGTTGACTGGGCTGCGTCGCGGGTTTAATTGTTTACGTTCATGCGCGCGACACCGTCGACCACTTACCTCTCGACTCTTCAGATTGTCCGCCAGGCTGCCTATCCCAATAAAATAAAAGTAGAATAACTTAGGCAAATTCCCAAGGTGAACAATGAAAGAATGAGTAACGTACTGATGATCGCCATCAATTTAGTTTTCCTCAAATAGCCTCAATGGCTAGCGCGACCTTCCGACCAGTTAAAAACCTTTATGTAATTTGTAACGCTAAATAAATTATAGTCTTTTAACACTTCTGCCATCATGTGGAAATTTAAACTTTCAAGGGGCAATTAATAAAATCACGTTTAAAACACCAACAGTCTAAATTAATAGAAAAAAATCACTCATATAATAGAATACTTTTTACGTATTTTACCGTGGTCCTCCACAGAGAGTTTGTCCCGTGAGGGTGTGAGGGGTGAGGTTCCCATCCTCCCTCTTTGTCCCCTTGCTCTTTTGTCCCCTCTTATTATAAGAGGGGTACAAAGAGCAGCTCCCTCGACTCAATTTGCTTCGCCCAAAGTGCTGGGTTCACCTTAGGCTACTAAGCCCCACCTTCTTTTTTTTTTTTCTTTTACGCCGGGAAATGCTCTGAGGCATCCCGCCTGGGGAGTGGGTCTACCCAGGCGGGTATGTGGGACTCGCTACGCCCGAAAGATGGTAAGTGGACGCAGCTCTACCCACTAAAACCCGGCGAGTGCCACCAGTGCCGCCTTGGTGAGGTGCCCCGGATCTAGAAAACAAACAGGGCACCTCGACGGCTAGTCATTCCCGCAAGGGACCGACGCCACCTCCACAGAGGGGTTGTCCCGCACCACAAAACAACCCCTCCCAACGTCGGGACAGTACAATGGGGTGAGGTTCCTATCCTCGCCCCTTGCCCCCTGCTCTTATGTCCCCTCTTCTTATAAGAGGGGTACAAAGAGCCCCCTCGGCTCAATTAGCTTCGCCCAAGGTGCCGACTCACCCTAGACTACTGAGCCCCACCGCCACGACAAGGCCTGAACCATGGTGGGGATCAACTCTGTACCTATAATGTTGATAAATAAAAATATTTTAAATGACGCGTGTATGGTTAAATTCCATTCATCATCAAATAGAATGTTTAAATATTCCCATTTATATTTTCGTCTCTGTTAATTGCTATAGGTATATTAAAAAACATTTTACAAAAAATTAAAACCGACTTCAAAAATACTAAACTAAAAAGTAATAAAATAACAGTTTCTTTAATTTTTGTGCTTACAACATATAATCAACTTAATCTTCTACTAATGTACAAACTTTGCGTTTACCACGTCATTATAGTTACTTTTGCAGTCGGTGTCAGCCAAGGTAGGTAGGAAGGTAATGTACAGCAACAAATACGACACCGACTCCAAAAGTAACTATAATGACGTGGTAAACGCAAAGTTTGTACATTAGTAGAAGATTAAGTTGATTATATGTTGTAAGCACAAAAATTAAAGAAACTGTTATTTTATTACTTTTTAGTTTAGTATTTTTGAAGTCGGTTTTAATTTTTTGTAAAATGTTTTTATTTCTTAATTTTTTGTGATTCCGAAATTCGTCGTCTTGGCGTTCATTGAAGGAGGCATGTTCAGCAGTGGATGGATAAATGATGATGATGATGATGATGATGGTGATGATGGTGATGATGATTACGATGACCGCGACATACTATGGTGTGCTACCAAAGCATCCTATACAATTGTTAGTTACATCGACACGTAATAAAATTATCATATCATCAAGATAAACAAAACCAACCAAATAGGCATTATTGGGAATAACTAAAAAACGGCTTGTCAGATCTTAATAAAATTAATATGGGACCAAATTGGAAACACCAGCTTTCAAACAAAAAAATAACCATCGAAATCCATTCACAAACGGCGGAGATATCGTGTCACATACATACAAAAAAAAAAAAAAAAAAAAAAAAAAAAAAAAAAAAAAAAAAACATACAGACGAATTGAGAACCTCCTTTTTTTTTTGAAGTCGGTTAAAAATCAGACACGCTGTCGATTCCCTTTAATTTGATTCCATCTCGGCTGCAGCCTGTAAGATCATTATTCGATTTGGAGGTCAACAATCCATTTTGTTTACCCTATGGAAATCATCTCATATCTAACCACTGCCAATTTAACAGGCCTACTCCAGAGATTCCAAAGCAAGTTCCAAGACGAGCTGAGTTAATGCAAATTTAGGATCCAATTCTCCTCGTGAGGTGAACATCATTTTGGTAAAGACCCTTTCTTAATGTTTATGACCTGTATATATATGTATATGTGGCAGGAATATTTCGATATTAAGATACCTCGAGGTTACCCGGAAGACCTAGACCTAGAAGAACCTTTTTTATGATAGTTTGATAGGCAACGCCCATGAACACAAACTAGTTTACCTGGAACTAGCCCAGGTAACTCATTTATGTGTCCTATCCTAGGATGTAAGATGTTAAGTCTCGGTGCCAGTAATTAAACTGCCTATCTTGGCTTCTCAAATACAGCAGAGCTGTTTGAACCATGCAGCCGGGAGCGCGACATAGCGCACCTCTCCCACCAGTGATTACCTAATTGATTGTCTTACAGAAAAAATCCAGTGACATAACGGACATGTTTAAAATTTAGGAAAATACGAATTACACGATACGACGAAAAGTAATACGATTTTTAGTTTTATTTATAGACTAGCTGTTGCCCGCAGCTTCGCCCGCGTTAACGTATATTTACGGACGTATCCGGACCGATGTTGATAATTTTTTTACTTCTTTGTTATATCGCTTAAGAGAATAAGGCTGTGTTTTTAATGTAAGCTCCCAAGCGGCTTAAATTTTTCCGACTCTCACAATAATTATCCAACTATTTATCAATTATTACAGTCTTGGTAAATTATATACTATAACATGCCTCAGGAATTACTCAGATCCTATTGACAACAGGCATGAAAATCCATTTAGTTAGTTTGTACCTAGTTTTTGAGCTAATCGCGTACAGATAGACAGACGTGAGGAAGGACTTTGTTTTAAATTATATTTTTTCATTTAATATTATTTATGTTTTGCTTTATATTCTCGATCGGCGCTGCTAATAGGTGCTATTGTTTCAGTGCGGTTTAACCGGGATTCTCGCTCCTCAGCAGATTCTTGTGATCTAACTAATCTCATAGCTATTTAAATAATAATTATATATAATAATATACATTTTAATAAATAAAAAAAATAGGTTTCGGTATACATAGCGAAAGGGCTAAACATTATGTAATGGTTATCATTCAAAATACAACGAAATAGGATCGCTTGATATTATTAAGTTCGGTGACCTACACAGTACACTGATTACCCCTCGCGCGGGGCTGGCGCGGGGCTCGTGCGTGTCCCCCGCGCACACGGACCGCTCCCCACACCTCACGGTACGAAATCTGAATTTTCGCTGACCGCCTAAGCCCCCTTAACGTATTTCGATTTTACCTATTGAATCCTATATTGAAAACCTTTATTGAATTTTAACTAACACCTATACCAAAGATTATTTTTAAAACTAAATAAAATTAAAATAATAATGCCTAAACAAATATCTACCAAAACATATTAATACACGAATGAATAATCCTCCCTTTTTTTTCGCTGGGGAGTGCGTTTATGCATACCACCGGGTCCGAGGGGTCTCGGGGGTTTTGTGGGACTCTCTGCATCTGAGAAGATGATAAGGTGGACGCAGACTCTACCCACTAAACCCTAGCGGTATTCTCCACGTCGACTGGGTGATCCGGCGTGAGAGCTGTGGACGTCCACACCAGGCCACAACGGTGTGTCATCTGGCACTCCCCACTGGAGGCAGGGAGGGCGACATCTTCCTCCTTCTCCGCTTAAGGCACCTTAACTACATAAGGATGCCTTATAGCCCGGACCCGGCGGATCCCCCGATAAGCCTCGCACAGGTCCCTCACGTCGGTGCAACCGCCTGTCGCCGCCGTGCTCTCCTGCGGGAAGAGGCGTCAGTGCGCTCTTACTCCCGCTCCATCTCCTCCTTCTGTGACATCACTACCTTGCAGAAGGAGAGGACCGCCTGGCATGCACTCTCACTGTCAGTTGTCGCATCGGATGACCGCAGGGAGCGACAGGTCCGTGCCCACTTCAGCTAAACAGTCTTAAATGTACTTAATAAAGAAAAGGAAGTGCAAAAGTGCGCGCTGAAAAGCACCGTTGCAAGCAACAGGCATACAATTTATAAAATGTATTTAAAAATAATTATTATGAAGGAACGCTCCCCGCTCAACACGTCCGTTCGCAATAACAGTCAAAAATGTATGACACAAACTATATAGAGAATACTACGTATGACATGAACTATGATGCGATACGCTCGGCCTATGTCTCTGAAATTAGCTAGGTGCTCGCGGGGCTGATCCCCAGCCCCCGCCTGCCGCTTTAAGCCAAGTTAGACCCTAGTATTACAGCATAAACTTCACTGCGGTTGACGTAACGTACGACAAACTTATTATATAATATGTTGGTATAGCAGTAACCATGTCGAGGGATCGAACCGCAAAATTAAGTTTGTTTTTAATGTGTATATTTTTGCGAGATAAAAAGTACAAAGGTTGGTGCTCCGGATAGTAAAGTATAATTATACCAAGTTTCATCGTAATCGAACCGGTAGTTTTTGCGTGATGCTTGAACAAACAGACAGACAGACAAAAATTTTGTTGAAAATATTTTTGGGTTGGGTATCGATCTAGTAACACCCCCTGCTATGTATTTTTTAATTATTTTCAATGTACAGAATGTACACTTCTACAGTTTTATTATTAGAATAGAATAGATATAGATAGATAGCTGATGCCAGCGTGGTATTTATTATTCCTTCAATTAACATTTTATAGATTGCAATGGCTTATAATGCTTCTTTATAGACGAAATTCAAAGTAAACTGATTAGGAATATGAACTGGAGTTCTCGAGTCACAGAGTCTCGCCTCATGATCTTCATTAGATTCTTGGGATCTCATCATCCTTAATATTTTAGCTGCGCTTGAGTACTGAGAGAGTTTCGACCTTTTTCTAGGCATTGTGTACAAATTAATCTTCAATCAACACTTCACCAATATAAGAATTTTAATATAAATCTCTTAGCAGAAATAAAGGGTTAAGGCAACCTTTGAAACTTTCTTTCCAATATATACAAAATAAATTAAGGCTGGACCACGTACGAAACGACAATCCTTACACAACAACTTTTTTTCCCCATCGCGATGTAAAATACTGTCTAAAACGCCATTTACCTTATTTAATACGAATAATTTATTTAACAGGTAAGAATTGAAATCGTTATAATATTGTTTATAGTAAACATTTCATATTATTAGCGCCATCTAGTTGAATAGTATGCTAGACACAGTTTTAGTAATGTTTTACTTTCCCGCGGGAATTCGGAACTTTTATGGGAATACATTGTTTGAATACAACGTCAACATAAGGTATCAGCAAATTAATTTCATAAGTTGTTGTATACAAAGCGGTTTCATTACCTAATTACAGTTTTTTAACTATCCCACGGGAAATCTTTAATTTACCGGGATCAAAAGTATCCTATATGTTGACCAGGGGTATAAGCTACCACCATACAAAATTTTATTCAAATCGGTCCAGTAGCTTCGGAGATTAGCCATTACAAACAGACAGAAACAGAGAAACAAAAAAATCGAAAAAAAAAACCAAATTAGTTCTATTTCATTTCTTACATCCTCCTGACTCGGTTGTTAGCATTATTTTTCATTGTACATAAATTAGACCTCTACAGATTTATTATATTATTTATTTATTATTATAGATTTAATTTTAAAAATCAAACATAAATAAAACAAGTATATACATTTATTACCTTAAATAATATATTTCACTTAATACTCTAAATAATAATTACACTTAAAAGTACCTAAATATTAACATCCTAAACAAAAATATACGTTTCAGGTTTCTGTGACAATCTTCTTTTGAAAATCTAATATTATTATATTTGAAAATTATTGTATATAATAATAATAAAACATTTTATTGTATATAAAATTAAATAAATGTATGATTTCATTTAATACCTATGCCACTTGCCACAAAAAATAAATTTCACATTTTTCAAAAATTTTGCATTGTAAATTTTTGACTTGATGAACGCTTAGCATATTTAGTTTTATAATAAAAGTTGATTTTTTATTACACAAACATTTAAATGAGATTATGAATGCGTGGAATGTTCATCGTTTTGAAATACATATTTGCTATTCGAAGATTTTTAGTAAATAGATGTGCATTTCAAATGAGATAAATCAAAGCTGTTAATTAGCAAATACACAAATAATCACAAAGAAAAGGAGCACTTTCATGGGTTTAATAAATACATCACGAATATAGCCAAGTCAATTAAAGAAAGTGACTGTAAATTGATATTGATTCAATTTTTTAATGGTGCAGTATGTTTTTGCAAATAAAGTTATTTATTATTATTATTATTATTATTATAAATGGCTGCGCTGTATACAGTAATCTCATTGAATAATATAATATTAATATTTTTTTTAATTTTCACTCTAGAAAAATACTTTTATTTCTTTCCATTTTCATTTGTTTACGAAAGTCGCATACAAATGAACCCGCTGCCATATACAGTCCCTATCTTTAAATGATCGAAATATATATTTACATATTTTTTGGATTTAATACATTTAGTAGGTATTTTCCATTAATCATCATTGTCATTCCTTTTCCGTTTAGTACTAGACATATGCCTCCATGATCGCCAAGAAGTGCCCCCGCATCCAACTAGGGTCATCGATAGGATGTTTATTTGGTGGCACTCTTGTTGGGCACGACGAACAGCGAAGGTACATGCGTCAGCAGCGCCGGCACTCCTCCGTGTAGCACGCACACGTGGGCCACGCTGCACTTTACCAGGTACTCGCTGAACTGTACCCAAGAAGAGTATGATTTACTTTAGGGCCCTATCCCACTGACGTTTTACGAGTGTTGGCGTAGGCGTACAACGCAGAGAGAAAGTTACGTCAACGCAGCGAAAAAATCATGACAACGTTGTGTTTTTCTGACAACTGATAGAACTCCAGTGGGATAGGGGCCTTATATATTACTAGGGGTATTTCTCTCCCCACCATGGTTCAGGCCTTAGCGTGGCGGTGGGGCTTAGTAGCCTAGGGTGAGCCCAGCACCTTGGGCGAAGCTAATTGAGCTGAAGGGGTTCTTTGTACACCTATTAGAAGAAGAGGGGACAAAAGAGCAGGGGGCAAGGGTGAGGATGGGAACCTCATCCAATTGTACTGTCCCGACGTTGGGAGGGGTTGTTCTGTGGTGCGGGTCAACCCCTCTGTGGAGGTGGCGTCGGTCCCTTGGGGGACTGAATAGCCGTCGAGGTGCCCTGTTTGTTTTTTAAGATCCGGGGCACCTCACCAAAGGCGGCATTGGTGACACTCGCCGGGTTTTAGTAGGTAGAACTGCGTCCACTTACCAGCTTTCGGGCGCAGCGAGTCCCACATACCCGCGTGGGGAGACCCACTCCCCCGCGGGATGCCCCAGAGCATTTCCCGGCGTTCCATCCTCGCCCCTTGCCCCCTACTATTTTGTCCCCTCTTCTTATAAGAGGGGTACAAAGAGCCCCCTCGGCTCAATTAGCTTCACCCAAAGTGCTGGGCTCACCTTAGGCTACTGAGCCCCACCGCCACGTCAAGGCCTGAACCATGGTGGGGAGATGCAGGGATATGATGAAAATGTCGTGGAATTTATTTACGGAGCTGCTGCGCGGAAAAAACACTTCCACTGCAAACGCATCCCGAAATAAATATGAATACACACATGATATTGGATGCGCATACTATATTTTCGAAATAGCCATGATACTTATTCGTATTTAGTATTAGTATTTACCGGTGGGAGGGAAGCGCTGTGCCGCGCTCCTGACTGCATGGGTACCACCATCTTGCTTGTTTCTCCCGTGAAACAGCTTTGCTGTGTTTCGGAGAGAAGGGCAAGACAGGCAGTGTAATTACTGGCTCCGAGACTTAACATCTTATGTCTCAGGATAGGCAACACATAGATGAGTTGCCTGGGCTCATTCCAGGTAAACTAGTTAATGTTCATGGGCGACGTCGACCACTTACCATCAGGTGGCACGTTTGCCAGTTTGCCTATCCAACTAACATAAAAAAAAAGTATTAGGTAAACCATATTTGGTGTTCGTGGTCGAAGTCGACGTATCAGGCTTATCTGTCACTTTGCCTATCTGAAGCAATAAAAGTATTATTTTTATGCCGATGAAGTAAAAAATCGTGAGGAAACCAGCATGCCTAATGATTAAAAGTCTTTGAGGGTGTGTGAAGTTCACCAACCCGCACTGGGCCAGCGCATCAGTGAACTATGGCCCAACACCCTCCTCGCCTGATTTCGAGGAGACCCGTGCCCAGCAGTGGGACATGCATATAAGGATTTATATTGTTATTACTTATTCTAACGTTCAACAGGCAAGTTTTACCGACGATGGGGATACTCTCATTTGTAGGTAGTCCCAAAGATAATAGTTAAGTTCGTGGGCAACGCCCACCATTTACCGGCAGATGTCTTTACGGCACGTTTGCTTACCCAACATAAGAAAAAGGCAAACCAAAAACGCCTTCAACACGGGTGTCGTTAGATTGGACTTACCAATTGCGCAGTTTCGTCTTCAGCGGAGGCGACAACTATGACCTTCTTATTCTCGATGGCGCTGGTGAGGACCCTGTACGGGTGCAGGCCTAAAGACCTCAGCTCGTGCAGACCCAGCTGTACCCCGCTGTACGGCACGTTGATACTGCCATCTATGCAACTCTTCTCGTACCTAAAACAGACAAATTGTATTAAACTACTAAGGAGTGTTATACATATTTTCTACCCGACTGCGCCAGAGGGGTAAATACCCTGTTTAAAATAATGTTTAAAAAGAAAAATAAAACAATTCCTACACCATAAATCTAAAGTCATAGTTGGTACCTATCCCATATTAATTAGGTGTAACAAAAAAGGCAATATGTACTTACAATAAATTAGACCTGATGTCCACAGTACAACACTTCTCCTGACACGTCAACGAGAAAAAATCCGACAGGCTGATCCGCGGGCAGATCTCTGTCAGCAGCATCTCCATTGGGACCTCCACGACATCCTGGAACAAGGGGGATTTATTATAGAACTACTAGCGGACCTGACACACATTGTCCTGTATATAGATTTAGATTTTTTTTTTCTACGCAAAAGATCCACAAAGCGTGGGAGCGAGAAATTCAAATCAAATACAAATTACTCGAGAGAAAAAGAGACAGTGAATGAAACACCGATATGTCACTGTTTTTGCGGGTAAGAGGCCATAGCGTCCCAGTCTGTTTTACGTCACCGTTTATTTTGTCATTTTTTATTATTATTTACGCGGTAAAAATTGTAAATATTAAATATGCAACTATGGGGTAGTGTTCGACGAGTGAATGTGACGTTACAAGACGTAATAACCCTCATAGGTAATAAACCTAATGATACACTACACTCACACATGTATAAACATTTTTTGGTTACGTTTCCGAACTGTCATTGTTTATCTTGTACATCCTAAATCTATGGTCCTGTACGAAACATAATGTAGTGGTCCGAATTGTGAATCTAAACCATTCTCGAATCCACTTTTATGAACAGATAAATAGCACCTAGCCACTTGAACCAAAGATACGTGTAACGATTTCTGTTTTGAATTTTAGTGTAACTGGCGTCAGGTTGATGACGTGATTGACATCATTACAAGGTATTATTTCTCATAATTATTTGTTAATTTTCCATAGAGTTACATGTTAACTTGTAACCGGAAATTAACTATGTTTTCAATTTTATTACTCAGAGCTCTAAATTTATATACTGAAAACATTCAATAGTGAAAGCGTAAAAATCATGTTTTTTTGTGGTCCATGGTATTTTAAACTGTTAAGTTTAATGGTAAAAATAACTAGCTCTTTTTTTAATTTAGTTTAGTTTTCTTAAAATGTATCACATACATTAATAATCACACAGATTTTCCTGACAACCTTGTACCACCGTTTCTCATGGTCATTGATACCAGGAAGCGGGTCTAATAAACTAAGGTCCCTATAACAGGATCGACCTCGCTGAACCAGATAAGACTAAAGAAACCTGATCACTACAGAAATCATTGACGACGTTACGCAATCAAAAATAACAAGGCGCTCCCGCGGTTTTGTCTGCCCCTGAATTAAAAAAACTCTACGAATAAACCTTCCTCAATCATTGCGCTGTCAAATGAAATCCTGGCATACATAATTCAATTCAGTTAGTAGGTATTTAGTAGTAGTTCAGATTTAATCTGCAATTCTCGGGGTATTTTATAGGATAAGATTCGCAATGAGTCTGACGAGTGGAGGAGAATCTGTCACAAAACAAACAATACGCGAAGTAGAATGCTATTATAGTTGCAGTCGGTGTGTCACATGCCGAAGATCCGATGACCGTTAAGCCAATAGTGTTCTGTAGTGAAGGTCACGGAAAGACGGAGGTTCGAATCGATGAGTGGACGATCTGGTATCTTAATGTGGTGCGCTCATAGTTGCAAGTGGAGGAAGGCATTCTTGGTCCATTAAAAGAGGCGTGTTCAACAGTGGACAGAAAAAAATCGATAATCGTGTTTGATACACGCGAACAAAACGACTATTCATTCAGTTAAATATTTACATTTCGTTACTTCAAACCAGACGTCGGACGAATCGAACGGAGCAACAGTCTAACGGTCGGTGCGTCGTCACTCATCGCTGTCAATACCGACGTTTTCACCAACGCCAAGAGTTGTTATAACCTCCAATTCGCATAAAATTTACTTCATCGCCCTCCATTTTTGTCTACACTAATATTATAAAGAGGAAAGTTTAGTTTGTTTGTTTACATTGAATAGGCTCCGTAACTACTGGACCGATTTGAAAAATTCTTTCACCTATAGAAAGCCACATTACCGGCGTCAAGTGACAGCTGTGCTGTAGCGTTTCTTGCGGTTTGTGAGTTTCCGGTGGCCCATTGGGGGGGATAGGGAAAAGGAGGGCAACGCATCTGCATAACTTTTGGTTGTGTGAATGTGTGTGGGCGTCGGTAGTGACTTTAAGGCTCCGACTGCTCAGTTGCCTTTTTGTGACATAAAAAACCCTAGGCTATAAATTGTTTCCCCATGTTTCAAGCCTTATACCCCTCGTATAAGAAGAGAGGACAAAGAGTAGGGGGGCACAAAGGGCGAGGATGGGAACGTCACCCAATTGCAATGTGCCGACGTTCTGTGGTGCGAGACAACCCCTCGGTGGAAGTCGCGTCAGTCCCTTGGGGGAGTGACTAGCCATGGAGGTGCCGAGTTGCTCAACAGATCCGGGGCACCTCACCAAAGGCGGCATTGGTGGCACTCGCAGAGTTATAGTGCGTATTCAACACAGTTATGTGCCGCGAGCCCCACACACCATCAGACCCCACCCAGGCACGTAAAGGCGTTAAGCTAAAAAAGTCTATAAATTGTTAACCCATGCGAAGCCCGTCTAAATCACTAGTAGCATAAACGAACACGTGTCGCTCGAGATGGTAAGTGTTCACCCCGTCTTCTAAAGCCAACAACTTCAAAACTATAGAGTGCGACGCCCAACTTTCTCATTACGGACTAAAAAGTAAAAATTAAGGATGCGATAAGAGTTACGGCATAGGATAGGTGGTTTCTGGTAAACCTGTGCAGAAACTGCATAGGTACGCTATTTCACGGCAGTTTCAAGTTTTCAGAGGTCAGACTCACAGCGATCGGTTTGGGTTTAGGAGCTATGTTCACTCTAAAATCATATTATAAATATTTTCCAAAACAAACCATACCAGATTAACCCAGTCTCTTGATAAGTTCGATGCTACGGGTATTAATAACGGAAAGGAAAATACCATAAGTCCCTTTTCACACGTGCCGGTTGCCGGATAGCCGGCGCCGGGTATCCGGTAGCGAAGTGTATGGGCGTGCATGGCAGCTTTCACACGTACCGGCGTAATTTGCTTATATTTCGCTACCGGATAACCGGCGCCGGCTACCCGGCAACCGGACCGTGTGAAAAGGCCCTAATTGTAATAACGGTCAAATTATTATACCTATAAATACTCTATTTCTTCGTCGTCCCGCTATGTACGAGGAACTCCAAAAGCGAAGAGGATATTAGGTCACATAAGTACTGATACAATGTCAGTTGGTTAACTGCATATCCTCTCACATATTATATATTTAGACCGACATGTAATTTCGGTTTAAAGAAATTTATTCTCATAAAGAATTACAAAATTCACTTAAAATGAGAAATTTACATAGCATTTAATCCTAACATAATAATATATATGCGAACATGCTACTTACACCTTAACAATACACAAATATTATACTAGCAATAACTAACAATTACAACTATTAAATAGTGGGTAATCTTAAAATATTTTTTATTAAAACAAACAAGCATTGCATCGGTAGTGGTAGCAATATTAATATAATTTTATTAAAATTGTATTTACTAGATTTATAAGCTAGAAAATGAAACGTTACCTCGTTTTATTTAATGTGAAGAATATTACTGTGATTTTATGTGATGTTTTATCAAAATATGTATATTTATTTTTAGATGAGAAGACTTTATTTAATAGTTTATTTTTATTATTTAATATTTTAATATTTATTATATTATATGCCTGTAGATACATATTACATGCAAATATATCATACATACACAGTACACACATACTTATTATTTGAAGTAATATGTAAATATGCTCCAATCATTTCCATGATCTATTAGATTTCACTATTACCATGTCATATGTACACAGACACCAACTGTCACGCGTATATACATATATACATACCACACATCAATATACATACACCTTTTTCTCCTATTTTGTTTTACTATGTAGTTTTATATTATTTTCTGTGTAATATTTATTATTCGTTACATAAATAAATTTTAAGTAACTTCTTAAATCTATATAGATTTTCTGTTGATTTAATATAATCAGGTAATGAGTTAAATATTTGTGCGCTTTCAAAAGTGATATTCCTTTTCCCGTAGTTTGTCCGTGGTGTCAGTAAAGTTATTTTGTTTGCATTTCGTAATCGCCTTAGTTGGGGGTTTTGATGTTTCATTTCAAAAGAAATATTAGTATGCATGTGCTTTGATAGTATTTTACGTATTAGAATGCATGTGTAGTAAATGTATGTTTTGTCCAGACTCAATATTTTAGTTTCACTATATAACTTTTTTGTTGACATCAGGTAATCATAGTTAAAGAGAGTTTTAATTAGTTTATTCTGGGATGTTTGTAGTAATATAAGATTGGTTTTTGCCGCTGAGCCCCACACCTCGATCAGATAATCAATGTGTGGCTTCACTAGTGAATTATATATGGTATATCGGACATTCAATGGCAAGAAATTTACTATGCCGCGGAGGGCACCGGTTAGAGATGTCAGTTTAGACTTAATCATCATGATATGAAGCTTCCAGGTTAAGTGAATATCCAGAATGAGACCTAAGAACTTTTCACTAGCTGATTTGTTTATTAAAACGTTATCTATTGTAAGGGGAGTACTACTCGTTACATTTTTATTTTTAGCTGAAAACACAACATAGTGTGTTTTATCTATATTAAGTGTTAACAGATTGCATTTAAACCAGCGATTTATCTGATTGAGATCACCTTGGGCATCCTGGATAATAGAATCCATTTTTTTACCAAAATAAAAGAGGCTAGTGTCATCTGCATACAACGATATTTCTCCCTTAAGTTCTAGATTACTGATGTCATTTATATAGATGAGAAAAAGCAAGGGTCCTAGTATTGATCCTTGTGGGATTCCGTATGTTATGGGTGCACTAGAACTATGAAACTCAGCAGTTTTGACTATTTGAAAACGATCTGTAATATATGATTCAAGTAGTTTGTGCGCTTTTCCTGTAATCCCAATATTCCTAAGTTTTATAAGGAGAATTTTATGACTAACAGTGTCGAACGCCTTCCTAAGATCAATGAATATGCCATAATTTTCTTCTTTTTCACTGACTAAATTACATTAGAATCGGCCGTAGCATTTTTTCCATTTTTGTATGTCTGTCTGTTTGTTCCTGCTAATCTCGGCAACGGCTGGGCCGATTTTGATGGGACTTTCACTGACAGATAGCTGATGTATTAAGGAGTAACATAGGCTACAAAAATAATCATCGTCAATCCGCGTACGGCCGTAAACCTAAGTTAACGCGGGCGAATTTGCTGGCAACAGCTAGTGCATAATTTATCGTATGTATTTATATACTACTTACTTCCCAATACGCGGAACGCAAGTGCTTACTATCATACCACAAAAACATTTTCACATGGTCTGGTTGAAGTGGCAGTGGGCTGGTCACACACAGAAGAACGGATGGCCGATGGGCCATGGGTTCAAGAGTCCATCACTTCATGACTTCAACCACTAAACTGTCGCCACTTCGACTTAAGACTGATAAAATCTGTATTTACTATTTATATTAATTTAAATAGTATCCGGTTTCCGAGAAATGACATAATACTAACATAAACAACACGGTAAACTAAAACCGTACGATTAAAACGAGGAAACTATACGAGGAAGTTATATCAATAGAACCAATATGCAACATTTTGAATATGTATGCACTAATTACAAAACAGATTTCATGATAGACAGACAAACAAGATACTTGATAGTAAGTGATCAACGAAGCAATTTATTCACTCGATAACAGGCATCAGCCACTGTTCGATATAGGTCTCTGTCAATGAACGCCAAGACGGCCGATCCCTCGCTAGTCGCATTCACCGGCCACAGAGATCGTCATACCATCTCGTTGAAGATATCGAATGGCGACGCATTTTAAAATTACAGTAAACCACCTTTTGAAGATTCGATCGCGGATTCAAATTTCTACCCGACCATACTTTCAGTTTGGGCGTATCACGGGGAGGCCGAAGTCACGATAAATTCAATATAAAGTGATTTTATTGTAGTGAATTAAATTCGCATCAACATTTAATCAAATCGTTATTGTCCATTGTTAGACATCTTTCAATAAACACCGGAAGTCTGTCACCACCTTGGTCGCAAGTGTTGATGCAGGCGAAAAGAAGATAAAGTCACATATTTCAGAACCCAAATTCGGCATGCGTTGTACACATCGAGCATATAACCGGATAGAGTACTAATGTGAGCCACAAAATTCCGGAACTGATCAGTGATTTGTCACTAACGTGATAGCAATTCAACCAACCACTGATCTGTGTGTACGTCCCATCGGCCAATCATCCATCAATGGCCATCAGTCGGCCAATCAGAGCGCAGAACCGGCGCAGGGTCGCAGCACAAAGTCGGAATTAGTTTTCATACAAAACACATAACATTCTCAAGCTCCATCCTGTTTTATGCTCGATGGTTGTACGTAAGCATTGGACTCGAGCGTTTCCACTTGACTACCTCTGCCTCGATTAAAACTACCGTAACGCATGTGTTTCGGTGTGTGTATATTACATTGGCTCCAACATTCATATTTTTTTATGTTAGCTGGATAGACAAACTGACAGACGTGCCACCTGATGGTAAGTGGCCAGCGTCGCCCATATATAAACAAGTTTTTCTGGAACTAGCCCAGGTAACTCAAGTTTTTCCAACCAAGGTACAAGCCTTGTAGTCGCGGTGGGGCTCAGTAGCCTAAGGTGAGCCCAGCACCTTGTGCGAAGCAAATTGTAGGTACCGAGGGGGCTGCTCTTTGTACCCATATTATACGAGAGGACAAAATAGAAGGGGGGACAAGGGGCGAGGATGGGAACCTCACCCCATTGCACGTTGGAAGGGGTTTTGTGGTGCGGGACTACCCCTCTGTGGAGGTGGTATCGGTACCTTGAGGGACTGACTAGCTTGACGGCTAGTTCCCTGTTTGCTCAATAGATCCGGGGCACCTCACCAAAGGCGGCATTGGTGGCCCTCGCCAGGTTTTAGTGGGTAGAGCTGCGTTCACCTTACCATCTTTCGGGCGCAGCGAGTCCCACATACCCACCCGGGGAGTCCCCCCTCGCCCACGGGATGCCTGAAAGCATCTCCTGGCGCAAAAGAAAAATAAGGTACTAGGTGTTGTCAGTATTAGTCGAGATCAAAACGGATCGGCATCAGAGCGTATTATATCAGAGGTAAGTCAACATTGGTTATAAATATAAGCTAGTTTAGTTAGTCCTTACTCTCCTAAGCCCTAGGGACTTGTATAGGAGTTTACTATACTGATACATAAGACGGTCTCTTAGATGGTGGGTACAGACAGCGCGCCGCTATAAACGCATTCCTTAGAACCGGTAAATCTCGTCATCAGAAAGAAATCAAGCTAACGGAAGCTATATTGATTAATTTGTAACGTTTCGGTGATATCTTCTATTTTCTGTCTATTTGTTTGTTATTGCTGGATCAAAATCTTTCACTAAACACCAAAAGGACTCTTTTTTTGCCTTTTCTCCAATAAAGTTTTGCGAGGACGTTTCACTTTTGACTTCAGAACAACATTGTCGATATTCTTTTGCTTTAGAAGGATACGAAAAAGGATTTTCATCAGATCTATATACATCGTGGAACTGACAGTCTTCTAGAAGACTGGATTTGTCATACGTACCATGGGATCTTTAATTTCTGGTTCGTTGGTGAACCTCCTGTAGCATATGCTCCGTGGTGAGTTGCGGCACATCTCGATAGATTCCTGGCAACAATACAAAATGTTTTGTATTAAGAAGTCAGCGGAAACATCGGTTTTAATATACTAACTATACTACTATACTAACATAAAAAATAAAAATAATAAAAAAAATCGTTTACAGTCACGGCATTCTAATCGATCTTACTACAAACGCGCGCCAATAGATGTGTCACATCAATAAGTAATATGTATAAATAAACAGCAACAAATTGGGGGAATCACAGTCACAACCCATCTAGGTATAAAGTTCTCATCAATACAAATTAATCAAGCCCAAACACAAGGGTACTGAAGTAAATCGTCGAGGAGTTCCCTCGACTATCTTTCAGCTCCAGCATCAGATCGAAAACACAAAAAAAAAGGATTTTGAAAAGCGGTCGACAATTGACGGAGAAATCGGTATACATACATTTAAAAAAATACCGATCGAATTGAGAACCTCCTTCTTTTTGTTGAAGTCGGTTAAAAATTAACAAATGACGGCGTCATGCGTCATGCCTTTACAGTTACGGCATTTTAGTCGATCTTACTACAATCGCGCGCCAATAGATGTGTCACATCAATAAACGCATCTAACATATTCATTCCATTTCATATTGGACATTGTGTTTTGGCCTCTTGTATAATATTTTAAATGCACTAAATCTATTTCTTTCCTATCTCCAATTTGCGCTAAAAGGAGTCTTAAATGTTTCAGGACTATAGCAATCTCTCGGCGTGTTAAGTGAAAGCCTCGGAGTAAACATGTACTTTATATGTACCTATATTATAAAACCATGTCCTTCGGTCGATAAAAATCTTTATAATCTAAGACGTGACATGAGAAACTTATGGGTATTTTTGCAGCACAAAATACTGCTTTTCCACTCAACTAAGTTCATTAAACTGAAGGTTCCCAATAATTAACGGTAAATGAAAGCGATAAATAATATTTTTGACAAAAAATACCATGGTGCTCATATGGCACCGAGCCGTATACTAATGAGCGCTGCATAAATGATGAAACGAGTTAAATAGAAATGGCTAGGTCATCGACTCTAGACTTACACGTGCGAGTGGCAGGTTTGACCACCCAATTGATTTTCAAAAAAATATAGTACTAACTTTCTAGAACCTAGAATTACTGTGAAGCAGAACAAGAATATATTTTTATTACCAGATGCTTCTTTCTTCTTATAATTTTCAGGTTAGACGTAAAATAGTTAGGTTTCAGGGCTCGTCAATCCTTGGCATCGAGAATATAACCGGATAGTATATGAGCCATACAATTCCGAAACTTGTCAGTGATTTGTAACTGACAAGTTAGGTAGTAGAAATTCAACCAACTAGTGATTTGTATATACGTCCCATCAGCCAATCATCCATCAATGGCCATCATTCGGCCAAACAGAGCGCAGAACCGGCGCAGCGTCGAAGCACAAATTTGTCGGAATATGTTTTCATATAACACACAACATTACTGCTCCATTCCGATTACTTATATACTCGATGACACTTGGTCTAGGATCAAAGGAAATCTGAGGCAGCAATATCACGAGACACTAAAATTCTTTCACTAAACTAAGTCTACTAAAACTAAACTAGACTAAAAAAAAGTCTTATAAACGGTTTGTATTTTTTTTTTCAAAAATCACAACTGCATAATATAATGATATAATGATTTGTCACGGCTACAATAAAGATTAGATCCGGGGATCCCCGGCCTCTACAAAACAATGTAACCTTAGAATAATAACACTATAGAAACCTAGTCCGCGCACCCATTTTGAAGCACCTTTGATGGAGCCATTAATGGCTCCAAACGCCGGCCCGCTCCGTAGTCTTCTATGTCAAAGTGAGTCGAACGTGTCTCACGAAAAAAAATTATTATGACGATTTGTACAGTTAAATTGTATCACAATACATCTGAATAACAAAATAAATGTAATAACATCACTTTTCACAGGAAATCTTTTAATATTTCGTAGTATCTTGTAATTAATTAGGTTTAAATAAAAACAGTATTTTTCAATGCTCAGTGTTGCCCGATTGTGAAAATATTTTTACTGATTATTTTCCCCCACTGATTAAATTTAAAACAGTTGCTACTGATATTTACGTAGGTACGTGACAAGTTCTCGAATTAATGTGTTTGTGTGATTTAACGATATCAAATACAAACAGTGAAACAGTAACAAACATTCATACGTCTATACAGATAAACTTTCGCATTTATATTACAACAAGTTACAAGTTTAAATAGTAATATGTATAACAACTTTACATTACTACTGTGTTTCATGCCAATAAAAAATAAATATAAAAATGTATATTTTACTAATTACTGTTATATTTTCTTCGTTTCATATAAATAAACATTCTTGTAATATAACAATTATACATACTAAATAATAATATAGCTTGTGTATACATGGTTATGTAAAGTTGGTATAAATTAATACATAAATAGATATGCCCACCTAGCTATTTATGTATTATATATTATTGCTATAACAAATTGTTATCAGCGGCCGAATCATTTCCCGTTTTCGGGAAAATTTCACCACTACTGGCAACATTGAATCGATTTAGTGCTTCATTTTTGACAGAGCGCTTGTATGAAGACTGACCTTCTATAGTGTTATTATTCTAAGAATGTAACATTAATAATTCCTAAAATCTCCCTTTAAATTATATCAATATTAATCCTTCTATTATAAAAATGGAACTGGTTTATAACCTAGGAGCTAGAAGTCTTGACAATTATTAATTAATTATTTATCAATGTACATACAAACTGGTGGACCCAACAGACCTTGCCTCGTACAAAACAGGGAGGGATGCGCTGTGCCGTGCTCCCGGTTAAATGGGTATCATGGGCATGGGCTGCATCTTGCTTGTTTTTCGCGTCAAACAGCTTTGCTGTTTCGGAGAGAAGGGCAAAATTCTGTGTAATCACTGGCACAGAGACTTAACAGACTAGCCTAGGTAACACATAAATGAGTTGCCTCGGCTAGTTCCAGGTAAACTAGTTTATTTTCATAGGCGACATCTTTATGATTCTCGAATTTACTTGAAAAAACAAAAAAAAACATCAAAATCGGTCCAGTCGCTTACATTCTTCTGTGTGTCTTCTGTTAATGACATAATGCCCACTGTTTCCCACTGAATATCATTACCAGACCTTCGCCTTACCTTGACACACTCTCCAATATCAATCTCGGGCAAGTCAGAGAACAGCAGGATGCACTCGTTGAAGCCGGCGCCCAGCAGCGTGTCACGCAACTGTCGGAGGAGCCCCACGCCTATGAACAGCGCCAGCGACGCCCCCTCCACCAGAAGAGCGTCCCACAAATGGACGATCTTGTGGAGTGGGAACACATCTGCCGAACATCTGTTATTTCATAAAGGTATCCTCCAAATCAGGCAAGGGGATATTAGGCCAAGTTTAGCCATACTTCATGCGGTCTAAGAATGTTAATTTTAAGAGAGTTGTAGAGTATGCCAATAACGAGTACGCTGGGTCAGCGCGGATAGACGATTTTTAGAAGGTTTTCTCGTGACGTTATGGTACATCTTAAAGTTACGTACCTAGTTATCAAGCACATACATATCCCTATCACATATACATACATACCCCTTTTTTTTTTCTTTAACGCCGGGAAATGCTCTGAGGCATCCCGCCTGGGAAGTGGGTCTCCCCAGGTGGGTATGTGGAACTCGCTGCGCCCGAAAGATGGTAAATGAACGCAGCTCTACCCACTAAAACCCGGCGAGTGCCACCAGTGCCGCCTTGGTGAGGTGCCCCAGATCTGTTAAGCTAACAGGGCACCTCGAGGGCTAGTCAGTCCCGCAAGGGACCGACTCCACCTCCACAGAGGGGTTGTCCCGCACCACAGAACCACCCCTCCCAACGTCGGGACAGTACAATGGGGTGAGGTTCCTATCCTCACCCCTTGTCCCCTCTTCTTATAAGAGGGGCACAAATAGCCCCCTCGGCTCAATTAGCTTCGCCCAAGGGGCTGGGCTCACCCTAGGCTACTGAGCCCCACCGCCATGTCAAGGCCTGAACCATGGTGGGGACACATGTATGTATGTGTCCCCACCATGGTTTTTCTCTCACCCATCCTACTAACATAGTGCGTGAAAGTTTCTTGAGGAGAACTTTTTTGAGAGAATTACTCAACTAGCTGTTGCCCGCAGCTTCTCCCGCGTTAACTTAGATTTACAGCCGTATCCGGAGTGATGATTATTTTTGTAGCCTAAGTTAATTTTATAACATCAGCTATCTGACAGTGAATCCCGTCAAAATCGGCTCAGCCGTTTTAGAGATTAGCTGGCACGATACACTTTCGGATCGGTACAGTAAGTGAACAGATGGCTCACTTAAGAAATATTCGAAAGGGGGACGCCCCTTCCGCACCCCGCAGGGGACGCGGTTTATCGCGCGCGCTGCTCGGGAGAGCAGGATTTGGACTAGTCAAATCCGATACGGTTGACGAATACTTTTACGGTTGAATTTAACCTATCATCATGAGGGCCGGCCCTCATCCCTCCCTCTGGAGAGGGAGGCGGGTCACGCGCGGTGCCCAAGCAATCTAGCATTGGCGTAGTGCTACTGCTGTTAGCGCGGTCTGGGTTTGTGTCTACTCGTATCGGATTCGAACCTAAGCTTTCGCGATCGGTCCAGCTCTATAGCTCTTTTACCTATACTATTATGAGATGAGTCTATCTAATTCATATTTAAAGCCGCCTATAGCATACAATCAGACACAGTCCAAAAAACAGGTTTCACTGAACACAATAATGCAATAGGTCAACGAGAGGACACTCAAATGTTAGCGCATTGCATGTTTCATGGTCATTTTCCTCATCCTTCAAGTGACATCTGTCGTATATAGCTAGCTGTTGCCCGTAGCTTCGCCCGCGTTAACTAATATTTACATCCGTATACGGATAGATGATGATTATTTCTATAGCTTAGTTACTCCTTATAACATCAGCTTTCTGCCAGTGAGAGTCCCATCAAAATCGGCCCTGCCGTTTTAGAGATTAGCCGGAACAAACAGACCGACAAAAAATGTAAAAAAATGCTATTTTGGTATATGTACCGTGTATAGGTACATCCAAATGCATTTAATAAAAAGTGGTTATTTAAATGTTACAAACAGACACTCCAATTTTATTTATCTGTATAGATGAGTATACGCATTTGATTAACAAATTATTTGATAGCTGATGTAACTTGTGGCTGCAGAAATGCTGTTATTTGTAATGGTGGTGGGTGGTAAATGGTAACAGTATAGTACCTATATATCTTTTAATTATATACCCAGCTTATGCAGTTAAAAGTTAAATTGTAATAAATAAGATAACCTCGATCGATAAATCTAAATCAATAAAATATGCCATAATTTTGTATCGTCATAGAAGTGATTAGTGAACATTTTTCTTGTTTTACAGCTTCTCGAATATCAATTTTTGAAGTGAAACTTCTTTGCATGAGGTTAACATTTTTACGGATGAAACGTCACGAAAATGTGCAAGGTTTTTGTCCAAGAAGAGGGAAAGAGTGATTGAGACCGATTGAGAGAGAGTGAGAAAGGGCGAACTTAGCATGAAGCGCATAGCCATGGAGTGACAGTAGGGAGCAAGCGAGTGAGAAAGATCGAGAGAGAGAGTGAGATAGAGCGAACGTCGCATCGCAAGTTTCGGAAATAACTTTAAAAGGCTTTAGATTAGTATAAAATATAAACGAGATTTAAAAATTAGTTTGCCAAATAAGTTTAACTTCTGAATTTTTTTTACCGCACCGCACCGTACGGATCGCATTTAAGGTTGGTCAAGACGACGGTGCGAACTCTAACAAAATGAATACTATCTAACCCGGACATAGTGCGCGAACAAGTGTGTTAGAATGAAATGCACAATGATTCATTCCTAAAAAGACCTTTTAGCAAAACAGTTATTATAGAAAAATTATTAAGTATATATTTTCAAAATAAATTTATTTCAACTTTTGATTAACTAAACTATGTCTGTACGGGCTTTATTTTTTCTTGGTTTGCTCCATATACTATTTATTTTCGCCCAAAGTTGGGCCAAAACCAGTGTCGAAATACGAAAGTTTAGAAGCTCGTATTTTTTAAATGTATCATCATTTTGTTTCGGGTTTTGGGTGCATACAGACATAGATAATGACGGGATCAATTTATATTATCCTTAGTTTTAATGGTCAACGTCAAACATTGTAGTAATTACTGTTCCACGATTGTATGGAAATATGAGCGACTTGTGTAACCTTAAGTGTCACTTTCAATACAAAAAAACTAAAATCCATTGCGTGTCGCACTAGCGGTGCGTTATAGGTATAATGGTTGTTTCTGAATTTAATTAGTAGAAACATTTTTACAACACATTAAAATGTCCTTATCATAGTAGCATTGCTTGCAGACTCTTTCTGTGAACAGTAGAGATGGACGTTTCAAACCATAACCAGTTTCAATAACTATCTATCAGCGCAATAACGAAAACTATCTATTGACGTTTCAGAAACTATTTATCGAGCAAAACTATCTATTGGTGCGACGCGCGCGACGTCACACATAATACGGTATCGCTATTCGCCCGTCGCCGTTTCGGTATCGAGAAATACCGAATAACTGACCGAACCGAAGTACTTAATACGAACGCGACAGAGAGAGTGCTATACGTAAGAGCGAGAATCCGCTTATAAACTGACTTCCGAGTTCCGCGCCATTTCTGTGCGCTCTCGCTCAAGACACAAAATAAATATTTATTGTAATATTTATTTTGTGCTCAAAATGATCTAGCTATGATTTGAAAAATTGACACCTGTTTTTTTTTTTCTTTTTTTTTTTTTTTTTAATGTTACTTGGATAAGCAAACTGGCAAACGTGCCACCTGATGGTAAGTGGTCAACGTCGCCCATGAACATAAACTAGTTTACCTGGAACGAGCCCAGGCAACTCATCTATGTGTTGCCTATCCTGAGACATAAGATGTTAAGTCTCGGTGCCAGTAATTACACTGCCTGTCTTGCCCTTCTCTCCGAAACACAGCAAAGCTGTTTCACGGGAGAAACAAGCAAGATGGTGGTACCCATGCAGCCGGGAGCGCGGCACAGCGCTTCCCTCCCACCGGTACTGTTTCTTTAACAATAAATGCAATTATTGGATTTATTGGTAAAATGAAATTGGGTTACTCGGTGCGGTCAAGGTCATTTCAGCACTTGCTTTTGGTAGCATTTACTATATAATTGAATTACTACAGTTTATTAGTTTAAATATATTATAATTACTCTTAGCAGTCAGTTGTGTAAATTGAGAGTACCTACTTGTGTAAAATATATAATATTACGTGTAGGTAATGTTGGATTGTAAATGCTTCGGGTAAATAATATGTACATTTATATAAAGAAATCTCAAAAGAAATAATTAAGTTCGCAATACATAATAGTAGGTAGTAATATTTAACGTAAAAAACTTACGACAAAATTTTAACTCGATCTGTTAATATAAATAAATAATAATAGAAAGGGTCCAAAAACTGTATTGCTCGATAATTAAGCACTAGGCAGATATCAGAACAGCTAGCCAAAGCCGCTATTCTGTAATAGATAGTTTCCAAAATAAATAGTTTCAGAAACCGTTATCGCGCTGCGATAGATAGTTTCGTTTTGATACGGCAAAATCGCGAAACTGTATTTAACACCTTTAGTGAACAGTATTCCGCGAATCACTTCTGTCTATGACCCCGTGTAGATATTTATATTGAACACTTGAACCCGCGACCGCTGCGTAAGAGGTAGTATCATTTTGCTTTGTAGCCGAATTCGGCCGGCACGACCGGGGTGGTACCTCTCGCTCACGATGTCAACATCAAGTGACAGCTACGCTGTCGCGTTTCGTGCAGTTTGTGAGTTTCCGGTTGCCCATTTGGGGGGAAACGGAAAAGGAAGGTAACGCATCTTCATAAATTTTAGGTGTGCGGATGTCTTTGGGCGTCAGCAGTCACCATAAGGCTCCGACTGCTTGGTTGCCTCCTTATCACAAAAATAAAAGTGTCCAGCTGTCCGGCTTGGCACTCGACCAGCCAGCCGCCAAAACGATACTCACGCGAGAACATGGTGAGGAACCAGGGTATGGCGAACAGCTCGGGCACGAAGCTGATGTGGTGCAGATGCGTGGCCAACGCGGGCTCGTGGTACGCCACCACCTGCCAGAACTTGGCCAGGCACTCGCGGATCACCGCGCTGTTGTCCTTCAGGAAGAACTTGTGAAGGAACTTGGGCACGAACGCTGACAGACACGCGAACGCGCGAGCTGTGGAAGGGGAATCGTTATTTTCAATCATATCTCGGGAAGTAATGGCGACTGGTTTCATTAACATTATGTGCTTTTAATATTACTGGATGTTTATATTATCGCCATATAACCATAAGGACTCTTCAAGCTTTCTCGCGATTGCACCCACCCCAAAATTTGAAAAGCCCTTTTAATTAATAATATGTTTTTTTTTTTTTATAGAAGAGGGGGCAAACGGATAGTCGGTTCACCTGATGGTAAGTGAAGAGCGACATCCACAGACACCCGCTACACCAATGGATTAGCAGGTGCGTTGCCGGCCTTTCAGATATGAGTATGTTCTTTTCTTGAAGGTCCCTAAGTCGTATCGGTTCGGAAACACCGTAGGAGGCAGCTGATTCCATATATTAGTCGTGTATGTTGTAGAGTTCTATGAAAGAGTAGGTATTTTGTGGGCATCTACAGACGGGAAATATACTGAGAGTTAGTATACACAGTAAGGATCACAGTATCATCATAAGATAGAAAGAAAGAATAAGCTTTGACATGATGTAAAAAAGGTTAAAGGTCAAAACGTAAGTCAGCACGGAATTACCTTCATTACAGAAGTTGAGGTAGAGGAACGGAGCGGTGAGCGAGTCCAGGCCCTGCCAATACACGTACTGGGGGTTGGTGAGGAGCCAGGCCTTCAGAAGGCGCTTGAGGGCCGCGTGCCCCGCGCCGCCGCACAGCAGCCAGCAGTATTGGTGGCAGCGGGGGATGTCCACGTCGATCTATAGGGAACTTTTGATGTGAGACTTGGCGCGCTTTGACAGTTAAATAGACTCACTCGTGACGTCATCATACGCGCGGTTTTTAAAATATCGTGTCCCTTTGTGTGTCTGAAAACTCCTACAGCACTGTGCCGATTTTAAGGAAATTTTGCAATTGTTAGAATAGAATAGAATAGAATTTATTTATTTGCAGAGGCATGGTACATCAGAGATCGTCATTAAACAATAGTTGTATAAAATCCATCATGCTTCGCCGAAAAATCAGCATGCAAATGTTTACAAAAGTTTTTTATAACTAGGTAGTAGGTACATAATTACTTTACATTATAATTGTTATTAAATGTCACAAAATGAAAAGTCATTAATAAAGTTAAAATTAAATAAATTCAAATAGACAATTACATTAATAGCATTATAAATGAATGAAGTTTGATTATATGAGAGAAAAATTTAATAATAATATTAATAATATATACCGTTATTCACATACATTAATTATTTATAAAGTCTTTTAGATCCTAAAAAACATTTTTCTATTAACCATTTTTTTTTCGTCAAGGAATTCCCTAACATTGTAGAAATTTTTTGTCAGCAGCCAGTTTTTTAGTTTTTTTCGAATTGTCTCTTAGGTAGGCATTTTATTTGAGACGGTAGATTATTAAATATTTTTATACACTTATATACAATTTATATATTATAGCATATTTTTTTTTAAAATAAAACTGTGTTTGGTATTTTATTCAAAATTAGTCTTTTTTGATTCCGTAATTGTTTAATAGGAATAGTATCCATTAGGGTTGTGAATTTTTCCCTGTTATTTTTAGCAAATTTGGCAATTTCAAATAAGTACATATCATGTATAGTTAATATGTTCAGTTTATTAAATATTGGTCTACATGATTCCCATGGAGGGATATTAACTATTGCCCTTACGCATTTTTTTTGAACAATAAATATTTTCTGTATTTTGGTAGTTATATATATATAATGAGGCCGTATCTTAATGTTGCCGATACATAACCATGATATGCCATAAGAGCAGTATGTATAGAAGCTGTATTCGAGAGTCTTCTCAAGATGTACACGAATTTATTTAATTTGCTGCAAACTTTATCTATATGGGAATGCGAATTACAATATTTATCAATTATTATTCCTAAAAATAACTGTCTTTTAGTTCGGTAAGTTGTTGTCCTTCATATATTTTAATATTTAATTTTAAAGATTTTATTTTCGGCTATGGAATTGCATAATTTTAGTTTTATTAGAATTCATTTGTAAATTATTGCACGTTAGCCATTTAATTAAAGATGTCAGAGTACCTACTGTTAATGTCCGATTCAATATTATTCATGTCAGATTTTTGCGGAGATCGGTGCGTAATTAAAATCGAAATGTCATCAGAAAACAATGTCAAATTATAATTAGTGATACCTGTAATATCATTTACGAATGGAATAATAAGGGCCCTAATACTGTCCCTTGAGGTACACCATAACGTTTAATTAGATAATCTGATCTATATTGATTCAGTTCATTAGTAAAGAGTATGTTTTCTATTTCGGTGCATTGTTTTCTTCCTGTTAGAAAAGATTGTATCCAATCAAGAGCTGTACCCCTAATTTCTAATTTATTTAGCTTTTCGATTAATATATTATGTACCACATGTGTCACAGTCGAAAGCTTTGGTGATATCTATAAATATAGCCGTAGAGAATTCTTTTCTATCTATACTATCAATAATTCTACTAGTAAGATTAAAACACGCGTTCTGTAGATTTATTCTGTTGAAAACCAAATTGTTCTTTTTTATAATATTAAATTTATTTATGAAATTAATTATTCTTTTATGCACCGCTTTCTCAAATATTTTTGAAAATATGGGTACTAATATTATCGGGCGATAATTTTGCATCAACCTATTATCACCTTTTTTATACAGGGGTTTAATTATTAGATACTTAGATACTTTAAGCTTCTCAGGAAAGCAACCGTTAATAAAATATAAGATTATAAAGTAAGTGAGAATCGGTGCTAATATGCCTTTACAGTCTTTAATAATTTTCATTGAAATATTGTCATAGCCATGTTCCAGTTTAAATACATACTAGGCGCTGTTTTTGTCTATGGATCGACCTGTACTTGTTGGATTTGAGTGGCAAGTTCGTTGAGGGAGGCCTATGTTCAGCAGCACACGGATGAAGACTGATGATGATGATGGCAGTATTGGCCACTAGTAAATACATAAATATTAATAAAAATTGCCTACACTTGAGAACTTAAATATAAGGAATTTCTGAAAATTCATGTTCATTTCATGAATTATCCTAAACTCCAACAATCAAAAACAAAATCAGCAAGTTTACAAGTATGGACCTTCTAATTCCCAATATAATATATTTATTTTGTAGGATTGGAACACGCTATATGTACATCAGACTACACTATTGTCTATTGCCCCATGCCGTCATTTGTTTAAACTAAATAGCGTCGTTGCTAGTACTAATGGACTGCTCACAAAATAATGAATGTACTAATTACCTGCCTATCAGTAGGCGTGGGAGTTTCTTTGTCTATCCTCTCATACTGGTCCTCTATATCCCCTGAAACACCGAGCAGGGCTGCCCAGACATCCCCCCGCACCAGGGGCGGGATATCTACCTCCGCTTCTGCTCTTATATATTGAGCAGTGTAAGGATAGCCCTAAAAATAGATGTTTTATATTTTATATAAATAGTTCAATCATTACACTTTTTATTTTGTAGTCATTGAACAACATTTTTTTATATCTTTCGCTTTTAACACCACGTTAATCTGGTCCCGTGGTAAGTTCTCGAAGAACTTGTGTTACGGGTACCAGACAATAGAAATATATTTAATATTTTTATACTACCTATACATAATATATTTAAGATTTTTATTATACAAGGTTGATAAAAGCGAAAGGCATTAAATTAAACCACGTATACAATGTACCATTTTCAGACTACACACCAAAACTTAGACCAATAGAATCAATAGTTTTAGTCACAGGAAATTTTTAAAGTCGCTCTGCTTTGTTCAACCCGGTGAGACGCAACCTGTGCCGCATTGACGCAACGTGCTGTGCGACGTAGCCTTTTAGATTCGAAGGACATTTTACTAAAACTATTTTTTTAATACTCTCAAACTATTTTTTTATAGTTTCGGATTAACCGTAAACATGTGGTTTAATTTAATGCCTCTCGTTTTTATCAACCTTGTATATTACACATCCATGACCCAGGAACATAGATTTTTTTTTGTTCCCTGGCGGGATTCGAACCCGTTATCTCCGGCTTGATGGCCAAGGCCTTGAGCCACAGAGGTCGACTCGACGACAACATGAATGATTGATGGGATTTTTATTTTATTCTAAGTACGAGTTTTGTTAGTCGAATGTTCAACCCATGGCAAGTCAATATTAAGTCAAAAATATTGTAGTTTTGTCTTTTGTATTATAATTTTATCGTAAATATTAACATATTTAATTGACAAAAGCCCAAACGAATGTTAGAAATAATTTGAACATCACAAAATAATATTATTTTGTTTTCATCAGAATTTTTTTGTAATCCTTATTAATCTTATTTCATTAACTCATTTACTCACATGCAAAAGTCTCTGAAACCATATTAACCGGTGGAACTGGTATTCTGTGTCTTTTTCTCTGATAATCTTAGGCAGAGCCACTGCATCAAATTGCTTTCTCCTCTCATGCATTAGTGGGTAGAATTCCTGTGGTGGAATGTGAGCGAGGCGATTCCTTAGTAAACCTAAACTGTACTTAGCGAGGCGTCTATCAAATAACGCACCAGTTTTACCTCCCACAGTACATCCATCTAAAAGTATAGCTCTGGAAATATAAAACGCCACTTGAATCCTTAATGTTACGGAGGACTTGTGATTCCCAAAGTTCGGAATTTCCGACTGATATCGGACCTGCGACTTTGGTTCCGATACTTTTAAGTCGGAGGAATTGAAGAGCGAAGGAGGCAGCGTGTTCGAACAAGTTTATACTTATCACGTGAGGAATTACTACTAAGGACTGTTTGATGTCTTTTTTAAATCATTCGACTTGTTAAATGTTAACTCAAAAAAGGGCATCACTTTTTGAAAACCAATTTGAACCTGCTCTTAGCAAATCTCTCATCTGCTTCCATATCCGCCTTCGACTCTGATATCGGTTCAGATAACCCAAATTTAAAAACTCTTACTTAAGTTCCAATATAACCACTTCCGTAACATCCCTAACTTGAATGTGATGATTATTAACAAGAGTGGGGTAGTAAATAAGGAAATTTCCATTTTTTTTATTTATGTTATAATAATAGCACTAAAATCACAATAAAGCCTATTGATTTTTTTTTCAATTATCTCCATAAATGACGAAGGTATGATACTTTACCTGTCGGCTCTAAAACTTCTCGGCGCGCGGCCTCTGACGTCACAAGTCTCCCGTGGGCGAGACTTGTGACGTCAGAGGCCTTGTGAGTCGCGGTCCATCGCTTGAGTCAAACCGCCTTACCCACACTATTGACCTAGTGAGACTTGTGACGTCACAGAGCAAATGCTCCGCGCGCGTTTGGGATTCAGTAAAAGTTGATTCGTTTTCACATTTTTCAAGGTATTGAAATTATATATTGTAATAATTTCTTTGTCTTGCAATTTATATAAGAATTTTATGTTTTTGTAAAAATAAAAACTTACTTATTGTGTTTGTACAATGAAGTTAAAGTGAAAGCAATAGAATAGAAGCATCTGGATATGTAGCTTTGGACAAATTGGTACATGGACTTACATTGGCATAGACAGAATAGGGGGACTGTTCTTGATAAGTCCATTTTTCTTCAGCTCTGCTTGTATGTCACCTCCCGCTAACTGCCACAGATGATAAAGACATTGCAATTTACATCCCATCAGGCCTCTCGGTCGTTTCACATCTACTGGCTTTTGACTATTTATTTGTGTGAGATCTTCCACTAACTCTGAGAATGTTGCCCTTTCCTTAGGATATATCTTCAGACACTTTTCTATGATGTTTCGAATGTTATCTGGCAAGGCCTGGAACACATTATTTACAGGTTTGAAAAAGTAACAAAATAATAATTTAAAATATATTATGTTTATTGAGATTTTAAGCAATTTTCCCAATTGTCTAGAACTTCCTTCTAGTTGGAAGACAAATTACTATCTTCTCAAGAATAGCCTGACAATAATTGACCTAATGGACACAAGAATACTGTTACATGCAACCATCCCGCTACTGTCTCAAATTCTTGTTTAGGTGCTTTGAACGACCATTCTTTTTTTTTATTGAGTGGGTCAACTTATATATTTTGTTTTTTTTTTAATGTCACAAGGAGGCAACCAGGCAGTCGGAGCCTTGGAGTCGGAGCAGAGGTGGCTACCGACACCCATAGACATCCCCACAGCCAATAATTATGCAAAAGCGTTGCAAAAGGATTGCAAAGAGTGAATTGTAGAGTATTTTTAATATTCAATATACCTTATAAGCATCTAAACAGTCATGTTCCCTAGCTATTCTCTCAGCAGGATTCACAGCGTGAACTAGTGTGAGTATTCTTCGGAGTATCGGACCAGGCTTAAGATTATTCCAGAGTTTTCCAATGCACAGTTCTAGAAGAATGATGCCAAATGTCCATACATCAGCAGCTGGGCCACCACCATTTAGAATTGTTTCTGAACTCAAATATCTAGGTAGCCTGGAATTTCAGAATGTACACTTTGATTTATTTTAATGTAACATTGTAAATATTGATATGCATTGAAAGATGAGAACATACCTAATAAATACTTTTTGTGTTGTTAATGTGATTTAATTGTTTTGAAATTAAAAAGGAGAGGGGCAAAATCTTACCCAAGTGGAAAAGGAACTTCATTTCCAGCATTTGTCATGAAATACATTCCATAATTAAAAAGCTTCACCCTTCCATGCTCATCAAGGAGAATATTATCATCTGAGAGTGTTCTGTGAGTTATTTTTTGTTCATGTAAAAATGCCATTGCTGTTGCTACTTGCAAAGCAATATTTATTACTTCTTCATGTGAGAACTTGGAAGTATATTCCGATAGAGATTTACCAATAACTTCAGCTACAACTATGATTCTTTCTGTAATTAAAAGGATCTTTTTTAATGTAGTGAAATATATTAAATGTCAAGATTAAAAGTAATATAAATAATAGACATATAGCCCTGCTTTAAAATTAAAATAAGGTATCTACATTAGGAAATAATTTTGTGGGCGTAAATCTAGTGTAAAGTTTATTGACAGTAAACAAACCATGTTTTCCTCTAATAATATCTAGATATGTGCATAAGTTAATGTGTTCTATCGTAAGAAAACGTTGAGCTCTGCCAAGAATGGTTATAGAACTGGGAGTCAAAGGTAGTCCATTACTGCCACAAGTTTCTCCTGGGTGATTTTTAGCAAAAAATGTACAAGCAGCGAATTTAAAATCATTAGTTCCACTCATGATGTTTTGTTAAAGTTTAATTTTATATTATATGATATTGTGGTATTTTTATTGCAAAAAACTTTTGGGCGGTTGCTTATGAGCAATTATATTATTAATTTAAATGCAATTAAATTTTATTCATCAATATTTCTCTATATTGAGGAATGAGGAGACAAATAACAAAATAAACAAACTATGAAGTTTATAACTTTGACTGTTTGACATTGATTTTTTTTTTTTTAATAATATTTTATGGCTTTGACATTATTTTTTTATGGACTGCACATAGTGCATTGCCAATGATGAGTTAATATTTATACTATACTGTGGAGAAACTGCGGGAAATCTCAAGGATTTCCCACAGTTTCACCCCGCTAGTATCCATCAGTTTCGCCCCCCTAGCCCCCATCAGTTTTGCCCCCCTAGCCCCCATCAAGCAACTATCACTTCCCATTCTACCCATCCAGAATAATCCACCATAATATTCGACAACCAATTACATTATATATTACACAGATTAAGTTTTTAAAATAAATACTATAGAAAACCGCTCCGAATGAAAAAAACACAAAAATACTTTTATACTATACATATATGTTTAAAATTTTTATTATATAATACACATATTTAATACTACACATCCATGACCCAGGAACACAGAAAACTTTTTGTTACCTGGCGGGATTCGAACCCGCTATCTCCCGGCTTGAGCGCCAACGCGCTAACCATTGAACCACAGAAGTCATCAAACAACAATAGGGATGTTGACATTTTTCATAAATGTTTATAGATCATTTTTAAATATCTAATAGAGGCGTAAATAGTATTAACTTTTGCTTAAATACGTCTAATGCCTATAATAATGTAATAATAATATCTATGGACGCTTTCACACCACGTCAATCTGGTCCCGTGGTAAGTTCTTGAAGAACTTGTGTTACGGGTACCAGACAACGGAAATATTATATTTAATACTTTTATACTATACATATATTAAAGATTTTTATTATATAATACACATATTTAATACACATCCATGACCCAGGAACACAGAAAATATTTTTGTTCCCCCGCGGGATTCGAACCCGCAACCTCCGGGCTTGAGCGCCAACGCGCTTACCACTGAGCCACAGAGGTCGTCAAAAATCTTGCATTTTATAATGCATTTTAAATTTCGCTCCAAAACGCTAACACTTGTCACGTGACGTCATATGTTGTTAAACATCGTAAAAATGATAAAATTATTCTAGTTGTCGTTAATAAAAAATGGCTTTTAAGTTTTATAATTGTTGGTACAACATTTTGGTGCCTATGTGTGTGTACACTGTCAAAACGCCTGAAAATTAGTTTTTACAATATGTACTGCCTACGGAAAATGGTGTAAAAAAGTTCGTCAATATTCTTCCGCTTCCGCTAAAATAGGAACAGGTGTCGTCATTTCCGTTTATGATCACGTGACCTATTTTAAATTTTGTAACATTTTATTTATTCAATATCAATTTAATCAAATATAAATAAGGGAAAATATTGTATTTTTTCAGAATTCTATCATAGAAACTACAACTTGGCAAAAAAGAGTATGACGTGGTGACTAAATATTTTACTAAATGGAAACTTATGATGTTGACAATATTTGACTATTTGTCGGTCAAATATTGTCAACATCATAAGTTTCCATTACTAGATTTTGAGTAAATTTTAATGTTTCACATTTACTATTAACGATTTGATTAACCTCTCTTACTGATTTCCCATAATATGATGAGACCTAACTGAAAGTGGCGCCCTCATTTTTTCCATGCTCTTTTTTGCCAAGCTGTACCAATTAGCATCAAAATTATATTTTTATATGAATACTGTCAACATCTCTATTAACTAACGAGAAATTAAAAAACACAACCGCACGCCGTGATACTTCCCACCGTCCTCCAGTATTTGACATTTATTTAAAAATTAATTAAGGGTGCGTTTCGATGTACACTGCGAGCACTTTTCAGTGCTTCGGGCTTCGGGCACAATTTTTACAAGTTTTGAGACATATTTACATTGGTTGTGTTTAAGGGAACTAACCAAAATATGAACCCACTTTACGAGCTCGTATTTACCGAGACGGATTTTTTACGCCGACCAGATATCTAGTTGGTATTGTTGATCGAAGCATCAGAGCAATGTTCCCCACCATGGTTCAAGCCTTGTCGTGGCGGTGGGGCTCATTAGCTTAAGGTGAACCCAGCACCTTGGGTGAAGCAAATTGAGCCGAGAGACCTGCTCTTTGTACCTCTTTTATAAGAAGAGGGGGACAAAAGAACAGGGGAACAAGGGGCAAGGATGGGAACCTGACCCCATTGTACTGTCCCGACGTTGGGAGGGGTAGTTCTGTAGTGCGAGACAACCACTCTGTGTAGGTGGCGTCGGTCCCTTGAGGGACTAACTATCAGTCGAGGTGCCCTGTTTGCTCCACAGATCCGGTGCACCTCACCAAAGGTGGCATTGGTGGCACTCGCCAGGTTTTAATGGGTAGAGCTGCGTCCACCTTACTACCTTTCGGGCGCAGCGCGTCCCACATACCCGCCTGGGGAGACCCACTCCCCCGTGGGATGCCTCAGAGCAATTCCCGGCGTAAAAGAAAAAAAAGGTATATACTGGGACGGAAAAAAGGTATAAACTACCTTTTAAGTGTTGCAACGTACATTAAGCTTATATATGTTCCCCGATATATGGAAAAAAAGCTACGGTCATAGGAATACCAAAACTCGGAAAACCGCGATTGAAACCGTCTAGCTATCGTTCCATAAGCCTGATAAGCTCGTTAGGAAAAATCTACGAAAGATTTCCGCTTAGGCGGTTGAAAACCGTCATTAGCGATAAGAATATTTTCTAAGATGAGCAATTCGCCTTACGCGAAAACCACTGCTACCCGAGGCAAGTTCACCGTATGACGGAGGATATACTCAGAGGTTTCCATAAGAAAAAGAAATACGACACGTGCGCTGTATTATTTGATGTTGCAAATGCCTTCGATAAAATTTGGCACGAAGGCCTATATATACAAACTATTCAAGTTAGGAATACCGGACAGGCTAGTCATCATCATCCATGACTATCTTTCTGGCTGGCATTTTAGATATAGAGTAGAGGGCACGGTGAATGCGCCGTAAGCTCAAAACCCCTCACCTTCCGTCTGACACATATAATCAACTCCGTGTCAAAGTTGGTCTTCGGGCACGAAAAGTGATTAAGAGCTGCAAATGATTAGTTAAAGAGCATAAAATACTATGTAATATGTTGAAAATATGTACGTTTAGCGAATAGTGGAATAGCGGTGGAAATCGGGCAGCCCCGACCACCGTGTTCGTCTGTTATCTGTTTGACCATTGAGTGTCATACATGGAGCATTTATATATTTATCTGTCTTGTGATTGAGTAGTGACCAAAGACAAAGAGTTTATTTTAATAGTCTGTGATTTCACTGATTTGATTTTAATCTACTGCTTGACGTTTCTGTTACACCAGCAATGTCTCCTAATCTGTAAAAGTCATATGTTGAAACGTTGAAATCTTCATTGTAACTTGTAAGAACTTTTTCTATTGAAATTATTAACTATTTACAATTTGCACTTATTATTTCAATTAAAACAAACTTTAAATGCCTATTCATAGTAAATTGTTTTACTCCGCCAGTTAATTCGATAGCTCACCATTTCACAAGGTAAATGCTATTACTTATGTTTCCTGTATAGAATGGTAGTAATCGTAAACGAAATTAAACATTGTGCTGCATTATAGATTACAATGGCCTGTGTCGAGTTACCTTCTGCTAATGCAGATTCGGAAATGGAAGAAGGGGAGATTGTGGATGAGCTTGACGATTTGTCGGATATTTCTTCTGAAGAAGAGTTCTTGTTACGTCAAAGATTGCAAGTTTTAGAAAACTATAATAATGTCCTTGAGCGTACAAAAGCCAAACAAATATCCCTTGGAGAAGGTAAAAGCGATTATTTCATTGCGTATTTTTCATACTTTTAGAGGTACAGTATTGAACCTATCAAATTTTAAATGACTACATCATTAACCTAGTGTCATTTTAGATTCAACAACACTTGATAAATTATTATACATATATTTTATATAATAAATATCTTGCCACTCGCATCCAACACAGACCCGGTTACTGCACAGAGATCATCATCCACCAACACTTTGTCCACCTAAATGCGGCCTCCACTCTTAAACCTTATTGGCTCTTGGGTCATCCATTCTCCTGAGTGTGTGACCATGCGAGTGGCAAGGGATCGGTCGCCTTGTTCATTGAAGGAGGCCTATGTTCAGCAGTGGATGGATAAAATGATGATGATAATGATGATAATAACAATAATATTCTATCTAAAAAGTTAGTCTTAATAGACCACAGCAGCTCAAGTTTATGAAGAATTGAATAGATTTTAGTCCTGAAATTTGAGTCGAACAGCATTAAGCAAGGTTTTTGCACACCTTGTAAGCAAGGCGTTGAGAGTGCTCTATTCTCAGATTGTCAAAAAAGCAGTTATCTCGTCACTGAAATTGATTTTTTGTTATTTATATCACACTTATATATAAGTGCACAATATAAGTGCACTTATATAAAGTTAAATAATCTGTCCGGCACATAAAATATATTTCAATAACAATAATAGTAGAGGTAGTGCAATGCTGCATTGCATCAAAACTGGGCCGGCACGACTAGGAGGTACCACACCTCTTGCTCACATAACACCGGTGTCAAGTGACAGCTATGCTGTCGCATTTTGTGCGTTTTGTGAGTTTCTAGTGGCCCATTGGGGGGGATAGGGAAAAGGAGGACAATGCATCTGCATAACCTCTACTTGCACAGATGAGTAGGGGCGTCGGTACCATAAGGCTCCAAATGCATGTTTACAGTTATGACACAAAAAAATATATGTTTTGTTTAAATATGTAATAACATATAAAATAATCTTCAGTGGATATCGGTGTTTCTGTGGCTGTGTGTGGGAATTGGTAGAAAAGAATATTGTACCAGATTTTTTTTAATCATCTTAAGTAACTATGCGCTTTGTTTCTCAATTAATATGAGTGTTCAATTCACTGTCGTTTCATAATCTATACTAATATTATAAAGCTGAAGAGTTTGTTTGTTTGTTTGTTTGAACGCGCTAATCTCAGGAACTACTGGTTCGAATTGAAAAATTATTTTTGTGTGACCATTTATCGAGGAAGGCTATAGGCTATATAACATCACGCTGCGACTAATAGGAGCGAAGAAACAGTGGAAAATGTGTAAAAAACGGAAAATTATTCATCTTTGAGGGCTTCCGTTGCGTGCGCTGCGAAAACGGTTCAAGATACACAAAAAATATGTGAAAGAATTATTTCTCTTTAAATGATCTAAAAAAAGTCCATGACTGTATATGTCTATCTTTTAAGATTAACTCACAAGAAAGTAAAAGTCGGAAAAATTTAAGCCGCTTGGAGGTTACTTTCAAAAAGCAGCCTTATTCTATTTAGATATATATCAAAAAAAGTTGAAAAATGATCATCATCGGTACCGATATGTCCGTAAATATAAAATAATGCGGGCGAAGCTGCAGGCAACAGCTAGTTATTTATAAAAAACACTAGATATAGTGTATTTTACAAAAATATTGGACTGTGTATTTGTTGCTAAGCAACTGACAGGTCAATTGTTTAGATGTGTACTTTATAAAATAATAATCAATTTTACTGGGAAAAATGAGATTATGAGGTGTACACTTTTGGATTTTCCAAACTATTTATAATATTGCAAGATAAATTTATTACAGCCTGTTATTACAAACACTAAAAAATATATGTTTAGAAGATATTGTTGCAATATTATCATATATCTAATTGTAGATTCTTATTAGAACATTGTTCCTTTTTCATAATAATATCTATGGACACTTTTACACCACATCAATCTGGTCCCATGGTAAGTTCTCAAAGACCTTGTGTTACGGGTACCAGACAATGGAAATATATTTAAGACTTTTATACCATACATGTATTTAAGATTTTTACTATATAATACACATCCATGACCATAGGACATACACATAGGAAAACAGAAAACTTTTTTGTTCTCTGGTGGGATTCGATCCCACTACATCTGGCTTGAGCACTAACCCTTGAGCCACAGAGGTCATCAAATTAATAATTTTATACAATTCATAAAAAGCATTAGAAGAGCTTGGAAAAAATGTCTAATACCCATTATCCAAATTGATTTCAGCCAAAGCAACTTACTAAGCATATTTTCTAATTTATTATAGGACCCAAACTAGAATATAATGCAATATAGTAGCATTTTTATGATATTATTATTGTACAATACAGTCATATGAATGGGGCCAATATTAATTATTATTACATAACTTTCATAATCAAATGCAGTTGCTTGATAAGTTTTATAAATATAATTCTTATAAATATTTTTTGTTAAGTTAAGTAAATATAACTATGAGCATTATTATCATTAGATACTTTGTAGCTTATTCTCATATGTCATCATTAGAACAAATGAAAAACGAAATAAAATCTTATAAAATGCATGTTAAATTATTTTAGATGGGGTTTTAAAAGTTGAGTGTAAATTAATTAAAGAATCAAAGCATTCAAAGATTCATCATAAGCATAAAAAGTCTGAGCATAAAAAACAAGTTGATAAAGAAAATGGAAAATTAAAGGGACATAAAAAGAAAAATGTAAATAGGAGGAAAAAAAGTGAAACCAGTGAAGATTCTGATGATGATTACAGAAACAAAAGGCGAAAGTTAGCTGATGCCGTCAGTCTCAACAAACCAAAAAGTGACACTTCTACTCTGAAAGATAGAATCACAAAAATGTTGTCTGGTACTAAGACTGTGGAATGTATTGGTGCTCCAATATATGAAAAACCTATTGAAAGGAGAAAAAGTGAAAATGATGTAGAAGTATGTGATGAGGTTATCAAACAAGATACACCTACTGTAATTTCTGTTGCTTCATCTAAATCCAGTGAGTGTATTGTCTCTAGTATAGCTGATGAAGATAAGAAAGATGTAAATACAGAAGAGACTGCAGAAAATAAATGTGTTCCCAATAGTGGAGGAAGTTCAGATGAAGATATAGAATTACTTAGGCAAAATGCACTACAAACTAAGTCTTCCAAATGTAAACAAAAAGACTCATCATTTACAGATAACAAAGTTGTAGTTTCCTCAGAAGATGAAGACAGTGATACAACAGAGCTAAGGATGATATGCCTAAAATCAGCAATATTAAAAAAAGCTATAGAAATGAAACAAAAACAAAAACTTCAAAAAAGACTGTCTCAATCAACTACTTTACAAAATGAGCTAGAATTTGGTGTAGATTTAAATAGCTGCGAAAATCATACAGATATAGAATCGGTAGATATGGATATTGGTTCTGATGGAGATGATAAAGGCAAAGATAATATAATAGACAGTGCAAAAACTTCTAACAGTGAAGCAAAAATAGAGGAAAATAAACATAAAGAAGATGAGACTGAAGAGGATGAAGACTTATTAAGAGCTAAGCTTTTAACATCATTAAGCAAAAATCTTCCTAATCTTATAGATGCTAATGTTATAAATTCTGTAGATGAGGATAAAGGAGGAGTAATAAATAAAAAAAACGAAATAAAAGAAACCAAACAAGCGAATTCAAAAGAAGAGAAAAAATTCATTATTCAGCTTGGAGGTTCTGATTCTGAGGGAGAACATGAGGCCACCAAGAATTTAACAAAAATGCACATGAAGTTATCAGAGCAAGAGGAGTTTCAACGCAAACTTGACATTTTTCTTAAGTCATCTAGAATGCAAGTTGAGAAAAATATTTTACCAGATGTTGTTCAACCACCACCACAGAAGCCAGTTGAGAAATTTGTTCCAAAGGTGTGTCTCTTATGCTTTTGATAAGCTCATTATATAATATACAATTTTGATATCTTTTATATTTTATTTCAGGTCATGAACAGTTTGCCTAGACCTGAGCAAATAGAATATAAGAATCTTGTTAAAAGAATGGCGGAATTGGAGAAAATAAAAAATGCCCGTCAATCTTTACTGAATATGGGAAATCAGTTGTCTTACACGAAAGACACATTAAAACCCAGCAACATGGTTAAAGACTCAAATATTAATTCCATTGAATTGGATGAAAGGATTGCCGCTTCTAGGTATTACATTCCAGTTATGACTTGTACATTGTATTTTCATAAACACTGATTTTAAAATACTAATTTAATTTCTTTTGCATTGATAGGAGGAAAATAGCGAATGAATCAGCTACAATGCTCAAGCTTAAAGAAGAAGCCACAAAGCTATCACAGAAGTATAAAATGTTGCAAATTGAATTAAATAATATAAGAAATGCAATCAGAATCAACAAGACACACCAAAGAACAGTACAAAATGGTTTATCTATTAGTCGATTGCAACACCAAAATCTTTTGAAAAGGTATTATTTCAAATTACTGGTAATAGTATATACACTATTGTTTTTAATTACATATTTTTCTAATTTCAGTCTAACAAAATTTAAACATTCCAATCAAATTCACACACCCTTAAATAGGCCGACTGGTAAAACGCCTATGAATAAATTGCAGAAAGAGAATGATCCATCATTGAAAGACATAAAAAATCCAAATTGTCTAAAAGCTGTTAGAGTTAGTGTTGTCAACGATTTAAATAATGATGTCAATTCTACGCACTCAAGGCTTTCTGTCCAAGTGGATGTAGCAAGTAACAAAAAAGTAGTAAAATTACCAAATACAGTTCAAGAAAGAATCGTCGATTTTACTGATAAAAGTTTAAAAGAAGAAAATGTTAATAGTAATTGTGACAGAGGTACAAATAAAGCAAATGAAAGGTGTGCTAATAATGGACCGAAAAAAGATTTAGGGGATTCAGAACAAATAATCACTGATTATAAATCTCCTTTAGAAGTTTTTGAAAGTAAAAGGTATGTAACATTATATAAAACTCTTATCAATTAAACAATATTAAAAAATAAAAGTACAAACATAGTATTTACATAATATTAAGTTGATTTCAGAATGCAAAATATAGAATTGTTTGGAACTTGTTATTATTTTTAATAGGTCTATTAATATCCGAAATCCGAGATCTAGAAATTTCGATTAATGTGGATGGAGTTGCGTACGAACATCGCGGTCCTTCGTTGCGATGTAAGTATGCAATCCGACTGTCCACAAGCACTGTTGGACTCTAATGATCCCTGATGAATGCTTTTCAGTTGGGAAGCGGACCCGAATGCCTTCCTGTGCCCATTCGAAGTTGGCGGGAGTTGCAGGGATCCCGATTGCAAATACCTCCATCTCAAAATTCCTATCACACAATGACATTTCATTGATACATACACACATACACACACTGCCAAAAACACTTACACTTCCTTATGTTTAACTTCTGTGTTCTTTTCTTTTCTACGAGCCAATGGATACAGCAACAATGTGTAAAGTATACTCTGTAGATATCTCATACCTTGCATGTCTAGATAGAATTCTAGTAATACAGCAATAAGTTCAACTTTGTACATCCAACAATTTGTATAAAGTACCCGCTTGCCATCAGATGGTGAGAGATATGTTCAATCTTTCCAAGTCACAGAACTTGTGTTATGAATGACATAACCATCTTAGCAAGTCATAGTACATTTTTTTTTTTTTTTTTTTTAACGCCGGGAAATGCTCTGAGGCATCCCGCGGGGGAGTGGGTCTCCCCACGAAAACCTGGCGAGTGCCACCAATGCCGCCTTTGGTGAGGTGCCCCGGATCTAGTAAACAAACAGGGCACCTCGACAGCTAGTCAGCCCCGCAAGGGACCGACGCCACCTCCACAGAGGGGATGTCCTGCACCACAGAACAACCCCTCCCAACGTTGGGACAGTACAATGGGGTGAGGTTCCTATCCTCACCCTTTGCCCTCTGCTCTTATGTCCCCTCTTCTTATAAGAGGGGTACAAAGAGCCCCCTTGGCCCAATTAGCTTCGCCCAAGGTGCAGCGGCTCACCCTAGGTTACTGAGCCCCACCGCCACGACAAGGCCTGAACCATGGTGAGGAAGTCATAGTACTTGTGTTATGAATGACATAACCATCTTTGCAAGTCATAGAACTTGTGTTATGAATGACAGAACCGTCTTTGCAAGTCATAGAACTTGTGTTATGAATGACATAACCGTCTTTGCAAGTCATAGAACTTGTGTTATGAATGACATAACCATCTTTGCAAGTCATAGAACTTGTGTTATGACTGACAGAACCATCTTTTCAACTCATAGAACTTGTGTTATGAATGACAGAACCGTCTTTGCAAGTCATAGAACTTGTGGTTTGAATGACATTACAATCTTTGCAAGTCATAGAATTTGTGTTATGTTAAAGTTATAATAATTTGAGTAAATTGTGGCATAAAATTTTGAAGTTCAGGCTTTACTAAACATCTTGCGCTTAGAAAATTTTAGGAGATAACAATAAATAAATAAATTTTAACTGGCATTTTGGTTTGGGAATACTGCTCACAAATTCACCCTTATTTAGATTTAATAATTACATTATTTATTAATAAATTGCCATTTCCAATTTATTTGTGATGTCGTTTGCTCTTTAAAATAAAAATAAATGAAAATATTTTTATTCAATTTGTACGTCAAAGTAGCTTATTGAACGTCAAATGACTCTACTACCGGTTCCAAAACTAGTCCACTGAGAAGAACCGGCGAAACAAACTCAGTGAAACTAATCTTTTCTTTTATTTGTGCACTGTTTTTTTTAAAATAACGACTGAATATTTTAGTTCAGTCTTGTTACAAAAACATGGTGTATTTTAAATTATTACAATATAATCTTACAGGATATTAT
Organism: Helleia helle; assembly: GCA_963853865.1. Lineage (NCBI taxonomy): Eukaryota > Metazoa > Arthropoda > Insecta > Lepidoptera > Lycaenidae > Helleia > Helleia helle. The sequence goes on along the minus strand of OY971423.1, from coordinate 6,126,831 downwards.
TTTATCTTATTTTGATTTGTCCAAATAGTTTCAACGAGGGTTTCTGTGAAGCATTTAGTGTTATGATAGCACTTATTTTATTGAATTTTAAATAAAATTGAACTATGGGGTTAGTGAAAATCTTTGCACATACAATCAGCAAAGGAAAAGACAGGACAGTCTTTGAAATGAAATTATCATGTGTGCTTATTTTTTTTTCTGGAGCTATTTTTTTTTTTACAAAAATGTCTATTTGTCCAATTAACCACAATTCAATGTTTTTTCATATAAAATATATTATATATACTCGCATATTTTATATAATTAGATAATACTTGCACAACTATTTATTTCAATTAGAACTAAGACCACAAATTTGTGTACTAATATTAAACAAAAATTCGCAGTGCACTTTCTATGGTTGGCATTGTTTAAGTCGTGTGAGGTCTTTAATAAAAAATATATATTGTGCTTATAATATGTATTATCAAGTACTCGTAAGTATCATAACAGGCTTTTAACATGATTTTTATATTCTAGTTGGTGTGAAGGTGCCGGTCGCCACACCGCTGGTGGTAAGTTCCAAGTAACTTTATTATAGTTAAAATAGTGATAACTTATTTAGGACACGGGACCTCAGAACGATTCTCGAAGTGTGTGTGATATTATTTTAAATTATTCCAATGTGTAAAAAAGTTATGAATAAAGATAAATATAATTGTACAATGGTTTTTCATTACATATGGTTGGATCACCTTATCTTGCTACAATAATAATAATATATTGGGTCAAGTCACCATGGCCATCTGATCTCCAACTAGGCAGATACATACTTATATAGAAATATATACACATACATAATAAAGATAAAATACACACATACAGAACAAATGATCATGTTTATCACAAAAATATTTGTCCCGGGTGGGGATCGAACCCACGACCTTCTGGTTTAATAGTCAGGGTCACTAACCACTAAAATAACAGGCCACTCTTAAAGGTAATTTAAAGTCTAAGGTATAGCTCGTTTATGAGAGAAATTCCGGCGCCGGGAGATGCCTGGATGACATTTATGTGAGATACAGTGGGAGGTGTGGCACGGGGCACCTGATGTTAAGTGGTCAGCATCGCACAATAATATAAACCAGGCAACTCATTTATGTATTGCCTATCCTGAGACATAAGATGTTAGGTCTCGGTGCCAACTGCCAGTAATTACACTGCCTGCCCTGCCCTTTGCTATTTCACGGAAGAAATGAGCAGGTAAACCCAATAAGTACGTCTGATGTTATCTTCATTATTAAAAGCGAGGAAGTAGAATCAGCATCTTCACTGTCCCAACAAGCCCGAATATTGTATTAAGATATAACAATAAATAAAACAAATGCATACAAAGAGACAATTTATTCTGAAATGGTAAAACAAAATACCAATTGAAATTCCTCACATCGACACATTAATATAGACAAAAATACGTATATTTGATCAAATTCGATACATATGTATATCGCTTTATTGAACAATCCTTGTGACTAAATAGTACACTCGAGATACTGTGGGCGAAGATATCGTTTTACCGACAGGGACCATACATTTATATTTAAAATACACTTTCCTACATAAATTCATAAGATTTGTTTGGTGTTTTGTTCAAACATTATATTTTGATATATTATTATGATATAGTTACGTTATTATTTATCTCTACATTGTAAATTTATAAAGATATTTCATCGTTCAGACAAGTGCCTTTAATCGTCTTATATTTTTTTGTATATTTAACATCTCTAAAACAATTTGATAAAGATATCTCAAAAAGCACATGCATGTAAATAAAAGCTGGTTCGAGAACGTTCAATGGCTCTTGTCTAAATACGGAGACAGGAAGGGCCCACAGACAGATGAGACAGACACGACGTAAATATAGGACAGACTATTTTAGATGTTACATATATTGGAAACTTGTACATAATTATTACGCTGTAAGTGTTAAATTTTAGTTTTTTTTAATGTCAAGGAGGCAACTGAACAGTCGGAGCCTTATGGTTACTACCGACGCCCATAGACATCCGCACAACCAAAAGTTATGCAGATGTGTTACCCTCCTTTTCCCTGCCCCACTCGGCCCTCCCCCATTGGGCCAGTTCTAGGTGAAGTATCACTTTAAAACGGCGCTTACAATATCATACATATATGATTGTATACACATTAAGCCCTTAAGTCTTATCTTAGTTGCCATAGAAAAATCGTCAGAAAAACATCATGGTAAGTTGTCATGAATATAAACTTGTGCTAGCGCGTAAGATCCGAGCTATAAGGAACCCTGTGTTCAGAGTGCCTTAAGCGGAGAAGGAGGAGAGAACGACACCTCCCTCCTGCTAGATGGCACGCCGTCTAGGCCCCGTGGACGTTCACAGCTTTCGCGCCGGGCCAGGCAGACGACGAGGAGAACACCGCTGGGATTTAGTAGGTAGAGTCTGCGTCCATCTTACCATCTTCTTGGGCACACAGAGTCCCACATAACCCCCAGCCCCCTGGGCCCGGTGGTATGCCTAAAGTCTAAACGCATTCCCCAACGAAAACAAAAAATAAATACGACTAGTAATCTTATATGCGACGTATCCACGTATATTCTGCTATCTAATATCTTGTGCTTTTCTACATAACAAAGGTTGAAACAAAAGATAAACAGGATAGTTCATAGTAAGTAGACGGTATCAAGACTAATTGCCCTCTAAGCGATACCTAATACCGTTTTTCTTGTCGCTAAAATTTTGTTCATAAACGTTTGTATGTTTCACTTTCAGCGTAATAAAGTTATTGCATAGAATATTTTATATGGAGGAGAGTGGTATGGTTTAATTTAGTCTTCTAATACGTAAATTTAAGAGAAAACCAGTTCTTACAACGCACATCTCCAGCCATCTCCATATATCGTGAATGTAATTAGTATTACCTAGGAGTAAACATTTAAATATGATCTTATTACACCTACCAATATATTTTTAATTTCGTTGAACATTGGTTAAAATTACTGTAGCGCTAAGTTTTTTTTTATTATTCTATCCAATTTCACATTTGATATTTTTTAAGTCTGAGACCAACGGTCTTAAAATCATTTACCTAAGAGCTAGGCCATTTGTCATTACTCATATAGACACCTGTGGGTACATGAAAAGGGGCTTCCTGAAAAAATCGGACATGTCGATAGATTGCTCTTTGTCTACATGTACCTGGTAATAACTTATCCGGCAAAATGATGACTAATCAGCTATTTCTGAATGTAGATTAGGTGATTACGAATATGATATATATAATATGATATATAATATAGAATGGCATTTAGGTAGGTACATATTTATATGAATATGAATGAAAAATACATAGAATCCTTTCGCTTGTGCGTTTACTGGGTGGAACAGAGCGGATTATGATGACAAATGTCAATTAAATTTAATAATAAAATCCTGATTTTTTATAAAAAATAAAAATAAACCTCACGCAACCTACAAGATTTTTGAGGGTAGATGTAATATGAAATGACGAATATGTAAGTGTAAGAAGATCACAGTTATGCGGTATGAATTCTTATCTAAGCGTGTGCCACATGGCAACCGCCTTGCGCGTCTCCTGGGACATCTGCGCCCAGTGGCGACCCTCGGAGGCCGGCTCTGCAGCGCCCACGCAGCACCAGCCCACCACTAGACCGCTGCCGCCGCCCGTTACCACGCACACCTACATGGACAATAATTTTGAGTATAGATATATTATTTTAATAGCTTATCATGTCGTTATGTTTCACGTTTCGACTGATAATTATCTAGTCAATATAATACAGAATAATAAGAACATGAGTCACCAAATGGAGTCTCATTCTGGACAGAAGATACATCATGACCCTATTTGTTACATTCCAGTTGACATATGCCTCTTCCAAAGTATGCTACTTAGTGTCAGATATTTTGTACCAATTTTACTAGCTTTTCAAAAGATTATTTTACTAGTTTTTTGGTGCTGGTCTGATCTGATCACCCCTATCCGTCTACTGCTCAACATAGGCCTCTTTAGGGATCAGCAGTGGCCTAATTCGATTTGGCTTAATTTATACGTTAAGTACTCGTAATATAATCCGATATGAAGACCATTGAAAAAACACATTGTCTTGAGATATCTTTCCCATCAGCGGTTTCACCAATCTATCCAAAGGGCTAATCTTTTAAGTCCTCTATACTCACTTCAATGGAGGCCTCCTGTAGGTTCGCTGATGAGAGACTGAAGGAGAGGGCCTCGTTCCACACGGGGCTGTTGATCTCCTTTCTGTTGGTCTTCTTTTTCTTCACTCGCTTCCCGTTCACAAGCAAATACACCTTTACGTACACATCTGCAATAGTAATTATTAGATATTTGTCAGAGACAGAATGAGATGAAGAAAGATTATATAAGAGAAAGTGATGCAGGAGGTACGTCACAACGCCCTGATGTGTAACTGAGGAATAATACTTAAGGAGGAAGAAAAAAATTGAGCATATTAGCCTCGACCTGTGGGGTATGCTCGTAAGAATTTTCGTAAGGAGCGGGTTATGGAAACGAATATAGAATTTCGTTTTGTTACATTTATCCCATCTTTTAAATCGCCTTGACAATAGCTTATCTTTAGATTTAATCTAGTTCTTTTTAACTTCATCATATTCGTTAAACTTACCTGATTTAATATAATAAATTAAAAGCTATCGATATCTTTTACACTTTGTATTTTAAATCATTGCAATGGTATGGATAGAAGTGAGAACGGCATTACGGTTCTTATCTGTCATTGCCTTGCCTTGTACTCTAATATAACGCCTAATATAAAAAGGGGATATAGGTATTACGGAGGTCTGTTACCACGCCAAAACTAAACACATGAAGCAGTGTTTTCAATTATCTATGCGAAAAGACGGGTGTCATAACTTTGACCGGTACCTATCTATCTACGTGTGTCTGTCTGGTGGTCTCAAACGGGTGATCCGATTGGGATGACATTTTTATTTTTAAACTAGCTGTTGCCTGCAGCTTCGCCCGCGATAACTTAGATTTACAGCCGTACGAGGATTGATGATGATACTCCTTATAACATCAGCTATCTCCCAGTGAAAGTCACAGCCGTTTCAGAGATTAGCCGGAACAAATAGACAGACAGACGGACAGACAGCCAAAAATTGTAAAAAAGGCTATTTTGGTATAATATGTACCGCGTATACATACATCAATATACATTTAATAAAAAGCGGTTATTTTAATATTACAAACAGACACTCCAATTTTATTTATCTGTATAGATGTATAGATAATGTTTTTCTAGCGGTCGTCCTTAGATATTTTTTATCAAAATCGGTTAAACCGTTTCTAGGTCATCTCTCTTTTGCCATTGCGTTGGAGTTTTTTTATATAGAAGTCACAGTCCGTTTGCCCCCTGGTGTCCCCTCGTTACACCTAGTGGTAAGTGACAAGCGACATCCGTAGGTACCCGCTACATCATTAGCAAGCGCGTTGCCGGCCTTTCAAATATGAGTCTGTTCTTTTCTTGAAGGTTCCTAGAGGTTCGGAAATAGCGTAAGTAGCTGGTTCCATATAGATTCCGTGCGTGGAAGGAAATGCCGTAAAATCTAGTTGTTTTAGATTTCCGGACATTGAGGTGTTGTGGGTGAAATATGGATTTTTTACGCGATATCAGATTTTTTCCATTACCTAAAGCATCCTTCCCTTCTTGAGGTGGTAGGAGATTTCTGGCCTTCAACACGACGACGGTGAGCCGCTCTGCTGATGGGAGGTAAGAGAGGGACAGCAGCAGCTCCTGCAGCTCTTCAGGAGGTCGCCGCTCGCGGGACAGCTCAGCCCATACCTCAGCACCGCCAGCCACTTCTACGCGGGAGAGAGGAACCTTCGCCGAGCCCATCACCTCATTACGGGAAAATCTGGAGAGTCGATGAACAGGTTATCACTGTTCACTATTATTTCGCTCGAATTTCGAATCGAAGAATTTTAGGATTGATACGAATGCCATGCTTACTTAGCGAGAATGAATGATAGTAGATATACAGGAACCAAATATAGATTTGGCTTCTTAGTTTTCATTAAAATTCTTTAATGAAAACTAAGACGCCTGTTCATCCGCGACTCGCATCCAACTTTAATAGGCTACTTCACAGAAATAACACTCAAATAGGGCCATCAACCGTTCCTTAACATTATCGTCCTTTTACTTCTTTCAATAACCGTCAAGACTGTCAAACCCCAGCTACTCGCATATCACTAAGACCGGAGAACGTCGTTGTATCTAGTTATTTAAAAAAAAACTAGCTTTTAACCTGATGGAATTAAGTCTGCTCCCCAGATTCTTGGATTCTAGCAGCCTTAGCTAAGTATATTGGAATTAATCCTGTGAGGCATTACATTTTTTTAGATAAATAACTGTCTACCTATGTACGAGAACTTCACTTAATAATACATTTATGAAAAAGAAACATAATAATATACCTATCCCAAAGATTAATAAATAAACTCCACGACTAAGTGAATGAAAACAAAAAAGAATATTTTTTCTATACCAAAAATAGTTTATTTTAATAATAGGCCAGCAAAAGATGAATGTATGAATCCAACAACTAATCGCCATTATTATCAGTCTCTATCAGTCCACTGCTGAATACAGACCTCCCACAATGAACGCCAACAACAACAGCTAAGTTGTAATTTAATTATATTCCAACTTGAATTAATTTAAAAAAATACGTTTTTGAGAAAAAAATACTTAAAATGCTTGACGTACAGTAAAAAAATGTATCTGTGAGTGTTGAATTTTGAAAATTCCTTCCTTAGTGGATGCCTACGTCATAAATTTTAAGTTTCTAGCCCTAAGGGTTAACTCAATTCATACGAAATTTCATACAAAATATATGCCCAATGTATGAAAAGTGTCATACAAACTTTTGTCTCCTATTTCACCCCTTTTGAGGTTGAATTTTGACAAATCCTTCCTTAGTGGATGCCTACGGCATAATAGAAATTTACGTGTGCGAAATTTTAATTCTCTAGCACTAAGGGTTTAGCTTGTGCGTTTATTTAAAACTTTCATCCCTATTTGAACCCCTTTTTCACCCAATGGGCCACCGATAACTCACAAATCGCAAGAAACGCGGCAGCGTAGCTGTCACTTGACGTCGATGTTATGTGATCGAGAGGTACCACCCCGGTCGTGCGGCTCATTTCGGCTGCAAAGCAGCATGACACTACCTCTTACATCTCATGATAAGAACAATAATTGCACTAATGAGACGAATATAACGATACTTTAATTAAAGAAATCCATCGAGTGGTTTGGAAGATGATAATTAGGGAATAAATAATATTACAAACAAAGATAGTCGCGAAAAACAATACCGTTTCCTTTCAGCCGGGCAAAATTACCCAAAATTAGGTTTTAAACAATAAGTTTTAAACAATAGGTATTCAACAATAGGTATTAAACAATAGGTAAATATTCAACGTTTCCGTCTAGGTTAAAACACTTCATAATCATTTTACTGTCATACCAATTTGTACCTGTCATAATCAAACACTTGAAGCAGGAGCGTCTTGTCAGTCAGCTCATCATGGGAGACGGGGAACTTGAAGTGCTGGTCGAAGAAGGGGTTGGCCTCGTTCCTGTGCACAGGAGTCTGTCTCACCCGGGTGTCCACCTCGGGCAGGAGACTGACTCTCACGTAGGGATCGTTGAAGCCGCCAGCCTCGTAGCCGGCTAGGTCGTGTGCTGGAAATTTTTCCTAAACCTCAATAAATCAGAAAGAAAACTGGGGTAAGAGAGGATAAGAACATTAGTAATTTATATACCTCCACTGAGTTTTTTTTGTTATCTCATTAAACTTTGGAACCGGTAGTAGTTAAGTTTGATGCTCAATATGATAGGTACTTTGTTTGAACAATATAAAGTATCTTATTTATTTTTACGAATGTGTGCCTATCAGTGTGCCTTTATATAATCCATAAGGGGCTAAACACAACACTGTTAATATAATATGAGAAAGAATATAACGAGTTGATTTCTCGTTTTTCAGTACAAAATGTTTGGAAAATGTATTTGGTGATTTCTGACATTTCTAGTACTCATACCTTAAATGGTTCCATAGCCTTTTGATCCCCATACGAAGTAGGATCGATAGGCATATTTCTTTTTTGGATTTTAGCAATTTTTTCGCTGACTGTAAATTTTATTAAAAATGTGTGAATGCAGTTCAGAATATTTCAAAAAGTGATGGATGGTCTCCTAGGAACGTTTTCCTTTAACTATAACGGTTAAGGTACCTCTGACCTTACTGTATCGTCTCAAAAATCCATCCTGTACCTATATATTATGTATTAAATATATAAACTTTTTAAATTTATTTCCGTTCCCAGTACTCGTAACACAAGTTGTTACGAATTTACCACGGGGCTAGGTTAATCTGGTGTGATTGTTGATTTTTTTTAAACGCACTGATATACTTTGTCTGTCGTGCTATAAATATCACCGTCGAGTATAATGTAAGCGGGTTGAACTGTCAACTGTCGCCTGAATATATAACGTCAATATTGTACTACTTAGTAACATTCCTTCTCTCGTCGTATTTTTAGTAACTTCTGCGAGACATTTCTACATGGCTCTACATTTTAAATTCTACTTCAAATTTTACATATCATATTAACTCTTTATTTCACGGCTTCGCTTTTTCAAGACCAAGAAAAGATTTTTAAAGTATTTGTGGAATCAATTATAAGTTAAGATTAAATATATGCAGCACTAGATTTTCATAGTTTATGTTTTTCTTTATAGAAGATGGTAATTAGATAGTCGTTTCACCTGGTGGTAAGTGATAAGCGACATCCATAGACACCCGCTACATCATTAGCAGATGCCTTGCGGCTTTTTAAATAGGAGTATGCTCTTTTCTTAAAAGTCCCTACTCCCTAAGTCGTATCGGTTTGGAAATACCGTAGATGGCAGCTGGTTCCATATTATATTTGTTGTGCGAGACAGGAAATGGCGTAAAAATCGAGTTGTTGTTGATTTACGAACATCGAGATGGTGTAGGTGAAATTTGGAATTTTTACGCGATATCCGGTGGTGGAATTCTGCTGCAGGTATTAGTCCGAACAATTCCCCAGAACACTCCCCGTGGTAGATGCGGTAGATGATGCAGAGCGATCCGACATCTCTACGCAGGGTCAAGAAATCAAGCTGATCGGAGGAAATTTGACATCGACGAATCGAGCCGCCTGGCGTTGGCGGTCAAATGGAAGAAGCTGAGGTTGGGGTGCTCCAGCCCAGAGGTAAGATCAGTATTCTATATAGTAGTATAGTAGTATAATTTTAGGCGATGGGAAGACATGAAATACTGCTTCGCCCTACTGAGCTCATCAAGTTTCTTTAAGGCTAGTTTTGCCTTTCCTTCCAAATGAGCACGAAATTGCACATTTCTTGATATACATTTACCATGTTTCATCCAGCTAGTTTGATGTTCCGAACCCAAATGAGATAGTAGTATATGTATACGTACCTTCAATGAGATGAACCTCCAAGTCCGACCTATCAAAGTCGTATTTCAGCCGCAGGTGGATCCTGCCTAGTGATGGTCCGGTTCCCTCCAGCTCTATCACTAGCGGTGCTTCTCTCTTAGTGTATAGATCCGGTTGGAGGGCCCCCAAAGCGCTTATCGCTGCCCCCGCCCCAGGACTCAAGGGAACTCCACTGCTGTTTTCCACTAGGGAGTTACTTCGGTCTATTCTCCTGAAAAAAATGTCAGCTTGTTTATTATGATTTTTTTTCTAATGGTGACTTTCAATAATTATAATGAAACAACTCTTAGACGTTTCTTACTTAACATATAGTAGTTTATTAGTATTTTATATTTGTAATAACAAAAATGAATTCAAAATTGAGAAATGTTAGCACAGACTAAAAAAAGTCATTACGTTCCGATATTCGCGGCGATTTTAAAATTATTTTAAATTTCAGCCCAGAAAAGTCTAGTAATTTTAATATATATTTATTCTTTTCAAATATTCTTTTTCATATTTTCAAAATCATATTTATAATTTGCAATTTATTTCTAACAATAATACAATAAATTGAAACTCTTCAATGTGATAATTAACCAATCAGAAACTTTAAAATATTAATGTTGCCTCCCTAAATATATTATTTGGTGTGACCATTGAACACTTGGTTCAAGTTTAATTGTACAAACTTGTCAAGTAAAGAATTTAATTTCGATTAAGTATTAAATAGGTACCTATAATTGTTAAAAAATAAATCACGTATATTTTATATATGAATAACTAGTCTTCAACATAAAACATGTAAAAATTTCATAGACATAAAAAAATCCAAAATAGCGCCATCTAACGCAAACGCAAACTTTCCAATCTCATACAAAAAACCAAATGTACTAAGTGAAATGCCCCTGATCCTCCCTGATCTTATTCTCGGGGCCTCCTCTTTGTTATTATTATTTTGTTACATACTTTATGTAATACGCTTTATTGAAGTAATAAAAATAATCCGAATAATTACTGATATATGTTTGTTTCTCTTATCATTTTAGCAGATGCGTTCATTTACCCTTTTTTTCTACTCCATATATATAATTATCGTTCGTAAGGAGTAAACTCCAATCGTGCGTCGGAGCTGACACACACACACATATTTTTTTATAGGAGGATTGACTTAGAAGGGTAAATGAGCAGTCGAAGCCTTTTAGGGACTATCGACGCCCATACACATCCGCACAACTAGAGATTATGCAGATGCATTGCTCTCCTTTTCCTTATTCCCCCAATACGACAGCATAGCTGTCACTTTACGTCAGTATTATGTAAGCGAGAGACGTACCATCTCGGTTGTGCTGGCCCAATTCAGATGCAAAGCACTACCTCTTACTAAAATCATAATATTTTGGTACGGGAAATGTTTTGACGGTGTAGTCATTTAAGCATCTTTTTTTTTCTTTTCCGCCAGAAAATGCTCTTAGGCATCCTGCGAGGGAGAGGGACAGGCGGGTATGTGGGACTTGCTGCGTCCGAAAGATGATGAACGTAGCTCTACCCACTAAAACCCGGCGAGTGCCACCGCCTTTGGTGAGGTGTCCGGATCTGTTGATATATAATATAATCTACCCGTTCGTCGCACCCGTTTATTTCAATCTATCCTTTTATGCTTCGTTTACACCTGCGAGAACTTTCACGAGCCAGATAGCACGTGTTGAGTTATGTTCAGACAGGTGTGATTTGTTGAAGCGAGTATAAAGACGTAGGACAAACTCCGCTTTAAATTATCGAAGCATGAAAAAATTTAGTAGAAGAGAAATAACTGTCATTATAATGAAACAATTTTTACGGATTTTATCGCGGTTTATTAAGATTTTTACAAGCCCGACGTTTCGGATACTTTACAGCAACCATGGTCATCCATCCATCCAGCCATCAACAAAAATGAGTGAAATTCGCGCAAACATTAAAAAACAATATGAAATAACTGTCAGTGAGTATTTGACTCAGATTTCGTAGTTTTCAATTCTATATAATATGAAAAACCACCATAAAACTTTTAATTAATTCCCGAAATATAACTCTAGTTTGTTTATTGAACACATCGCCTTACAAGTTAATAAATAATAATAAGACTATTTTCACATTGACCTTCAAGTTAACGGAAACGGCATAAAGCTCACCATTAAGGCTATTATAAACTTAGAAGTCGTGGTTCTATGAAATAGATGTATGATGCTTGGATGTGTGTAGACAGACAGGAGTATGTCACCAGAATATCCTTTTCAAAGGTACCATGCTTATTTATACATTTAAATAGCCTTGCTATATTTGCTATATTTTATTTATATGTTTAATACTCAAATAGGGGACATATTTGAGTATTAAACATATAAATAAAAGTTAAAAAAAAAGTTATAAAAGTAAATTAAAAAAAAAAGTTAGAAGCTAACTTTTATAATAAATCAATGCCTTTTTTTTATTTTTTTTTATGTTACTTGGATAAGCAAACTGGCAAACGTGCCACCTGATAGTAAGTGGTCGACGTCGCCCATGAACATAAACTAGTTTACCTGGAACGAGCCCAGGCAACTCATCTATGTGTTGCCTATCCTGAGACATAAGATGTTAAGTCTCGGTGCCAGTAATTACACTGCCTGTCTTGCCCTTCTCTCCGAAACACAGCAAAGCTGTTTCACGGGAGAAACAAGCAAGATGGTGGTACCCATGCAGCCGGGAGCGCGGCACAGCGCTTCCCTCCCACCGGTAGATATTATACAAATGCGTCTTACGCGTATTTCGTAGTGCTCTCAAACTGAAATTAAGAATAAGTACAAAGTTATTCATTTGATTCAAACGCTTAGTGTGAAACGAAATGTTTCATGTACAATTGATACTCTCAGATCAGTAAATATTATATGAACTAGACATTCATGTTCATGGCGGGGGTTTGAGTTAATAATTCAGAGATTACGGGGACGCAGTTAATTAGAATGTGTAATGATCGGGGGCACAAGTGAAGTAGTCAGGATGGTATAGGCCAATTGTACAATACAAGGGCTTTACTGGAATGTCGTGTGTTCTTTGTTCAATTTGTTATAAATGACTTAACAAGCTAAATTATGTAGTACAATAATCTAGTTATTTTGGATTTCATGGGGAGTACTGCAAGGAATCGTTCTGAGACCTATTCCTTTTTGAGTTTATTATATTAGTATATTTTTACATAACCGCTTTTTTGTACCTATTTCTAAATAGACATTTTCAGGAATCTGTTATATGATATGAACATATGTGTACGTTGTAGGTATGTATATTAATTACTTTAGTTTCTATACAAGGGTGTAGCAACCAATTTATATAGTTTACCCCGAACTTAGAGCCACCTAAGAGACATTTCACATGATAATCCAGTAATATTATATAATAAATACCGTCGATAAAGTATTACTTACTTTAGATTTTACATAATATAAGTACTGTCGGTGCTGTATCTTCGAGTTTTTGTTAGATGTACTACAATCAATCTAATAAAATCAAACAAATAAAGTTTTCATTTCATAAACTTTTATTTTATCCACGGAAAGTTTTCTGAAATAATACGATTCATCATTTATCTTATACTAGCAGCGCCTCGCGGTTTCTCCCCGTACTTCCCATTCCCATGGGAGTACCGGGATAAATTACAGCCTATATTTTAATCTCATTTATAAGATATGATAATGCAAAGTTTCCTTAAAATCCATTCTAAAGTTTATGCGTGAAAGAGTAAAAACATTCATTCATACATCCATACATTCTCACAATTTTCGTGCTTAGGATTAGTAGGATCTACATTATTTTCCGTCTCCGTCTTCATAGATACCACCATCCTGCTTTTTTCTTCTGTGTCTCCCCGACACTAAACAGCTTGATACGTAGCAAAGCCACTATTTAAGGAAGGAACATCAGCAGCTACTTTGAATCATCAAGCATGTAACCAGATAGAGTGAGTGAGCCATAAAATTCCGGAACTGGTGAGTGATTTGTCACTGACGTAATAGCAATTCAACCAAACAGTGATCTGTATGTACGTCCCATCGGTCAATCATCCATGAATGGCCATCAGCCAATCAGAGCGTAGAACCGGCGCAGCGTCACAGCACAAATTTGGGGGATTTTTTTTCATACAAAACACCATTACCATCACCGCTCTATTCCGGTTATATGCCCGATGCTCTGAATTAATAATCTAGAGAGACCAGACCAGAGATATATTTTTCTGGTGCTAGAAAGTACACCTGCCTATATATATATACAGAACAGAGCATAATTGTTTAAATAAACAGGATGGTCATACCCTTGCGGGCACGCCGTACAAACACCACACCCAGCGGTAAAACAAAAGTTAAGTAGGTACCTACGTTCATTTCCTGGCGTAATTTAAAAGCATGCATGTCGTATAATTAACGATCACAAAACTAGCTATACAACAGTCGCATAAATGGGAAGTGGGAACAGAAAACCATAGACTAAAAACAGCTATTCGTCTCAGCCGATGAACGTCCACAGCGGGCAGGTATCCCCCAGTTATCTTAACTAGACCGGTCTTGTGTTGCCCACATCTAGCTCTCCTCGCGACCCTCACAGTGACTACAAAGTGAACCACCGGGAATCTAAAAACTCAATAAACTGCAATAAAATCTCTAAAAAGTTGTTTCATTATATACTATACATTTCTATGCAACGTTAACTTACCTTGGTGGCATGAGGAGTGGTGAGAGACATCTTGGTGGGAGATGCCGTGGGCTGGTGGGTGCAGGTGAGTCCGCTAGAGAGGCGAGGGAACCGTGAGCATGGGTTGCCCCCCTCACATCCAAGGAGGCGGCTCGGAGAGGAGAAGGAGACCGAGGCACCCCGGTCACGCCCGCTTCCAGGGTCCGGCCGTCGGGAGCAAATGTGCGTATAGCTGGGGAGGAGCCTCGGTGACTCTGTAACAATATACTTAGATAAGGACCTGATCAACCTGACCATGAAGATAATAAAAGTCTGTGCCCGTCTTTATGTAAGTTAGAGACAAACCCTTAGAACTGACACATAACGAGCGGTCAATATCGAGACAGCAAAGACTTTACCTATGGTAGCAAGAATAGACCGACAGACGAGTTGATGGCTCATAACTAAAGATACATCATACATCCGTCGCATAGGTAAGATATCTAATAAACACAGCCCATTCATATTATTTCATGGGATAAGGAGTGTAAATAATAATAAACCTTTACTGTACTGTCCCGACGTTGGGAGGGGTTGTTCTGTGGTGGAGGTGCGTTGGTCCCTTGGGAGACTGACTAGTCGTCGAGGTGCCCTGTTTCTTTATTAGATCCGGGGCACCTTACCAAAGGCGGCATTGGTGGCACTCGCCAGATTTTAGTGGGTAGAGCTGCGTCCACTTACCAGATTTCGGGCGCAGCGAGTCCCACATATCCGCGCGGAGACCCACTTCCCTGCGGGATGCCCAGAGCATTTCCCGGCGTTAAAGAAAAAAAATAGATCAACACAGACCGCTTTATATTTTCATTTATTTATTTATTTGGACCCAATTATAACATTATAGCACAATACCAAGACGACGTTACAAGTACACAAACAACATATAAAACATCACGTATATGTATGACCCATAACCCTAATACCACAGACTCACACAGATACATATAATATATTATAGTGTATTACATAATGCCTCATTCGTAAATACAAGAAACAAAATTAAACAATGTATTCATTCCAAGAAAATCCTGAACAAAATCGCATTCATTTCGGCAGGTTATAAGCCTATACGCCTTTATCTTAAAGTTTAATTAGTAAAAGTGTTATTATTGTACGATCGTCAAGAGAAATACGAACTCACACATATGTGAGTTCGTATTTCTCTTGACCGTTATTTTATTTCAGGCATTAGAATCGCGTGTTCTGTGAATTTCAGGCGCTACACAATGTATATTGTTTGATCTTATCGGGTCGATCTGAACCAATCATGACGCGAGTAATGATTTTGCTCGATAATATAATCGGAATTAGCGTTACTATATCGGCTGAGGACCTAGGACATGACTGCTTCTTCAAGTTCACTTCAAGGCCGAATCTTTATCACCTAGTCTTTAATGTGAAATGGATTCAAGTCTGTTTGGTACAGCAATAAAATGGACCTTTCTCAATTCTCTTCTTGTCAACATGATCTGCACACCAGTAAAGGATAATATCGTGAAGAAACCTGCATGCCTGGTGGGATTAAACGTATTGAGGACGTATTTTGGCCAATCTGCATTGGTTGTCATTAGCACTTATTAAAACATTTTTTAAATCTTTATAAATATATATTTCTTGTGTGCGTGTGTATGTCACTGAACTCCTCCTAGACGGCTGAACCGATTTTTATGAAATTTTTTGTGTGAGTTCAAGGGGATTCGAGGATGGTTTAGATTCACAAAAAAAAATTGTACAGGACAGCGTCTGTCGGTGCCACTAGTATTATTATATATTTTAGGAAATACCAAGGAAAAAGACATTTATGCAATTTCAATTACAAATAATGTACTTTCACATTCACCATATAAATGTATTTGTGGACGAAATTGTGACTGCATGCAATTTGCAATTTAACCTTCCCAAGTCGTAAATAAAATAGAAATGTGGTATCCAAGTAGAGTTCGATATAAATTGATTTTTAATGGCTTTTGTTATCAAGTTCCTGTAACAGAGAGTCGAAGAAATTTCTTCGTGTGTGTTTTAGTATATATTAGTGCCTGCAGCTACGTTTTTTTTATACCATAGGAGGGCAAACGAGCAGTCGAAGCCTTTTGGCGACTATCGACGCCCATACACATCCGCAAAACCAGAGATTATGCAGATGCGGTGCCCTTCTTTTCCCTGTCCCCCAATGGGCCACCGGGAACTCACGAACCGCACGAAACGCGACAGCATAGCTGTCACTTGACGCCGGTGTTATGTGAGAGGTCACAAACCACCGGCGTGCCGGCCCGATTCGACTACAAAGCAGCATGGGTCCTCTTACGTCCGCGTTAACTTAGATTGAATAATAATAATAATAATAATATCTATGGACGCTTTCACACCACGTCAATCTGGTCCCGTGGTAAGTTCTTGAAGAACTTGTGTTACGGGTACCAGACAGCGGAAATATATTTAATACTTTTATACTATACATATATTTAAGATTTTTATTATATTATACACATATTTAATACACATCCATGACCCAGGAACACAGAAAATATTTTTGTTCCCTGGCAGGATTCGAACCCGCAACCTCCGGCTTGAGCGCCAACGCGCTAACCACTGAGCCACAGAGGTCGTCAATTTTTACTGACGTATCTGGAGTGATGATGTTTATTTGTATACCCCATGTTACTGAAAAACGTAGCGTTATACCTACTGGTAAAAGATTTCTTAAATTGGATGAGCAATTTCGGAGCAAAAAATCTCCTACATCCAAATTCACATTAGTACTAGGAATCAGACCAGGTTTTTAACTTGCGTAAAAAGTATATTTCTCTACTAAAAATTCTCATATTTTCTCAATTAGTTCCTGTTTTTTTGTTCCACATCGATTCTAGAATATGTTTCCATATTTGTTTTAAAAATTATTTTCACGACGTTTTCGCTGAGATTTTATATTATTTCTCTTAGCGGTATCAATTTCTCGGTTCGCAAAACGTGCTCACACATGTTACGGTACTAGGATATCAGAGGATCACAGGAGCCAATGGATCGCGTGTTCGAACAAACTTCATAATATAAAATTTCATCATCATTTTTTTATATGGTGAGTCTCGTGAACAAGACATTCGTAGATAATGTCGAAATATCGAGCTCCGCGAAATAAAAATGAAAAACATCGTTAATATCCCCATTTAAATAATTTTAAACTTTATAATTTTTTAATTGAATTAGTAAAAATGATGACGTCAGGCGAGTTACGTTGGAATAAGAGATATGAAATTCAAACAGCTTGTTAGATATATTTTTTAAAGATTTAAATTGTTCATAGTAATAAAATTACGTGGGAATAAAGATAACGATTTTCATCTTCAGCCTCTTAACATCCACAGCACGTGCCTCTCTCAATGAATACAGTTTCAAATAAAAAAAGTGAAAAAGTAAAAAAAACATCAAAACATTAATTTGATGTTAAAAATAGGTTACATGTTCAAAGCTAATTTACAGATATACCCATTCACATGCGAGGGTTTTGTATTTCAAAATCACAACTTATTAAAACTTTGTGTCGTTTATTATTTGTTCCTCGCGGCATAGTCTGACCTAAATTGAAAAAAAAAAAAATCTGTAACAGCCTTAACTAATCTTTCTTCCTTTATAATAAATAGCTATTAATATTTATTTTCTTTATCTTTATTGTAGGTAGATTAGCGCTCTCAAAAAAACTCATTCAAACCTAATAGATTTATTAAAATATAGTATAGACTAATATAGTTGAATCGAAGTGGCGGGGAATGGGCCAGCATTTTTTATGTCATGAGCCTCCTTAACCGAGCATTGAGAGCCGTATGGTGACTACCGAACGGTGGACTCAGCCCAGCACACACTCGAGGTGTGCCCGAGATGGGCGGCGCTGCGTCACAGTCTGACATCAGTCATCGGAGGGGACTTGTCTCTGCCGAGCGTCATCTCCGCGATACTCGGTGACGACGAGTCCTGGACGGCGATGGTCTCCTTCTGCGAGGCAGTAATGTCCCAGAAGGAGGTCGACGAGCGGGTGAGAGAGGAGGCCGCCGACGAGGCCTCCTCCCGCGGGCGACGAACGGGGGTGCGTAGGAGGCGCTATTTAATGCGCCTTCAGTAACGCCCCTGTGTTCGTGTCGGGCTCAGGATGGGAACCTGGGTCTGTATGGCACGACGTCGTGGGGACTGCTTAGTAGAGGCCGGGCAGTCCCCCCCTTCGAGGAGTAGTCTGGCCTTTGCCGGGGCCAGCCTGTCGATGAGGTGATCCTGTCCGTTGCCTGCATATCCGGGACCCTCAAAAAGCGGCTGAAGGCGCTCGCAGTGGTTTTAGTTAGGGTGGGCACTCCCAGGTGCGAGTCCCACATTGGGTCAGGATCTACCCGAAGATCCTGGCTGCATCCATAAGGATTTCCCTGCGAAAAAAAATAAATAAAAATGGTGACTACCGAAGCCCATAGACATCCACACAACCAAAGGTTTTGCAGATGCGTTGCCATTCTTTTCCCTATACCCCCCAATAGGCCATTAGAAACTCACAAACTGCACAAAACGCGACAGCATAGCTGTTATTTAACGCCGGTATTATGTGGGCGAGAGATACCGCCGGTCGTGCCGGCTCAGTTCGGCTGCAAAGCAATATGGCAATACCTCTTACTTGGACGCCACAGGGTTGATAATGATCATGATAGACTATAATAGCGGGTACGGGGAGCAGAGCTTCGGAGAATCAAGATTATCTCAAATGTAAGACCTTAAACTTATTGTTGGAAACAATATCTTACTAGCTATTATCTTCAAACTTCGTCTGTGAACGGAAAAGGCGTCGACGAACTTGGATGAAGTTGGATGAAGTTAAAGGTTTCTTAGCTTTACAAACCTGGCGCATAAGTTTATTTAAAGATTATAGAATGTATTGCAAATGCTTTTCTGTCAATTGATAAATTATCATCATCATATGACGTATAGTGTAGTGTTTTAAAATATTTTGCTCATGATTTCTTGCTATGCTACGCCTAGCGGGGTAGCAAGGGAAGGAAAACGAGTAGATCATACTGACGACATATCAATTTTCCTATAAGGTAGATGCCATACCATTTTACGTCTATTTATGGTACACTTATCATAATATTTAGCAAATTGTAAATTATAATAACCGTCTGAAAAAAAAGTGCGTGCGTACAAAGTACACATGTCAGAAGTGAAACTTATTTGGCAAACTAATTTTTAAATCTTGTTTGTATTTATACTTATCTAAAGCTTTAAATTTCCGAGACTTGCGATGCGACGTTCGCTCTATCACACTCTCTCTCTCGATCTTTCTCACTCGCTTGCTCCCTACTCTCACTCCATGGCTATGTGCTTCATGATACGTTCGCTCTTTCTCACTCTTTCTCTCAATCGATCCCAATCAATCTCCCTCTTCTTTGACAAAAACGTTGCACATTTTCGTGACGTTTCATCCGTAAAAAAATTACCGTCATACGCGCAAAGAAGTTTCACTTCAATACGACAAACATAACATGAATAACAAGGCTGTTACGACGAAACGACAGGATATAGAGAAAAGTGCAAGAAAGTAAATTACTATATCGAGCTGAAATGAAGGGATAAAAGACCGGAAGCAGGGATGCGCTGTGCTGCGCCTACGTCTGTATTTCGGAGAGAAGGTATTGTACTGTAGGTAGTACTGGCGTTGAGGCTTGCTGTCTACGTCTCAGGATAGGCAACACGTAAATCGGTTGCCTTTTTTTCTTTAACGCCGGGAGATGCTCTGAGGCATCCCGCTGGGGACGGGACACTCCCCAGGGTATGTGGGACTCGCTGCGCCCGAAAGATAGTAAGGTCAAAGCTGGACGCAGCTCTATCCACTAAAACCCGGCGAATACCACCAATGCCGCCTTTGGTGAGGTGCCCCGGATCTATTGAGCAAATAGGGCACCTCGACGGCTAGTCAGTCCCCCAAGGGACCAACACCACCTCCACAGAGGGGTCGTCCCACACCATAGAACAACCCCTAACCACGTCGGGACAGTGCAATGGGGTGAGGTTCCTATCCTAGCCCCTAATCCCTCCTTGCTTCTTGCCCATGGTGCTGGGTTCACTTGACTGAACCCCACCGCCACGGCAAGGCTTGAACCTTAGTGGGGACGTGAATGAGTTGCCTGGGCTGTCTCAGGTAAACTAGTTTTTGCGACGCTTACCACTTACCATCATGTGGCTCATCTGGCCATCCAAATAACAAGATTGCTAAAAAGGTAAGAACGCGAAAATCCAGCATATTAAAAGCGCATTGATCATTTTCACCAATTTTGGACAAATACTCATATATAAGTCCCGTCAACCTGTATATTTAACTCATATTGTTCCCGTTCGCAAATATTTAATTATCGACTATTATAATATTAATTGGAGCGTAAACAATTAATTAACGGTTTTAATCGATTTATAGGCGGGCGTTCGCGGCGGTTATGGCTTCCATTTTAAATGGAAACGTGCGTCGCATACGTTCGTGCTCAGTACGTTTCATCATCATCATCATCAGCAGGGATAAGCAAGTTAAGGTAGCAATAGGCCAGTCACATACGCTGAAGAATGGAAGACCGGTGGGTCATTACGCTTACTTGTTTCTTTGGGAAGGAACGTCTACCTTAATCGATAGTTAATTTCTTCTGGCTAATTGCATTTAGTTGACACAACAAAATCTTTTGATAAAGTTTTAAATAATAAGTGAAAACAATTCACCACCAGATTAACGTCAGTTCACCTAGGAATCACCAAATCCAGGCAACTCATTCATCCCCACCATGGTTCAGGCCTTGACGTGGTGGTGGGGCTCAGTAGCCTAGGGTGAGCCACTGCACCTTGGGCGAACCTAATTGAGCCGAGGGGGCTCTTTGTATACCTCTTATGAGAAGAGGGGACAAAAGAGCATGGGGCAAGGGGCGAGGACGGGAACCTCACCCCATTGTACTGTCCCAACGTTGGGAGGGGTTGTTCGGTGGTGAGGGACAATCCCTCTGTGGAGGTGGCATCGGTCCCTTGGGGGACTGGCTGACCGTCGAGGTGTCCTGTTTGTCCATTAGATCCGGGGCACCTCACCATAGGCGGTATTGGTGGCACTCGACGGGTGTTAGCGGGTAGAGCTGCGTACACTTACCAGCTTTCGGGCGCAGCGAGTCCCACGTACCCGTCTGGGCAGACGCACTCCCCCGCGTGATGCCTCAGAGCATTTCCCGGCGTTAAAGATAAAAATGTTGCCTTTTTTCGTTCATATGTTACTTATCAGTGACGTAAGATAGGTAAGTCTCTAGTGCCAGTAATGACAACTACAACTATACCGCTCAACGCCGAGCGGCTCGAATCGTCGATAGCAATGTTATCTCCAATCGGCTTGAGTCTTTGGCGCTGCGTAGAGATGTCGGAGCGCTCTGCATCTTCTACCGCACCTACCACGGGGAGTGTTCTGAGGAATTGTTCGGACTAATACATGCAGCAGAATTCCACCACCGGACATCGCGTAAAAGCACCAAATTTCGCCCTCACCATCTCGATGTCCGGAAATCCACAACAACTCGATTTTTACGGCATTTCCTACCTCGCACGACGAATATATGGAATCAGATGCCACTTACGGTGTTTCCGAACCGATACGACTTAGGGACCTTCAAGAAAAGACCATACTTATATATTTGAAAGGCCGGCAACGCACCTGCCCAAGGTGTTGCGGGTGGTGATGGGTGTCGCTTATCACTTACCACCAGGTGAAATGACTCTCTGTGTCACCCTCTTCTATAAAATAAGGAATGACACTGTCTGACCTGGCCTTCTTTCCGAAACTATGTGTTATTCTGATGTATATAAGCTATATTATTGTAATATTTTAATAAAATCCATTCAGTAATTTTGGCGTGAAAGAGAAACAAACATCCACACAAACTTTAAGTTTATAATATTAATAGGATTGTTCATGGGGCTTGCACCGAATCTAGAAATGAACTCACACTAAGACCAAAAGATTTGTTAGTTGTTAACAATGGCTGAAAAAGAAAAGCGGCTCCACCGTATGGTACCCATGCGACACAAAGCCACCCACCGTGTATTATTTCAACAAATTCATACGCAAATGTACCATTATTCCAGCTTCCTTATATTAAAAGTACAATAGCACAATTTATTACCCATTCGAAACTTTGTAACTTGGTTTACATGTAGTAGGTTTAGGTATTCCAAAACTTGATGCATTTATTAAGGCCCTGGCTAATCCAAGGCCCGAGGGTCAGCTTACTGTAGTTATGACTCGTACCGCTGGTACGTCAAATTCGTTAATTACTAGCTGTTGTTAGTATAAGCTGAATACATTTTGAATATATCGTAGTCAAGATTACTTTGTATTACTGAATAAATACTAACATATTATGCTGCTATAGATAACGTAGTAGCCATCGAGATTATAAGAGGATAAAGTAGATGATATCTGAGCCATAAAATTCCGAAACTGGTCTGTGATCCATCAATGGCTATCAGTCGGCCAATCACAGTGCAGAACCGGCGCAGCGTCGCTGCATAAATTCGTCAGAATTAGTTTTCATACAAGACACATAACATTACCGCTCTATTCCTGTTTTATGCTCGATGGTCTTAGTAAAACAAATTCTTTGAGGAGAATTATAAATTCAAGTATTTTTTTAAACCATTTTATAATATTGGTCGTTACTAGGTTAGTATATTAGTTCCCCACCATGGTCGTGGCGGTGGGGCTCAGTAACCTAGAGTGAGCGGTGCACCTTGGGCGAAGCTAATTGGGCCGAGGAGGCTCTTTGTACCCCTCTTACAAGAAGAGAGGACAGAAGAGCAGGGGGCAAGGGGTGAGGATGGGAACCTCACCCAATTGTACTGTCCCGACGTTAGGAGGGATTGTTCTGTGGTGTGGGACAACCCCTATGTGGAGGTGGCGTCTCTGACTGACTAGTCGTCGAGGTGCCCTGTTTGTTTTCTATATCCGGGGCACCTCACCAAAGGCGGCATTGGTGGCACTCGCCGGGTTTTAGTGGGTAGAGCTGCGTCCATTTACCAGCTGTCGCGCGCAGCGAGTCCCACATACCCGCGTGGGGAGACCCACTCCCCCGCGGGATGCCTCAGAGCATTTCCCGGCGTTAAAGGGAAAAAAAAGGTTAGTAGGTATATTAGTTACTATTTATAAAAATTAACAATAGTAATGTAGCAACATCTTAATTAGCTAACTTACACAATAGATAAAAATACATATTTCATTGCAAAAGATATAAATTATAAATGTATGTTTTCAATAAAAACATTTGAATTAAAATAATTTCTGGTTGTATGTCACGGAAAGAATTATTTGCGCATATCTAGTTATTTCTTCAATAATATGAAACTCTAAATATGTTAGGCGTAGCTAGAAACTAAGTTAAGCCTTATACATAGTCAAGTTTGTAATTTGGTCCTCATCATGCATTCCATCGTAATAGGGACTTGCATACTCAAGTATGCTTCAGCTCACTTTGTGGACAGTGAGTGCACAATAGTAACTGCTGATTTTAAATATGAATCATGTTAAGATTAATTAATCTAAGCCCTTTGAAGGGAGATGAAAGAATGTAGGAAAGTCTATAATATAAGACGTAGCTTAAGAAATCTTTTAAGAGGAATAGATTAAGATGACTAGTACAATATTCGATTTCTTTCGAGGTGATTATTAAAGTTGTGGTTTTCTTTCCCTGTTCGGGCAGAACATAGTTACATACGGAGTTACTTATAAACCTTTCTTAATATTTAATCAATTGCATAACAACTGATTAGCATAAACTTTACTTGTAAACACTGTTTAGCGTTAATAAATCGTCATTAGATAGTTTAAGCCTAGCTAAGGGGCAAAATGGCGGATTTTACAGCTGTTCTATTGTCGACTGATCTACTTAGGTACTTGCGTTTGTTTAATAAACTCCATGTTACTGATAAATTTCAAAAATAATATAAGCGTTATTTGTCAAATTCACGACATTCTCATTGATGATATTATATCAAAAGAATTGAACTACTGATAAATTTGTTCGTTCAATTTATTTATCTAGTCGATTATTTGGGTATAATATAATCTGTGCCAACCATCTACGTATCGTTCCCTGTTCAGTCAATCATTGATTTATTGTTTAAGAGTTGATTAACTAAGAAGTGGCTAAGTATTACTTAACGAGATTTTTATAAGTAGTAGTATAGTATAAGTAGTAGTAGGTAAGTCTTTTAGGTGATATTAAAAGATGGTATACTTTTGTTTGGATGACACTTGCCGCATATCTTCTCAATTCCATCTAGCTAGAAGAAAAGCTATTCGCAGATGTGCCACCTAATTGCAAGTGGTCAGTGTCACCCATGAACTAAAATAACTAAGATTTGCCCAGGGAATTGATTCATGTGTTATCCTGAGGCGTATGATGGTAAGTCTCGGTGCCATTCCACTGCTTTATTTAAATAAGGAAAACATTGTTAATTCAGTTTTTGTGTCTCAAATTAAGAAGATGGTTAAATGAATTGAACGGAAGATTGTTTTCCGAGAGCTTATGAAGTATGGAACATTTCTATTTTTTTTTCTTAGCTTAAATAAAATGAGAACATTTGCGCAATGTACTAAAATGTGGTTACTAAAATGTGTAATTTATTTCCTGTGAAATGCTAGTCTATACATATATAATTAGACAATACCTAAACAAAAACTTGACATTTATAGTAAAAATTGCTATTGTATGGTTATCCAAATGTACAATAAATTACCTAATGATATAAAAGAAGGGACCTATTACAATTTCGAAGAAAACTTTTCAAATTTCTAATAAAACAATGCTTTTATTCTATACAAGAGTTCTTTAATTTTAAGTAATAGGTAATAACTAATAAAAAAATAAATATTTGAACATACTGAACACCATTTAAGACCTAAATTGTACCATATTTCGACCAAATAAATATTATTATTGTTAATACTCGTAAAAAAGATGTTATATTTATAAGTTCGGATATAGTTAATCTTCAAAACTTATCCGATATTTTAAAATTCTGTTTAAAATTCTTTCACCATTATGGTACGTTATAATAAATATCATCACAATCAAATATCGCTGCGTGACAAACTATATAAGGCTATATTTTGTTCATCACCAGCCCAGTTACAGCGGTTTATCTAAGCTAAAGGTGAAGCTGCGGGTGTTGCACGCTGCGGTGAGGCTCAATAGCCTAAGGTGAACCCAGCACCTTGGGTGAAGCAGATTGAGCCGATGGAGCTACTCTTTGTACCCTGCTTATAAGAAGAGGGGACAAAAGAGCAGGGGACAAGGGGCGAGGATGGTAACCTCACCCCAATATACTGTTCCAACCCCCCTCCACACAGCCCACAGGTTGACAGCCCTTCTGTAGAGGTGGCGTCGGTCCCTTAGGGACTGGCTAACCTTCGAGGTGCCCTGTTTACTCATTAGAACCGGAGTACCTCACCAAAGACGGTATTGGTGGCACTCGTCGGGTTTCAGTGGGTAGAGCTGCATCCACTTACCATCTTTCAGGCGCAGCGAGTCCCACATACCCGCGTGGAGAGACCCACTCCCCCGCGGGATGCCTCAGAGTATTTCCCGGCGTTAAAGAAAAAAAAGTGTGATATAAAAACAACATGTTAACAGTTATTTACCAAGACTCGTCGTATATTGGACCATTAGCTCCGAGGCTGGCTGTAATGGATGAGTGGATGGTAATAAAGCGTTCACGTTCAACTTATATCTCGGAGACGGATTGTGCGTGGCCCACTGACCTACTTTATGTTTATACTGGCCGGAGACGAGCTCCGGATAGAGAAAAATGAGTCGGTCATAGTATGTACCTTGACTAACGTAGGTACTTCTGTTACAATGATTTCGCACCAAGATTTGTATACGAGCTGATAATTATGGTAATATCACTTTGTCAATTTACATCATCATATAAAAATAAATTTAGGTAGACGAGGTGTTGGTCGGCCATTAACCAGGTGGGAAGACGATCTCCGTGCGGTGGCCGATCCATGTTGGATGCGAGTAGCAAGGGATCGGCCGTCTGGGCGTTCATTGAGGGAGGCTTATGTTCAGCAGTGGATGGATAGAGGCTGATGATAATGATGATGATAAAAATAAAAATAAACTGCATAACAAACATCTATTTGACAAACGACAAAAAAGTTTTTATATTCGTCTAATGAAACATTATTACGAAGATACAACCCCTTCCAACGTCGGGCCAGTATAATGGGGTGAGGTTCCCATCCTCACCCCTTGCCCCCTACTCTTCTGTCCCCTCTTCTTATAAGAGGGGTACAAAGAGCCCCCTCGGCCCAATTAGCTTCGCACAAGGTGCACCGCTCACTCTAGGCTAGGCTAGGTGGGGCTCAGTACCCCACCGCCACGACAAGGCCTGGACCATGGTGGGGAGTTCTTAGATAGCTGCGACACTTATTGGTAACAATTAAAGTTTAATAAGAAATAAAGTAAAAGACGAGACGGTAATAGGAAAAAGTGATGATGATAGTCCGCTAGGAAATATAATCAAATATAGATATATAAACCCTGCATTGGTGTCGCCACCGTATCTTTTAAACGGTAACACATTAAATTCCATACAAAAATTAGTTCCGAAATTTTCCGCAATATGGTGAGGGTTTTTATTTTTCTGGTCAGGCTATCAATTTCATTACTTTACTTTCAAATGACGTTTTTAGTATCAATTGTTTCTTCTCTGTTTTATGTCGACTTTTATTTTTTTCCAATACCCTCGGACTACAACTGCTTAAGCAATAGACCACCATTGTGAATGTACAATTGTTTTGTTAAATTTATTTTTATTCTTTTTCATTTGTCTTTAATGAAACTTTGACATTTTGAAACCTTATTGGCTCTAAAATTGTAACAACTAATAGTAACTATAAAACATTTGTGTATATGTGGGACTCGATGCGCCCGAATCTGGTAAGTGGACACAGCTCTACTCACTAAAACCCGGCGAGTGCCACCAATGCCGCCTTTGGTAAGGTGCCCCGGATCTGTTGAGCAAACAGGGCACCTCGATAGTTAGTCAGTCCCTCGGGGACCGACGCCACTTCCACAGAGGGGTTGTCCCCACCCAACGTAGGGAGAGTACAATGGGGTGAGGTTCGTCGCCTCTTGTCCCCTGCTCTTTTATCTCGTCTTCTTATAAGAGGGGTACAAAGAGCCCCTCGGTTCAATTTGCTTCGCCACAACAAGGCCTGAACCATGGTGATTGGTGGGGAACCATAATATACTTTGCCTAGTCGAGAATAAACTTGATATAGAGTATTATGTGCATGCGGCGTGCCGATGTGTGGCCGGTCCGTGTTGGATGCGAGTGGCGAGGGATCGGCCGTCTTGACGTCCATTGAGGGAGGCCTATGTTCTATGTCGCGAGAAAATTTAAGGAAGGGAAGGGATGCATTTTTCTTCCATCAAAGAGCTTAGTTGTGTTTCGGATTTCGGAAAAAAGGGCGGGTGTAATTACTGTCATCTAAGCATAATATCTAACATATCTGGAATGGCAAGTTATTCTCACATCCCAACAGGCACGTTTGCCAGTTTGCCCAACAAATATAAAAGTCCTTTGCCACTGCCCTATTATGGGTACTCACCGTAGCTCTCGACGTAGCGCTGTCTAGGCTACTCTGGGAGGAGATGGAGGGAGTCCGAGCGAGCCTCGCGTGGGGAAGGGAGGCCGCGGTCCGAATATCGGTGGGAGGCTGCACCCGGCATTGCTCCTTGGGTATAAGCATTTCCTGTAACAAACAACACACCATCTTCTTTTAATCATATCGATACCATTACTCCTGTCCAAGTGAACTTCTTCAGGGTGCCCCCGTATCTAAGGAGGCTGGAGGAGGCGTACCTCTCCGAGAGGAGGGCATCTTGTGAGAGGTAAGGGCTTCGGGTCAGACCTGAGAAGACCGAGGTCCTTCTCTTCCGCGGGACCGGGCCGAAAGGACCCCTTATCAAATATTGGCGAAATCTTTCATATAAAATATTATCAGAATATTTAAAAAAATACATTTTACGAAATACGTGGCTACAAATTTAAAATACATACATGGACCATTGGCCGTCTATTTCACCTCACCTATCATACGCAGTACATTTTTACTTAACGTTTTATAATTAACGGTTCAATTTGGAGAGAAAATGTGGGACACAATCTATTTCACACAAGAACTTTGTAGGATGAAAATTGATTTCTAGATAAAATTATATTGATCTTTTATTTTCCGGACAAAACGACCTCCTTAAAAAAATATTTGAATGTTTTGAAGTAAAACTTCTTTAGAAGCGAGTCCCTACTCGCTTCTAAAGAAGTTTTAGGTAACTCAGTACTTTAGAAGAAGTAGAAGGTAACTCAGTTTTTTTTAACGGAAGTAACGCTAATTCTATATTTAAAATAACTTGCATTGTTCATGCACACACTTATTTTATATAGATACTGGAAACCACATAGATTTTGAATCAATCCTTCTTGACCTAACTTTATATTTAATGGGTAAAAATGAGCTATATATATTGTGGAGTACTATGAGCAAGATCCCCACAATATATAGCTATAGGATAAAACATATTAGAAATATACCGTCTTTACATATACATACGTACACTTTCAAGATTTTCCCCTTGGACCTTATGACGTCACACGAAATGATATATTTTACCATACAAGAAACGGTCATCGAATTATATAATGCTGCTTATGCTTTGTATCCCAACATTCAACTCCACTATTGTCCACTGTTGGACCGAAAACCACTTCCGAACCAGTATGCTGTACCCACAAATTGTACCTTTTACTTGCTCCTAAACTAATTTACGAGCCCACCGCTGGACATAATTCCTGAACATTAAAATGCCGGTGTCGCGCCGGCGTCATAATTGTCCTTAATTATTTAAATGTATGCGGCCAGATGGCGGTTTTTGTGTGAGGCATTTGTAAAAGTTTTTAAATATGTCGCCTCGTTAGGCTGCGGCCGAACTGAAAAGGTTCGAAAAAAATATCAGTTTTTTTATAGTCCTCTGTTGTCCGACTGTCAAAGTAAAACCTATTGGGTTATATAACCTGCGGGACGTGGCGGGGGGCGACCCCCTTTCGAATAATTCTTGGGTGAGGGATCTGCTCACCCAAGAATACTGTTCCGATTGAGCTTAAAGGCCATCAAGCCGAAAAGTCAGGCCTTTCGAAAAAAGAAACTATAGAGCTCTTACCATTGATACAGAATCATGAAATTTGGCATTAAGTACTGGTAAATGAAGGAAATGAATGTGAAAATTGTCCGTATTTATGCAAAATTACTTATTCGTTTTTTACTTTTTTTGAAGAATACTCATTTAAAAGTCGTCTAAATTCTTATACAAAAGAGAACCACATGATTTTTCCCTTGAAAACAAGGTATACTAAAAGCAGAACAGAACCACCAGCAATAAAAAACATTATATATGAAGCAAAACCGAACCACGCCACCACGGGACTCTTTTGTTCAAACAAATAAACGATATTACTATCGTGTCATTTTATACAAAATAGATACACACACACTTGATACCATTTTACATTACACATATTTTATATTAATAACAATTACTTTTAATACACAGAATGGAACCAGGTTTCTGTGGTATGGTTATGCTTAAAATAAATTCCTAATTTAATTGCTTTTTTCTTTTTGCAAAATGAAACCACAGGCATTTGGTTCTATCATGTATAAGTAAATATTGTAAAACAGGAGAACCGCTAGTATGTGATTCTATTTTGCATATAACGTTTTGAAACCTGTCAGCACCAAAGGTACCAAATGACATGACTAGTTACATACCTCTCATCTTTAAACAACTAAATATAAACTTTATTTCATTATTTAAATGGCTCAAAGTGCAACTCAAAGTTTCAAAGTAAAACGCCAAACATTTGTCAATATAGGTGACATTCAACGAATTAGTTCAAATGGGTGATGACCGTTTTTGACGTGACAACGTCTTATAATTCGATGGAGCCGGCTGCACGAACGAAAAAAAAATGACGTATGCGGCGTTACCTCGCTCTGAGGCGTTCCATTTTCTTATGACGTTGTCACGTTCAACTATCGTTAGTAAACCGACTTTACAGACAACCGATTTTTTTTCTCCGCGAAGAAGGTCTATTGATTTTGTTTATTTCCTTTAAAATTAAGTGCGTAAATGTTCCCCACCATGGTTCAGGTCAGGTGGGGCGCAGTAGCCTAAGGTGTGCCCAGCACCTAGGGCGAAGCTAATTGAGCCGAGGGGACTCTTTGTACCCCTCTTATAAGAAGAGGGGACAAAGGAGCAGGGGGCAAGGGGCGAGGACGGGAACCTTACCCCATTGTACTGTCCCAACGTTGGGAGGGGTTGTTCTGTAGTGCGGGAAAACCCCTCTGGAGGTGGCGTTGGTCCCTTGAGGGGCTGACTAGCCGTCGAGGCGCCCTGTTTGCTCATTAGATCCGTGGCACCTCACCAAAGGCGGCATTGGTGGCATTCGCCGGGTTTTAGTGGGTAGAGCTGCGTCCAATTACCACCTTTCCGGCGCAGCGAGTCCCACATACCCACCTGGGGAGACCCACTCCCCAGCGGGATGCCTCAGAGCATTTCCTGGCGTTAAAGAGAAAAAATAAAGAGGAAAAAGTGCGAAAATGTTATGTAGAGGCAAGAAATTGAATAAGATAAGAAGATAATAAGAAAAGCATTGGAGACCAACACCGAATATAATAATGAAGATGCAACGCGTAAATAGTTGTAGCATTCTTATCTTCAAGCGAAATTTTAACTTCGTCTAATCACTTAGGACAATATTCCTCGCCTATAGGTATTAGAACTGCTCCAATCATCCCCATTTAAAACTCCTATACACTCCCGATGATTATGTGCAGGGTATGAAAGATTGCAAGAAAAAGAACCCACCCGCTTACAGTAATAGTTACGGAAAAATCTGATTTTCTGGGAACTTCTAAGGTTGAGAAAATGATTATTAACAGAAAACGTGATATTAATAAAGAATGTATTAATTGGCTTCATACCCGGGAAATATACCTGAAAAGAGACTCACCAAACTTAATTTATTTTAAAACAGATTTCCTTGGTAGTTCTGTGGAAGTTAATATAGGGAGAGCACCTGTTCGCAGCAGACCAGCTGTAATCTTGACGGAACATTTAGTTCCACTGTGGCCGTCAGGGAAGCCAGTATCACCAGCGAAACTAGCCGATATTCAGTCCATATTACATCTCATACCACAAGATGCACAGAGTTTTTATAATTGTCTCATTAGTGTAGCAGCAATAGAAGACGACATAGATGGACTAGACATGATGGATTTCGAAATCCAATTTGATGATAACGTCGAATAAACGCTCTCTATAATATGTATTAGGTACCTACTTTATATTTTTTGTGAATTAAAGATATAACACGATATTATAAATACATAGTTTCATATAAATCAGTAAATCCCTTAGTTGTGGTTCTTTTTTGTTTATGATAAAACCTATCAATTAGTAAATGTTAAAAGGAACCACGTGCACATTTTCTTAATTATCTAGGAAGTTTAAGAGTATTCAGAGCAACTTTATATACAAATACTTAAATTAGTAATTTATCAATTAATTTAAATAAAATAAATATTAATTTTACATCATCTAACAGAGCTGCACATGTTTTTGTAAATCCTTTGATATCTCAGAAGTGTGTATTTGCTGGGTGGTTCCTTGTTGCATAAATACGGACAATTGTTAATTATTTTAATCTTGTGCAACTTACAGCGCGTGTTGTGCTCACACTTGCCTGGTTTCTCATCGGAAACTCACAAACCGTTGCGTGCGGTTTGTAAGTTTCCGGTGGCCCATTGAGGGGGGGGGGGTCTATCCCCCCTCTTCATCCTTATGGAAAAGGAGGGCAACGCATCTGCATAACTTTTGGTTGTGCGGATGTCTATGGGCGTCGGTAGCCACTATAAAGCTCCCACTGCGTTTTCCTCCTTACGATATAAAAAATAAAACCCGTTTTTTTTATGTTATTTGGATAGGCAAACTGGTAAACGTGCCACCTGATGGTAAGTGGTCGACGTCGTCCATGAACATAAACTAGTTTACCTGGAATGAGCCCAGGCAACCCATCTATGTGTTGCCCATCCTGAGACAAGATGTTAAGTCTCGGTGCCAGTAATTACACTGCCTGTCTCGCCCTTCTCTCCGAAACACAGCAAAGCTAATAAAATAATAAGAGACTTAATTGCTCAATAATTGCCATAAGGATTTTATGTTCGGTCCAGGCCATGACTACCTGGACCCTAATTACACTGTCTTGTCTGAAAACAAAGCTGTTTAGCGAAAAACGAACAGGAGAATGGACCCTATGCAAACTGTCGCACAAAACATCCGCTTAGGGTGCAATTATATGTGTCCAATAAAGGAACATTACGCTTGATATTAACTTGGTTTCATCATCATCAGCCTGTTTTTGTTCACGACTCTAAACGAACGCAAAAATGCCCTGGTGGGTTAGCCAAGATGGGATTCTACAATCGTAAACGCTAGTAGAAAACTTATAAATATATGGAAATGACATTTAAGACCACGTGGTTTATCGAAGTAAAATGTCATTTCCATACATTTATTAGTTTTCTACTAGCGTTTACGATTGTAGAATGGCATCTTGGGTAACCCACCTGTGCTCTTGTGCCGCGTCATTGTTTAATAATAATAATAATATCTATGGACGCTTTCACACCACGTCAATCTGGTCCCGTGGTAAGTTCTCGAAGAACTTGTTACGAGTACCAGACAACAGTAACAGACACTCCAATTTTATTTATCGGTATAGAAAAAGAACAGATTTTAAATTTTATATACTATTAAAAATAGTAAGTTGCCATGTTTTTAACTTTTACTTTGCAAAGCTCGATGTTCTACATTGTCTAGGATTGTCTTGTCTATACAGATAAATAAAATTGGAGTGTCTGTTTGTAATATTAAAATGACCGCTTTTTATTAAATGCATATGGCTATTTTGGTATATGTCCCGTATATACGTTTCGGGACATATGTCAAAATAGCCTTTTTTACAATTTTTGTCTGTCTGTCCGTCTGTCTGTCTGTTTGTTCCGGCTATTCTCTGAAACGGTTGGGCCGATTTTGATGGGACTTTCACTGGCATATAGCTAACGTTATAGGGAGTAACTAAGGCTATACAAATACTCATCATCAATCCGAGTACGGCTGTAAATCTAAGTTAACGCGGGCGGAGCTGCGGGCAATAGTCTGTTATAAGAAGTATCCAATGGCCGACTCGTTTTTCATTCTGACGTATTGTCGTAATTTATAAATCAGCCAGGCTCTCTCGAGTCTCGAGCACTCCACCACAAAATAATGAGAGATAAAATGCATCGCAAGCTTCGTTACATAAATTATTTATTGTTAAATTAGTTATCATATATTTTAAGAACAAGCTTAACGAAGCCACCCTTTTTTTTTGTTTTTTTTTCATTATTATGAAACTTTACGTACAATAAATTATCTTTTAGTTATTTAGTCGTTTGGGCTGGCTATTGTATAGGGTGCGGGAATCCTTTTGAAAGAAAAGTATAATTATAATTTATCTACATCATTTGACGTATTATAATGCCCACTGCACGCACGAAAAAGTGTCACGTTTCGCCTGAGCGAGCAAGCGAAAGCGCGGAACAAGCGATAAAGTCAGGATCGGCCTAAGCGTTCCGCTTAAGATACATTATGTTGTTATAACGTAAAATTAACGTCCGTAAACCGACTTTATAGACAACAGGTAGCTCTTTTCTCTGAAGAACAGAATACCTATGGATATAATATATTACCTTTTTACTTTAAGATCTACACGGGCGACTTTAAAGTCCTGTAATAGGTATGAAACAGCATATAAGATACACGAAAACTTCACCATGTCACAGGTTTATATCCCACGATATGGAAAAGGTGATAGATTATAAATTGCCTTAAACATTTAAAGTGCCTCCCATGAGTTGACTGCTCAACCAAGCTATGGGTTGTTTATCTGCGCACGCCATTCACGTTTTTAATATAAAAATCCTCCGGGCAAACGTTCTATAGGCTCCAATTTAATATTCAATATTAAGCTTCACTAAGCAATTATCAAATCGTCCAACAGAGAATCGGGTTCACAACGGCTCTGTTAGGTTTAATTGTAGCAATTTTTTTTTTCGTATTTTAAAATGTTTTATTTTTTATTTTAATACAATAAAGATTACTAGGACCATTTAGGCGCCTTTTAAACGTATATAAATATTACATACACATGCATTGTAATTAGAAGAGCAACAAAGTACAAGTGCTTCAGAGAGATAAAGATATACTAAGAGTATATACCAAGTAAAAATACTTATTTTATTGTCAAAGGCTTTAAAAGAGGATATTTACCTATTTTCATTCAAAGGCATTCGTAGTCAAAGTCGAAATATCAAACTCCGCCGTACAAAAAGGAAACACCTGGTAAACCCCGTCTTTTTCTGTCCGTCTGAACTTCAAGAATAGAAAGAGGAGATAATAAATTATCATGAAGGTCCATTGTTGAAGCTTCCACCTCCTCGGTAAGTTAATGGGCATGGTAATAATGGTGAAATATATCCCTATTAAAAGGAATCATGATAAAAAGAGTTTTCCATTGTGTACCTGCGGAACTTATAAATAATCGCCATAACGTTAATTATGTTAAAAGCTAACAATTTCCTTGATACAATGACTTATGAAAACGAAATGAAAAAGTGCTTTCTTTGGAAAGTCATTTTGATGTCGTGATAAAGACTTCAAGATTACGATTACATCACACTTTGGTCGACATGAACTGTACATGCTATTTGGTTTTTTATATACGATTTACTTTTAAATTCAAGCAGAGGCAGATTGCTTGTAGTGCCATGCTACTTTGTGTAAGAGGTAATGCCATGCTGCTTTTGTAAGAGGTAGTGCCATGCTGCTTTGTGTAAGAGGTAATGCCATGCTGCTTTTATAAGAGGTAGTGCCATGCTACTTTGTGTAAGAGGTAATGCCAGGCTGCTTTTGTAAGAGGTAATGCCATGCTGCTCTTGTAAGAGATAGTGCCATGCTACTTTGTGTAAGAGGTTATTCCATGCTGCTTTTGTAAGAGGTAGTGCCATGCTGCTTTGTGTAAGAGGTAATGCCATGCTGCTTTTATAAGAGGTAGTGCCATGCTACTTTGTGTAAGAGGTAATGCCATGCTGCTTTTGTAAGAGGTAATGCCATGCTCCTTTTGTAAGAGGTAGTGCCATGCTGCTTTGTGTAAGAGGTAATGCCATGCTGCTTTTGTAAGAGGTAGTGCCATGCTGCTTGGTGTAAGAGGTAATGCCATGCTGCTTTGTGTAAGGGGTAGATAGTGCCATGCTGCTTTGTCTTAGATGTAATGCCATGATGCTTTTGTAAGAGGAAGTACCATGCTGCTTTGCAGCCGAATTGGGCCGGCATGACCGGGGTAGTACATTTCGCTGACATAATATCGGCGTAAAGTAATAGCTATGCTGTCACGTTTCATGCGATTTTGTGAGTTTCCGGTGGCCTACTGCGAGGGGGGGGGGGGATAGGCAAAAATAGGGCAACGCATCTGCATCATCTCTGGTTGTGTGGTTGTGTATGGGCGTCGATAGTCGCCGAAAGGCTTCGACTGCTCGTTTGCCCTCCTATGCTTAAAAAAATACAGACCTGAATTACCAAAGAAGGCTGACTACTACTACTACTTCTACTACTACTCTACTACTAAGTATTGAAACAATCGACTGAGCTTATCACGGGACTACATGAACGTGGTGTGATGGTTTGTCAATTTTTTTATTATTTACTATTAACAACATTAAAGGATAACTTTAAAATTACTCCAAACGTGATAACTAAAGCTATATAGTATCTAAGATAGCAAGACTATTTGACTCAATGCACTTTTAATTTTCTTTATGCCCTGCTCAAGTCAGTTACTAATTAATTATCAGTTGTTAGCGAGCCGGAGGAAGTATTTGCAATGTCATGAATATTTTAATGATTTATTATTATATTTAAAGTGTTTGAGAAAATTGAAATCTAGTGGTATGAGGTTATCTTAGCCATCACCGCAGTAACGTTCTCGTTCACAGGACACAGTATACTAACTCAAAAACAAGAGAGGTATCTAGATTCAGATCTACACTTATGTGAGATGAATGAAAAGCCCGCAGTGACTTTCTCCCACTTTGAGACGAACAGGCTGACTAATAATTACAATGAGCGTCGGAATATTCTAGCAAGAATGAAACTGGATAAATTTAGAAAAGAGCCTATAGTCGTCGTTAAATTGTCTCCACCATTGTACAGACCTTGTCGGGGTGGTGGGGCTCAGTAGCCATGAGGGATGCGAATTTAGCCGAGGGGGCTCTTTGTACCCCTCTTATAAGAAGAGGGGACAAAAGAGAAAAGGACAAGGGGCGAGGATGGGAACCTCACCTACCGATGGGAGGGAAGCGCTGTGCCGCGCTCCCGGCTGCATGGGTACCATCATCTTGCTTGTTTCTCCCGTAAAACAGCTTTGCTGTGTTTCGGAGAGAAGGGCAAGACAGGCAGTGTAATTACTGGCACCGAGACTTAACATCCTATGTCTCAGGATGGGCAACACATAAATGAGTTGCTTGGGCTCGTTCCAGGTAAACTGGTTTATGTTCATGGGCGACGTCGACCACTTACCATCAGGTGGCACGTTTGCCAGTTTGCCTATCCAAGTAACATAAAAAAAAATTGTACCCACTCGCAAGGTCTTAGTGGGTAGAGCTGCTGCTCTCATGGCGTTAAAGAAAAAAAAAGGTCGGTAAATAGTAGACAATAGAGATGACATAGCTCGTAAAGCCATGATTTCGATTTTGAGTTCGATCATCAGCTGTACATCATCAGCTAGCACTTTCAAATTTCACGAGCAGAATTTGACTTCATTGTTGCTCGCTCTATAAAGAGAAGAGTAAGGAAACCAGGTTGGCTGAGACTTTGTCATTTTTAACATGTAATAATCACTATGTAGGACTTTCGATAAGCTGAACCTGATTCCAACTTATAGTGGTAATTTTACTCTGTGTGTATGTATGTCACTGAACTCCTAAGCGGCTGGATCGATTTTGATGAAATTTTTTGTGTTCACCTAATGGATTCGTTTTTTAGAATGGACCTATGCTGATAGTGAATTGACCTTTAGAGCATCATCGGTTCAGTAAGTGAGCAGATGGCTACACCTAACATATCAAAGAGGTAGGGTCACCTTCGCCAATGGTTTGGATTCACATTTCGGTCCAAAAAGTTTCGTACGGGACACCATCTGCCGGGTCAGTTAATATTTTTATAAATATTAATTATTGTAGTCCTATATAAAAGTGGCAAGGGATCGGCCATCTTGGCGTTCATTGAGGGAGGCCTATGTTCAGCAGAGAACGGATAGAGGCTGATGATGATGATGATGATATTAATGGTATTATAGTACGTAGTATTATAGTTGTGAATGTAAAATAAAAAAAACATTAAGCTTTCACCAGTTTATCTTCAAAATGTTTGACGTCTAAAAGGGAGTCCATTTTGGGGTATAAACGATTCAATTGTGCCCCTAAACCCCTAATCCCCGATACCAAAACGAAGGCAGCCCCCTCTTGTTTGTTTCAAAACTCAATTACAGCGACAGGCCCGTCTATGGACGTCTCATCAACTAAATCAGATAAGCACTTACCATTTTTATCAATTTATTCATTTTAGTAATAATTCTTTTGTGCGTGTCACAGCTAGACCGATTTTGATAATATTTTTATAAGTGTTCAAGTGGATTCGAGAATGGCTTAGATTCACAATTCAGTCCACTAAAAATGTTTTGTATCTATAATGGCCATCATTATCTATATTCTATACTAATATTATAAAGCTGAAGAGTTTGTTTGTTTGTTTGAACGCGCTAATCTCAGGAACTACTGGTCCGATTTGAAAAATTCTTTCAGCTCATTTATCGAGGAAGGCTATAGGCTATAGGCTATATAACATTACGCTGTGACTAACAGTAATTAAGTTGAGTAAGTTAACGCGGGCGAAGCTGCGGGCAACAGCTAGTTCTCTTATAAGTATGGAGGTAATAACTGTCCCGACGTTGGCAGGAGTTGTTCTGTGCTGCGGGACAACCCCTCCGTGGTGGTGGCGTCGGTCCCTTAAGGGACTGACTAGCTGTCGAGGTGCCCTGTTTGCTCAACAGATCCGGGGCAACTCACCAAAGTCGACATTGGTGGCACTCGCCTGGTTTTGTGAGTAGAGGCGCGTGCACCACCTTTCAGACGCAGCGAGTCCCACATGCCCGCCTGGGGAAACTCAGAGTGTTTCCCGGCGTAAAAGAAAAGTGGTAGGCCGATTATATCAGAGAGCTTAAAAGTTCGTTTGTTTGAATGTTCTAATCTCTAGATCTATCTGTCAGTAATGGTCATTTGTTAGACTAACTATGACGAAAGGTTTTAAGCTATTTAATATATAGTATTATACAGTAAGATTACAAGAACTAGATTGGAAATCATTTTTAATATTTAAGCGGGTAATGTCACAGGGAACAGCTAATATTTAAGTATCCCAGTGTACATTCAGTCAACTCGATCAAAATGTCGTGTTTATTCGGAGGTCGGATGTAACGACATATAAAATTCAATATGGCGCCGAATTGAAATTATATACGTTTTCCTGCTTTGGTCGCTGCTA
Organism: Helleia helle; assembly: GCA_963853865.1. Lineage (NCBI taxonomy): Eukaryota > Metazoa > Arthropoda > Insecta > Lepidoptera > Lycaenidae > Helleia > Helleia helle. The sequence goes on along the minus strand of OY971423.1, from coordinate 6,087,727 downwards.
GATTGATTGGTTCACATTGTTATGGGAGACAAATATTATCTATTTAATAGTTGCTTTGTGTAATATATGTGTTAAAAAGATTACCTACAAGCAGTCAAAGGTTCGTATCCTGACATCGACAGAAGTCTTAAAATGAATACAGACTATGGATTTCATGTCATAGATTTGAATGTAATGTTTCATCCAATGCGTTACACAAATTAATAGTACGAACTTACCTGAAAGTATTTTAGTCTCATCGATCATATAACTGGATTTCGGTTATATGCTCAACGACGTTTGGTCACAAATATTTATTATTATACTGGTTGCAAAATTACATTAAAATCGTTCAATTACCCAAAAGCGAAAATTAAATAGTACTTTATATTATTTACATAAAGTTATGAAAGTGAAATGCAACGATTTAAATTTGAATCTCTGTTGAAAGACGATATTGACAACCAAATAAATGGACATTAAATCAAACATGGCGGCTGAGTGTCATCAATTACCGGCGGCATTTCAATTCTCAGTACCTGGATGACCTGAATGAGATGATTTTTTTTTTAAATAAAATGACATTTTCTAAAAATTATTCCTAGCTAGATCGATTTATCGCACCCGAAACCCCCTATATACTAAATTTCATGAAAATCGTTGGAGCCGATTCCGAGATTCCAATAATATAATATATATACAGAATTGCTCATTTAAAGATATAAGATATTAAATTACACAACATCGTCAACGAGATATTTAATTGTTCTGAGTCATCCCGCGGGGGAGTGGGGTCTCACCAGGCGGGTATGTGGGACTCGCTGCGCCCGAAAGCTGGTAAGATGGACGCAGCTCTACCCACTAAAACCCGGCGAGTGCCACCAATGCCGCCTTTGGTAATGTACCCCGGATCTGTTGATCAACAGGACACCTCGACGGCTAGTCAATCCCTAAGGGACCGACGCCACCTCCATAGAGTGGTTGTCCCGCACCGCAGAACAACCCCTCCCAATGTCGGGACAGTACAATTAGGTGATGTTCCCATCCTTGCCCCTTGCCCCCTGCTTTTTTGTCCAATCTTCTTATAAGAGGGATACAAAGAGCCCCCTCGTCTCAATTTGCTTTGCCCAAGGTGCTGGGCTCACTCTAGGCTACTGAGCCTCACCACCACGTCAAGGCGTGAACCATGGTGGGGGTTGGTGTACCTGTTATCAATAAACAAATAAATAAACGTCCAATACGTACGCTTGGGCTGCCATGAGACTTATCATCCCCGAAGCTGTCAGTGGAGTTATGGCTCTGGCCGCTACTCGCACTGGAGGTCCTTTCTCTCGCCGCTCTAGCCCAAGACTCCAGCCTTTTCTGCGCCGCCCAAACCCCTGGAGGTCCGAGTCCACTCATCTCATTTCTTTTCACAGCCACTTATTTAATTGTCTCATAAATATTAGGTCGTATTTCGTTGTCACTGTATATTACTGTTCAGGTACTGTTTGGATTTTTGACTCAATTCATCCCCTTGTTGGTTAAATGTTGTGCCCTGTATCACCTATTCTTGATCAACTGATAAATAGTATATTTTTGGCAGTTTTAATTAAAATGTCTGCTTGTTACACATAAGCAAGTTTTTAAACCATTAAATCGGGGCATTCATCGCGTTTTTACTTTTATTATATGGGACTCGATATTTCTGGTTTCAACATTATCTACGAATGAATTGAAACATAGAGGCCCGCGAAAAAAATGTATAATATACAATAGTATTAATAGAAAAATAGTCATAAAATAAGTATTTTGTAATAACATTTTTCTATTATGATTGATTATTAAAAAAATAATTAAAATTGTGAATCACACATAGTAAAATGTTGCTAAATTCTTACAAATCAAGATCATTTACTTAAAAGTTTTTGCCCGTAGGTCTAGATTTACGGTAACCACTTAAAATTAGTGTGCGTGTATCCATTAGTTTAATTTCTTTGGATTTAAGTTACTTTAACTTTGGAACAAACGTTTACGTTTCAATTATCATAAAAAGAACTCGAATATACACAAATTATTGGAAAACTTATTTGTTTGTTTCTTTACCAGTATTTGAACTTAGCCTTTTAACAAAATGAATAATTTTGTTACACTAGTCATATTGACAGACCGTTTGCTTTCAAAATTAACTAGTTCGACTCATTTGATTACAGTCGATCAGATATACCGTAATCAAAGTAATCAATCATGTGAATGATGGGATCTCCATTCTAAATTAGATATCGATGAAGCTCAACTTGATAATTACCGAACCGGTTCATCGACATCACCAGCTCAACCATATTAAAGCTTAAAATTCTAGCCTTAGTAAGGGTATAAATGCTTTAGTATCTATTTGTATTTTTACGCCCAAACCTTCGTCTTATTGTGATAAAAAATGCCAAAAAGATAAACAAGGAAGAACATTGGGTATTAAAACAATTCGCGGGCGACGAACAGGGGTGCATTGAAGGTGCTATTTAATGCGTCTCCAGTAACGCCCCTGTGATCGTGTCGGGTTCAGAATGGGAACCTGGACCCAGTATGACACGACGTCGCTGGGACTGCTTAGTAGCTGCCGGACAGTTCCCCCTTACGAGGAGTAGTATGGCCTTCGAAAAACACTGAGAAGAACCGGCGAAACAAACTTAGTCGTTATCATCTTTTGAATATTCTATACCCTATTTCACATTTAACACAACAAAACACCTAGTTTGGAATAAAAATAAATAATCCCCAATTTGTTATAAGGCTTACATTTGTATCAAGATGTACAAAGCCAAATAAATCTTTGTAAAAGCCTGTATGATAAATTATCAGCCTCTTAGTTACGTGGAATAGATTTATACACGAAAGTGTCCTGTTATAACGCAGACTTATGGATGTTCTTTATTTCAATTTTATTCTGCTTAGAGATGAAATCTTCCCCTGAATTTGAACTATTTACATATTTTAAAATAAATATCAAACTTCGCTATTAAGATGGCACGCGATTATGATGAGATGTTCTTAGAAGTTTTATTCTTGTTCTTAGAAGTGAAATTTCTTTGCGCGCATGAGGGCAAAATTTTTACGAATGAAACGTTACGAAAATATGCAACGTTTTTGACCAAGAAGATGGAGAGAGTGATTAAGACCGATTGACAGAGAGTGAGAAAGGGTGAACGTTGCATGACGCACATAGCCGAGTGAGAGAAAGGAGCAAGCGAGTGAGAAAGATCGAGAGAGAGAGTGAGATAGAGCGAACGTAGCATCGCAAGTCTCGAAAATTTAAAGCTTTAGATTAGTATAGATATAAACGAGATTTAAAAATAAGTTTGCCAAATAAGTTTCACTTCTGACATATTGTGTACTTTGTACGCACGCAATTTTTTACTAATTCTTGTTCTTGGAAATGAAATCTTTAATTTAAAATTAGTCGAAATAAAAAAAAAACAAAATGGCAAATAACATTACAAAGATGGATCTAGAATTGCCAGACAAAGGGAGCTACGAACAAACATGGAAAGGCTTTTACTACTAGAAGTCTTAGAAGTCGTAAGCTAAAGTATTAAATTCTATTTTAATTTCTTTTTTTTTGAGTTTTGTCAATGTTTTTGTACAGATTTTTTTTTAATTTTGTCAAAGTTTACAGCAGGGGTGGCCAACCTTTTCAGCAGCCGGGCCGAAATTCGGAAATATAATTTCAAACCGGGCCGCACTACCAAATTTAAACTGATTTTTTTTGGAAGGCCTAGACATTTCGGCCTGGTGGCCTTTAAGCTCAATCGGTACAGTAAGTGAACAGATGGCTCACTTAAGAATTAATATTCGAAAGGGGACGGCCCCTCCGCGCCCCGCGGGGCGGGTCATCGCGCGCGCGCTGCTCGGGAGAGCAGGATTTGGACTAGTCAAATCCGATACGGTCGACGAATCTTTTATGGTTGAATTTAGCCTATCATCATGAGGGCCGGCCCTCATCCCTCCCTCTGGAAAGGGAGGCGGGTCATGCGCGGTGCCCAAGCAATCTAGCGGTGACGTAGTGCTACTGCTGTTAGCGCGGTCTGGGTTTGTGTGTACTCGTATCGGATCCGAAATATAATACATATATTTAATACACACCCATGACCCAGGAACACAGGAAACTTCTCCCAGCATCGGGACAGTGCGATGGGGTGAGATACCCATCCTCGCCCCTTGGCCACCCTGCTCTTTTGTCCCCTCTTTTTATAATAGGGGTACAAAGAGCCCCCTGGGTTTACTTGGCTTCGCCCAAGGTGCTGGGTTCTCTCGTTCTCACGACTTTGCGCAATAAAAATCAAAATTATATAGTTCTCTGTGGTAAAAATGAAAAAAAAACTGTATTGTGCCTTGGTGATTCAATTCAACTCTCTTTTTTATGTGCCTGAGGGCCAAAAAATGAGGAAAAAGTGGACGACAGCCGTAAAAAGAATTGATTCAATAGGCCCTTAACCTAACCCCACCAAGGTTCAAGCCTTGTCGTGGCGGTGGGGTTCAGTAGCCTAGGGTGAGCCCAGTACCTTGGGCGAAGCTAATTGAGCTGAGGGAGCTCTTTGTACCCCTCATATGAGAAGAGGGGACAAAAGAGAAAGGGGCAAGGGGTAAGGATGGGAACCTCACCCCATTGCACTGTCTAGACGTTGGGATGTTGTTGTTCTGTGGTGCGGGACAACCCCCCTGTGGAGGTGGCGTCGGTTCTCTGAGGGACTGACGAGCCGTCGAGGTGCCCTATTTGCTCAACAGATTCGGGGCACCTCACCAAAGGTGACATTGGTGGCACTCGCCGGGTTTTAGTGGGTAGAGCTGCGTTCGCTTACCAGCTTTCGGGTGCAGCGAGTCCCACGTACCCGCCGAGGAGACCCACTCCCTCGCGGGATGCCTCAGAGCATTTCCCGGTGTTAAAGAAAAAAATACTTTGTATTTCTAACCCACCTATAAAACTATTAAACATAATACATTTGTGTTAATAGTTTAGCAGTAGCTTTGAAATAAATAAGAAAACATATCCGCTGTTTAAAGAAGAATATATTTTTAACCGACTTCAAAAAGGAGGAGGTTATCAATTCGTCGGAATCTTTTTTTTTTGTTTAGTCACAATATGAGTAAGTTTGGGCGGATTTTTATTTTTATTTAGCCCTTCAAAGATAAACGATAAAAAACTCGCTCTCTCTTATTTATACATTGATACTTTTTACATTTATTTTATCTATTATATAAGTTTCAATCCGTTGAACTTAATAAGATTACGGTTCTTAAGACCTTTAAAGGCAAGACAGACGGAAGAAGCAGGCTTAATGAGGGAATTCCGATCTGGATATGGAACCAATAACGTTTAAATGTAGAAGAAATATAGAGTTCCGTAGTACGTGCTAAGAATTGATTTTATGTCAACTTAAGTTACACTTCCAACTAAAAATAAATTTATTAAAAACATTTTTTTTGCAGTTCTCGAGAAATATTCCTCTTGAAGTTTATCCAACGTCTACAATCATGTGATCATCATTTTATATGGACGTAAATGCATTTTTTTTTGTAAAATATGGACAGAAAAATGAAATTAATAATCAAAAGGCAGGTCAAAGGAGGACAGAAAACAATCAATATACTAGTTACGTCTGGCGTGTACGTGTGGGCGTTTATTTACGTCGTGCCGTACCGTACTACGGCCAGAATAACGTGACCTGCCAAATATATTCAATACCATTATTCATTATTATTTACTTCTGGTATACAGGCCTGGTAAAGACCAGTGTATTGTGACCTCTCTAAATATATTGAATACTGTCAAACAATCTGGTTATATCTTGGCGTAGCCAGTAATTGTTATTTTAATAAAATATATAAATTCTTTATTGAAGTGCAGTATACAGGTATTTATTTTTTTCGTATACATAATGTAGTAATTTTTGAAGAATGTTGTAGTCGCAACACATATACAAGCAACACTAATTTGTCTATTAGGTATATAAGTTGTCATAGGCGAAATTGATCACTTATAGGTGTTTTTTTTTATAGAAGAGGGGGCAAACGGACAGTCGGTTCACCTGATGGTAAGTGAAGAGCGACATCCACAGACACCCGCTACACCAGTGGATTAGCAGGTGCGTTACCGGCCTTTCAGATATGAGTATGCTCTTTTCTTGAAGGTCCCTAAGTCGTATCGGTTCGGAAACACCGTAGGAGGCATTAATTATAAGGTGGTTCTGCTCGTTGATCTATTCAAATTATAGTTTTATTATTAAATTAAAAAATATAATTTAAATTGAAATACAACATAATGAGCCTCATTTTAAAAGCAGATTTGTGCATTATAAACAAATAAATCTATTTTTATTTTGTTACGAAAATGCGCAGTGATTAACGTCCATATAATTATGATAGACCAAAGAAAAATGATGATCACGTTCAGAAAATAAGAGATATTATACAATCGCATCAAAACATCTCAAGTTGGCCTTTCATTTATTCATTAATGTTAAAAGATAACTTATTCTAATTATAACGTAGCTTTATCTATTTATTTTAGAGTTAATTTATTCCAAATGTAAATAAACAGTCGCTTTTAATTTAAATAAAAGAAAAATGGAAACTTAAAACGTAATACGCAATAAAAAGGTAGGACACTAACTGTTGCTTCTCGTTCTGAGCTTGCCAGGGTTTATTTAAATAAGAAGTTATTCTAGTTAATCTCACCACTCTGGTTTAAATGTTAAGTTAAACGCAATTTCGTTGCTACTAATCTAGCTCTAAATTAGTTTGAAGACCGCGTTAAAATATTTTTCGCATATTTTTTATACCTTTGCTGTCCATTTGCCCCTTCTACAGAAATTGTTTGGTATTACGGTAATGTTTAGTTATTATTAATTTTTAATATTATTCAGATAATAATAGTAAAATAATTTTCTAGTATTCTATAATATGTCTACTCGTAAGTCTTAATATTTTAAGAACACATAATTTTGATGATATTTTGATGTTATCATACATTTGATTTATAATTAATTTATATGCATTTTAAGGTCAACACGTTATCAAAAGCACGCTAGAACGTAATAAGTTTCTAACTACATTGCGTTACGTTGTGTTATGTATTAGGTGTTGCGTTAGTTAACTGTTAACCGACCTAGGGGATGATTGAGCACTAAGCTAGTACTGCACTGTACATGGATACGAGGGTACGAGGAGGCAGCGCCGCGCGGCCGGCACCGCGTCTCGCGCAAACTGCCGCCGCCCGGGCACGGGGTTGCCACCCCCGTCCACTTAACTCGCTCAGGTAATATACCGAATAACGGTTGATCATCGCAAAATAACGGATTTTTGAAATCTGCTCGTGCATGCACTTAAGTACGTTAATCAACTTAATAAAATTTGAAACACTTACCATGATTAATTACTGTGAACATGGGACAAATGTTATTTAAAACTCTATTGTACTGATCTCTGCCTTTTAAGAATTGATATATCAACATAAAATATGCGTGTAGACAGAACTGGTCTTGTTACTTTGAGGAAACACTTAGAGATCAAAATGAAACTGCATGCTTTATAAGACAAAAAGTCTATGAGTAATTTGACAATCAGCTAGCTAGCGTATATTATGAACTAATACACCCACACAGGATTTTGAGGAGGAAATCCGTACCTAATAGTTAAACATAAAAGAAAAACTTAAGCAATAACCAACAAGTATGTTATCTTTCTGACATCATAAATCTGAAAGAAGTCATCGTTTACCCACTAATCAAGCGTTAATCCGAATGCTGGTATCCCCAAGGGCGGCGGCGCATTACGGCCGCGTTCCTTTCTCTGGGCGAGCAACAGGTACAGAAGGTCAGGGCGTGGAGTACTACCTTGGGCTTTCTTTCATCTTAGAGCACATTAACCCTTCTACAGTTTTGTCAGGTGGATGCATTTTGTGTGCCTACCTGTACGGGTGCTTATCCTGCCCTGAATATTTGAGTGAAATAAAAAATAAATATCTAGTTTTATTTTGGGTAGAAGGGTTTACCGGTGGGAGGGAAGCACTGTGCCGCGCTCCCGGCTGCATGGGTACCACCATCTTGCTTATTTCTCCCGTGAAACAGCTTTGCTGTGTTTCGGAGAGAAGGGCAAGACAGGCAGTGTAATTACTGGCACCGACACTTAACATCTTATGTCTCAGGCAACACATAAGTGAGTTGCCTGGGCTCGTTCCAGGTATACTAGTTTATGGTCATGGGCGACGTCGACCACTTACCATCAGGTGGTACGTTTGCCAGTTTGCCTATCCAACTAAAAAAGGGTAAGATAGGTGCGTGATTACTGGATTGAATAGGTTTCAGTGCCATATTTTAGGGCATATTTTCTCGGGTTTGGTGAAGTGAAGTCCTAACTCGGGTGAAGTTGTTGATTTTAAGCTTCGTTTTTGTACACTCTTGCACGGTGAGCAACTCTTTTTGAGCCGCCTTATTCGGGATATCATCTTAGCAGGAGACCCTTTGTTAAGATGAACTACTCTCGCTGGATGAGCCACATTGGCAGGATTAGTTAACCTATCTGTATGAACCACGTCGCGCTCGTAGCATGACCCACCCATTTGGGTGAGCCACGTTGGCAGGACGAGCCAAACTGGCAATATGGCTCATACTGCCAGTTTGGCTCATCCTGCCACGCAACGTGGCAACTCAAAAAGGATGAAGCACTCTTGTAGGATGAGCCACAATGGGAGGGTGAGCCACTCTTGTAGCATGAGCCACCCAGCTGGATGAGCCACATTGGTAGAGTGAGCCACTCTTGTAGCATGATCCACCCAGCTGGATGAGCCACATTGGTAGAGTGAGCCACTCTTGTAGCATGAGCCACCCAGCTGGATGAGCCACATTGGCAGGGTGAGCCACTCTTGTAGCATGAGCCACCCAGCTGGATGAGCCACATTGGCAGGGTGAGCCACTCTTGTAGCATGAGCCACCCAGCTGGATGAGCCACATTGGCAGGGTGAGCCACTCTTGTAGCATGAGCCACCCAGCTGGATAAGCCACATTGGTAGAGTGAGCCACTCTTGTAGCATGAGCCACCCAGCTGGATGAGCCATATTGGTAGAGTGAGCCACTCTTGTAGCATCACCCACCCAGCTGGATGAGCCACATTGGCAGGGTGAGCCACTCCCGAAGCATAACCCACCCAGCTGGATGAGCCACAATGGCAGGGTGAGCCACTCTCGTAGCATCACCCACCCTAGTCGGATGAGCCACAGTAGAAGGATGAGCCAGATGGATTTGTCTAGGTACCAAAGCTTAAGAGAAGCTAAGTAAGCTAGCCGTTAGCGAACTTAATTGACGACTTTTGGATTTCTGTCCTAATCCAAAGGGATTAGGACAGAAATCTATCATTGGTAGGACATTATTGCTCACTTCCCATCAGGTAGCTTATCTGCTTCTGCCTTTGTAGATATAAAAGCTTGTATCGAGTAATCAAATCAATAGTCAGACAGATTAATATGTATTCAATTATTTTCATTGGTATTTGATTTGTACGATTTTTAACCGACTTCAAAAAAAAAAGGAGGTTCTCAATTCGTCTGTATGTTTTTTTTTTTTTTTTTTTTTTTTTTTTGTATGTGACACGATATCTCCGCCGTTTGTGAATGGATTTAGATGGTTATTTTTTTGTTTGAAAGCTGGTGTTTCCAATTTGGTCCCATATTAATTTTATTAAGATCTGACAAGCCGTTTTTTAGTTATTCCCAATAATGCCTATTTGGTTGGTTTTGTTTATCTTGATGATATGATAATTTTATTACGTGTCGATGTAACTAACAATTGTATAGGATGCTTTGGTAGCACACCATAGTATGTCGCGGTCATCGTAATCATCAACATCATCACCAGCATCACCATCATCATCATTATCATCATTTATCCATCCACTGCTGAACATGCCTCCTTCAATGAACGCCAAGACGACGAATTTCGGAATCACTAAAAATTAAGAAATAAAATCATTTTACAAAAAATTAAAACCGACTTCAAAAATACTAAACTAAAAAGTAATAAAATAACAGTTTCTTTAATTTTTGTGCTTACAACATATAATCAACTTAATCTTCTACTAATGTACAAACTTTGCGTTTACCACGTCATTATAGTTACTTTTGGAGTCGGTGTCGTATTTGTTGCTGTACATTACCTACCTACCTTGGCTGACACCGACTGCAAAAGTAACTATAATGACGTGGTAAACGCAAAGTTTGTACATTAGTAGAAGATTAAGTTGATTATATGTTGTAAGCACAAAAATTAAAGAAACTGTTATTTTATTACTTTTTAGTTTAGTATTTTTGAAGTCGGTTTTAATTTTTTGTAAAATTATTTTATAATTAAAAGCCTTTGTCAAAAATATTTTATCATGAACAGGATTGACCTATAAAGTAATTAAAAATGTTACGAAGCTTATTACGCAATATCGGGATTTGCGCCATCTTTTTGTAATTAAGTTTAATTATTTTAATTAATAAGTAAAAACAAAACAGCTGGAAATTTTGGCTTCTATTGATATGTCGTTTTTTTTCTTTAACGCCGGGAAATACTCTGAGGCATCCCGCGGGGGAGTGGGTCTCCCCACTCGGGTATGTGGGACTCGCTTCGCCCGAAAGCTGGTAAGTGGACTCAGCTCTACCCACTAAAACCCGGCGAGTGCCACCAATGCCGCCTTTGGTAAGGTGCCCCGGATCTAATGAGTAAACAGGGCACCTCGACGGCTAGTCAGTCCTCCAAGGGACCGACGCCACCTCCACAGAGGGGTTGTCCTGCACCACAGAACAACCCTTCCTAACGTCGGGACAGTACAATGGGGTGAGGTTCCCATCCTCGCCCCTTTTGTCCCCTCTTCTTATAAGTAGGGTACAAAGAGCCCCCTCGGCTCAATTAGTTTCGCCCAAGGTGCTGGGCTCACCCTAGGCTACTGAACCCCACCGCCACGTCAAGGCCTGAACCAAGGTGGGGATTAGACTGCCAATTTTTTCATTTGCTTTGTTTCGGATGATTTGCCATGTTCATGGAAGTCCCACATAAGTTATGTAAAACTGTCATAAAACTTTCATGCAATGTAAACTAGCTATTAATTACAATTTCTAATTCCACCTGGAACAAACAGACTAATGAAGGGGCAGCAATAAGTGATGAGAAGGTGGAACTCGGCCTGGCGGTGTTTGTAGTGGCTCGGAGCCAACGCTATCGAACCTTTGTTTGTCGTTTATTTCAGTGTGTACTCAGGCGGTAAAGTTAGGCGGAGGACACATATTATGGTATTTTTGATGTGAATCTGTTGGCGCGCCTTGGCATTAAAATAGACTCGAATGCCGTGACAACGAACGGCATGACGTTATCATGCCATGTCGTGACTGACAACTTTTTTTTTTAATGTTGATAAAATTACGGGTATTCGTTTGCATACATTGCAGTTCTATACTCAACTATTAACGAGTGAATATTACAGGTAAAAGAACAAGGTTAAATACAACTGATTACTTTTTAACATTTTTATGCATAATAGAAGACGTGCCAACTGACGGTAAGTGGTCAACGTCGCCCATAAACGAAAATGAGGATTACTTGACTTCATGCGTATCCTGAGATCTAAGCGAATAAGCCTCGCTGTCTTGCCGTTATTTTGAAAACACAAGCTGTTTCAAGCAATAAATAAGCTGGATGGTAGTTACGAATTACCATGCAGGCGGGCTCGTCTCTGCCACTGGTAGTACCTACTGAATGTGACTTGCTTAGGCTCGCGACAAACAAAGAATAGTATTAACAACCTTCAATAGATAAAAGAAAGGTTTTTTAATCTCACAAAACTTAACGTAAAGGGCGTTATTTGCAACTTGTATCACTCCTTAAAATATTGATGGTAGGTATAGTTTTCTTTTGCGCCGGGAAATGCTCTTAGGCATCCCTAGGTTAGGGACTTGCCAGGCGGAGTATGTGGGACTCGCTGCGCCCGAAAGATAGTAAGATAGACGCAACTCTACCCACTAAAACCTGGTTGGTGCCAGCAATGCCGCCTTTGGTGAGGTGCCCCCGATCTGTTGAGCAACAGGGCACCTCGACGGCTAGTCAGTCCCACAAGGGACCGTCGCCATCTCTACAGAGGGGTTGTCTCACACCACAGACTACAATGGGGTCAGGTTCCTATCCTCGCCCCTTGTCCCTCCTGCTCTTTTGTCCCCTCTTCTTAAAAGAGGGGTACAAAGAGAAGCTCCCTCGGTTCAATTGGCTTCGCCGTTATTCATATTGTTCATAATTCTCATCATCATCAGCTATTAATTTACTGACGACCTCTCTTTATTATGTACTTTAAACATGAGTGGACGAAGTCACCCAAGCATTTGATACAGGTCAGGTCGGTAATACAGGTCTAAACACATATTGTATCTGTCCCAGTGACTGACTTTTGAGCATCCTAGGGAACAAGACTACTTCTTACGTTCCTGCCGCTTTTTGACTGAAATAGGCACATAGTCCACACTTATTGTGCCAGGCCCAGGTGGCTCGTGTGTAGTGAAGACCTAGAGACACTAAAAGGTCTTGACTCTTGATACCGTTAATGACACTTCCTTCACCAGCAAGCGCTAAGAATCATCGAGAGGGTCTTGAGTGGGTTAAAATTTATGTAACTTAATTTTTTCCCCAACGGGGATAAATAAAATATACCCAACTTATCGTTTTATCAGGTCATTATGTATATAATAAAAAAAATAAATTGTGAAGAAATTAATAAATATTGCGGTATTGTGGGATAAAAGACTTATGCCTCTCACTGGAAAATGAAGTCACGTTTTTGACGTATTAGTGACGTTTAATGACGTATGCAAAAGTTCTGGAGACAATTTGTAAAAGGAACTACCAAACTCTCCTGCCCTCTATTAGATACAATGTCATGTTTTCATTTTCTTGAAATGCACTTCTTATTATACAGGTTTGTTTGATATCACATACTTACAACTATATTGATTCTGCATTTCGTGTTCCGAAACTCTTTTCACTATAAAATTTGATATTTACATATAACATTCAATATGAAGGCCACAAAACCAATTCGCCCCATAACTTTTATAACGTCGTTTTGGCATTTTTTACAGTCTATTTCTGGTGTTTATGACTTATGAGTCCTATTCACGAGAGTACTCCAGTCAGTTTACTAAATTTCGCACATTTTTTTTTATTTTGTTTGAAACTGTTTTTTTTAAATAGCGTATACAGTAAAAATGTTTATAGTTCTAGCAACATATCTTAACGAGTTTTTATGCCTAGATTTCATCTAGGATGAGATAAAATAGATAAGTTCATTGAAATGTTCATTGAAATAATAGACTATCAAACATAATATTAGACTATCAAACATAATAATAGAGATAGCAAATATAGAGATCTATGATAGATTAAAGGTAGTATTTAATATTAACGAACCGGAGAGTGGTTTTATAAAGCTCAGAAGTTAAGACGTTAAGCAAACACTTTTATCAAGAATCATAAAATAAAATAACTATATAACATTATCTACTACATTTTATGAGTACAAGAAGTACTGTAAAGTTATTTGGGATTCCATAAACATAAAATGACATAACGGAACATTACATTCGTCATTTATCATGACGTCACTCAATCGAAAGCGACCAATCACACGGACGATGGCTCGTTGATGGCACATTTCCTGCCAATAAGTCTTAAATATAAAAAGCTTTTTACACTATATTGTACTTGACACATTATTAATTTATTCATTATTTTGTTCACAATTTAATTTAACAATAACATACGGATCGGCTGTCTTGGCGTTCATTGAAGAAGGCCTATGTTCATCAGTGGATAGATAAAGGCTGGTGATGATCATGATGAACATATTTATTTTTTAAGTTTTAGCATACAAAGTTAACTGGTGGACAAGCCTCTTTTTTATCGAAGAGGGGCAAACGGACAGTCGGTTTGTACCTGACGGTAAGTGAAAGTGACATCCACTGACACCCCCTACACCAGAGGGTTAGCAGGTGCGTTGCCGGCCTTTCAAATCATCGACAAGTTAACTTGCTAGCACAATATTTTTTTATGAAAAACGAGCCTGTGCATATCAAGTCTGTATTTTATTATATATAACTTTTTACAAAAAAAAACAAAAATAATAATAATTGGACTTCAAAACAAAAAACATTCAAATAAAAATTAAGAAATAACCCAAAACTAGTATATGATTTTTTTTGGAATGAAACTTTTTGAATCAAATCAAATCAAAATATCTTTATTTCGTAGGTAACAACTTGTACACTTAAAATACGTCAAATAAAAGTACTCAATAAAAAGTAGGTGTAGTAAGGAAAAACTCGTTTAGAATGCAGACTCCCCTAAGAACTGGTGCATGTCGTGTTATACTGTTATCTTTTTTAGGGTTCCGTAGCCAAATGACAAAAAAACGGAACCCTTATAGATTCGGCATGTCTGTCTGTCTGTCTGTCTGTCTATCCGTCCGTATGCCACAGCCACTTTTTTCGGAAACTATAAGAACTATACTGTTGAAACTTGGGAAGTATATGTATTCTGTGAACCGCATTAATATTTTTACACAAAGTAGAAAAAAGACACTTCCAAAGTGGTAAAATGTGCCCCCCCTGTAACTTCTAAAATATAAATAATTAAAAAAAAATCTAAAATAAAAATATTTAATTTCATAAACATAAACCATGATATTTTTTGTTAAAGCGTCTAATATTGTATATTATGTAATGGTACGGAACCCTTCGTGCGCGAGTCCCAGCACATGGCCGGTTTTTTAGAATATCCGCCTATTCAGCTGGTGGTCTTAGGCCTTAATTTGATCATAACTGACAGCGTTAAATGATTTAAACTATAGGTTTTTAATATTACAGATACGTGTCGAAGGAGATCGACCGTCTTGGCGTTTATGTGTATCTAAGTTCAGCAGTGAACATAAGAGAGTTGATGATGATATACAGAAATCTGTCAACTGTATACACAATACAGCAAACCACGATGAAGTTGGACAACCAAACTAAATTATTATTTACTGTATGTACCGGATGGCTGTAACGACCTATGAGTAACAATTTATGATATAAAGTTTTACTATAATTATGCCATAAACCCTTTCAGCGAGTTTTTCAAATGAAAACACTTTAATGTTACTAGAAATAGTACTTTAGAATTGACTTGCGGAATAGGGCATTTAAGAATGCAAGTACTTTTCACTACACGTTTCATGATACTAATCATTTATGACGTTCTGCGGGCTTACTTTTGACACTCCATGCTATTGAAATTTAGATTTGGATCGAAAACCTGTCAATCGGTACTCTTGTTCGCTATACTAGCGCACAGTTTGACTCGATTACAGTGGACAATAGTTTGACGTTGAACTGTGTAAATTCGTCATTCGATCCCAAACTCGATACGTCAACGTCAAAATATTGTCAAGAGTGCGAAAAATATACAAGATTGAGAAATTATACCAATTTCAATTAGTTACATCAAATTCCACTGTGATTGAGTCAAATCGTGCGCTAGGGTGGCGTACAAGAGTACCGATTGACAAGTTCTCGATCACAATCCTAAATTTCAATATGATCGAGTGTGAAGAGTAAGCCCGCAGATCGGAAAGACGGACGGCTATCGACATCCAACAAGATGAGGCGATTGACGCGTAATGACCAATTCAAGATGGAAGCGAGCGACGGGGGATCACGCACTTTGGTTTATCAAAATTTATATATAGCAGAGGACGAAAAAAAATGCAGTAAGCAGTCAACAATGGTCGGTCATCGAGCATAAAACCGAAAAAGAGCGGTAATTTTATGTGTTTTGTATGAAAACGAATTCCGCCAAATTTGTGCTGCGCCGGTTCTGCGCTCTGATTGGCGGACTGATGGCCGTTGACGGATGATTAGCCCATGGGACGTACATATAAATAACGGGTTGGTTAAATTGCTATTAAGTCAGTGACAAATCATTAACTATTTTCGGAATTATGGTTCACATTACTCTATCTGGTTATATGCTCGATGGCCATTAAGCAGGTGGGAAGAGAAGAAGAGCGCCGGTGCAGTGACCGGTACGTGTCAGATGCGAGTAGCAAATATTGGTCGTCTTGGCGTTCATTGAGAGATGCCTGTGTTCAGCAGTGGACGCATAGGTTCTGATGATGATGATGAGGATAATGAAGCAGTCGACATGATTAATGTAATGGAAACTGATGATATATATGTTTTTTTTTTTTTTTTTTTATAGAAGAGGGGGCAAACGGACAGTCGGTTCACCTGATGGTAAGTGAATAGCGACATCCACAGACACCCGCTATACCAGGAGATCAGCAGGTGCGTTGCCGGCCTTTTAGATGTGAGTATGCTCTTTTCTTGAAGGTCCCTAAGTCGTATCGGTTCGGAAACACCATAGGTGGCAGCTGATTCCATATATTTGTAGTGCGAGGCAGGAATGCAGTGGTGAGGCCGGATCTGCGCCTTGTATAATTGAAGGCGGTGTGAAGGCATGAAATACTGCTTCGCCCTATTGAGCACGCCAAGTTTCTTAGAGGCTAGTTTAGCCTTTCCTTCCAAATGACCACGAAACTGCACATCTCTCGATATGTCGACGCCAAGTATCCCAATGCTGGCTGCGGCAGTTAGGGGAGTGCCTTCAAATCGTAGAGGAACGACGAAGGGTGATTTTTTGGCGGTAAACGCGCAAACTTGTGTCTTGTTGGGGTTAAATTGGACCAGGTTAAGTCGTCCCCATTCCGAGACTTTGGTCAACAGAGACTCGATTTCAGACACAAGTTTGTTCCGACACTCATCGACTTGTTCCCGAGAAATATTAGAGCGGCCAGTGTATAAGGCATCTCCAGTGCTGTCATCCGCATAACAATGAATGCCGCTGGTTTGCAGCATATCATTGATATGCAGAAGAAACAGGGTTGGAGATAGTACACAGCCTTGCGGAACACCAGCATTAACAGACTTGAGGTCCGAGCATGTACCGTCGACAACGACCTTGATGCTCCTGTCTGCTAAAAAACTGGTGATCCACTTACATAATTTCTCGGGAAGCCCATATGATGGTAGCTTCGCTAGAAGTGCTTTATGCCACACCCGATCAAAGGCCTTCGCTATGTCCAAACTAACCGCCAGTGCTTCCCCCTTGCTCTCAACTGCCTCCGCCCATCGATGCGTTAGGAATATTAGAAGATCACCAGCTGAACGATTTCGTTGAAAGCCATATTGGCGATCGCTAATCAGCTGGTGCTCCTCCAAATACCGCCGGAGCTGGCAGTTAATTATGGATTCCATAATCTTTGAGAACAAGGAAGTTATGGCTATTGGTCTGTAGTTGGACGGGTCTGAGCGGTCCCCTTTCTTAGGGATCGGGTGTACCAAAGCTGTCTTCCACGAGCATGGGACGACGCCTGATGATATGGAAGATATTGTAAATGTATGTAAATTTAAAATAATGTTCTAATGATATGAATATTATGATGTTTGTAAGGATTATTTGTTTTAGAATAAAATATATTATATATCTTTTTTTTTATATAAAAGGGGGCAAACAGACAGTCGGTTCGCCAGATGGTAAACGAAAGCGACATCCACAGACACCTGCTTTACCAGAGGGGTAGCAGGTGCGTTGCCGGCCTTCAAATATGAGTATGCTCTTTTAATCTTCTACGTACAAACCGATAAGTATAACGTATTTTAGGAGTTATATTATCAGTTTCCTTAACAGATATTTTACAATATGTATATTATTTAACTTCACCTGTCTTTCTGCCTTTTAATCTTACAAACATTCGCCTAGCACATTCAGTAATAGTAAAAATAGAAATATACTTTTAAGGTAATAGAAATAGAATATTTTATGTTGTGTAATGGTCTCGAAGACAACCTTTGGTATACAGCTAACGTAGCGTACAGGTAGAGCCACTAAAAGTTAATGTCATCTAGTTGGGACCCGCTAAATTTATGGCGCGTGTTTTATTACGGATCTATAAAAAGCTTGGTAGTTTACATCCGCGGTTTTGTTTGGTTGGACCATAATCATCATCATCGCCACCATGGTTTAGGCCTGGACGTGGCGGTGGGGCTCAGTAGCTTAAGGTGTACCCAGCACCTTGGGCGAAGCTAATTGAGCCGAGGGGGCTCTTTGTACCCCTCTTATAAGAAGAGGGGACAAAAGAGCAGGGGGCAAGGAATTAGGACGGGAACCTCACCCCATTGTACTGTCCCGATGTTATAAGGGGTTGATTGATGCTGTGAAGGTGGCGTCAGTCCCCTGAGGGGCTGACTAGCCGCCGAGATGCCCTGTTTGCTCATAAGATCCGGGGCACCTCACCAAAGGAGGCATTGGTGGCACTCGCCGGGTTTTAGTGGGTAGAGCTGCGTCCACTTACCAGCTGTCGCGCGCAGCGAGTCCCACATACCCGCGTGGGGAGACCCACTCCCCCGCGGGATGTCTCAGAGCATTTCCTGGCGTTAAATAAAAAATAAAAATAAAAACGGCCAGTGACCTTCCCGTGGGAGCTCGTGGCGGAGGTTCTTGCCGAGTCACACTCCTATGTCTCGGATAGGTCTCTCGGTGAGTGCCTTACGTTGGACGGGTTCCTGCGGGTTCACCGGCTAGGACAAGAGGAATTAATGTGGTGGGGGAGGACCTGTAGCGGCAGCCGTATGGCAAAAATCCAACGGTTGCTCTGTATCCGGTCCTCTAACGGTGAATGCGCCGTAAGCGCACAACCCTTACCTTCCGTCTGATGCATGGTTATTTTGGTGAGTACCTGTGCCGGACGCCCCCAGGAAGCCGTTGACAGTGTGCCACGATTGAGGGGATCCTATTGCCTGTAGATCTGGGACCCTCAAAAAGGGTGGGCACTCCCAGGTGCGAGTCCCACATTGGGTCGGGATCTACCCCAAGATCCATAAGGATTTCCCTGCGATATAAAAAAAGGTATGGCACAATAACAAATTGTTTCTTTAATGATCTAAGGAGTAGTCTGAGGTCTGCTCTATCTTCATTTGTTTACGGGTGAGGCCACGAGGCTCAAACCTTTCTAAGTTTTAGTGTGTGTATACAAACGGTTTGCTCCTGAAACACAACAGAAAACAGTTTTATACAGCTTAATGAGGGTTTGCGGTAAAATAACAAGTTACACCAAGTCAGATAATTATATTACTACTAGACTAAGCAAGCAATATATACTAAAGTTTAAGCCCACGTTTCTATCTCTTTGTTTCTCAGCCAAGTTCAACGCCCTATAATGTTTTTTGTCTGAGACTAATACCACAAATAAGCCTAATTCAATATTTATAACAATCATATTTTCACATGACATTGAACCCGTGACCACTGCCTTCAGGCATAAAAAAAATAAAAAAGATCCTATATACTGTTCAAGTATATAGGATCTTTTTTATTTTTTTTAGCTGGGAAATGCTCTGAGGCATCCCGCGGGAGAGGCGGGGTATGTGGGACTCGCTGCGCCCGAAAGGTAAGTGGACGCAGCTCTACCCACTAAAACCCGGCGAGTGCCACCAATCCAGATCTAATGAGCAAATAGGACACCTCGACGGCTAGTCAGTCCCCCAAGGGAGCGACGCCACCTCCACAGAGGGGTTGTCTCGCACCACAGAACAACCCCTCCCAATGTCAGGACAGTACAATGGGGCCCACCGCCACTTCAAGGTGAAGATCCTGAGACATAAGATGTTAAGTCTCCATTATGCCAGTAATTAGACTGTCTTTCTTTCCGAAACACCGCGAAGCTGTTTCATAGAAGAACTAAGCAGATAGGTACTAATTATTTAATAATGTTCAAAAGTTATTGCATATGGGCTTATCAAATAATTACTGAGTGAAAGTCTGGGAAGATTTAGATACACTGATGCTTCTGTGCCTGTTGAACACGGCGACTTAGACTATATTATTTCTAGATTCTAGTGTCAATAAATTTTACGTTAGGTTTTTAGCGTAGTTAATTTAGTTAATGATTTGTTATGATACTGTATGTTTCATTTTTGTTTTTTGGAGTCTGCATTTCAAACGAGATTTTTTTACATACATTTTAATTTATATTTTGACGTATTTTAAGCGTACAAGCTGTACGTTGTGTGTTGTAGTTCGTAGGTACGAAATAAAGATATTTTGACGTGACAACGTCTTATAATTCGATAGAGCCGGCTGCACGAACGAAAAAGATGACGTATGTGGCGTTACCTCGCTCTGAGGCGTTCCATTTTCTTATGACGTTGTCACGTTCAACTATCGTCAGTAAACCGATTTTACAGCAATCGATTTTTTAATTTGATTTGATGATATACATGGTTGATAAAAGCGAAAGGCATTAAAATAAACCACATATACTACACATGCTTACGGTTAATCCGAAACTATTAAAAACAGTTTATGTGAGAAATAAAAAAACTTTTTCAAACGATAATAGCCAAAGTAAAGCGTAAACATCGTTTGTAAAATGTCCACTGACCTTTGAATCTAAAAGGCAGTGCGACGCACAGCACGTTGCGTCTCACCGGGTCGAATAAAGCGGAGTTGCTTTAAAACTTTAAAAATATCCTGTGACTAAACTATTGATTCTATTGGTCCAATTTTTGGTGTGTAGCCTGAAAATGGTACATAGTATATGTGGTTTAATTTAATGCCTCTCGTTTTTATCAACCTTGTATATGTAAGTTGTTACAAATGCAAAATATACATCCCCATCATCATTCATTTGGTGGTTAACATTTTTTTGATGACACAGTGAAATACTTTTTGTGCGTGTAGCCAGGTTACTCCGGGTGGATTCCTGAACCTATGTGAAGCACGACTCGAGCACAGCGGCGTTACTGGAGGCGTATTAAGTAGTGCCTACTACGCACCCCTGTTCGTAACCCGCGTAGGCCTCGTCGGCGGCCTCCTCTTTCAACCGCTCGTCGGCCTCCTTCTGGGACATTACTGCCTCATATAAGGAGACCATCGCCGACCAGTACTCGTCGTCACCGAGAATCGCAGTGATGACTCTCGGCAGAGACAATTCCCCATCAAAGCAATCATTCCCGGTGAGCACCTGTGTCAGACGCGGAGCAGCCATTATACGCGGAGCAGCCATTATGTCATATCTACGGCTGCCGCGCCAGGTCCTCCCTCAACCTCATTAGCGCCTCTTTCCCTAGTCGGTAAACCCGCAGGATCCACCAAGAACACCCTATTCCCAATGTATCCGATCTGTGTCTAGTGTAATATATGAACGCGCGGCAACAAGTACTGCATCGATCACGGTGACGCACGCCCCCTCGCCCCGCACCCCGGTCGCACCCCTTCCCCGCTCTTGTCCCCGGCCCGCTTCAGTGCCCCGAAACGTATCTGATTTACTCTTTAAGAGAGCTATTGATTACTATTAAGGATTTAAAACTAAATTGGCGCCTCGAAACGGTTTGGAGACTAAACAACTTGGTTTGTCTCGAATGTCGATCACGATGTATTTATACAATTGATTTTACTAGGATTTCTATGAGCTTTGACATAGAGTGTAATTTTTTTATATAAAACTTTATCATTTTAACCTGCTTTCTTCGTTCATTGTTTAAACCATATAATTTTGTTTGCCTTTGTATAATACGTATCAACATGATATGAACATTTTACGAGTACCAGACTAGGTTAACGATGTATGACTATTCATAAACATGTATTATTATTAATACATACCCATTTATGTATTATTTATTTGTGATATTTCGAAGAAAATAAAAATTTTCTCTTGCTCTATTGTTTTGCGGTGTAGTGTTGAAGTATAGTGGTATATAGTGAGTTAGTTATAAGTGTTGTATATTACAATTAGATAAATAAACTAGCAGGCGAGTCACCTGGTGGGAAGTGGTTAATGACATGTGAGTGAACATAAACGATTTTATCCAGAACAAGGATTGGGCTTTTTTCTAACAGTTCCAGGTATATTATTTACATTCATGAACGACTGAAACACATGCATGCTTCCTTAATTTCGTGCCAACTACGCCCCTCTTTTTTTGCGCCAGAATATGCTTTTAGGCATCCCGCGGGGGAGGGAGGACTTCCCAGGCGGCTATGGGGGACTCGCTGCGCCCGAAAGATGGTAAGATGGACGCAGCTCCACTCACTGGTGGTTAAAAAAAAGTCTTAAAAATATCCAGAATATCATTTTTGTCGGATATGTCGATACAGGGCCCTGATAGGACAAGCTACGCCACTGAATCTCTCACTGTGCGAATCTCGTTTTTTTAATCCTTGTTGTTGTCTAATGTTTACGCCAATTTCACTCATAGTGAAACAACTTGTTACGGAACGTGCGGTTAATTAAAATTGAATCCTATTTCGCGATTGATTCGATATATTTAAACATTATATACATTAATTAAATTCTATTCAAAACGCTTCCATAACGTATCGATAGGGAACACGCATTACCGCTTGCGTGGTTCACGTTGTCTCGGCAGGCACTTGACATTCTCACGGGTTTAATCTCGCCAATATCGAGCACGCTCCCAAACAGTAGGGATATATTAAACTTACATTTTTCATTTTATCAAATATGTTTACTTTTAGGATATCACGCTTAGGCTTAGAGAGAAAAATAGGAGAGAAGATTTTTAAACGAGTGTGGCTGTTTACCCTGTATAGACGTCAATAACGGTGCGAAGGTTTCAATCAATATTAAATACTTAGAGATACACAAAAATGTAACAAATATTGTTTCCATATTTTGGCACTCGCAAGGAAAGGAAAACCTATAAGTACATGACTACCATCGTGAAATTTGTCAAGAAACAAATGAGATTAATTGTGTAAAAGTTGTAGATTTCATGATAAAATCCAATTTGCAATTACAATTTAATTACCCTTATTAAATTACTGTACAGTTTATGCTTTTATTTGATTTTTTATAGCACTGGAGGGCAAACGAGCAGTCCAAGCCTTTTGTTGACTATCGATGACCGTACACATCCCCACAACCAGAGATTATGCACTTGCGTTGCCCTCCTTTTCTCTAAAATGGGCCACTGGAAACTCACAAACCGCACGAAACGCGAGGTAATAGCTGTCACTTTATGTCGGTATTATGTGAGCGAGAGGTACCACCCCGGTCGTGCCGGCCCAATTCGCCTGACAAGCAGCATGCCTTTTACGCTTATCTCTATTATTGTCTAAAAAAATATAGCTTGTAATGAACCACTGACAGCAGCAGCCGGATGTGATGCCATTTGCCTGTCTAAATGAATCAATTAAAGTTATTTCAATTATAGACTTCCGTGCTAAAGGATGTGCCATTCGTGAAGATAATATTAATGAATAAGTAATTTAAAATGTAATAATTAATTATTTTCAGTAATTATTGTAATATTGTGGCGATATTATTAGTTATTAAATTTTGTATAAAAGGACGCCAATGGCAGGTTGTGATGCATTCTACCAGTAAAGTATACTGGGCGTTACTCCGCCGAAATGTTTATATTGTGATCGAAAATGTTTCAATTGTTTTAATCGGACGTTCCTGCTGAGAGTCGTTTTAAGTTTTAGAACAACGATCAAAGAGGTACTAAGAGAACTTCCTTATCTAACCAAACGTAATAAATGTGATTGTTTATATTTTTAATAAATGGGTTTGTTCAGTACCGACATGATTTTTCCATCAAGTTAGTTGGAAAACGTTGAGTGGAGATCATACGTCGACTTTTATAGAGAGAGAGAATTTATTTTTTATTTATTTATTTATTTTTATTTATTTATTTATTTATTTATTGGTTTGCCAACAGATATACATCAAATATTATATAATATATTAAGAGTACAGTATATATAAATCGTAATGTTAGGATGTAGATCCAATTACAGGCAAACACAGCTTCTTCATTTTAAGTCTAAATGATTGAAAAGGATAGAATAATAAGGAAAAGGAATGTAAAAAAAAATACGTATGTTTTCTTTTTTTAAATTAAGTTACGAGATTTAAAATGTTTGACTAATTTTCTATATCTACCAAGACCACTGTGAAATATGTCTGTCTTTGTTTTTTGGTAAAAAAAGTTGTGATCCCGACAAATTCTCGGCAACAAGCTATTGAAGCCCAAGTTGGTTCTATACCCTTTGACATACAATGGCTTAAAGTTTACAATTCTAGAGTTACATCTTGGAACAACAAAACCAATACGAGACAACAGTCGTGGACAGTCCAATAAGCCTCTAGAAATTTTGTATAATAGAATTTGGTCAGCAATCCAACGGCGGTCGACCAATGTGGTAATATTAAAGTGTTTTAAACGTTCCTCATAGGAATTCAATTCTTTTAATTTACCTTGGTGGATCGAAAGAAAGAAAAGGAATCTCTTTTGTATGCGCTCAATTCTGTCAATATGACAACGGTAGTGCGGGTTCCAAATACTAGAACAATATTCTAAAATGGAACGAACTAAAGCATTATAGGTGCATTTTAGAGCAGATATATTTTTAAAGACCTTACAGTTTCTCCATATGAACCCTAGCATTTTAAAAGATCTGGAGACTATAGTATCAATGTGACTAGTGAAGGATAATTTTTTATCAAGTATTACTCCTAGGTCCCTAATTTCATCGACTACGTCTAAATAATTGTTGTTGAGATGGTAATTTGTTAAGATAGGCTTGTGTTGTTTAGTGAACGTGATATGCTTACACTTTTGAATATTAAGGGGTAATTTATTATTTAACGTCCTGTCGGAAATACGTGTTAAATCTTCTTGGAGCAAATCAGCGTCAGATGCACAATTAATCGTTTTAAAAATTTTTAGATCATCCGCGAATAAAGAGAAATTTGAGTGGCGAATTTCATTAGATAAATCGTTTATAAATAATGAGAATAGAATAGGGCCTAAATGTGAACCCTGTGGAACACCAGATGTTACTTCAAATTCCTTAGATTCATAGCCACAAACCACAACTTTTTGGAACCTAGGTGACAGATACGACGAAAACCATTTTAGTAAGTTCCCGTGGATGCCGATATGGTTTAGTTTATTCAGAAGTAATGAGTGGTCTACCCTATCAAAAGCCTTACTTATATCAGTGTAAATGGCATCGATTTGTTCCCCTCTGTCGATGGCTTCTGATACTTCAGTCACATATGTGGCGAGATTAGTTGTCGTGGACATTTTATCGCGAAACCCATGTTGTTCCGACACTAATATATGTTTAAGGTGATTGGTTAAAAATGGACACACGGCTGACTCTAACAATTTTCCAAAAATAGGTAAAAGTGAAATGGGCCTGTAGTTTTGAATGTTACTGGCATCCCCCCCTTTTGGAATTGGAGTAACATTAGCGTTCTTCCATGTTGCAGGAAAAATTCCACTGTAGAGTGATTTGTTAAAAATAATGCTCAGGGGCCGGGAAAGACTTGACGCGCAGTTTACAATAAAAATAGCCGGAATGTGATCAGGGCCATTACTTTTATTTTTATTTAGTTTTTTTATTAATGTTTCAATTACATCTTGTTTAATGGTAATATCGCTAATGAAACGGCATGGCGCTTTATGAAAATTATTTATTTTTGAGAGTGAACTTTGAGTACTTAAGGTTGGCGGCACTGTTGTAGTTCTGTAAACATATGAGAATTGATCAGCAAAAGCGTCACTAATAGACATTGGGGATGAATATGTGGATCCGTTTAAATGCATTTCAGCTGGTATTCGACCCACTGATTTACGCTTAGATGTTATAAAGGACCAAAATGCTTTAATGTTATTATTATGAATAGATTGTTCAATATTTTCCAAATACATGGAATACGATATTTTGTTCTGGCTATGACATCTGGATCTGGCCAATGAAAATTCGTATCCGTCAATAGGGTTCTTATACTTTTTGTATCTTTTGCGAAGTTTTTCCTTTTCATTCAACAAGTTTATTAAGTTCTTATTATACCAAATTGGATACTGTCCACGTCTGCTTGCTCGCACCTTTGGGACATTCTTGCTAATAATATTATTTATTAAAGAGTAAAACGTCGCAACCATTTCATCAACAGTATTTGTATTCCCCAATGAATCCTCCCAGTGAATATCATTAATCTCTTTATTTATGGATATATAGTTAGCTTTATAAAAGTTATACTTAGATACATATTTTTTGTCTAAATAATGTGATATCGGAAAGTCAATACTAATATTTAAGGGGGGATGGAATTTATCTATTTTCGTCAAATGTACAGGAGAGAGTTCTGTTTTGACGCATGAGATATTACTTAGTACTAGATCTAAAATTTTACTGTCATCATTGAGAATAACATTGAACTGTTGTAGATTATGTAAAGCCAGAAAGTCGAGAAAACACTGAGTAAGATTAGTAGACATGCAATTGGGTATAGTAGATGTATGATCAAATTGATCAGGAATTAAGTTCCAAGAAATTTGAGCAATATTAAAATCACCAACCACCAATATATCACAGTTGCTGTCAATTTGAGAAATAGCATTACTGATACAATCCAGTTGATTTTCTAGACGGATTTGAGACAAAGGTGGAGGCAAATATACAGCGCAAACAAATAAGCTTTTAGATATTCGATGGCCAGCGGCACGAGATGTTATTTTAATCCACAAGTCCTCGTTTTTACTTTCATAACATAAAAGCCTAGAACAATCGAGTCCTTTCCTTACACCTATGAGTACTCCTCCGCCATCGGATTAAGCGCTGTTACTACTATATCGATCTCTTCGGTATATTTGGTAATTGGGGTTTAGAATCTCGTCATCGAAAATACTATCATTCAGCCATGTTTCGGTGAGAATAATTAAATCGTAACTACAATTAAGGCTAGCTAAATATAACTGCTGCAAACTTACCACGTATACTCCTTGAGTTCTGATAATAAATATTCAATTTATACATTTTTACTTAACAAAACTTAAATACTATTGTTATAATTACGGGGAAAAGAAAGAAATTAAAAACTACTTATTGATTAAGTGTTTCAGGATTTCAGCATTTTTGACCCACACCGCTGCAGATGAATCGTCTTTTCTTAACATAACTCGTCCATTACGAACCCAAACGTATTTGTACTGGTTGTCCTTTTTAAAGATGCGGGCTTGAGCATGCAGTGCACGGTTGTTTGGTGACAGGTGCTCCATAAGATAAATTGGTTGTTTGTCACCTCCAATACCCAGATGAGAACTACTTAATTTATTAGATGGGTTAAGTTTGTTGTACTTGTAATAAGCAGCAATCACACTATCACGAACCCTTGGAGACGATAGTCTCACAATAGTTGACCTAGGTCTGGTAGACTTTGTGTTAATTTTTGATACCCTTGAACAGGCTAATATTTCTCTCTCTTCAATAGGACACCCTACAACTTTAGTGAGCGTATTGAATTAACCAAGTTCTCATTCGAATGTTCAGGGATACAATGCACTTCGATATTGTTTTCTCGTGCACGTTGTTCCATCAGCGACATTTTAGTGTTAAGGTCGGTGACATTTTCACGAAGATGTGCATTTTCAGCTCGCAGCCCAATTGTTTCAGACCGGAGTTTTGAAAGTTCATTGTTAATTTCATCAAATTTAGACGACCTAAATTCCACAGATTGACGTGACAACGTGTTATAATTCGATGGAGCCGGCTGCAAATAAACATGACGCATGCGGCGTTAACTCGCTCTGAGGCGTTCCATTTTCTTATGACGTTGTCACGTTAACTATCGTCAGTAAACCGACTTTACAGACAACCGATTTTTTAAGAAATTTTATTAAATAATTTATCATTTTTTTCAGTAATTTTTAACATCAATATTACACTATTTTCCTTTTTGATATGAAATATCTTCTGGTGCGCCTTGGCATTAATATCGACACAAATGCCGTGACGGCAAATACTAGGTATGACGCTGTCATTTGTATATACGATATTTTTTTATTTTATTTATCTTTCGTTTTGGATTCTTATAAATTACAAACTCAAATAATATCTTACTAATATTGTACAGGCGTAAGTTTGTATGTTTGTTGATCTTTGACGGCAAAACGGCTGAACTGAAAGTAGAAATGGTGATGGCTTATACCTTGGATTAGAACATAGGCTATAAAAATAATCGTCATCAATCCGGATACGGTTGTAAATCTAACGCAGGCGAAGCTGCGGGCACCAGCTAGTATTAACATAAAAGTTTGCCATCTACCTGGCATCTCGCGATGGTCAAATTTTTAAATACTACTAGTATCGGACGGCTGGTCCAGTGGTCAGGCTACTGGAGTCTGGAACTGCAGGCGAATGCGGGTTCGAGTCTCGCCAAGTGCACATAATTTATATGAATTGATTTATTTATACCGTTGGGAGGGAAGCGCTGTGCCGCGCTCCCGGCTGCATGGGTACCACCATCTTGCTTGTTTCTCCCGCGAAACAGCTTTGCTGTGTTTCGGAGAGAAGGGTAATAAGGACAGGCAGGTAATTACTGGCACCGAGATCTTATGTCTCAGGATAGGCAACACATAGAGGACTTACCTGGGCTCGTTCCAGGTAAACTAGTTTATGTTCATGGGCGACGTCGACCGTTTAACATCAGGTGGCACGTTCGCCAGTTTGCCTATCCAATTAACATAAAAAAAAGATAAGGAAACATATTCCGTTCAGTATTATTACTGGCACTAAAACTTCTTTCTCAGAAGGTATGGGTCGTCTGAAACTGGCATAATAAAGGGCAGACCTTGCCATGCATACAGATAAATAAAATTGGAGTGTCTGTTTGTAACATTCAAGTAACCGCTTTTTAATCAACGCATACCTATGGATGTATACATGGTAGATACATGTACCAAAATAACCTTTTTTACAATTTTTGTCTGTCTGTCCGTCTGTCTTTCTGTCTGTCTGTCTGTTTGTTCCGACTAATATCTGAAACGGCTGGGCCGATTTTGATGGGACTTTCAGTGTCAGATAGCTGAAGTTATAAGGAGTAACATAAGCTATAAAAATCATCATCAATCCGAACGGCTGTAAATCAAAGTTGACGCGGGCGAAGCTGCGGGCAACAGCTAGTTTTATAATGAAACTACAATTATAATATGACGCGGAGCAAATTACGTTAGTTTCTAAACTGGGTTACGCTTTTCATTACGAAGTATGAACGTGACAATATTAACTATTATGTTAAAAACTTTATTACATATATAAAAGTAGAGAGGGCTACATTGTTAAAATTTCACTTTTTTCGCACATTTGCTAAAATAACTTTAAAGGTTAGAGTGCCTGTAGAACAGTGGGTCACTTCTATACGTAGGTCGCAAGTTCGAATTCCTTAAATAATAATTGTATTGGGATAATTTCTTAAACTACTAAATTACTAATTAGTTACAACTAATCTACCTGCAACATAAAGTCTTCAGATTTTACTTTGGGATAAGATATTTACTAGTGGGATATGATGATTACAAGTGGGGTAAGATGATTACAAGTGGGGTAAGATGATTACAAGTGGGATATGATGATTACAAGTGGGGTAAGATGATTGCAAGTGGGGTAAGATGATTACAAGTGGGGTAAGATGATTACAAGTGGGATATGATGATTACAAGTGGGGTAAGATGATTACAAGTTGGGTAAGATGATTACAAGTGGGGTAAGATGATTACAAGTGGAGTAAGATGATTACAAGTGGGGTAAGATGATTACAGGTGGGGTATACGCTTTTACAATAGGATCCCAGAAAACGTTCAAAAGCTCTCCTTAAAAAAATCAAAAAAGTTGTCAAAGAGCATTTGTGTGGTAAAGGATATTATAAAGTAAAAGATTTTATAGAAGATACCACACCTTGGGAATAGGGTGTTCCTCCCAGGCATATCAGAATAATAACATGTAAAATTTGTTATAAATTATTTGAAAAGATTAGTTCCACTGAGTTTGTTTCGCCGGTTCTTCTCAGTGGGCTTGCCTTGGAACCGGTGGTAGACTCAATTGACGTTCAAAATATACTCTGTTGGTACTATTTTGAATAAAAAAATTGATTTTTATTTTATCAAGTGGGGTAAGATGATTATAAGTGGGGTAAGATGATTACAAGTGGGGTAAGATGATTACAAGTGGGGTAAGATGATTACAAGTGGGGTAAGATGATTACAAGTGGGGTAAGATGATTACAAGTGGGGTAAGATGATTACAAGTGGGGTAAGATAATTACAAGTGGGGCAAGATGATTACAAGTGGGGTAAGATAATTACAAGTGGGGTAAGATGATTACAAGTGGGATATGATGATTACAAGTGGGGTAAGATGATTACAAGTGGGGTAAGATGATTACAAGTGGGGTAAGATGATTACAAGTGGGGTAAGATGATTACAAGTGGGGTAAGATGATTACAAGTGGGGTAAGATAATTACAAGTGGGGTAAGATGATTACAATTACTTTATTAAAAGATACCCATTTCAACCAATGGACGGAAAAAGTTGACATTGATAATAACTTTTACCCTTACATTATACCGGAAAAACACTAAGATCCCCACCATGGTTCAAACTTTGTCATGGCGGTGGGGCTCAGTAGCCTAAGGTGAATCCAGCACCTTGGGCGAAACCAAGTGAACCGAGGGGGCTGCTCTTTGTACCCCTTTTATATGAAGAAGGGACAAAAGAGCAGGGGCAAGGGGCGAGGAGGGGAACCTCACCCCATTGCACTATCTCGATGTAGGGAGGGGTTGTTCTGTGGTGCGGGACAACCCCTCTGTGAAGGTGGCATTGGTCCCTTGGGGGACTGACTCGCTGTTGAGGTGCCGTTGCCCAACAGATCCGGGGCACCTCACCAAAGGCGGCATTGGTGGTACTCGTCAGGTTTTAGCTGGTAGAGCTGCATCCACTTACCATCTTTCGGACACAGCGAGTCTCACATACCCGCCTTGGGAGTCCCCCTTCCCCCGCGGGATGCCTAAGAGCATTTCCCGGCGGAAAAAAGGAAAAACACTAAGAAGTGATGAACTTAGCTCCTAACTTACTTAAGCTGCGCTGAAAGGATGCATCTCTGTGATGCATTATTTAGCCGATCCGCCTTTGAGGTTATAAAATATGTATAAACTGAGCTCAAACAGAGTTAAGTTACACTTCAAGTTAATACGATCTTTTTTAATCTGTGAATATTTTTATTATCATTCTTGATACTTATTAATATAATAGTAATATAATTTAATGAGTACATAATACTTAAGAAACTGTTATTATATACAGGCTTTTTGTATTTAAATATAGTTGTGCTCCATTCATCCATTAAATAAGGGTAAAAAAAATTGGTTGTCTGTAAAGTTGATTTACGGACGATAGTTTAACATTACAATGAGCGTAACGGGACACTGATCATAACGGGACGACGAGCGTTACGGAACATTTCACGAAAATGCAGCCGGCGTTCATCGATTTACTAGACGTTGTCACGTCAAAAGTAGGTCTTAGGAAAGTATTTTTACCCTTAGTTTTTACCTTATTTTAGGCGTTGTAGTCTACTTCCATCGAAGGGGCAGAGGACGGAAGGCACTTAATTTATAAGTCACTATGCTATGAAGTTGAAGACCAGTTAGTTTTTCATGAAGACCTTGAGGATGCCTCAGTGTCTTTATTGTGGTGTAGGATGTTGAATGGGAGTACATGCGTGTATACATGCAATGTAGGAAAGGTATGAATAAGCATGCATATGGAATGATGCTGGCAAACGTTTATCATGGATTTCCGCATTAGATTAATTGGTCAGTATTTATCAATGTTCCATTGATTTGATTTTCTAGGGTCTTCCACAAAATAATCAATAACAGTTCCTAATTCAAGATTGGTAGTCTGGTTGCAGCAGGCTCTGGCCGTACCTGATACCGTAACATTCGGAAAATCGAGTAATAGATTTATAGGTTAATCCACGTTGCCTTCGATTGTTTTGTCAAATGTTGACAAATATTGGACATCTCATGTACAAGTAGATATTTAATGAAAAGCCTTCACGGGATTACTGGCACGCGAACAACATCTGTTAGTATTAAAATTTCACAATTTCAATTTTGTAAAAAACATTACTGAATGGATTTTGATGAAATTTATCTAGTGTTGTTGCTAATATACCAAAATTAAACATTTAATCCAGTAAAATTTTAAGTTCCTACGGGATTACATTTGCCTTTTTATTAGTAATGTAAAAACGACATAATTGTCGAAATCCACGCGGGCGAAGCTGCGGGCACCAGCTAGTACACAATAAATTAAATGTGTAACAAGTTAGACATGCAGTTTGTTATCAGGGAATTCGAGACGACATTTTGACATTTTGTTTTAGATGTTTGAAAAAAGTATTTTTGAACTGAGTTAAATGCATGCCTAAAAAGAGGTAGTGCTGCTGCTGAATTGGGCCGGCACGACCGGGGTAGTACCTCACATAATACCGGTGTAATTGCTGTTTACTAATGCTACGCGTTTCATATAGGGGGGATAGGGAAAAACAGGGCAACCAATCTGCTTAACCTCTGGTTGTGTGCATGTTTATGGGCATCGGTAGTCACCATAAGACTTCAACTGCTCGTTTGCCTACTTATGCTATAAAAAAACGAACCGTTTAAGACATGACTCTCGATAAGTGGTTACGATCATAAGCAGCTGGGTTGTTATGGAGGGAAATACTTACAAACATATACTCTTCCTTTCTGTTGGCCGTGGTTGAGAAAGAGAACAGATTATAGTAGAGAGGCATGATCGCATATTCCATTAAAGAACACCACCGCCATATAAGTGTGATAATGGAAAATTTTATCGCTGAAAAGTGCCACGGTTCAAATAAAAATACACAATAAACTGGATGTTGGGAAGGTCAGCAATCAGCTTATATCCGATGGAAATAGTTTTCAGTGTTTATCATTATAATTATAATTAATTATATTATTACGAAAATACTAAACGTGATATTAAAACAAAACTTTTTGAAACTTTTTTTGTCAAAGACAAAATGTTTAATTTTATATTAACACATCTTAAGCCGTATAAAATGCCACCTGGCAAACAAAGAAGGGGCAGGGGATTGGTCGTCTTGGCGTTCATAAAAGAGGGCTATGTCTGGTACTGAACTAAAAAGGTAAATAATAATGATAATGATAAAACAAAGAAGACTGTTTTAACAGAAGTCAGCATATATAATGTAATTATGCTACTGATGTTCACAATGCTAGGGCGGTGTAGCACTGCTACGAATTCTACGTAGCATCAAGCGTGGGCACTCTCGTAGTAGTAGTACTACGTAATACTACGGCAGTGTAGTATCAAAATATATTATTACGAGATTGTTTCAGCACTAATAGAGTCCGTGCTACCGGCTACGAGTACGTAGCAATAAGCTTCTCTCCGTCCTTGCCGGTTCATTTAAATGGATTCCTTCATTCTTTCGTGTTTTAACTTAAATTGAAAAATATTTCGATCGAACTTTAACATGCTTGATTAAATTTAAAAATTTCGTCAGTACTTTTGCAAGAATAAACGTTGCATGTGGGTAAATTTCATAAGTGCTGAAAGTCATGTGACATTCATAGTGAATTTCGGAGACCAGAAGTCCGGAAGACCATCCGAGTAGCACCGATCTACTTTTACTCTGCTGTTATAAGAATATATTTTGAAATACTTCTATAAAATATATTAAACATATACTGGTATAACAGTCAGCCAAGTTAAACTTTAATAATTGTTAACTTTTATGTCGACGGTACTTTAGATGCTAAAACGAATGCTGTGTAGCTATTATAGGTATTGGTGTTATTGCTTTTATCGCCTTAAAGATGCACTAAATTGCCCTGCATCTCTTTTATTCGGTTATATCATTGTCTTAAGTTATCTAATGATATCCATTACTAAGTATTACTATAATTAAGTTATAGAATTCCAGAAATAAGTGAACGAACTTAATGTAAAGAAATATGTTAGTTGGAAGTTTAATGATGGATATTAGTGGGTTGCATAACCCATACATACCTACCTCTAACCTTTCTAGCACCATTTCATTTATTTCATTTCATTGAAAAAAGATGAATAACACTTTTTTTTCTTTTTTTTTTTTTGTTTTACGCCGGGAAGTGCTCTGAGGCATCCCGCCTGAGGAGTGGGTCTCCCCAGGTGTAAAAAGATGGTACATCTCATCATCATCTCCCCAAAAGATGGTACATGGACGCAGCTCTACCCACTAAAACCCGGCGAGTGCCACCAGTGCCGCCTTGATGAGGTGCCCCGGATCTGTTAAGCTAACAGGGCACCTGAACGGCTAGTCAGTCCCGCAAGGGACCGACGCCACCTCCACAGAGGGGATATCTCGCACCACAGAACAACCCCTTCCAACGTCGGGACAGTACAATGGGGTGAGGTTCCCATCCTCACCCCTTGCCCTCTGCTCTTTTGTCCCCTCTTCTCATTATATTTTTCTTTTCGCTTCGTTTTCCTTTTCGCCGGGCGTGTAACTTAGTAAAAAAAAATCCGTATAAGTTTCATTATAATGTAAGTTAATGTTAATATATCTCATTAATGAGACAATTTTATGGCGACAAGGTATACGACGTACTTGTTAATATACGAAATATCCAAGTACGATCGCATCAAGAGTAACCTAATTACCGGAGATCAATTTTCCCCGACCGAACGTAATTCCGTTAGTTTGGCTTCAAATTAATACTTGTTGTGTTTTCATCATCATCAAAACATTTTTATGTAAGATAGGTAAATATGTAGTGCAGATGAGCTACAGAATGGTAATTGGTCAGCATCGCCCATAAATAAATAAAAAGAAAAGTATCCGAAACGTCAGACATAAAATAATAAAAACTTAATAACACTGCGATAACGTAAAAGTTATTTTTATAAAATAATGAATAAAAATAAGTTAGCCAGAAACTAACCCAGACAACTAATTCACGTGTTGCCTATCTCGATTCTTAGGTTGAACAAGTGGACGTGACGGGGTAAACTCTAACTAAGTAAATGCTATCTCACCTGACATAGTGCGCAAACATGCGTGCTAGAATGAAATGAACAATGATTCGTTCCTAAAATGTCCTTTTAGCAAAACAGTAATTATAGAAAAACTATGAGGTATATCTTTTTAAAATAATTTTATTTCAACTTTTGAATAACTAAACTATGTTTGTACGGGCTTTATTTTTGAGCTTTCGTGCTTCGTATACTATTTATTTTCACCCAAAGTTGGGCTAAATTCAGTGTTAAAATACGAAAGTTTAGAAGCTTATATTTTTTATGTATATTTTTTTTACGATTTTGGGTGCATACAGACATAGATAATGACGAGATCAATTTATATTATCCTTAGTTTTTGATGGCCAACGTCAAACATTGTAGTAATTACTGTTCTGCGTTTTATAAGGAAAGATGGTTTTGGGCGAGTAGTCACGATTCCGAAAGAAAATATTTACGATAGAAATATCTGAAAACTAAGTATCCTTGGAATAGTTACTGTATATATGAGCATTTTATTAAAAATACATTAATTTCTAGAAAAAATATTTATTTCTCGAAATATAACTTTTTCTCAACCTAAATATAGGACATTGCTCCGTGTATAGGACAATACACAAATACTCGATGAATTGCGCAGGTGGATCAGTTTGATTTTGCACTTCTCTGAAGTTTACAAAATCTGAACCCGCAGTTTTGTAACTGACATTCACTGAATTGCGCCGAAAATAGAATTTACACTAGCTCTGTAGTGAGGAGGTAGGTGGTGGCAAATTGAATTAACTTGACACGTGAAATTTGTTAATACAATCGCATACAATTCCAAATTCGAATATAATTTTGATTATTATTAAATTCAGTATATCATTTAATAATGACTACCGCTACACAAGCCGTACGTAATAATTTTGCCTGTGCAACATATTTGTAAGCTTAACAGGTAGGCCATAGAAGCATTCCGACCATAGTTCAAGTCTCGTCGTGGCGGTGGGGCTCTGTAGCCTAAGGTGAACCTAGCACCTTGCGCGAAACAAATTGAGCCGGGGGAGCTGCTCTTTGTACCCCTCTTATAATAAGAGGAGACAAAACAGCAGGGGGACAAGGGGAGAGGATGGGAACCTCACCCCATTGTAATGTCCCGATGTTGAGAGGGGTTGTTCTGTGGTGCGGGACAACCCCTCTATGAAGGTGGTGTTGGTCCCTTGAAGGACTGACTAGCCGTCGAGGTACCCTGTTTTTTTGTAATTTTATGTTAATTGAATAGGCAAACTGGCAAACGCGCCATCTGATGGTAAGTGGTTGACGTCGCCTATGAACTCACCAGGCAGGATCCTTCAGAGCATTTTCCGGCGTAAAAAAAGGCCATAGAAGCATGTAAAATAATTATATACTGTATCATCACAAATGTGTCACAAAGAAACGTAGCCCTGTCGCAATGAGCACCAATATGGTCGATGCTACTCGCACAACTAGCCGATTGCTGCCGGCTATGAACATTCCATTATAACTGGGCTGTCAAATGCAAGGCAGTTCATGAGATTAGCAAATTCAAACAAATTAACTAACTTTTAGCCCATATTACATTAGTAAAGATAATAAAGACTTGAGAATTATAAGTAAATAAAGTTTCATTAAAAAAAAAACGCCAGAGACATCTCTTGCCACACCAAGAAATTCTCAGTGAAAGCATGGTAGGCTTTCGCTATCCCCTCTATGTAACGACTAAGGAGCTTTCGTTTTCTCTTTACAGATGGCGCTCGTAACCTCTATGAGAATTATGTGTTTATTTATTATTCGTATGTAGGTATACAAATTGCACGTAACATTAGTTTAACATGCTAATGTTATAAGTTATGTGTAAAAATTATAATACATGTACTTGTAGGTGATTGTCTATTGTGGTTCGTCGTCCAGATTGCATACTCATAAAAATATAATGTAGGTATTTAAGCCCGAGATGAATACTGACGATGAAACAGAAATTACATATGTGTTAAATGTAAGCCAAAATAAAAAATCCCATCGTAAACTATGCAACAATATAACAACAACCTTTTTTGTTACAAATATTGTATCCGTACATACATCGTTTTTACTTTTTTAAATTTAAAATGACTTAACTTCCTAGCGTTTATGATCTCGTAGACTGCGCACATTGCATACATGCTTTGAAGAAGTAAGCAATACTGACGATTTTCTGTACAGGCACGATCTCTTTGGGAACGATATTGTAATGCATATTATGAAACTATGAAGTTACGATGTTTCGTCTACCA
The DNA here is from genome assembly GCA_963853865.1 of Helleia helle. Lineage (NCBI taxonomy): Eukaryota > Metazoa > Arthropoda > Insecta > Lepidoptera > Lycaenidae > Helleia > Helleia helle. The sequence goes on along the minus strand of OY971423.1, from coordinate 6,050,456 downwards.
AATTATAGATGGCGCTATTTACAACTACAGAAACACCAATAGTAATATAACTTTTCCGTTTTTATCTTCTTGCGAAATAAAAATGTTGTATAGAATCATGCGTAAACGGCTTGAATCATATTTCTTATGTTACCAGATGAATGTTTAAAATTTTATGGGTTTCATCTTTCTGTGTTGAATTTCCTGTTTTAAATTTTTGTCGACTCTCCGTGATGTGAACGGTTCGAATTATGACAAATATATTATACACTAGCTGTTGCCCGCAGCTTCGCCCGCTTTATTTTATATGAACGGACGTATCCGGACGGATGATGATAATTTTTCTACTTTTTTGTTATTTCTCTAAAGGGAATAAGGCTGCGTTTTTAAAGTAAGCTCCCAAGCGGCTAAAATTTTTTCGACTTTTACAATAACTATTTATCAATTTATATCTACAGTCTTTATAAAAATATACTATAACCTGTCTTAGGAATTACTCTATCTCATGTTGAAAACATCATAAAAATCAATTTAGTTGTATGTAGTAGTTTTTGAGTTAATCGCGTACAGACAGACGGACGCGAAGAAGGACTTTGTTTTCTATTATGTAATGATGATAAGGATTAATACCGTTTTTAAGTAAATAGCTTTTACGTTACCACTTTATAATTGCCAATTTTTTAAAGTATTCAATTGTATTTGATATTGGATATATTGGGAATTAAAATGGGCGCATATAGGTAGTTTGTTATCTTTGACAAATAGACATAATATGCTATCAAGGACTTTTCTGTAGGCATATTTAGAATAGCTGGTGCCTACGTATTAGTCTGCGCAGAATTGGATTTTGGACAATTCACACAAAATCTCTATAAATATAAAAGGCACAGGTGATTGACTGATGTATCAACGCCCAGGCCTAAACCCTTATTCTCCTTATGTCATAGGCATCCACTAAGTTAAATAGTAAGAGTTTTTTAATTCAGCGTTTTCTATAATTCAACCCCTAAAAGGGGAAAATGAAAGTTTTAAATAAACGCTAAAATTTATTGACTAAATAATCAACGTACAGCTTGGCAAAAAAGAGTATGGAAAAAATGAGGGCGCCACTTTCACTTAGGTCTCATTATAATATGGAAAATCAGTAAGATAATTTAATCAAATCGTTAAAAATTAATGTGAAACACTAAGCTTTACTCAAAATCTAGTATTTGTCGGCCAAGTATTGTCAACATCATAGGTTTCCATTTAGTGAAATATTTAGTTCCACCTGTCACCACGTCATACTCTTTTTTGCCAAGCTGTATGTACGGGCCAAACTATTAAGGCTAAAAAATTGAAATTTCGCACACGTAAATTTCTCTTATGACGTAGGTATCCACTAAGGAAGGATTTATCCAAATTCAACCCCAAAGGTGATATAGGAGATAAAAGTTTGTATGACACTTTTAATAATATATTTTGTATGAAATTTCTTATAAATTGAGTTAACCCTTAAGGCTAGAAACTTAAAATTTCGAATATCAGATATAATCAATATATAAAAGTGTCCTTTCAGCTATCTCAAGTTACGACATACGGCTTGTAAGATAAAGTCGCCGTTTGCAATATTATCGTCTAATAGAAACTTATTGTGGCCAATATCGAGTTCCACAGTTGTTTACGAGTTTCGTCACGTGGTGCTCATTCGTTGAACAGCTTCGGAAAGTTCTAATCTATCGATACTGCTACTGTTCATATAACTAGCAGTTGTATATGGATTTCCTCGTGTGTATTTTTTTTAAAGCATAGTAGGGCAAACGAGCAGTCCAAGCCTTTTGCCGACTATCGACGCCCATGCACTTCCACGCAGCCAGATATTAAACAGATACGTTGCCTTCCTTTTCCCTAAGGGGGATAGGGAAAAGGAGGGCAACATAGTCTGCTGTTGCTTTACGCCCCCCATTATTATGTGACCGAGAGGTACCACCCCGGTCGTGGCAGCCAAACATGGCTGCAAAGCAGCATGGCACTACCTCTTACATATGTATCGAAAATGATTATTAAGAACTTAAGACGACCTCTGTGGCTCAATGGTTAGCGCGCTGGCGCTCAAGCCGGGAGGTAGCGGGTTCGAATCCTGCGAGGAAACAAAAAGTTTCTGGGTCATGGATGTGTATAAAATATGTGTATTATATATAATAAAAATCTTAAATATATGTATAGTATAAAAGTATTAAATATATTTCAGTTGTCTGGTACCCGTAACACAAGTTCTTCGACAACTTACCACGGGACCAGATTGACGTGGTGTGAAAGCGTCCATATATATAATTATTATTATTAATAATTATTATTATTAAGGAAGAAAAAAGAAAATGTATGTGATTGTTTCCACTGCAATCCACGGGCACGCTACGCCTTAGAATAAAGCGCTACGTGGCGCTACGCAGTACGCATTTTAATACACACATACACGTTTGGATACCCATACGACATTTTAATACACACATACACGTTTGGATACCCATACGACATTTTAATACACACATACACGTTTGTATACCCATACGACATTTTAATACACACATACACGTTTGGATACCCATACGACATTTTAATACACACATACACGTTTGGATACCCATACGACATTTTAATACACACATAGACGTTTGGATACCCATACGACATTTTAATACACACATACACGTTTGGATACCCATACGACATTTTAATACACACATACACGTTTGGATACCCATATGACATTTTAATACACACATACACGTTTGGATACCCATACGCCATTTTAATACACACATACACATTTGGATACCCATACGACATTTTAATACACACATACACGTTTGGATACCCATACGACATTTTAATACACACATACACGTTTGGATACCCATACGACATTTTTTTTTATTTTTTTTTATTAATATTTTATGGCCTGGTTACGAGACCTTTAAGCCAAGTCAGATTTTTGGGCACAAACTTTTATCCTTTAATGTATCAATTACACTTCACTGATTTTATTTTATTCTATTACATATTTAAATTTTCACTACGGTATTTTTTATGTATTTATATAATGCACTATAACACTTTTTGTTTTTCAGCAAATCACACAAGTGGCGGCGGGAGGTATCACTTAATTCTATTATTTCGCTTGCCATTATTAGTCTTTGGAAAATAAACATTGGATTTCGACACTTGAAGAAAATGTGGTCAATGTCGGCGATCCCGTTGTTACAGAAAGTACAAATATTATTATTTATTATCTTGAGTCTTGCTAGGTGTGAGGGAGCAGTGTTATGGCCAAATCTTAATCTGTTGATTGTGGTGATGTACTCACGGCTAGCTATATCCAACTCATCATACCAGGGTTTTCTCGGTAAATTCATACGACATTTTAATACACACATACACGTTTGGATACCTATACGACATTTTAATACACGTGCGTAGCGTCTGCGAGCGCCGCGGTAGAGATACGCCTTAAGGGGCATCAAAAGTTACTCTTTTATACCTAGTATTGGTCTTGTTTGATCTATGTTGTGTCTGTGCAAAGTTCGTTTTAATCTTCTATTTTAAGGTCTTTTTTATATAGAAGAGGGGGCAAACGGACAGTCGGTTCATCTGATGGAAAGTGAAAAGCGACATCATGTGATTAGCAGGTGTGCTGTCGGCATTTCAAATATGAGTATGCTCTTTTCTTGAAGTTGTATCGTGGCTATATCGGTTCGGAAATACCATAGGTGGTAGCTGATTCCATATACATATTCGTCGTGCGAGGCAGGACGTGTCGTAAATATCGAGTTGTTGTGGATTTCCGAACATCGAGATGGTGAGGGTGAAATTTGGAATTTTTACGCGATGTCCGGTGAAATTCTGCTGCAGGAATCCGTTTGAACAATTCCTCAGAACACTTCCCGTGGTAGATGCGGTAGTAGATGCAGAGCGATCCGACATCGCAGCGCCAAAGAATCAAGCCGATTGGAGATAACCTTGCTATCGACGATTCTTGTACTTGTACTTTTCATCATCATCATCCGCCTCTATCCGTCCACTGTTGAACATAGGCCTCCCTCAATGAACGCCAAGACGACCGATCCCTTGCCACTCTCATCCAACACGGACCGGCCACCGCACAGAGATCGTCTTCCCACCTGGTCAATGGCCGACCAACACTTCGTCTACCTAAACGTGAGTATCTTATTTTACCAAATATAATTATTACGATGAAAATAGAAGATCTGTTTAGTTATAAATAGACGTAATAGCTTAACGAGAACTTCTCTTAATATACTGGAACAACATTGTATGGATTTAAGCGAGTTATATCTTTACCTCCCTCCGTAACCATGGTTACTTTGTAGTATCTATTTATAAGTGTATATAAATTTTTCTTTACTAATATACCTGTTAAGTATGGAATATAAAATTCAAAGGCAGTTTTTCTGTTAGAAGAAATAGACAAATCGATAGAAGATGTTAAGTGATCAACGTCGCCTATTAATCTATAATACATCAACAGGGCAGGTACTTATAACTTTCTTTTTTTTCTTTAACGCCGTGAAATGCTCTGAGGCATCCCGCGAGTGAGTCGGTCTCTCCAGGCGGGTATGTGGGGCTCGCTACGCCCGAAAAGCTGGTAAGTGGACGCAGCTCTACCCACTAAAACCCGGCGAGTGCCACCAATGCCACCTTTGGTGACGTGCCCCGGATCTGTTGAGCTAACAGGGCATCTCGACGGCTAGTCGACTGACTAGCCGTCGAGACCCAACTACCCAACACATATCAGGGGACCGACGCCACCTCCACAGAGGGGTTGTCCCGCACCACAGAACAACCCCTGCCAAGGTCGGGACAGTACAATGGGGTGAGGTTCCTGTCCTCACCCCTTGCCCCCTTATGTCCCCTCTTCTTATAAGAGGGGTACAAAGAGCCTCCTTGGCTCCTTGGCCTCAATTAACTTCGCCCAAGGTGCTGGGCACACCTTAGGCTACTGAGCCCCAACCGCCACGGCAAGGCCTGAACCATGGTGGGGAAGTGACTGTAACTCTAACAAAAACACTACTGTGATCAAATCACGTTTTCCAATCACAAACAACAAACATCCAATTTTATCGTTTATTCATAAATCCAATAAAACTTAATACAACAAAGTTACGAACGAAAAAGTTATCGAACTTGTATTGAATGTTAAATTCAATTACAGTGCTTTGATTGAGGTTAACCAAGTTGAAATTGGATATTCGTTACCAGCACATCTCCTTGGACGTCTAGTGACCTCTGTAGCCATACTTCATCATCAGGTCTACCCTATGGTAGACCTGATGATGAAGTATGGCTACAGAAGTCTAAATAGCCTCAAGCCTATGCTTGAGGCTATTTAGACTTCTTTATATAAGAGGGGGCAAACGGACAGTTCACCTGATGGTAAGTGATAAACGACATCTATGTCTATAGATGTCGCTTATCACTTACCATCTTTAGCAGGTGCGTTGCCGGCCTTTCAAACTTTAACAACAAGAGAGGGTTTCTTCGTACTGTAGCCTAATACAGGCTAAGGAACACATATGCCTGTCTTGAGACGTATGATAAGTCGAAAATAAATATTCAGTAGAGTTAGCAATTTTGTCGACCTCTTTTCTCGTATTTCATATATGAAATAATACGAGAAAAGGCGTAGACAAAATTTTGTCGTGCGCGCATGCTAGACCTACAGGACCATTTTTGCCCGCCGCTTCGCCCGCGTGGATTTCGAAAAAGCTTACGTATTTCCTTGCTAGTATGATATTTAAAAAAAAACAAAAATATTAGTAACCTAGTGTTAATCCTTACTAATATAATAAAATGCAAACAATTAAAAACAATTTTTAATATCATATTATTAAAAGACTTGTAATGTTCGGCCAGTACATATACATTTTGTGCGTTTGACAATTACGTCGTAATTTTGAATTACTACTTATATTAAGGCGAATATAATTACCATAGGAACTTTGTATTTTGCGAAATAAAATGTAGCCTAAGTGCCTTAAGTAATTTAAGAATCGATCCCGTTAATATCAGATATAATCAATATATAAAAGTGTCCTTTCAGCTATCTCAAGTTACGACATACGGCTTGTAAGATAAACGCGTTAATTTAAGAATCGATCCCGTTAATATCAGATATAATCAATATATAAAAGTGTCCTTTCAGCTATCTCAAGTTACGACATACGGCTTGTAAGATAAACTCGTTAATTTAAGAATCGATCCCGTTAATATCAGATATAATCAATATATAAAAGTGTCCTTTCAGCTATCTCAAGTTACGACATACGGCTTGTAAGATAAACGCGTTAATTTAAGAATCGATCCCGTTAATATCAGATATAATCAATATATAAAAGTGTCCTTTCAGCTATCTCAAGTTACGACATACGGCTTGTAAGATAAACGCGTTAATTTAAGAATCGATCCCGTTAATATCAGATATAATCAATATATAAAAGTGTCCTTTCAGCTATCTCAAGTTACGACATACGGCTTGTAAGATAAACGCGTTAATTTAAGAATCGATCCCGTTAATATCAGATATAATCAATATATAAAAGTGTCCTTTCAGCTATCTCAAGTTACGACATACGGCTTGTAAGATAAACGCGTTAATTTAAGAATCGATCCCGTTAATATCAGATATAATCAATATATAAAAGTGTCCTTTCAGCTATCTCAAGTTACGACATACGGCTTGTAAGATAAACGCGTTAATTTAAGAATCGATCCCGTTAATATCAGATATAATCAATATATAAAAGTGTCCTTTCAGCTATCTCAAGTTACGACATACGGCTTGTAAGATAAACGCGTTAATTTAAGAATCGATCCCGTTAATATCAGATATAATCAATATATAAAAGTGTCCTTTCAGCTATCTCAAGTTACGACATACGGCTTGTAAGATAAACGCGTTAATTTAAGAATCGATCCCGTTAATATCAGATATAATCAATATATAAAAGTGTCCTTTCAGCTATCTCAAGTTACGACATACGGCTTGTAAGATAAACGCGTTAATTTAAGAATCGATCCCGTTAATATCAGATATAATCAATATATAAAAGTGTCCTTTCAGCTATCTCAAGTTACGACATACGGCTTGTAAGATAAACGCGTTAATTTAAGAATCGATCCCGTTAATATCAGATATAATCAATATATAAAAGTGTCCTTTCAGCTATCTCAAGTTACGACATACGGCTTGTAAGATAAACGCGTTAATTTAAGAATCGATCCCGTTAATATCAGATATAATCAATATATAAAAGTGTCCTTTCAGCTATCTCAAGTTACGACATACGGCTTGTAAGATAAACGCGTTAATTTAAGAATCGATCCCGTTAATATCAGATATAATCAATATATAAAAGTGTCCTTTCAGCTATCTCAAGTTACGACATACGGCTTGTAAGATAAACTCGTTAATTTAAGAATCGATCCCGTTAATATCAGATATAATCAATATATAAAAGTGTCCTTTCAGCTATCTCAAGTTACGACATACGGCTTGTAAGATAAACTCGTTAATTTATCGTCTAATAGAAACTTATTGTGGCCAATATCGAGTTCCACAGTTGTTTACGAGTTTCGTCACGTGGTGCTCATTCGTTGAACAGCTTCGGAAAGTTCTAATCTATCGATACTGCTACTGTTCATATAACTAGCAGTTGTATATGGATTTCCTCGTGTGTATTTTTTTTAAAGCATAGTAGGGCAAACGAGCAGTCCAGGCCTTTTGCCGACTTTCGACGCCCATGCACTTCCACGCAGCCAGATATTAAACAGATGCGTTGCCTTCCTTTTCCCTAAGGGGGATAGGGAAAAGGAGGGCAACATAGTCTGCTGTTGCTTTACGCCCCCCATTATTATGTGACCGAGAGGTACCACCCCGGTCGTGGCAGCCAAACATGGCTGCAAAGCAGCATGGCACTACCTCTTACATATGTATCGAAAATGATTATTAAGAACTTAAGACGACCTCTGTAGCTCAATGGTTAGCGCGCTGGCGCTCAAGCCGGGAGGTAACGGGTTCGAATCCTGCGAGGAAACAAAAAGTTTCTGGGTCATGGATGTGTATAAAATATGTGTATTATATATAATAAAAATCTTAAATATATGTATAGTATAAAAGTATTAAATATATTTCAGTTGTCTGGTACCCGTAACACAAGTTCTTCGACAACTTACCACGGGACCAGATTGACGTGGTGTGAAAGCGTCCATATATATAATAATTATTATTAATAATTATTATTATTAAGGAAGAAAAAAGAAAATGTATGTGATTGTTTCCACTGCAATCCACGGGCACGCTACGCCTTAGAATAAAGCGCTACGTGGCGCTACGCAGTACGCATTTTAATACACACATACACGTTTGGATACCCATACGACATTTTAATACACACATACACGTTTGGATACCCATACGACATTTTAATACACACATACACGTTTGGATACCCATACGACATTTTAATACACACATACACGTTTGGATACCCATACGACATTTTAATACACACATACACGTTTGGATACCCATACGACATTTTAATACACACATAGACGTTTGGATACCCATACGACATTTTAATACACACATACACGTTTGGATACCCATACGACCTTTTAATACACACATACACGTTTGGATACCCATATGACATTTTAATACACACATACACGTTTGGATACCCATACGCCATTTTAATACACACATACACATTTGGATACCCATACGACATTTTAATACACACATACACGTTTGGATACCCATACGACATTTTAATACACACATACACGTTTGGATACCTATACGACATTTTAATACACGTGCGTAGCGTCTGCGAGCGCCGCGGTAGAGATACGCCTTAAGGGGCATCAAAAGTTACTCTTTTATACCTAGTATTGGTCTTGTTTGATCTATGTTGTGTCTGTGCAAAGTTCGTTTTAATCTTCTATTTTAAGGTCTTTTTTATATAGAAGAGGGGGCAAACGGACAGTCGGTTCATCTGATGGAAAGTGAAAAGCGACATCATGTGATTAGCAGGTGTGCTGTCGGCATTTCAAATATGAGTATGCTCTTTTCTTGAAGTTGTATCGTGGCTATATCGGTTCGGAAATACCATAGGTGGTAGCTGGTTCCATATACATATTCGTCGTGCGAGGCAGGACGTGTCGTAAATATCGAGTTGTTGTGGATTTCCGAATATCGAGATGGTGAGGGTGAAATTTGGAATTTTTACGCGATGTCCGGTGAAATTCTGCTGCAGGAATTCGTTTGAACAATTACTCAGAACACTTAACACCGCATCCCGTGGTAGATGCGGTAGTAGATGCAGAGCGATCCGACATCGCAGCGCCAAAGAATCAAGCCGATTGGAGATAACCTTGCTATCGACGATTCTTGTACTTGTACTTTTCATCATCATCATCCGCCTCTATCCGTCCACTGTTGAACATAGGCCTCCCTCAATGAACGCCAAGACGACCGATCCCTTGCCACTCTCATCCAACACGGACCGGCCACCGCACGGAGATCGTCTTCCCACCTGGTCAATGGCCGACCAACACTTCGTCTACCTAAACGTGAGTATCTTATTTTACCAAATATAATTATTACAATGAAAATAGAAGATCTGTTTAGTTATAAATAGACGTAATAGCTTAACCAGAACTCCTCTTAATATACTGGAACAACATTGTATGGATTTAAGCGAGTTATATCTTTACCTCCCTCCGTAACCATGGTTACTTTGTAGTATCTATTTATAAGTGTATATAAATTTTTCTTTACTAATATACCTGTTAAGTATGGAATATAAAAAAGGCAGTTTTTCTTTTAGAAGAAATAGACAAATCAATAGAAGATGTTAAGTGATCAACGTCGCCTATTAATCTATAATACATCAACAGGACAGGTACTTATAACTTTCTTTTTTTTCTTTAACGCCGTGAAATGCTCTGAGGCATCCCGCGAGTGAGTCGGTCTCTCCAGGCGGGTATGTGGGGCTCGCTACGCCCGAAAAGCTGGTAAGTGGACGCAGCTCTACCCACTAAAACCCGGCGAGTGCCACCAATGCCACCTTTGGTGAGGTGCCCCGGATCTGTTGAGCTAACAGGGCATCTCGACGGCTAGTCGACTGACTAGCCGTCGAGGTGCTACCCAACACATCTCAGGGGACCGACGCCACCTCCACAGAGGGGTTGTCCCGCACCACAGAACAACCCCTGCCAACGTCGGGACAGTACAATGGGGTGAGGTTCCTGTCCTCACCCCTTGCCCCCTTATGTCCCCTCTTCTTATAAGAGGGGTACAAAGAGCCTCCTTGGCTCAATTAACTTCGCCCAAGGTGCTGGGCACACCTTAGGCTACTGAGCCCCACCGCCACGGCAAGGCCTGAACCATGGTGGGGAAGTGACTGTAACTCTAACAAAAACACTACTGTGATCAAATCACGTTTTCCAATCACAAACAACAAACATCCAATTTTATCGTTTATTCATAAATCCAATAAAACTTAACACAACAAAGTTACGAACGAAAAAGTTATCGAACTTGTATTGAATGTTAAAATTCAATTACAGTGCTTTGATTGAGGTTAACCAAGTTGAAATTGGATATTCGTTACCAGCACATCTCCTTGGACGTCTAGTGACCTCTATAGCCATACTTCATCATCAGGTCCATAGGCTTGAGGCTATTTAGACTTCTTTATATAAGAGGGGGCAAACGGACAGTTCACCTGATGGTAAGTGATAAACGACATCTATGTCTATAGATGTCGCTTATCACTTACCATCTTTAGCAGGTGCGTTGCCGGCCTTTCAAACTTTAACAACAAGAGAGGGTTTCTTCGTACTGTAGCCTAATACAGGCTAAGGAACACATATGCCTGTCTTGAGACGTATGATAAGTCGAAAATAAATATTCAGTAGGGTTAGCAATTTTTTCGACCTCTTTTCTCGTATTTCATATATGAAATAATACGAGAAAAGGCGTAGACAAAATTTTGTCGTGCGCGCATACCAACAGGACCATTTTTGCCCGCCGCTTCGCCCGCGTGGATTTCGAAAAAGCTTACGTATTTCCTTGCTAGTATGATATTTAAAAAAAAACAAAAATATTAGTAACCTAGTGTTAATCCTTACTAATATAATAAAATGCAAACAATTAAAAACAATTTTTAATATCATATTATTAAAAGACTTGTAATGTTCGGCCAGTACATATACATTTTGTGCGTTTGACAATTACGTCGTAATTTTGAATTACTACTTATATTAAGGCGAATATAATTACCATAGGAACTTTGTATTTTGCGAAATAAAATGTAGCCTAAGTGCCTTTCCACACGTGCCGGTTGCCGGGTAGCCGGCGCCGGGTATCCAGTAGCGAAGTGTAAGCAAATTACGCCAGTACGTGTGAAAGCAACCATACATGCCCATACACTTCGCTAACGGATACACGACTCCGGCTACCCGGCAACCGGCTCGTGTGAAAAGGCTCTTAGTCTTCAGTCAAGATGAAGCTATTACCATTTCAACTTCACGTTCCAGATCAGTTCATACGTTTTGCCGTGAAACAGCAACACACACCCAAACTTACAAAATTTCGCCTTAAAATTTTAGTAAGAAGCAAGCTATTGATACCTATGTAGATGAGCACGAGGCACTGCGAATCCGGCAATGTGTACATTACAAATAATGTAAACAGCAATGAGAATATATTTCGAGCCTGATCTATAATATGATTGCGAACCTCACCAGCAGGAAAGGGGCAAAACCACATATATTGAGAAGCAAAACAGTTTACCGAGAATAGAAGAAGAGAAGAACTTATCGCATGAAGAATAAGCATTCACTTATACGTATTCATTTAGGATTAGTTTTCAACCTCTAAAACTATTTAAAACGGGATATTTAAAAGACTCGTGAACAAGACATCCGTAGACAATACCGAAATATCGAGCTGCGCGAAATAAAACGGGAAAATGGTAAATATCCCGTTTTAAATAGTTTTGGAGAAATAACTTAATTTAAAATCTTATATCGAGTAAATCATGTAACCGGAATTGAGCAGTAATGTTATGGGTTTTGTATGAAAACAAATTCCGCCAAATTTGTGCTGCGATGCTGCGCCAGTTCTGCGCTCTGATTGGCCGATTGATGGCCATTGATTGATGATTGGCCGATGGTACATACACACTGATCACTGGTTGGTTTAATTGCTATTACTTCAGTGACAAATTACTGACCAGTTTGGATTTTTTTTATGTTATAAGGGGGCAAATGAGCAGTCGGAGCCTTATGGTACCGACGCCCATATACATCCGCACAACCAGAGATTATGCAGATGCCTCCTTTTCCCTATCCCCCCCGATGGGCAACCGGAAACTCACGAACCGCACGAAACGCGATAGCATAGCTGTCACTTGACGCCGGTGTTATGAGAGTGAGAGGTACCACTACTCTATCCGGTTCGATGATCAAGTATCATCAGAACTGACGTTTCCTTAAACATTTCTTTAAAGGATTCTATTTCATTTAAAATTGTGATATAACTCCATTTACAGCTAACAGGATCAGCAGCAGACGTAATGTAAGCGCGTACAAATTTCCCCTGCGGATTCGCAACCTTTTAGCATTAAGGGTGAGTTTGTTTTGAATACTAAAAGATCAATATAAACATCTTAGTAAGTTAAGTTAATGTCTTAACGTGGTAGGAAGTAGCTTTAAGAGGTTTAAATCCTGCTAAGAGCATTTTGTATGATAAATATAAATTATAAAAGAAATATACTGCAGGCTTAGATGTGTATGTAGATACTTATGTCTATATAATAGGTACTAATATTATAAAAAGGAAATATTTGTTTTTTGTTTGCATTGAATAGGCTTCGAAACTACTGGACCGATTTGAAAATATTATTTATATACCGATGAACAAGGTTATTAAAAATAATAAGTTAAAAAAACATTTAAATAATAATTTCTAACTTTCTTCGTTCTTTTTGCGGCGCAATAAAAGATGGGTGTTGAAGAACTCAAAATGAGTTTCTACGAGCTAAAATAATCGCTCAAATACCTACATCATTTATAGTAAAAATACTTCAAAATCTATTAAACCCGTGATATCTGGTTGGTATTTTACACTTGATTCTGCTTGCCTCTCAGTCTTAAATCATTTTATTCACCATTTAAAATTAACCTAACATCGTAGATTCAGTTGCGTATAACAGAGGACGATAACGGGCTGTTGATGATTACAAAATATGAACAAAGTAAAACTAAGATACACACCGAAGACTACAAATTTTATAAGCGCTATTAACATAAGCTATTCATATTTTTCTGTAAAGCTAACATAGCCTTTTTTATTTTTACACAACGATAACATAGCCTTTATGTTAGCTCGCAGGAACAGGGTGAGGTTTTCATCCTCGTCCCTTGCCTCCCTACTCTTTACAAAGAGTAGCCCCCTCGGCCAGCCACTTGGCTTCGCCCAAGGTGCTGGGTTCACCTCAGGCTACTGAGCCCCACCGCCACGACAAGGCTTAAACCATGGTGGGTATAATATTCTACCCTAGGCGGGAATCGAACGTGCGACCAATACGTGAAACCAGTAAAGTAGTAAACTTTTTTTACACCGTATGGAATAAAAATATATATATATACAGAAAACTATTTTACTGTTAAATTTTAAATACCATTTTCGCAAAAGTTTATCATTTCACATTTAACCTCACATAAAACATATTTTGCGGAAGTACTCACGTTTTGGCTGACGTCCATCGGTGCGAGCATTTGGGGGTCATTCTTCCTGGGTCTCTTGAAAGTGAACAGCAACGCAGCTATGATCAGCACCGTCCCAGCACCACCAATAGCACCCAGGGTCGCGCTCCAGGCATTCCCGCTTGTATCCCACTGATACCTGGCGAATGCCTGGGGAGGGAGATCCTGTGTGTTCATAGTCGTATCTGTATCGTATTCTGTATCGCCCCAGGGCGCCTCACGTCCTGCCCACGGCTTATCTGCAGATAACGAAATTAGTTACATCGATCCGTTTTTAATGTCGCATATTGAAGGGAAATATAGGAAAATTATTCATATATTATGAAAAACAAACGAATCTTATTTTCAATCAGTAATAATTATTTAAAACTTATATGATAGTATTATTAATATTTTTGTTTTGATAACAGCAACAGAACGATCATATCTTCGTGGAAGTATACTTTAAATAGCTATGATATGTATAACTTTACTTTTTTGTTAAATCAATTTTATTCAGGTTTTTATCACTAGTCTCAATAAAGCTACGCACACAATTATTATAAAATCAAATACAATTGATATTTAAGTTCACTTTTGATGTCCTAAGTCGCACTTTATTCAAATCATATCACAAAATTATGCGAAGAAAAACAAACTGACGTTAGACGTACAGTAAAATTCCACGCCATTTGCCACAAACTTTGCAAATAAAAATGTCTGGTAACCATAAAAAAGTGAGGAAACGATAAGTTATCCCACCATATGGATACGTACCCATGTTTCGTCCGTCACGTGCTCTGGGCGGGCGGGCGGGCGACTGACGCGGCGCCGTCTTATCATTAACTTGTTTACATCGGCTCGGTGTCGCGATCATAGATCTCACACTCAGAGGCTATAAATGATTAGTGAGAGGAAGCGTCAATGGTCTCTTGAAACTTAAATGAATGAAATGAGATTAAATAAAGTTATACTTTTATTATATATCGTGTTTATTTTATTTCTTAATTTCAATTACACACTAAGTTATAATTATCAAGAATTTTATCGACTTCTCACTCTGGAATCTAATAGATACCATGCTCAAATATGTTACATTAGTAAAATTACATTTTTAGCAATCATGGTTGCTGTAAGTATATGTGGCGTATGAAATGTAATAATGTTCATAAAACGCTATAAAATCAATAAACGTTTTATTATAATGAGTGAAATTCGCATAAACATTACAAAACAATATATTTAATTGTTTCGTTTGCATCTAATGCTAGGGGCCCACGGGCCGTTAACGTAGACGTCTCGTCTATCTCGCTCCAACGTACTGTGTATTATGTTTTTTCTCGCTTTGTCGGGCTATATAATATTAAATCTATGGCACCGTACTTTTATTGCGTCGACGTAATGGTGAGCTAATCATTTTGTTTGTGTGCTCGTGTTCTAGAGTGGATATAAAAGCCTTCATTTTCCCATTATGTTAACGTGTATGTTGTACTAATAATAATTTCATGCTTACAATAGCTTTGAGGAAGTATGAATACTGGTAATTTTGATGCTATATCATTAAAAATTATGTGCGATAGCTCATTGGATCCGGAATGAAGCCTAGAAAAATGTGCTAAAAGCGTGTATTAGCACATAAAAAATTGCAAAATTTATAAACAATTGAAAATCGAAAATGGCATTTCGTTTTCTGCCAATATTTCATAAATTATTAATATTTAAGAAATTTCAAAAAACAAGATTCTAAAAGAGGAGGAAATTTCCAATAAAAAACTCCTTACTCCCGGAACTCTATCTCCATTATTTATAATTTTAATTTAACGCTGAAAATAGGTCTGCGCACGACATTTTTAGGTTGCACGCGTGGCCTCAAAAGCGAGTACGGCACATTAATTATTTTATTTAAGGTATTGAATATAATTTTTTAAATTTGAAAAAAATATGGTGTGTTCTGAAGACTATAAATAATTTATTCCCGTTAGAAATTTTACTTAAAGTTAATTTTTCAACAAGTTAAACGATTGTTAACTAACAAAATTTTCTCGAACTTCCGTCTCAATTGTAAATGAAAAAAAAATGTTTTAATAATTCTCGCAAATTTTTTTCGCTTCGTAGAGCCTTTTTTATATACATAATTAATAAGATCATGCCATAAAAATTTAAAAAATACTAATACATTGTTTATAATAATTTTTTGTACTTGAAGACATTACTTGATTTTTTCAGTTTTCTTTTTTTATTAATTATTAATTCCTGAATTCTCAGAGGAAAAGTAATTCTACTATGCAAATCCTCAGCTCCCAATCGTCTTAAACGCTGCATTAAACTCGTCTTAAACCGTTGCTTCACTGCGACATGAAAGATAGATAAACAAACATAAACACATTTTCATAATATTAAAATATAAAATTTAGAAGTTAGACAATACTTAAAAAGGAAGTCACGTACACAAGTATTACTTTATGTAGGTATATGGTACCTAGCTAGTACCTAACTTAGATTAAGATAGATTACGTCTGTACCGTATCCTGATTTATAATGATTATTTCTACAGCCTGTCACTCAATGTCAACGTAGCATTTTCATTATGAAATAGTTTTTAAAAACGGTATAAAAGTTTTGAGTCAATTCGTAACAAGAAAACAACACATCTTTTTCCTTTATAATATTAGTATGGATGTATAAATATTACATAAATTTATTTTTAATTTCTCAAAAACAAATATTTAAAAGCAGTACGCTGGACAACCATTACGTAGAGCTGACCACGTGATATCACAGACTACAGAGCAATTACATGGAACCTCGCAGAGCTTATTAGTTATTATGGCGGCCGGCTTGAACGTTATAAATGTGCACGTGGTACTTGATTAAAACAATGCAAGAGTAATTTTGTTCAAAATTAAACAACAAGGAAATAAAATAAATTATTTTAATTTGAAGATTTCTATTTAAACAAGTGACGATGGTCCAATGAGTTTAAAGTATACCTACCTATAAATGTTAAATAGGTAAGTATAGATTAGGATTGAATACATCAGAAACCTAAGCAATTAGTAAAGTAATTAGAATGCTTAGTATTGTTGTTTCCAGAACTATAACTGTACTGGGCGTGAAGCATTAGCAAATTTGAAAAATGGCTTCATCTAGATAAGAGATGTCCTAAAAGACCTTTAAAGGCGATAAAACGAAGTGGCCATGTCAACATGATCATTTTTTGTTGACGAATTGTTTTTCACGACAAAATGTTTTTCTTTTTTTATGTTAGTTGTTTAGGCAAGCAGGCATACGACCTATCGCTACCGAATAGTGTATGGTAAACGTCATGAACATTAACAAGTTCACCAGGGATTAGCCCAGGAAACACATTCGTTCCTCACCATGGTTCTAGTTTTGTCGTGGTGGTGAGGCTCAGTAGCCTAAGGTGAACCTAGCACCTTGGGCGAAGCTAATTGAGCCGAGGGGCTCTTTGTACCCCTCTTATAAGAAGAGGGGAGAAAAGAGCAGGGGGCACAAGGGTCGAGGATGGGAACCTCACCCAATTGCACTGTCTCGACGTTGGGAGGGGTTGTTCTGTGGTGCGAGACAATCCCTACGTGGAGGTGGTGTCGGTCCTTTGGAGAATTGACTACCCGTCAAGGTCACCCAGTTGCTCAACAGATCTAGGGCACCTCACCAAAGGCGGCATTGGTGGCACTCACCGGGTTTTAGTAGCTAGAGCTGCGTCCACCTTAAAATCTTTCGGGCGTAACGAATTCTATATACCTGCCTGGGGAGACCTACTTCCCCGCGGGATGCCTCAGAGCATGTCTGTACGGGCGGTATCTTCCCGATAGGCTACCACTATAAACAAGCAGGCATAGACCTAGAAAAAAATAAAAGTTATTTTCAAAGTAGTTGACACGACACGAAAAAAAGGAATGGCGGGAAGCATCGGGACGCGCGGTTGGGTTTTTTTGGTTTCCCGTTAATTAATTGTTATTTTGTGTTTTGTCCATTCAGGGTGGTTTTCTATAGTGTTTGTTTTAAAAACTTGATCTTTATATATTGTGATTGATTGGCGAATCTTATGGAGTTCCGTTCTGAAGTGGTTTTCTTAGTAGGGCTGTTCTGGCGGTTTTCTATAGTGTTTGTTTTAAAAACTTAATCAGTGTAATATATAATGTGATTGATTGGCGAATATTAGTGGACTGCCATGTGTGGATGGAATCGGGAATGATAGTTGATTGATGGGGGCTAGAGGGGCGAAGCCGCGCTCCTTGGGGTTTCCCGCCATTTCTCCGTATTACAGACCGAATAATTGTATTTTGTATGGCTAATAGCCTAGTAGCTAATGCCTTTAAATGAAAATAATAATAATAATTGACACGACACTGCAGTTCCACGACACAGTCGAAAAGAAAATTAAAGCCATCGTACATCACGTCCCTTTCGGGCGCTAGTTCCTTTAGGACTCCCAAACAAAACACACTTACAATAAAAACATTTTACAAAAAATTAAAACCGACTTCAAAAACACTAAACTAAAAGTAATAAAATAACAGTTTCTTTAATTTTTGTGCTTACAAGTTATAATCAACTTAATATTCTACTAATGTACAAACTTTGCGTTTGTTGTTGTGTTTGTGTTGTTTGTTGTTTGTTGTTGTTTTTATTTGTTTGTATGTTGTAATGTTTTTATTTCTTAATTTTTAGTGATTCCGAAATTCGTCGTCTTGGCGTTCATTGAAGGAGGCCTATGTTCAGCAGTGGACGGATAAAGGATGATGATGATGGTGATGGTGATGATGATCATGATTACGATGACCGCGACATACTATGGTGTGCTACCAAAGCATCCTATATAATTGTTACATCGACATGTAATAATATAACCTCCTCCTTTTCGAAGTCGTTTAAAAATGATCATATCATCAAGGTAAACGAAACATACCAAATAGGCATTATTGGGAATAACTAAAAACGGCTTGTCAGATCTGATTAAAATTAATATGGGACCAAATTGGAAACACCAGCTTTCAACCAAAAAAATAACCATCGAAATCCATGCACAAACGGCGGAGTAATCGTGTCACATACATACAAAAAAAACATACAGACGAATTGAGAACCTCCTCTTTTTTTTGAAGTCGGTTAAAAAGGACCGTACCTAAATTATACCAAACAGCTTAAAACAATAACATTATTTTATATATATGTTTGCTATTAGCTTGCCACTACATCTTGGCTTGTTCGTTAAAGCAGCATATCTATGCCTCCTTATAACCAGCTATGGGCTGTTAAAGGGATAAAAATGTTTGGAATAAAAAATAAAAAAATGGATATAAATCTGATTCGCATTGTATGTCACTGTTAATTTTCGGCAAATTACTAGAAAGTTAGATTGTGCCCAACAAGCACCGAACCTATTTTTAGAATTTTAAACAATAACGCTATTTATAAATAAATTTCGATTTCTGAAAGAAGCCCTTAAAAATGTGTAAGTATTTATCGGGATATAAATTTTGAAGGGCTTCTTTTGGGCCATAAAAACTTGCTTCGATAAACATTTGAGAGCTTGAACGATTCTCGGTCTATATTTATTTCATCATCATCATCAGCCTGTATCCGCCCACTGCTGAACATAGCCTTATACAATGAACGTGAAGACCCCTTGCCACTCGTATCCAACATGGACCAGCCACTGCGCGGAAGTCTTCATATATCTGAACAGCGATTATTTGACTGGTCACATAAGTTGATATATACCGACCTATCCTGAGCTAAGTCGACTGTCCCATGCCTCACTTCTTTTTTTAAACATAATAAAATTAAGAAAAGTGTCGAAATATGACGAGAAGACATACTTACATATTAAAGTTTTCGTTTCGCAGTATCTGTGACATCTGACAGGAGAATTCAGGACTAAGTTAAACTCTGAGATCACTTACCTATTTATCTAATAACCACATAGTATTATTATTGGTACTTAAGACCTTCTGAGGAATTTGCTTTTCCCTGTACCCCCCAAAGGGCCACCGGAAACTCACAAACCGCACGAAGCACGACAGCACAGCTGTCACTTGATTTGTTATGTGAGCGAGGGGTACCACCAAGGTCGTGCCAGCTCAGTTCGGCTGCAAATCAGCATGGCACTACATCTTACGAAACTTCGCTTAACAAGCTCGTTGGCATGATGATATTGATAAACATCAACCATTCGCTGGCTCGTTTGTTGACTTATCTCGATACCAGGCCTCCTGTCCTGATCCTGTCTGCATATCCGGACCCTAAAAAAGCGTCTGAAGGCACTCGCAGTGGTTATAACTTTTAGTTAGGGTAGATCCTGACTCAAGTGCCCAACTTGAGTCAGGATCTACCCGAAGATCCTGGATGCATCCATAAGGATTTCTCTGCGATATAAAAAAAACAAGGTAATATATCTGCTAGTTGTTTGTACACCAGCAGCTGGTGTTTATGGATGTCGCCAATGGGTGAACCGACTGTCTGTGTAACCCCCCTTCTTTTAAAATAGTAGATAACCGGGCACTTGGCATAATATTTATACACCCGTCCTCTAATTCTTATTAAAACAGCAAAATTGTAGCGAAAGAAAGAAGCTACGACTAATGTCTCTGGTTATACAATAGTAGTCTTTGGTTATTATAATAAAACAATTTTTTTACGGATTTTATCGCGGTTTATTAAGATTTTTACAAGTAGTCTTTGGACTAATGTTAAGCCCTATGGTTAAGCCTTTATTATTTTCGTAAGCTATTACGCCATATTTACTGAAAAGCGTCATCTAGTGATGTTTGGTAGTACTAGTCTCGACTTAATATGTGTAGAAAGAAGCGTAAAGGCCAATACACGCGACAGTCGCCCTATGTAGGGCTTTTTGAGGCGTGGTGGTCTAGTTGGCATATAAAAATAGGATATAGGCCGCCGGGTTGTGTCGGCGGTTCGACGGCTTTGACGTGTAATGCTCCTAAGTCTGTTCTGAAGCTAAAAATTGCAATATGATACAGATGTCACTTTATTAGAGCTCAAAAATAATTTGATGCTGCTTTTTTTTTTTTTTTGCTTTTGCTCCTTATTAATGATAATAAGGAGCAAAAGCCGCACACTTCTTCACACTTTTAAAAGATACTGTTAAGCATTGCATTTCATTTTATACAAAATAAGTTCAAGGTCTTAATAGATTAAGTGACAAAATACCTTACTTCCTACATGCAATTTAGCAAACAATTTCAGACTGAATTTTTTGCCAAAAAAATTGGGAAGCAGGTCATTTTCTTTCACCAGTGGGAAAGCAATGTTCACAATGACTTGCATCAGCTTCTAACCCAGCTTCTTAGGATAAGCCTATTCCATCATAATAATAAAAGATTCAAGCTTTTTAATACACTGAACAAAAGCCACTTTCACACTTCATTATTTTATACCTACGCATAATATCAAAATTTCTATTTTAAATATTCCATTCTTCAAGTAAGGTTCATAATATAATCAATTATAGGTTAAAAATAAAATGACACTACAACACATAATATTATCATATTTGTATTCATAAATATAATAAATAACATCATAAGTTAACATGGTTATTTTCATTACTAAAATTATTTAAAACAGGGTATACAATCTTTTTCATTTTTATTTCGCCGAGCTCGATATTTCTACATGTTCTTGTCAGCTCCATGAAATAAAAGTGAAAAACAATTTGGATGATATAAAAGTGGTAAATATCCAGTTTTAAATAATTTTAGCAATAATAAATAACATTTGTGTTGATTGTTTTATGTTATACACACTTATCCATTAGGTTATTGTAAGCTTACAATATGTATTATTATATTACACAAGTTGTTATTTCCTCTTTTTCCATACATTGTCGGGCTAGACTTGACATCTGTGATGCTGACTTTGAAGAGATATAATTGTTTACTGAATAGTGGCCTGTTATAATGTTAATTTCAAAATCTTTAAGTGTATATTCCATCCAAAATTCTCATTTCTTTTTATACAGTGTTCATACATCTTTCATCGAACCTCATCATTCGCTCAATCACATGCTCTTACTATACATCAAATTTAAATTGGTCACATCATTGTTATTATAATATCAGGTTATAACATAAATATATGTTGTAACATCAGACTAGATTTTAACATTATAAGATATTGCACAAATTTGAACTAATAATATCATTTAAAACCCTTAAACAAAATTGATGTATTACTTGTAAACAATGTAATGGAATTGCTAACTAGGTATCAATAATATAAGTTAGTGTTTTTGTTAAAGTCTGTAACACTATGCACTTTCGTGGGTTTTATTCATATTTTTTCTTTTAAATGTGTTGTTACTCTTGTGAAACGGGAACTCATTTTTATACCTTTGCACTCCCAGGGTGACGAAAGCTGTAAAAATATGTAATTTTATAAAAAAATGTTTGAGATAAATGAATCCGCATATTATGTAATTTAAAATTACACATTGCTAATAAAATAATATAAGACTTAATTAATGTAATTTATTAAATGAGTGGATTGTAATGAAAAAATGAAGGTAATTAATATATACATTTGTTATTATTGGACTCATTTTAAACACAATTTTACAGGTAACTACTTAATTTATTTAGTCAGGTAAGAATTATCTTATAATAATTTTTACCAATGCATAATAAACTAAATATTCTTGCCTGTCGTCAAGGATAAGATAAGTATTTTCTCCTTGTTACTCAATGTAATATCTTATTTTATAATAGCAGGTTTTTAAATGTTTCTTTTCAATATTTTCTTAAGATTTTGGTAAGTACATAAAGTTCGTCTTGTATTAATGTTTACATTACCTAATGACAAGGTCGATATTACAAATTTTCCAGCATTAGTTTTATTTTTCCAAGCTACATTAGCAAGATAGGCCCCTATGCCGACGAGGCCCGCAGCACCAGTAATTCTACACGCCGTGCAGTCTTTAGGGACTTTTTCAGTTGTTGTCGCCATGATGAAACTATTACAGATAACTTAATCTTTAAATATTTATAATCTCAAATATTACAATTTTCTTACAAATAGAGTTTTATTTTAAATTAAATTATGTTTAATTTTTTTACTTTTTATAGATTTGACACTTGCCATTTGTCAAAATTAATTATCATGTGAACTGTCACTTAATTTTTTTTCTTTTGGTTGTTTTGTAATTTCTTCCTGTTGGAACCGACTAAGACCTGAGGCCATGCTGTCATGTCTGTCGTGTTAACAATATTCTGTCTGTGCTTTGGAGAAACGGCGAAAAATGCCAAGGAGCGCGGCTCCGCCCCTCTAGCCCCCATCAATCAACTATCATTTCCCATTATATCCACGCAGAACAGTCCACCACAATATTCGCCAATGAGTAAACACTTTTTTTTTTCCTTTAACGCCGGGAAATGCTCTGAGGCATCCCGCGGGGGAGTGGGACTCGCTACGCCCGAGAGCTGGTAAATGGACGCAGCTCTACCCACTAAAACCCGGCGAGTGCCACCAATGCCGCCTTTGGTGAGGTGCCCCGGATCTAGAAAACAAACAGGGCACCTCGACGGCTAGTCAGTCCCGCAAGGGACCAACGCCACCTCCACAGAGGGGTTGTCCCGCACCACAGAACAACCCCAACTCCCAACGTCGGGACAGTACAATGGGGTGAGGTTCCCATCCTCACCCCTTGCCCCCTGCTCTTCTGTCCCCTCTTCTTATAAGAGGGGCACAAAGAGCCCCCTCGGCCCAATTAGCTTCGCTCAAGGTGCACCGCTCACCCTAGGTTACTGAGCCCCACCGCCACGACAAGGCCTGAACCATGGTGGGGAATGAATAAACACTATAGAAAACCACCAGAACAGTCCTACAACAGAAAACCACTCCAGAACAGTTCTCCACAATATTCGCCAACCAATCACAATATATACTAACTACTAAATATAGACGAAATAACAATTAATTAACGGGAAACCAAAAAACTACAACGGCACCCAATGACATTTCCCGCCGTCCCCATTTTTTGATACATTTGTTCCCGTTGGAACCGGTTAAGACCTGAAGCCATGCTGTTATGTCTGTCGTGTTAACAATATTTTGTCGGTGCTTTGGAGAAACGGCGGGAACCGCCAAGGAGCGTGGCTTCCCTCACCTAGTCCCATCAATCAACTATCAGTTTCCAATCTACCCACCCAATTGTCACAGAATAAATAACTTCTAACGTCTTCTTTTTTAGGCTCTACGATAATAAATTTATGACAGTAAATTTTGCTGCCATTTATCTGTTTTACTTTAATAATTATTATAAACACCATCAGATTTTTATCAACATATAAAAGTATTTCGATGCCCCTTCTGAATTTTTAACATGTAATTAGTGAAATTACATTTAATTAACATTTTATAAGCACATAACAAACATGACATTTTAACAGATTCCGCATAATTTCACGGCTTCCAGTAATGTAGATAGATTATTTTATTGAATATAATATTACATATAGGTATACAGTTTAAATATTTTAATCCTTTTTAATTCTTCTTCTACCTTTTCCCAACTATGATGGGGTCAGCTTCTAGTCTAACCAGATGCAGCTGGATACTAGTATTAAATGGAGCGACTGCCAATCTGACTTCCACAACCCTGTAACTGGGCAATACGATACCCCGTGGTAGGACTGGTTGTCAGACCTTTAGGGCTTCTGACGACCCGTTACGATTGTCAAAGATCACGAATGACAAACGGGATATTTTTTTACGCCGGGAAATGCTCTGCGGCATCCCGCTGGAGAGGGGGGGAATTCCCCAGGCAGGTATGTGGGCCTCGCTGCGCCCGAAAGATGGTAAGGCGGACGCAGCTCTACCCACTAACCTGGCGAGTGCCACCAATGCCGCCTTTAGTGAGGGATCTATTGAGTAAACAGGGCACCTCGATGGCTATAGTCAGTCCCTCAAGGGAACGACACCTTCACAGAGTGGTCATCCCGCATCACAGAACAACCCCTCCCGACGTCGGGACAGTGCAATGGGGTGAGGTTCCCATCCTCGCCCCTTGTCTCCCCTGCTCATAAGAAGAGGGGACCTTTTCTTATAAGAGAGGTATAAAGAAAGAAAGAAAGAAACATTTTTTTCATGAAAGAAAAATTTGTATGACTCACGTGTGGGTCAAAATGGTCTAATTTAGCATGGTTCAGTTCAGTAAAGAGCAGCTCCCTCGGTTCAATTTACTTCACCCAAGGTGCTGCATCACCAAACGCTACTGCAGAGCCCCACCGCCTCTTGAACCTTGGCGGAGCCAAGTTACGTGCCACGAGTAATATCTACATGTAATTTTTTATAAATAAGTACCTACCTGATTGCTTATAATAAATCTAATATTTACGCAAAACAGCATATAAGTAAGTAGGAACTGGCTAAATATTTTAGGAGTAGAATAAGACAGGAAATTATCAAAGCGGAAATTGACTCGGGCATGTCTATGCCATATCCATTTCCGCTCGAGTTTCCGAGGAAATCGCAAGGAAGCCGCATTAGATCTTTGAATTTCGAACTATTCTTAAATTATTGTATCGCATACATGTCGTTAAACGTTTACAGATAAATATTCATTTGAACATGAATTAAAATTTAGAATATAAATTTTTACGTGAACCTCTTTACTTCATCACGAATCCAGCAGTAGGTATTCTAGTTCAACAGTAAAATGCATTACATAAAGAACACCAGATAAAGATAATTCGGATAAGATTAATGCATAAAATATCGGTTGTATCGATATTAAATCGGTTTCAAAATATACTAATATCGATTTCAAAACAACCTGTTATTATTGTTGCATACCAGAGTAAGTGTACCTCGCCTTACAATACTGACAAAGAAAATTATCTCAAGGCTCAACATACTCTCAGTCAGTCACGATTTAGAACGTACATAAGATTAATTTTGTGTTACATTCAAATTTCTACGTTGGATTTGTATAAGGGACCTTTCACTCTGTAATACCTGTTGTTTTAAGTAAAACATTCTCGAAATCTGTGCATGGTTTTTTGTATGTCAGCTGGATAGGTTGACCTAACCATTTACAATCAGACGTCAGCCATCACCTTTTTATTTTTGATTAAGCAGGGAAATGCATTTCACATGTACCCAGATTACCATGGTAGGTTCCTAACCCTAAAAAAACCCGAAAAGTGGGTCTCGCACTTGGGAGTGCATTACCCAAACTAAAACACTTGCGAGCGCCTTCAGTCGCTTTTTGAGAGTCCCGAATATGCAGGCAACAGGATCACTTCAGCGACAGGCTGACCCCGGCGAAGGCCAGACTACTCCTCGTAAGGGGGTATTGCCCGGCCGCTACTAAGCAGTCCCCACGACGTCGTGCCATACAGGCCCAGAGTCCCATCCTCAGCCCGACACGAACACAGGGGCGTTACTGGAGGCGCATTAAGTAGCGGCTCCTACGCAACCCCGTTCGCCTGCGGGGGCCCATACACATATGCACAACCAGAGATTATGCAGATGTGTTGCCCTCCTTTTCCCTATCCCCCCCAATGAGCCACCGGGAACTCACAAACCGCACGAAACGCGACAACAGAGCTGTCACTTGACGCCGGTGCTATGTGAGCGAGAGGTGCTACCCCGGGCTTGCCAGGCCAAGTCGGCTGCATATCAGCATGACTGTGATCATAGCACTACCTCTTACTATTATATACTTATACTTATTATTATAATATATCTTATCAAATCTATATCAACGATACTAAATCTGAAAATGAATTGAGAAACTTCTATGTATTACTTATTCGACATTATATTGTTAAAACAATGCTAAAACTGATAAACAGGTAAATTACCTATATTTGATACGGAATATTCAGCGCATTTAGTAATGTAATCACGACCGTTTGTGTAATCTAGTCGTTTATGCAAATGCGAGCGGACCATTAATTTATCCCGCTTCCTGGCCAGTGACCACAAATCAACTCGATAGGTACATTTCATAATACATGCTCTGATACTGGATGGAGAGGTAAATTAAATGAAAATGGTACTTATTATCTATAGAAATATTAGGAAACTGTACAAAAAGATAAAACATTTATGTACAAAAAGACTAAAGTAAATAAATAAACAGCGCAAACATCAAAATTTAAGAAATTTAAGTTAAGAGTCTGACAAGCGAGTCGTGGCACAAGCCGCTGGCGGCAAATTTAAAAATCTTTTAGGTGTTAACCCAGCATATATAGTCTAAAAACAATTTTGATACTTTTGCTTAACTTGATTATTTGTTTATTTGGATAAGGTTGGAATCTTCAAAGAATTTCGTTTAAAAATAATCAAAACGAAAACATTAACTACATTAAAATCAACACCAACTTTTCCACTCCATCGAAAATAAGGATAATAAAGATGCACAACAAAAACTTAAAAACATTTATTCATTCTGAACAATAATCAAAATCTGATTCGAGAAATTCGATGCCTTCAAAATATGATTCATCACTATCACTTTCATCTTCACGAACATTGATGAGAAATGGTTCAAGTTTCTCTTCTGTTATTTTACCTTTTATTTTGTATGTATTTTCAACATTAATCACATGATCAGTGCATGATTTCCAGTCATCAGCAGTCACACTGGCAAAACATTTCCTTATTAAATTTTCCATTTCGGCAGCTGGCACGCCTAGATTCATACTCGCCACTTTCCTTTTTGCCAAGCTCCAAATTAATTCTAAGGCATTGAGATCACAATGATATGGCGGCAATTTGATGACCTCATGTCCATGCTGCTTTAGAAGTTCTTCCGCTTCGTACAAGGGAGTTGGTTTGTTTTCTTTGACAAGACACAAAAGCTCGGCCTTTGTAAGAAAATTGTCAAAAGAAATGTGATTTTCGGTGAGCCACTTCTGAATATCAGCCTTTAAAGTGCTCATCGTAGGCGGCTTGTTAATTTGAGTTTATTTATTTATTAACTCGCATTATCCATTATAATCACACTAGGTTCATTTAAATTGGGTATTAATTTTTCTTCCAGCCATTTTATGAAGTTATTACGGTTCATATCATCATGATAATCAGCCATTTTAGATTTTGTGCTGAACACCAATAATGCATTGGGCACAAAACCTGTCTCAGAGCCAGCATGGACTATTATGTATCTTTTACCTATAAAACAAAGAAAAGTAATAATTAAAATAACAAATATTCTTATAGACATTCCAAAAAAGGCAAAATTAATTTGATAGAAACCTTTAGAAATTTTGTCAGTTACTCCACTCGTACTCGGTCCTTGCCATGACTTTTTTGGCTTGTAATTTTGGTGGACATATGTTTCGTCCAGGTAAACTATTGTCTTTCCTTCTTGTCGCTTCTTATGAATAGCTCTAAGATAACTATGTCTCAGAGCAGATATTTCAAACTTTTCAATTAGAATTGACCTTTCATTTTTATTAGTTTTAAACTCAAAACCATTTTTTAACAATATTTGCCTCAATGTTTCTCGAGATCCAGTGAATCTTATTGACTCTCGTAATTCTGCTAACAAAGTTCTTATTGTTGGAACTTGTTTCCTAACCGAGTAAAATTCATTTATTTTATTACGAATTGCCGATATGTCAAAATCATCTAAGTTTGAAACACTGGGCTGGCGAGGGCGTTTTTTTCCTGGCGTGTTCCACACATTTTGGTTTAGGGAACCTTCCTTTTTTATCCTCCTCAGTGTGTTGACACCAACTTCTGTAATAATAAAAATAATTGGGTTAAGTGGCAGATTATTATCACAGTTTACTATATAACAAAAATATATTGAAATACAACCTGTCAGTTTAGATAAATGGGCCAAATAACTGGATTCAGAGGTAAACAGATCTTTTTTCTCAATATCTTTCAGCTCTTTGATTAAGTCTACGATCTGACGTTTCAAATCTTCGTTATCCGATAGACCTTAGAACAAGAAATAATTTGTATGTTTTGAAACACAATTTCTCGAAAGTACATATTTAAACAAATGTAAAGTTATGTTGAATACAAACAAAAGTTTTTTGTTGTTGTTTAAATCTAGGACGAGTATCAAAATGTTTGGGATGTACTTACTTGCAGCTGAAATAATTTCGTCAAAAATTCGTTGTTTTTTCTCGAAACGCTGATTTATATCATCCTTTCTCTGTTCATACTTGCTTATAATTGTATACAACAAGCTCCGGGCACTGCTTTTAATGGGTTTCGACATTTTTTCGCACAAAAACTTACAATAATTACACCAACAACTAGTGGTGCGACTGATATATTAGTATTCGTTAAGATATTAGTAATATTGAATGGATTCGTGGATTAGTAATATGACGAACTATGATATGCTAATATTTCATATCACCCTAATGTCTATAATGACCATCGAAAATGAATCGGATAATAACACTCTGCATAGTTCGGATTCACTCGGTTGGTGCCCATGGGTTCGTGAATATATAAATATTATGAAACGTTAGTATGAGAGAGATGGATTACATTTTACATATTTCGTTCGCGCTTTCATCGTCTCCGGTCTCGTCGATAAGGTGATGTTGAAAATTGATGTTTTTATGTATAAATAAAAAATAATTGAAAAAACATATATTATTCATTTATAATTCCATAAATTTCAAAATGGAAAGAAAAACTCAACTCGGGCCGGGACTTGAGTTGAGTTTTTCTTCCCATTTTGAAATTTAAAATTTGCCTCTGAAAATAGTTAAAACTAATAAACTATATAATTCAATAAGCTACCTTTAAAATGTTGTACTCATTCATTAAACAATAAGTAAAAATTAACATTCATCTAATACCAATATTATGAAATATTAGTTGCAATCGCACTCATCGCAGCATATTATGAGTAATTAAATTGAGCAGGAATATAATAGGTAAGGAACATGTAACCCCGTCATACATATCGGTGATATGCAGATATTAGTTTAGGTATTATAATATTACTTGAGGAATATATTAGTATTCGTTAATACTGACAAATATCGGTATTAATCCAACACTAACCACAACAACAACAAATAGAGGTAAGATGACATTTAGTTTGACAATCAGAAGTGTGGCCATATGAAGAATTCGAAATAAATCGCGTCCCACGACTCGCTTGTCAGACTATAGACATCAATGATTCGCGGGCGACCGGCAGGTGCAAGACATCTTTGTTAATACAATTGGTATAGCGGGTGTCTGTGGATGTCGCTATTCACTTACCATCAGGTGAACCGACTGTCCGTTTGCCCCCTCTTCTATAAAAAAAAAAAAAATACAATTCACAAACAGAAAACCTATAACGAAAGATAAAGTAAAGAAATGACAGCGTCTTGCCATTTACCGTCACGGCGTTAGAGTCGATTTTATTGCCAAGCCATAGAGTATAGTAGTAAGGGGAACCATCTTATCAAAGGGGACAAGTTGATGTGTGACACCTAAAGGCAAATTAGCCGCAAACAACAGTTTCAAACACCGTCCGCAATGGCGCTGGTGTAGCAAGTGGAAAGATTGTTTGATAAATAATTTGTGTGTGTGTGCGTAATTTCTTGGCGCACCCAAATTTAAAAATACTTCCACCCTCCTGGCGCCATCTGTAAATTGTCGCGGCAACACCTTAATTTGTCACTTTTCGACGTATACTTTTCATCGGTTCTCCTTACTTTCTATACTCCATGAGCCAAGCCAATAAATGTTTCTAATAGATACAATAAAAATATAACAAGCCAATAAAAAAGGACAATGCTTATTATGGATAAGTTATTATCGGGAAATAGAAATTATAAAGTTGGCAGCATTCTCATTAATATCTCGAGGCGCTACGCGCACCTCCTGCCTCCTATCTAACGGGACACGGGGTAAGGTTGGGTGCCTGCCCCGGTAGAAAAGTTCTGGCGTCGGCGGGGGTGCTCCAGGTTGTCGGAGCTCCGCCATACTAGGAAGAAGACCGGTTAGCCCTTTTGAGGGAACCGGCCGGTCGCGGGGTGTGTTCTGTGTTAGAAAGATCCCGGACACTCCTCTTCAAGCGGCTGAAGGCAACTCGCAGTGGTTTCCCACATATCCCTGGGGACGCCCCATCCCCGGGTGAATGCGCAAAGCATTTCCACTGCGTAAAAAAAAGAGGCCTGTTCAGCAGTAGATGGATAGAGGCTGATGATGATTCAGACTAGGAACGTCAGGTTCATGAGTGTTTGTTTGTATGTGTTTAAATCCGGAACTTACTAATGACTAATCAGAATTGAAACATTAATTTTTAACTGACAGTCCAATAATTAAAGGACATGTCATATAATTTCAAATATTTTTTTCTCATTTTGAATGAAACCGCGATGAATAGCTAGTAATAAAAACTTTTATATAACTCGTAAGAAGAACGTTGTTTATAAATAAATCATCAACCATACATGTGTCACACACAACAAGACAATGGGCTATAATTGGATAAACAAAAATAATTTGATGACGATATTTCATTCATAGATCATACTTTCATTCTTAGATGGCAAAACAAAATGGCGGATATCTCTATTAATATAATAAAGATGAAGAATTTGTTTTTAAAGAAGCCTGTGCATCCATTTTTTAAAATAAGTCAGATTAAAATAATGATTTTATGATAAGACTAGAGGAAGTGGGTACTCATGAAGAAGGGTCGCACAAAGTACACCCTTGTTAAATTGAAAGTTTTTTATACAAACGTTTTTATGATACGTTTAGTTAACTTTATTTAAGTGTTAGTATAACTAATATTGGGAAAAGGAGGGCGGCACATCTGCGTGGCCTTTTTGTGCAGATGTGTATGGGCGTCGGCGTCGTGAGGCTCCGACTGCTCGTTTGCACCCTGATGACATAAAAAAAACTCTAACCTCATTCAACTATGTATATGATTAACGAATCCTACGTGATACGTCATCCTTAAGGAAGTCTCTACTCTGGAACCTATAGGCAGATCGATCATATTATAGATCATTAGTTACCGATTGTAGATCAGCCCACATGACACATCCACTTATCTGTCAACAAATTGACTATAATAGGTGTGGTCGTGGTCGCGGTATGATGGTCTAGTCACTAGTGGGTATAGGGTCTGCCTCTAAAGTCTGAGTTCACTCCTGACCGGTGCCATGAAATGGGTTTCTCTAAATTTCTACGTGCACTAAACATGAGACCATCGTTTGCTCGCCGATGAAGGAAAACATCGTGAGGAAACCTGCATACCTGATGAGATTAAAAGTCTTTGAAGGTATATGAAGTTCACCAACCCGCATTGGGAAAACTATGGCCCAAACACTTGCCTGATTTCGAGGGGAGACCCGTACCCAACAATGGGACATACAAGGGTTGATATTATTATATTATTGTTATTATTATTATTATATATAAGTGTGATTATTATGTAGTAGTGACACTACACTGTACACTGACTCAGACTACACTGGAAATACGGGCGTTAACTACTACATAAACCTTCCTACTAACATACCTTCGCACTTTTGCATGAACACTGTCAAACAGCTTTGCTGCTTGATCATATATCTGATGCCTATACCTACTATATTTTAATGTCGCATATCTGAAAATTCAATTAAAAACTAGCCTACTATCGCTATTAAACTAAGTTTAAGTGCCCAAACTTTAGCTATATGATACATTAGTTAGCCAACTTTGCGGTTAGCCACAAATGAATGGAGCCATAGAATATGTATATACGTTGTTAGCGAACCACGGTAACCCCATTCTAGCCAAGGTCCTTCTCGAACGTTCTGAAGTACTCTATTTATAGCACAATGGACTGAAGAAAGATCAGAATCAACCTTTAATTAAAGCTTTCATATAGTTTTTGTTGAGAACGTTTGATGACAATTTCATTCGCCTACAGAAATTGTTTGAATAAAAACATATTTTAAATTAGAATTTTATGTAACTTAAGGTTTTACTCTATCTCTATGGGAGACTTCAACGCTCAGACTGGTATACCTAAAAAACACGAACATCGAATTATCGGTAAATATGGTTATGGAAGAAGAAGCATACGTGGAGAACGGTTAATACAGTATGCTTATGAATATAATCTGAAGATAATCAATACCATTTTTAACCTAAAAAATAGAAATAGATTGACGTGGATGTCACCCGATAGAAATTTAAAAAATGAGATTGATAACATATTGACCACAAAACCGCAGTTATTTTCTAAGTATGAAGTACTTTCCTCATTCTCCTTTGGGTCCGACCATAGACTGCTGAGAGCCACAATCAACCTGAAAGCAACAAAAAAGACAAGGCGAAATTTCTCAAACAGATCCTCATTGCTAAAAACGTTAGAAGAGAAAGACAATTACCTTAATCTCCTTAACAACTACATACCAGAACTTATAACTACATCTAGAAATTATAAAGCTGAGGAATACTGCCAAAAAATTACAAACTCTATATTACAAAGTCTTAAAACTACTAAAATAAAAGAAAAATGTAGAATCTTATCAAAAGAGGCACTAGAGCTCATGAAAAAAAGAAGTGAATTACCAAACAAGCCAAAACTGAACAAGACTGATAAAAAGGTTCTCAGCCAACTATACAAAATTACAAATAAAGAAATTAGAAGATGCTACGATACCTACAGAATAAACACTATCCAGAGATATGTCGAAAAATTTAGATCCGCCAAAAAAGCATTTAAAGTACTGAACAACTCAAAGAAATGGATTCCATCACTCCAGTCTCGCTCAAAAATAGGTAACTCCCGATTGGAGATCATAAATATAGCTACGAACTTCTATGCAACACTATACAGTCAATCAGTCTCACCACAACAAGCAGATGTCGACTACCAAGGTAGGAATAACTTTCCAGTTAACGAGTTCACAGAGTCTGAAGTCGCGAAACAAATAATGAAGCTCAAGCCAGACAAGAGTCCAGGACCTGACGGAATTACAAACGAATGCATTAAATCTGCAAGGATTCTTCTTCTGACACCTTTAACGTTATTATGGAACAAAATTCTAGATGAAGAAGTTGTGCCACATCAGTGGTCCGAATCCGAAATTAGCCTGCTGTACAAAAAAGGAGATCCAGCAGATATAGGGAACTACCGCCCAATAAGCCTGATGCCCTGCCTCTACAAATTATTTGCCTCATGCCTGCTCGAAAGAATATCTCCGGACATCGATGTTCACCAGCCCATTGAGCAAGCTGGATTCAGAAGTAGTTTCAGCACAATGGACCATATTCAGGTGGTCGATCAAGTCATAGAAAAATATTTAGAATTTCGAAGACCATTATATATAGCCTTCATTGACTATAAAAAGGCATTTGACTCCATATCCCACGACTATATCTGGAAAGCACTAAGGAAACAAAAAATAAACGAAAAATACATACATATTTAAAAAAACATCTACTCAAAAAGTACAAGCAGAGTCAAGCTAGACAGAACAGGCGAAAAAATTAACATATTCAGAGGCGTGAGACAGGGTGACCCGATGTCACCTAAACTGTTTATAGCCGTCCTGCAAGCTATAATGGAAAACCTACCATGGTACAATCAAGAGATCAACGTAAATGGAATTTACTTAAGTCATCTCAGGTTCGCGGATGACATCCTCTTGTTCTCAGAAAATCCAATTCAATTAAACACCATTATAAATGACCTACATCAGGCTAGTATTAAAGCTGGACTGGAGATGAACCTAGAGAAAACAAAAATTATGAGCAATCACCACGTGACACCCATCGTGGTCAACAATAATCCACTCGAGTTCGTACAAAAGTATGTATACCTAGGCAAACAAATCTCTTTCAACAAGAATAGGAATTCAGAAGAAGTAGATAGAAGAATAGCCATTACATGGAATAAGTACTGGGCTCATAAAGAGATATTTAAGTCGCAGCTTCCATTAATGACTAAGAAAATAGTTATGGACTCAGCTATTCTGCCATGCCTCACTTATGGTTGCCAAACTTGGACATTCGATCGCAAAACCTGTAACAAAATCCAGACTACTCAAAGGAGTATGGAGAGAAGCTGCCTAGGTATTAAATTAAAAGATAAGGTGAGAAATGTTAACATCAGAAATAAAACTAAAGTAAAAGACGCGCTAAACTTCGCACTAAAAAGGAAATGGACATGGGCAGGACACGTGGCTAGATATAACGATGACAGATGGACCATAAGGTGTGTAAAGTGGTCTGGACCAAAAGTTTCTAGAACGAGGGGCAGACCATGTGCCAGATGGGTGGACGAGATTGTAGCGACGGCTGGTCGACATTGGCTAGCCACCGCTACAAATAGGAAAAAGTGGCATTCCTTGGAGGAGGCTTTTACCCGAAGGGGGTCCATACGAAATAGATAATTAATTCTAGTAACTACCACTAATTATGTATTTAATTGCGTAAATGCGATGTTTTTTATGTTTATTTATTGTAAGTACTTGAATGTTATATTTTTTTTATTTTATTTAATTGTTTTTGTAACTAACCTTTTGTATGGAATAATTAAAAGCTTTATTATTATTATTATTATTATTAAGGTTTTACTTTTATGAAAGGGGTTTTGGCAGGTCCAGTAGTAAATGAAGCTTGTAATGAGCGACGAGCGTCCTGAGCGGGGTGAGGCTCTCCTTACGCGCGCGAGCTTATAACGGAGCTTATAAGGACGTAAACAATAAAATGATTTTTGTTACTTTATTGCGTTAAAAACGATCATTGGAGAAATTCCTTCTATTATTTTAAAGAACATGTATATATTCATCTACGAAGAAAGTAGAGAGGCTTGAACCGGTCCCGTATGCCCATAAGATGTGATTCTCTTTTTAGAAAGAGGTTTTAGAATGACTGAAATAAATTGAAATTATTGACGCCAAAATTTCCAATGCGTCCTCTTTAATAAATGGGTTGTACCATATTGTAGTGACGGGTGCTACTGGCATGCGAGTGGATTGATCATCTTGATGTTCTTTTTTATGTTACTTGTATGGCAAACTGGCAGACGTGCCACATGATGGTAAGTGGTCAACGTCACCCTTGAACATAAACTAGTTTACCTGGAACTAACCCCGATAACTCATTTATGTGTTGCCTATCCTGGGACATAAGACACCCATGTACATATTTATCAACGAAAGGCGCTTTTTTATAGAGTACTGTTAGATTTTCGACGTTAAGCGTTGGAAGTTAAATCGTATTGAGCATACGGAACTCAGAACTCGCGCTAACGTCGGGTTTTAACGCAAAGCTTATCAAACGCTCGTGCATACCGGGCCTAAACTTGCATATTTAATTCAACATGGCCGGAATGAGACGATGATGATAGTGATGATGATTTTTGATAAATATATTAAATACTTTCAAATTCATTTTATTTCCGATGCATGTTACAGTTTTAGATGCTTGGTTTTGGCCGCATGCATTGCCGTTTCGGTAGCGTGGAAATTGTAATAGCTTACATAGTACATGCATACATAGTTTAAATTATAATTAAATATTATCACCAATTTAGAAAATAGACCTTAAAAGAGATGATATTGGTGGTGATGATAACGAAATGACTTGGCCAATTACCACGCATCATAATATGATCCATGCTCAACGTGCTAATTAGCTTAGCAGAGGTCAAACTTAATCAACCGTGATAATCATAGAAGTGGCGCTAAAAGATGAAAATGATACACTTAATTCTTAGCTATTCTGCAGTTTCACCGACACCAAAATTGAAGAAAAAATCTTTCCTCCAAAATAAAGTAAATACAAAATTGAAGGTTAAAACTTTCCTCAAAATCCTTCCTTAATAATTGGAGTATTCTTCTTTAAACTTATATAAATAATATATTTAAATTTAAATAACTCCTTTAATAATTCGAGTATTAAAGCCAAAAAATATTTTTTCAAATTAGAATACCTGTGTTCCGGAAACTAGTGTGTTCCAACTTACAACCAACAAATAAACCCGCGTAGGTACTTCAAATTCCTGTGGGAGTGTTTTTCCCGTTGATATAAATAATATGTAACTCTGATATATTAGCTATGTTATTGTAAAGTTTCATTAAAATCCATACAGTAGTTAAAGTAGTAGTAATACATTCATACATTCTTACAAACTTTCGCGTTTACAATATTAGTAGGATTAATATTGAAAGATGGCGAGTCACGAGTGATAGAGGATAAGCCGTTAATTGGCGTATATTGAATGAGACTTTTTTTTTTTTTTTGGTTTCGCTGGGGAATGCGTTGAGGCATATTATGTGGGACTCTCTGCGCCCGAGAAGATGGTAAGGTGGACGCAGACAGCTGTGGACGTCCGCACCGGGCCACAACGTTGTGCCATCCGGCACTCTTCTCTGAAGGTGGGGGTGTCATCCCCTCCTCCTCCTCCATCTCCGCTTAAGGCACCCTGAACACATAAGAGTGCCTTATAGCCCGGACCTTACGGCAGATCCCCCGATCGGCCGCGCACAGGTCCCTCACGGCGGTGTGACCGCCTGTCGCCGCCGCGCTCTCCTGCGGGAAGAGGCGCCAGTGCGCTCTTTCCCGCTCTGCCTCCTCCTTCTGTGACATCACTACCTCGCAGAAGGAGAGGATCGCCTGCCATGCACTCTCGCCGACGGTCATCGCTCGGATGATTGCAGGGAGCGACAGGTCCCCGCCAACCTCGGCGACGAGGGGCGCCCTTGCCTCCTCCCATGCTGGGCACTCCGCCAGGGTGTGGTCTGCAGTGTCTTCACTACTGCCGCAGTGATGACCCTGGCGAGTCCTCCGCCCCTGCCACTTTCCAAAGATGCCTTCCGAAGCAGCCATGCCCCGTCAGGATCTGCGCAAGGTGGAAGGTGATGATGCCATGCTACCGGTCAATCCACTGTTCCAGGATTGGACCGACGGCAGACAAGGCGGAGCAAACGCCTTCGGAGGCGGCTCCGCCAGGTCTCCTCCTGATCAGAGGTCTCCTCTTCCTCCTCCTCTCCACGTCGTCTCCTCCACGTCTGCGCCAGGGCCCTTGCCACCAGGCCCTACGGCGCTGAGCCCGCCAGGACGCACGCAGCCTCGTATGAGGTCGTACGGTGCGCACGGACGGCCCTGACAGCCATGACTCTCTGCGGACGTCGCAGCAGAGCCACATTCTCCGTCTTCAGGGCGCTCGCCCATATCGGTGCACCGTACAGCCCCATGGACTGCAAGACGCCCGCATACAGGCGGCGGCAACCAACGCTCGGTCCACCCACGTTGGGGAGGAGACGACTCAGCGCTCGTGCAGTTCCAAGCAGACTCGGGACTTGGCACCGGAAATGCTCTTGGAACTTCCATCGACTGTCGAGAACGAGGCCCAAGTACCTCATGGTTGACTCGACAGTGATGGAAGCTACAAGGTGGGATCCGGGCGGAGGGGCTCGCCGGGGCCCGTGGAAGCATATATAGCTTCGCACTTCTTCAGGGCCACTTCGAGCCCAAGACGCCGGATTTTCGCCACCACCTGGGCGACTCCGGCTACCGCCAGGATGCGTGCCTCTGAAAAGGTGCCTCCACGGGCAGTGACGACGGTGTCGTCGGCGTAACACGTAACGCCAACGCCCGGCAAGTTCGCCCCGCGGAGAACCCAATCGTAGCCAATGTTCCACAGGAGTGGGCCTAAGACTAAGCCCTGTGGAACTCGCACGCTACTCTCCTCGTCACCCAGCCACCGGCTGTGGGGTACGCGACGCACCTACCAGACAGGTAGTTTGTCAATGGATACCGCCAATAGCACCCCCTCGACTGCCGCATCGGCAAGTACCCTGACACTGGTCAGAGCGTCCAGGGTGGACCTGCCCCGCCGGAAGCCAAACTGGTAGGCACTGAGGTTCGGACCTATCTCCTCCAGATGATTGACGATACGGGCAGCTGCGATCCGCTCCAGCAGCTTGCCCGCCTCGTCGCAGCACGATCGGTCGGTATGCTGACGGCAAGTCGACCGTTCGTCCCTCCTTCCGGATCAGGGTCAGCTTCCCCTTCTTCCACGCCGTGGGAAACTGACCCTGCGCCAGACAAGCGCTAAAAAGGCGCTTCGCCTGTGACCGGAGCGGGCCAAGGGCCAGAACCAAGGCAGGGTGATTGAATGAGACCTATGTCAAGCAGTGGACGAAAAATGTTGATGCTGATGATTGAAAGCGTCATTGTTAGATTCACGGCCAAATTATTAGGACTCATACTCAGTAAAAAAAATTACTTCTGCATAATTTACTATTTCATAATATGGTTTTTATTATTGTTCCGTGGAGGTTAATAGTTCGAAATCATCTGTTATCTGTTGATGTCTTGTTCTAATAGTTTTAGTGAAAATAACCATATTAATTTAAAATGCTATATTCGATTTTATTGTATATGATATTAGGATGGGCATGCGAAAATAATGATGATGAAGGTCCAGAATTAAGAAGTAACCTTGGAGCACCAATTATCTTCTAGTGTCAAATGAGAATCGAGATGCAGAGTTTGTGAATGGCGCGGCTGGCGGCGGCAGTACAAACCCGACGCGCGGCGGAGCGGTGCCGTCATTATGTTTACTAAATAACTTCGTATTGTTATTGTGATGATAGAACATAGAAAATAGTTTTAATATAGGCTAGTGATTGGGTGACAGTGGTTCGATGAGTGATAAGTTATAAGTAAGTTTATTTTTGATTTATTACAAATAAAATTATTTTTCCGCTCTATTTTTTTTTTCTTTCATACGCAACAAAATCAATAAAAATATATCGGAGTACTTTGACAATATATTTTAAATGTTGCACCTTTTTAGAAAAATCATAAGATAAATAAAATAATGTAAGGTCCTAAAATATTTTTTTCCGCTGTTTAAAAAAATGCTTATTTTGTTTATATACAAAAATGTCCATTAAAATATAGGAGTAGGTACTTTAACAATCTTTAAGACTAACATTATTTTGGAACAATCTTAAGACAAATAAAAATCTGCTCCGATTTGAAACTTGGAGACGAGAAAGTTAAATGATCTATTAATATTTAAATAGAGAATTTTATAAAAATAAAACTTTGTTTTGTACGTTCAAGTAAATTTTAATATTGAAATCGAGGTGTATTTTATGAATACAAGACATATTTTCCAATTATGTGTTTAGTGTTTAACACTTTGAGGTTGTGAGATTGGTAAAAAAAATTGGTATGTTTTTTTTAAATAAGTTAATAAATTACAGATTATTTATGATGTTCTCGATCGAAAACAGCTCTTAAATCTAAGTAATACGCTTAATCTTTGTAAACAAGTATTTTTTTTAATTCGACGCAATATTTTTTAAATGTTGTAAGTTAATTTCATTTAGACTTATTTCGATTTCGAAATTGGATACTGTAGGTATAAATATTTTTGAGTGAATGTAATTTTAAAAATATTTTTACTGTTTTGGAGCTAAAAAGTAAAACCACTCTTATTGGTTCCAAGCCTTCAGAGTTACGAAAACCGGAGAATAACACTTATTTATATAGCCGGTTTTGTACTCGATGTAAATTTTATTATCTCAGTACGTTGACCTACTTGCAAAAATTAATTCGTAAAAAATCGTTATAAATAGCTCTTATGGTAGGTAGGTACCATACGTACCATACATACTCAATATAAGCCACATAGGCCTATGTTCAGCATTGGACGGATAGAGGCTGATGATGATGATGATAGCATAGATAAGTAAAGAAGCGATACTTTCTATGTTAAAAAAATGCTACTTAAAAAAAATGAATGGACCTTTCTGGTGGCCTGTCGGCCTTAAAGCGTCATAGGAATATTAGGTAGGTAAGCCCTTAAGATTGATTCAAAATGTTTTTTTTAAAATTGGGAATATAATTCCCATTGGGAATATAAAATTCTAAAGTATAATTAAATAAAAACTCTAAACTCTAAAGGAACAAATACCTAACAGCTAAAAGTAAATACGTAGACATGATGGAGATGTTAAATAAAAGCTGTAACAAAGACTCGTCAGGTTAAGTCCCGCTGGCGGGAATTCCTGATAATTAAAGATCCGTATGTGAACAAGCAGGAAATTCCCGTCTAGAGAATAAGATAGGATCGCCAGTGAGTTGTAATTACTACGTAAATTGTTTGTAGTTCAATGAGAATCGCTGAATAGTTTATAGGGTAGTTTGTGTTAATTATCAACACCATTGGCATCAACACCATCATTGTCATCATCATAATCATCATCATTTTTATAGATAGTTTATGTCAAAAACTATCAACATCATTGTCATCATCATAATCATCATCATTTTCATAGATAGTTTATGTCAAAAACTATCAACATCATTGTCATCATCATAATCATCATCATTTTCATAAATAGTTTATGTCAAAAACTATCAACATCATTGTCATCATCATAATCATCATCATTTTCA
Organism: Helleia helle; assembly: GCA_963853865.1. NCBI lineage: Eukaryota > Metazoa > Arthropoda > Insecta > Lepidoptera > Lycaenidae > Helleia > Helleia helle. Next base: position 6,009,266 of record OY971423.1, on the reverse strand, counting down.
TAGATAGTTTATGTCAAAAACTATCAACATCATTGTCATCATCATAATCATCATCATTTTCATAGATAGTTTATGTCAAAAACTATCAACATCATTGTCATCATCATAATCATCATCATTTTCATAGATAGTTTATGTCAAAAACTATCAACATCATTGTCATCATCATAATCATCATCATTTTCATAGATAGTTTATGTCAAAAACTATCAACATCATTGACATCATTGTCATCATCATCGTCTTTATCATTGTCATGTCTCCTGGTGAATGGACTCTACTAACATAATCGGCTTTTGTTAGTATTATATAGAACCAGCGCCCCGTGGTTTCACCCGCGTACTTCTCATTCCCGTGGGAGTACAGGGATAAATTAAAGCATATATTCTGATCTAGAAGCTTTGTTATTATAAAATTTACTAAAATCCAATCAGTCGTTTTTGCGTGAAAGAGCAACAAACATACATCCATACATTCTTACAAACAAAACGCGTTTATAATACCTATTAGTAGTATTTTGCCTACTCATAACGTTGTTTACCCGCTTACTTATTGGTAGATTTTCAAGAGGAAATTATTTGCTCTGTATACAAATGATTAACACTACTAATTTGTTCTTATAAAGCACTAGTGTAAGTCTCTTGTATATTAATAGTTTTTATACGTTTTGGAAACAAATCTCAGTTGTTTCGGATTGGGAGTTAAGTCGAGTGGTCCAAGTTTTAAAAAATTACGTGAACTAAGTTCCTTTAACTTAGTTCACGTAAGGTGACCCAACTTTCAAGACTTTCGAGATAAAAATGTTTGAACCATCAGGTTGAATACGTCGAGGAAATGCCGATCTCCCGAAACTTCTACTGGCTACTGTACGGATACTGTTTTTCCTAATTCATCATGATCATCATTATTATCATCATCATCATCATTGTTTTATCATTAAGCCAAACTTTTTATCTACATTAAACAGACAAAAACTATATCTTAATTTGTAACCTATTTATTGGAATCCGTATAATTACGCTGCTAATAATTATTATAAGTACAGTCCCTATAATAATTATTAGCACCCTAACCAGTAAATAGAAGTCAATGCTGGATGATAAGAAATGTTGAACAATAGTAGGTATTTTGTTTACAAATATTCTATACAAGGAAATGTATTGTACGATTGGCATTTGTACAATGTCAGTTATGTAAGTTACTGAGATATTTCTGAAAAACGTGTTGACATTAATGTACATTCCTTTCGATCAAATCGACTCGCACTTGACTATTATTATTTTCTTACGAAGTCTATATTTTTTTTTTGAGATAGACAATTTTTGTGTCACCTGAAGAAAGTGATCAACGTAAGCAATAAACGTACCTACCCAATTAATTAACTGGTACTAGATTGTGCCATATCATAGTGGCGGCCGGGCAGACGCCCCTTACAGGGAGTAGCTGGGCTTCGCCGGGGCCAGCCTGCAGATCTGTGACCCTCAAAAGGCGGCTGGTTTAGTGGGGTAGTGGAGTCCCTTACAAGGAAAAGCCATAAGGGCTCGTGCAGGGGCCTTACCAGAGGTAAACCTGAATCATGCGAAAGCATTAACCTGCGTCATAAAAAAGGCGCGTAACATCATCCATATGATAAATTGGAGCTTGTATCCATCCTCTTCTTCTTACTGCAACAAACTAAAGCTGTTTTCGAAATGCAGGATGGTGCATCTTCTCTGTCTCAACTTCGCTGACAGCTGTAACAGTTGACGGAACCGCTCCCAATAATGGAGGAGTCTGGTATCTTAGGTGTCCATCGCCAATATGCCCTGTTGCTTATAGTTCGATTCGATTCGATGCGATGGCATCCGCAGGGTTATTGGATAAGGGTTTCTGATAGCTAGAACAGTTAAAGTCAAAGACAAAATCTAGCCTACAAAACTGCCAGATTCCATCCCAGAACTGCTGGTGTGTGATAAAGCATTTTCCTCCAGAAAAACCAGAATAGTGCATCTATGCAGACGGATGCTACAAAACCAATTCCATTGATACATTTACTTTATTCAGTGGGAAACAAAAAAGCTGCTTGCACTTAAATATTTTAAATATTATTTTAAGATAGAGCAAAATAGGTCAAGAGGGGAACAATATTTTTTGGGTCAATGTAAATATCATTAAATATATTTAATGATGAGACCCTCCCTGTGGTGGCGGGAATTGACAACATTAAATTAACCTCATATACATAATGATATCGTCTGTCTTCGTTTCATAAAATATTTCCAATATTATAGCCATAATATTTTTTTGTTACGGACGATAGTTTTACGAGATAACTTCATAAAGAAACATTGATGAAAAATTAATTACCTTCTGTAGCGTTGTTTTGAGTTGAGTGAACAACATGAAATTAGACTGAAAATTATGGAGGAAATCAATTACATCTTATTAAATTGTAGAAATAAACACAAAACACGTTGTCGCGTATTAACATTTGCTATGAATAATGGTTTCCAAGCCAACGCTTGGGCCTCTATCGTTTGACAGGCTCAGGTGGAACGCGTCACTTTTTCGTGCGCGCTGCCGGTGTTCATCAATTTATAAGATGTTATCACGTCAAACGATAATAAACCTTGATTTACATATCACTTTTATTTAGACATCCTCTTTACTATGCAAAATTTCTCCAGTCTTAGAAATTTAAATTTTAACCTTTAACTATGGACGTTACATTTTTGATACACTACTATGGACGTGCGGCCTCACAGACCGCTATCTATACGGGCTGGTTTCTATCTTGATGAGTAAATATTGTATCATTTTTTGTTTTTATCCCTTAGAAGAGTTACTAAATGTAAATAAAAGATATAATTTTAATGAAAAATGTATTTATTTTAAACTAAATCTAACGATATAACAATCAAAGGCACTTTTCTGACTTTTTAGCTTGATATCACTTTATAGGTATATTCCACAGGAAAATGACTTTTTTAGTTAGTTTAACTTCTTTTTAAATAAAATATAAAGAACAAAGAATATAAAAAACTTAACGTAATCTTCTGAAAACTAAACGTAAAAATTTCGACACGGGCCCAACTTGGTCATATTTATAGGCGATCTTTGCATAGCGGCTTAGATTAGAGCATTGTAGGCAAATTGGCTGTTTAGAGCCTACACAAGTGTGGGTCGTCTTTCGTTTTATCTTTGGTGGGTATTTTGGTTTGCCTACCGTCGTTGGTTGATCGTTTTTTGACATTTTAGTTTACAAAAAAAAAAAACAAACAGAATCACCGTCCGCGTCAATTTATAACACAAATGTGGACGTGCGGTCTCACAGACCGCACTCCAAATATAAAGCTAAATTTCTCACGCAATATTCAGCCGGCAACGTAACCTTTACTCTCAATGGTCGTTTTACCACTAAAACCGAAGCTACTGAGGCTGGCATACCCGTGGGGTACGCGGGAAGAGGGGGGCACGAGAATCACAAACTGCAAGCGGCCTGTGAGACCGCACGTCCATAGTTAAAGGTTAAGAATGAATGAAGATTTCTTTTCCATTATCGTTTTGTAAAAAAATTAAATAAAACATTGTTAAAGATCTTCGAGATTTATGAATGATGATTTGTTGAAGAGAAGCCAAAAAAAAAATTTTTTTTTACTTACTTTATCAAAAGTAAATCGCAGACGCCGGAGGTCTTTTACCTGTTTAAAGATCCCGGCATCTGCAATTCACTAGAGATAAGCCACCTGGCGCCAAAAGGATTAGTCACGTAAACTCGTTTATATTTATCAGCAAAGTGACTTACTGTCATATGTCATCAGCTGGTTCCTGTGCACTTTTATTTTAAAAAACAATTTTCTTATAAATATAAGTAGCCGGATACACCCCTGCTGGGTCTCCTCGAAATCAGGCGTGAAGGGTGATAAATTCAACTTGAATTTCCCTCACTTTTGAGGTGTGTTTGTATTCTAATAGCAATACTAGTACTGACGAGTCCATAAAAATAATCCTTCGTACATTGTTTTCTAATTTTAATGCGCATTTCACTCATTATAATGAAACATCTCTTTATAGATTTTATATTTCGCGGATTAGGATTAATAGGAATTATAAATATGATGATTATAAAAACCAATCTTATTTCTAAGGTTCAAGGCAGCGCTTTCTGGGTAGAGAATAATTAAATTATTATTGAATTTTCTCCGAATCGAATTACTTTGTGTATATCTTGATAGGCAGATTCAATCTACGTTCAAAGCTACTCAGTGGGTACTAATATGACAAAATCCATACCTACAGTCTAAATCCTTTGTGTTCTCATTCTTCCAATGGCCTCAGATGTGACATTTTTCCTGTTCGACGCTGGTTCACGCGTTCTCGTCCGGAATACTTTCACGAGAGATAAAAGCGTGTGATTGACGTTTCTCATTCGGAAACGCTGAAAACAAAGGCAATTCTTTTAAAGCCCGTTTTACACTTTGCGTTATAAACTAGCGGACCCATTGACGTTGTTACAACTTACAAAACTTTTTGACGTGGCTACGTCTAATAAAAAGTCCCGTAAAGCTCATTGTCCCGTTACGCTTATTGTCCAGTTACGCTCAATGTACGCTTGCGTTTTGTTATGACGTTGTCACGATTATAGGAATAATAAATCCAGCATAGTTATTCCAATTCAATATCATTTATTTACTTGTTATACTTGTTATATTCTCAATATAAAATAATAAATATTAAACGACAGTTGCTATTCTCTTGAAGACTCAGCTCCGAGTGTCTGACCATAGTCCTATTCGATACTGTGCCATACTGTCCCCACCATTAGTTCCCCTACTAAACGGGTAACAGGCCCGTTTAGTCAATTCAGTCTGTTTTAAATTAATAAAACAACTTAATATCTCTTTACTTTTAACAATCGATTCTTCACTACATTTATCGTTATTAATATTGATATAATTTTATACATTGGCATATATTATTGTACGATTGTTACGAAAGTTACGGAATAGCCTTAATTATGCTTACACGTTAAACTATATTCCGTAAACCAACTTTACAGACAACCAATTTTTTTTAAGTAGACCGATTTGTAAATTCAATCCATTCTCTAATCCACTCGAAAACACACAAAAAAATTAATCAAAATCGGTCCAGTCATTTAAAACGAGTTTAGTGCTATGCAATAACACGAAATAATTATATAAAGATTGAAGAGTGTTTAAAGCGCTAATCTTTGGAAGAAGGTGGAGCAATTCTTTTATCATATATAACAAGCCAATTATTTTGCAAAACTATTTATTTTTGTGGAAATTTTAAAAAAATAGATAATTATATTATGAAATTTTTTTTGCAATAACAATTAAGTAATGGAAATTATTAATGGTTAAAGGTTGTAATAATTAAAAGTTTTATTAAGTTAATGTTTGGAGGCATAGTTCTTTGATGTAACATTTACATAATATCATGTAGGTAACCTACATGAATATTGTAAAGTAAGATTTTGGTGCGTTTGTGAGATTAGTATAGACTACAATTACAAAAATAGTGATTAAACCTTTTTTGTTTTTTTGAATTAGAATTAAGGTCTTTTTTATATAATGTTTTGTAATATCATATTTTTGATAATTCAGTATTATCCGAAAAAGGAATCGACAAAGGTAAAAGGTACGAATAAAGTTTAAACGTCGTTTTTCTGTATTTTCAGAGCAACACAATATGTTAGTTTTATTCCGTTCCCTCATTACCCGAATTGTCTTTTATAATATGTATGACTAGCGATTGCCCGCTCTTTCGCTTGCCTTAGCTTAGAAAACCCTATGAGATTTGTAGTTTCAAAGATAAACTTCTATATCATTACAAAAAATCTTGCACCAACTTTTACAACTCATAAATTCCCACAAACCACTTACCGTTGAGTGGTATGTCTTCTAGTTTGCCTAACGAACTATTATAAAAAATACACCACTTTCATATTATATTTTTAAATGTAAAATAATTGAAAAATATTGTAGTACTGCACCCTAAAAAGTAAAGTCGTGCCACGTTCGCATCGTGTGAACAGGGCCTTATGACGATATTAGAATTCCCGCCGCATTAACATCACTCCCATGACTGTAAAAGAAAAAGGTAAAACATTACGTATTAACACAAGACGTAAAGGCCTTATTGCCTCTTTATTTAAACTGGGAGAAGAGGATTAACGTTAATCATCATCATCATCATCATTATGTCGACGAGGATTATCACAAATACTATTGCCTATTTTATGGCCTGACTTACTTTTATGCAGAACTCATGGCGTTGAATTCTCTGGGCACTCCCGTGTAAATTGTCTAATAGCCTTTCGATATTCTTGACGTGACAACGTCTAATAAATCGATGAACGCCGGCTGCATGCACGTAATGACGCGTCATTGTCCCGTTATAGTAGGAGAGCTAGCAACAATTTTTGGCCGCAAGTGTACAATGAGCGATAGTAGAAGAGCTGGCAATTTTTTTTTGGGCCGCAGGGTACAATGAACGTACGCACGGACTTATCACAGGGATTATCAGTAATATAAGTAACATACATGCATATATTATATTACTACTACTATTTCAATTAATACCACTAATCTTAATCTTTTTTTTTCGGAAGGGCTAGACTTTTCGGCCTGAGATCCTTTCAGTTCAAACAGAACAGTAGGCGAGCAGATCTTAATCTATACTACTATATAAGTCTATTGGTTCTGTATGTACATTGATTTCCTGCATCTAATTTTTGATAAAAATAAAAATAATAATATAATAATATTGTGTTTAATTAGAACATGTGACTATGCGAATGATAGGAGATTATTGACTTTTAAATTTATGAACAGGAGAATATTTATATATTATACTAGCTGCCCGCACAGACTTCGTTCTGTTAAAGGGAGAGGGGGAGGAATTTCTTAAAATCCGTTCTTAGCTGACCTCTACATGGCAAAAGTAATATTCCTACCAAATTTAAAGTCTCTAGGTCTCATAGGTCCAGAGATATCGTGATAAGTCAATCTATAGAACAGCTCCTATATTTATATAGAAGATAATACCATAAAGTTAAATGGATAATACTTAAGCCAGAAGTGACATGTGTCCATGTCACATTTACACTTTTCTCTGTTCTGTAATATCAATGTAATATTCATTGATACAGCCTGGCAAAAAAGAGTATGACGTGGTGACAAGTGGAACTAAATATTTTACTAAATGGAAACCTATGATGTCGACAATACTTGGCCTACAAATACTATATTTTGAGTAAATTTTAATGTTTCACATTTATTATTGACGATTTGATTAAATTCTCTTACTGTTTTCCAATATTATGATGAGACGTAAGTCAAAGTAGCGCCCTCATTTTTTCCACACTCTTTTTTGCCAAGTTGTACATTACTATTAGTGTTTGTGTAAGGATAGTGGAGGTTTTCCTTGACATTATAAATTGTATTACAATAGCCCTCGCATGTAATTGCAGTACTACTGAACGGTTGTTATGACAAGTGTTTACCATTTTTTTTTACTATCTTATTCTATACTAGCTGTTGCCCGCAGCTTCGCCCACGCTAACTTAGATTTGCAGCCTTACCCGGATTGAAGATGATTATTTTTATAGCATTAGTTACTCCTTATAACATCAGCTATCTGCCAGTGAAAATAAGCCCAGCCGTTTTAGAAATTAGCTGGAACAAACAGACAGACAGACAGATAGACAAAAATTAAAAAAAATGCTATTTTACTATATGTACCGTGTATACTCCAATTTCATTTATCTGTATAGAAAATACGTTTTTCAGAACCCTAGTGCCTTCTCACACGTACCGGTTACCGGATAGCCGGCGCCGGGTATCCAGTAGCGAAGTGTAAGCAAAGTTACGCCGGTACGCGTGGAAGCTGCCATACACGCCCATAACAGCGAGTCAGACTCGGGCTTGACTGTTTTTTTGGTAGTTCCCCTATTTGTCTGTTTCACCGACATGAATCACCCAAACACATGAATGACTCATCATAATCATATTATCCGTAGGAAGCCCCTTTCATTGAATCTCAAGACGGCTTATCTTTAGTCAGTCGCGAATTAATTTGGCTTACGGAGATCGTCGTCTCATTTAGGTAGTGTTCCAGTCTATATTCCTAAATACGACCTATATTTTATTAAGTAGTCCTTATATTATATGTTTTTACAATCATATCTCGTCTTTTATTTTTGGAATACGATTTTACAATTCAATCAAAAGAAATAAGTATCTATCATTGAGGCCGAATACGGCCGGCACGACTTTGGTGGTACCTCTCGCTAACATAATAGAGTGACAGCTATACTGTCGCGTTTCGTGTGCTTTGTGAGTTTTCGGTGGCCCAATGGGAGGATAGGGAAAAGAAGGGCAACCCATCTGCATAATTTCTGTGCGGATGTGTATGGGCGTCGATGGTCGCCAAAAGGCTTCGACTGCTCGTTTGCCCTTTTTTTTTCTTTAATGCCGGGAAATGCTCTGAGGCATCCCGCGGGGGAGTAGGTCTCCCCACGCGGGTATGTGGGACTCGCTGCGCCCGACAGCTGGTAAGTGGTCGCAGCTCTACCCACTAAAACCCGGCGAGTGCCACCAATGCCGCCTTTGGTGAGGTGCCCCGGATCTAGTAAATAAACAGGGCACCTCGACGGCTAGTCAGTCCCGCAAGGGACCGACGCCACCTCCACAGAGGGGTTGTCCCGCACCACAGAACAACCCCTCCCAACGTCGGGACAGAACAATGGGGTGAGGTTCCCATCCTCACCCCTTGCCCCCCTGCTCTTATGTCCCCTCTTCTTATAAGAGGGGTACAAAGAGCCCCCTTGATCCAATTAGCTTCGCCCAAGGTGTAGCGGCTCACCCTAGGCTACTGAGCCCCACCGCCACGACAAGGCCTGAACCATGGTGGGGTGCTCGTTTGCCCTCCTATGCTTTAAGAAATGTATAAAAATACATACACACCCATTATACTTTACATTTATCATACAATTTATCTGCCCCGACAAGATTCATACCCGTGACCTCCACGAATAGACTAAACTAGGTAGTTATTGGATCATAAACGTATTAATTGCAACATTTCTAATTATTTCCTTCCATTCACCAGTGACCCACAAATTTTTGGTAATGGCTAATGTTAAACATTACATTCATTTCTAATTTATTAATTGCATTTAAATCTCAATACGCGACCTGGTTATGCAACTACAATGTCGTTATCTAAAGTGTTAAGCGCGCTCCATATTCTCGTCGAGAGGTCTCAGCGAGCATTCTACGGAAATTCGATATTTTTACAATACGTGAGACTTTTATTTTCGACAAACATAGCAACATAAAACGTAATAAAATACCATTTAAGTCCTAATTTGAGGGTGGCTCTATTCGTAATCGAGAATGTAGAGTGCACTTTATTACTGCTGGTATAAATATAAATGTATACTGGTTAAGTATCAGGTCAGGATATTCAAATATCGTATTTTAATACACATAGTCTTATAAAGAAATTTTATCATCATAATACCTATTTCCAAAAGATTGGCAAAAGAAAGGTAAGGCCAAACAAAGCTGTTTTAGGTAAAAGCAGGATGCGGTCACCTCCCCCACCATTGATCTGAGCCTTGTCGCGGCGGTGGGGCTTAAGCCTGGGGTGCAATCCAGCACCTTGGGCGACCAATCGGATTCCGGGCGACAGTTGGTTCAGACTACTGCCGGCCGAGCCGCTCCCCGGTCCATAGGGCTGGGGGTGGTGGTCGCCATCCCATGTCGGGATGGGGACTACTTGGAAGAAAACCACTCTAAAAAATTACCCTAATCTCAAGTTTTGGTGCGCGGCGAGGAGATGAATGGTTGGTAGGTAACCAGCCGTTAGCGCACCCCTAGCCGGCACCCTAATTACGTATTTCAAAGCAACCGCAGCGCGACAGCCACGCGATAGCAACGCAACAGCAGAGCGACAGCGACCGGTCGAGAGGTTGCAAAAAGAAACGTATTATCTAAGTTTATCGTCTGCTATCTGCTCACTAGCCGCTAATGCACTTTTACTAGCGCCACCAGCAGCCAGGTAGCAATGGATGGAACTACAAAACGTCAAACACTTAACACTTCAAATACTTTTAAATTTTAATCAATTTTAATGTAAATACTAAATATGGGGTACATACATATGTAATAACTAATAAGTAATAACTAATATTCAAAGAGTATATAAACACTATGCTAATATTATTCTGTGATCTGCCGGCCTACTCTTGACACTCGATCCTATCGAAATTTAGGATTGGGATCGAAAATATGCTACAATAGCGCACAATTACAGTGAAATTTAATGTGATGAGGAGTTTAAGAGATATTATCGCCTCAGCAAGGAGCTTTGAAGTTATTCATAGCGATTTGGATTTGTATCTACTATCTAGTATCTGCGGGTTATAAGGTATGTCAATAGAAATATCTATAATTAATCTAACCTCTTCTATAGTTCATCTTTTCTCTTTATTTACGGCCTATGTACAGTGAGTTGTAATTACTACAGTAATAATAGTTCAATGCATATGTAGGATACTTGAAAAATATATCTCAAATTATTTTATTATTGATTGGTTCTACATTGTTCTTCATATTATGTGATACCTATCTATTAATATAAATAAAATAAGTGCTAATTATAATAATCTATTTGACTTATTGAGCTACATAATAATATTTGCATTAATTTCAGATTTTATGAAAACTTCCATATCACATAGTAAGTGCTATTGTTGGTACTCATATGGCTCTCATACGTCCAGCCCAAAATGAGAGGTTTTATAATAGAAAAGGATTTCACTTAAGAAATGTTTTAAATGTAAGTTGACTCTTGGATTCTGTAATTGTATAAGTTAGTTTTAATAATGCCTTTTGTTTTATAAATACCTTTAAATTGTATATAGGTATTATATTGATATAATATATTATACAATTTAAACAAATTAATTATATATGTTAATAGATATAATATTCTTTTAGTAATACCACAGTATAAGAAGTCATAATACCTTTAAATTGGCAAATAACATAAAAATTATAAAGGAATCTTAGAATGTGTTCTTTCCTTTTTAAAATTTGGGGAAGTTGTTTATTCACTTGTTAAGTCTAAGTTAAAATCATAATAAAGTGAGCATTTGTTTCATACATTAATATTATAATGCAATAATTATTTATTATGTTTTAGGAGACTCGGGCTATGCCCAAAGAACTATTGTGATGAAACATATTTGGATGCTCCGGCTGGCTCACCTGAAGAACACTACACCAAATTTAATTGTGTGGGACACTATACAGTAAAGCATACTATGGGTGTTCTGAAGTATAGGTGGCAATGTCTCCTAGGCCATAGGGTCCTTCTCTATCATCTGGACACAGTTATTAGAATTATAAATGCTTGTTGTGTTTTACACAACATTTGTAATGAAGCAAGCTTGAGTCAAAAAGACAGTGAGGATACCATACCACCTACTTAGTAGCACAGACAGCACCCAGGAAACAAGTAGGCAGGAACTTCCAGAGTTAGTGTGCGTGAGCTATAATATGCTGCTATAATAGCTATAAGTGTTTTTAATGTTTTCATTAAACTCTTGTTAAACTATTATTTGTTTTTTTTAACTATATTCTATATTTTTGGTCATTGATTGATATAATCAATATTACAATCACAGTATTTATAAAAATAAGTAACTAACTAAAATACTTAACAATAACCCTTTTATTCTCTTTTAACCTAAGGTAGCAATATTTAAATAAAGCACAATATTTAGCTTCTAATATTTAAATGTAACACAGTTTTTATTTCCATGTGTATATTAAATTTTTGGTCATTGATTGATATGGTAATCATACCTACAATCACGGTATTATAAAAATAAGTACTAAAATACTTAGTAACAATCAGTCTTTTATTATCTTTTAACCCAAGGTAGCAATATTTAAATAAATCACAGTATTCTGTAAACAAATTAAGCCTATGTTTATGAGTAAAATACCTCATTTTCAATAAGACCAATCACTAAAATACATAACAATAATAATTTGTATGTGGTCTGTCAGAACTTGAGATGTTATTTTGGAAAGCCTTGGCACCAGCATTACTGGTAAATTAAGAAAGAAGATGATTTCTAATTTTTCTTGTTTACTTTGTTTTGAGCTATTTTGAAATATGATGTCTATTCAAAATTGCACGTAAGATTTTTTTATAACAGCAATACACATTATGAAAGAATGTATAATTTATTTGCCGTTTAATGCTTTACAAAATAAGTTTAGGTTTAATTTAAGGAACTAGGTACATTATAAAAGATAATAATTCATTATTGGACACATATTTTAATTAAAAAAAACATAAAACATCATATTGTGTTGAATTTTATTTTGTTATTATATTTTATTATACACATCACATCGGTCATCGCTTCCAATTTCAAAATCAATCGTAAACTCGATTTGTTCAAGAGTACCAATATACTCCAGATTGGAACTGGAACTGGATTGAATTCATATTGTTGTCGCCGTTGTGTTGCCGGCAGGAATCCTACTGTTAAGTCGCAAAACTCTTGACTTTTATATAGTACTTAGATCAATTTAATTTCATAAGTTAAAATCCTTTGAATGTCTGTTAAGAGATTGAAATTCCCAGTCGGACAAGTTGAATGCTTTGGCTTCCTCACGTAGTCGACGTCTCAGTGAGGCTGTGCTCCTGGTCTCCTGTCTTATCTCCTCAGCCTCTAATGCAACCATCAAAAGAAGTGCACGAGCCATTGTTTTAAAATTATAGTTTCTTTTTCAATAACACTGCCACTTAAAATCGAATAGGGTAAGTTCAATAAGATCATATTACGCCTAAAATGTCTCTAACAGTCTTTTTCGATCACTAACCAAGTATTTTAAACAGTTTATATAGTAAGCAGACGAATAGCAACAGGCTTGCAGACACTACTTTAGTTGTTGTTAAAAAATCGCTGTTTGACATTTCAATCTGCTGTCGCGGGCTGCTAAATAGTTTACGTAATACCAAACCGTCAGCCAAACATACCAAAAAATGCATTTTTAGTTCCTCGGTCGCTGTCGCTTTGCAGATGGCGTTGCGGTCGATTATTTGAGCTTGTTGCTGTCGCGTTGCTAATAGGTAATACAAAATATGATTTTGACAGCAGATATTGTGCAATTTTTGCCTGTTGCTTGTAATTTCAAGATACGTAATTAGCCTGCGGGGTACCTGCGGACCCCCCGGTCAGGCATAAATGTACGCCATCCTGGTGCACAGGGCTCTGCCCAGGATGTCTTTGTTTCCCTAGCCCCGAAGATGGAAACATCAGAGGGACAAAGTATTGTTAAAAATTAGTTCATCAAAAAAAGACACTCTCCGGGCGGGTACTGTGAATCCCGCCAGTCTTCGGACTGAGGCCCCGTGTAATACGGAGGGGGCCAAACAATGCTTCGGCGGTTCGGCGAACCCGGACCACCGCGACCTGGCGACCACTACTGATAATGACACTGATCTTGCACGCGACTTGGTGACGGAGAAAAGAAGAACGAGACTGAGGAGGAAGGTGAGCGGGGTTCGCTCAAAGGGTAGTTTGGAGGCTCTGGAGGACATGTCCGTGACATCGTTGTCTGAGTCGGAGCTGGGGCAGAAGCGCCTCTTCTCCGAGGTGACGAGGGGCTCCGGTTCAGACACCGAAACGGGGGGAGATGCGAGGAAGAGGCAGCCGGAGGCAAAGCGTGGCAAGGCCAATACGCTTTCTCGGGCGCGGGTGGCGCTAAGGGAAAGGGCGGAGCGCGATAAAGAAGACGCCTTCGAACTCGCCCTGGAAAAGAGGGCCTTTAAAAAGACGTAGGAGGGTACTGGAGAGGTAGTGGAGCCCCTGGTGGATTTAGATACGGGTCGGATGGGAGCCGAAGAGCTCAAGGTGGCGGCCGAGTCTAACTTAAACGTTATTCTCGGCCTAACGGGAAAGTCGGTGAACTTACGGGGGGGGGTATGCGGCCAAAATCCGTAAGGCCGCCGGTTCGATACGGGAGGTGCTTGAATCCCTGGCGGTCCGCACGGAAACAGAGGAGGCTCGCAAACTAAAGGCCGACAACAGTCGGCTCCAGCGTGAGCTAGAGCTGGTGCGTGAAGAGATGCGAGCCTATAGGAAGGAGTTCCAGGAGAGCCGCAAGAAGGCGTCCGAGGCAGGATATGCTACGGGGTTTGCTGACCTGAGGAAAGAGATGGCGGAGATGGTCACAAACATTATAGACGGTCGCCTGGCGGCTCTGCAGCTTCCAGCCGCTCCTCCCTGCCGTCCCCCACTAGCGGGGGACAAGGAGCCGGCCAAAGCCAAAAGGACCGCCATTGGAGCGTTAAGGGAGAAGGCGGCGACCAACGTCGTTGTCGAGAAAGTGGTGGGACTGGCTCCGGTGGAGTTCCTTGCCTTACCCCAAGCCTCGAAAGGCAAGGGCAAAGGCAAGGGGAAGGGCAAAGCCCAACAGGAGTGGACCGCGTACGGTCCCACCACCTCGACGGGAGCTGTTTCCCAGGGGAGAGAGAAGGAGGGAGACAAGGCCCCGCAGGAGCCGGCGGAGACTTGGAAGGAGGTCATCCGTCGGAAATCAGCGAAGAAACCGGCGAAAAAGCCAGCGGTAAAAACGCCGGCGGTATCTACGCCGTCGGCCAAGAAGGAGGCTCAGAAGCCGAAATTGTCGCTCCCCCGCTCCAAAGTTACGGCTGGAGGCAGCGGCCCGGGGAGCAAGTTATTGCTCAGCCTTCCTTAAGGCCGAGCAAAATATAGATTTGGAGGAGCTGGGAATCGGCCCGCTTCGGATTCGTCAATCGGCGACTGGAGCGCGTCTTATCGAGGTGCCTGGCTCCACAAGCGGGGAGAAGGCGGACGCACTCGCCGCTCGATTAAATATATGTCCAGACATCTCAACGTCCTCCAGGCGAACGTCAACCACTGCGCCGGGGCTCAGGATCTTTTCCTGCAGTCTATGGCGGAGTGGAGCGTTGACGTCGCGATCGTTGCCGAGCCATACGCTGTGCCTCCCACTAGCCCAAACTGGGCGGGGGATACCGATCGGTAGCGATCGTGGTGAGGCCTGAAGCCGGCCCCCCCTTCGCAGTCAAAGCGAGGGGCCGCGGGTACGTGGCGGTGGTTCGGGGAGAAGTGGCTTTCGTGGGAGTTTACTTCTCACCGAACCGCGACTTGGCGGCCCTGGAGCGGTTTCTCGACGTTCTGGGGCCGCTGGTGGGGCAGCTAGCTCCCTTACAGGTTTTCGTGGCCGGGGACCTCAACGCCAAGTCCACGGCTTGGGGCAATCCGGTCACGAACACGAAAGAGAGGGAGGTGGAGGAGTGGGCGCTAGCTGCCGGACTGTCCCTGTCCCGGCTCCGGTGTCTGCCGGAGTATGGCGACGTACGGTGCTCCGATTTGGACGGAGTGATCCGGGGGTATCGTACAATATCATGGGCGGCAGCTACTGCCTTAGCCGGCGACCCCCCGTGGGAACTCGTGGCGGAAGTTCTCGCCGAGGTATACTCCTATGTCTCGGATAGGAGGTCCCTCGGAGAGGACGTGATGCCGGACGGGATCCTACGGGTCCGCCGACTAGGGCAGGAGGCACTAATGCGAAGGTGGGGGGAGGACTTGGCGCGGCAGCCGTATGGCAAAGGCGTAACGGTTGCCCTGCGCCCGGTCCTTGAGCGGTGGATGCGTCGTAAACGCAAACCCCTCACCTTCCGTCTAACACAGGTGCTCACCGGGCATGGGTGCTTCGGTGAGTATCTGTGCAGGACGGCCCAAAGGGAGCCGGTAACTGTGTGTCACGATTGTGGCGCGGCGGTGGACTCGGCCCAGCACACCCTCGAGGTGTGCCCGAGATGGGCGGCGCTGCGTCATGATCTGACATCGGTCATCGGAGGGGACTTGTCTCTGCCGAGTGTCATCGCCGCGATGCTCGGTGACGACGAGTCCTGGACGGCGATGGTCTCCTTCTGCGAGGCAGTAATGTCCCAGAAGAAGGCCGATGAGCTGGTGAGAGATGAGGCCGCCGACGCGGCCTCCCACCGCGGGCGACGAACGGGGGTGCCTAGGAAGCGCTACCTAATGCGCCTCCAGTAACGCCCCTGTGCTCGTGTCGGGCCCAGGATGAGGTTTTAACCTGGGTCCAGCTAGACACGACGTCGTCGGGGACTGCTAAAAGTATCGTGCAAACGAACAGCCGAGCAGTCCCCCTTTAGAAGGAGGAGTCTGGCCTTTTCGCCGGGGCCAGCCTGTCGCCGAGGGACAGAGAGGATGACGCCGCATCCGTCCCGCTCCGTCGACGTAGGACGGGACTACGAAGGAGACGCTATGCGCACCTTCTGCCTCCCATCTAACGGGACTCGGCGTAAGGTTAGGTACCTGCCCCGGTAGAAAAGTTCCGGCATTGGCGGGGGTGCTCTAGGTTGTCGGGGCCCCTCCATACTAGGAAGAAGACCGGTTAGCCCTTTTGAGGGAACCGGCCGGTCGCGGGGACGACCCATCCCCGGGTGTATGCGCAAAGCATTTCCACTGCGAAAACAAAAAAAAAACAAGGATAGTGGTACCCATGCAGACACACGGCTCTACCATTTCACACCAAATACAAGAAGTATATATTCTATTACCAAACATACGAGATTCTTTATTTTCTTATGCTCTTAAATGTAATGAGGTCCGGTTGTTATCTCACAGGGATAACCCTTCTTATCTAACAATTTATCTTAATTGGACCGTGTACGCGGGACAAGACCCACACCGAACTTAAAGAGTTTGCTTATCAGAAATGACTGAATGGTGGAGTTCTTTAATTATTAATATAATCATCATTATCAATCCTTTACCGATAACGTTTGGGTTGATCAACGAACGCCAAGATGGCCAATTCCTCTCTATCCGCGTCCAACTACGTGCAGCTACTGCAGGGACATTGTCGTCCCACCCAGTTCGAGTTCAACCCTCTGACTTTCCAAATAGTGTCATCATCATCATCATCATCAGTCCCTATCCGTCCACTGCTGAACATATGAATCAAGACAACCGATCCCTTGCTCTCCCATCCAACACGGTCCGGAGAAAATCCGGGTGCTAAATACTTTCGGTAGAACAAAATCTATTCTAATTTTGGTAGAGTCATAGCTAGTTAGTATTTTGAGTTGAGTTAATTAATAAAATGATCACATGTAAACGTTACTCAAGTTTACCGCAGTTTAAGAACTTTGAATTATTTAATACAAGCTTGTTATAAAAATGTATAATTTGGAGTGGTCGTTTAGTTTTCGCAATATATAAATATATACCCTACTTCAGTATAAATATATACTTTCTGAAAAAAAAAACACATTGATTGTTTAGAATTATCCAAAATATTGAAGAATTAATTGATTATTATTAATAAAAAAACAAAAAAAAAATGTTCGTGCGTACAAAGTACACGTCATGTCAGAAGTGAAACATATTTGGCAAACTAATTTTTAAATCTCGTTTACATTATTTTATACTAATCTAATTAGAATAATTCTAATCTAATAGAATTGCGATGCGACGTTCGTTCTATCTCACTCTCTCTCCCGATCTTTCTAACTCGCTTGGCCATGTGCTTCATTCTACGTTCGCCCTTTCTTACTCTCTCCCAATCGGTCTCAATCACTCTCTCCCTCTTGGACAAAAACGTTCCATTTTTTGTGACGTTTCATCCGTAAAAAAATTACCCTTTTTCTCACTTAAAAAAATATAGCGATATTTACCTTAAACATGGTAAGATTGTAAAAATGGTTTTATCAGATGTAGACACGTGTGTAGACACGAGAAGGAAAACATTTAAATTGAGACAAACTGTACTTTCCGTATTCACTTAACGTTTCACAAGGTTATATGACTTGTTTTTTTAATCGAACATTCACATCACGTTTACCTAGTCTATACAGATAAATTGGAGTGTCTGTTTGTAATATGAAAACAATCGTTTTTTACTAAATGTATATGAATGTATTACATGGTACATACTACATATGTATACCATTTTTTTTTGTCTGTCTGTCCGCCTGTTTGTTCCGGCTAATTTCTATTAAACGCCTGGGCCGATTTTGACAGGGCTTTCACTGGCAAATAGCTGATGTAATAAGGAGTAACTTAGGCTATAAAACTAATCATCATCAATACGGATAGGGCTACGGAGCATCAGTGAAAAATGTCGCAAAAACGTGAAAAAAAAAACCATTAGAGACCTTTTTTTTATGTTAGTTGGATAGGCAAACTGGCAAACGTACCACCTGATGGTAAGTGGTCGAAGTCGCCCATGAACATAACCTAGTATACCTGGAACGTAAAAGCAACGTAACGTGATGTATTATGACGTTTATGGTGCGTTAGCGGTGAGACGGTGCGGATTTATATCTTAAGTCTTTATAATATATAAAATTCTTCTGCGCGTGTGTATGCCACTGAACTCCTAAACAGGTGAACCGATTTTGACGTTGTTGTGTTCAAGTGGATTCGAAATTTTAGATTCACAATTCAGTCCACTACAAAATTATTTGTACAAGAAAACATCTGTTGGGTCCGCTAGTTCATTATAAAATTCTTGTCGGGATTAGAACCCGCGACCTTTGCGAAATTAGCCTAAGCACATCTTCCCTCCTTACATCATTTCCCGTTCTCTGTACTTCGGTAACAGCCAAATTAAATCAAGCTTCAGTTCGTCTTAAAGTAATTATATAGGAGCATTGAATATTACATCTTAACTGAACATTGTTACCGAAACTAATTTCGTATGTAGGTACTTCAAAATTAACTGCATTATTTATAGCTATGTTGAGTAATGAAACACATACTTACAATTATGTAAAACTGGATATGTAATATAATATATCGTGGCGTTGATCAATTATCGGTGATATATATATGAATAAAGCCTATTGGATCCCACCGCTGGGCAAAGGCCTCCCCTGCTTTGCTCCACCTATCACGGTCCTGTGCTAACTCCGACCAGGTTTTCGGGGTCTGCCTCGACGTCTTTGCCCGTCTTGAGGCACCCAATGCGTGACGATCCGTGCCCATCGGTCTGTGTGCATCCGACACACATGGCCAGCCCAATTCCACTTCAGCCTGGCGGTTTTTTGTCCCACATCAGCAATGCCAGTTCTGGAGCGCAGTTCCTTATTTCTAATGTGATCGATTAGTTTTACTCCCAGAATACTGCGCTCCATAGCTCGCTGACAAACCTGGAGTTTGGACTTCTGATTATCTGTCAGAGACCATGTCTGTGCACCATAAGTTAGGATGGGCAGGATGCACATGTCGACGAGCTTGCGTTTAAGTGATAGGGGAAGATATACAAGCAAATAAAATGTATTAGTATGGCAAAATATTCAACTTTTCTAAAACTCAAAAAAATAGTAGTTATTTTCATAGTTAAGAATTGACATGTTGTCCAAAAAATATTTCAATCTCTCTCAACGTTAAAATCTCAATGTTGGTCAAATGTATATCCAAGAGACGAGATGATAATGATTAAACATATACAATACAAAAAGCTCTCGTTCCAAATAGAACGAACGTGCCAGTTATATAAAGGAAAATAAATTTATAAGGATAATCTTGTATCAGGAAATAAATATAAATTCGCTTAGATAGGAGCTGGGATCTTCTTAATAATATGTATCTTAGTTTTACTTCCCGGGGGACTGCACTGCGGTAGGCCTTTGCCTATACGTCCTGCAGGGGTCCAAACCTGACCTCAATTCATTAAGTGTAATTTTATTTAAGACTTACGCGTTTTCTTACATCCGTATGAATAGTCTATATCTGTTTCTGATAACAAAACATAACACTGTTGGAAGATTTTGAAACCGCTTAAAATATTAATGTAGAAGTGATTTTATAATTCTTTCTCTCTAAATACATTGAATATGTGAGTTTGTTGTTGAGATTGTTGCCGCAGGCATTAATATGCCTTTTTTTATTTATTTAATATGCCTATAATTATGCCAATTATGTTGATTATAACATAGACTAACCATAACAAAAAAAGCTTATGATTATTGATACTATATTTAAAAAATATCGTGTAGGTATATCATAAATCTTAAACTAGACACATTTCTAAAACTTCGCCAAACCACTCCTGAGATGCACAAGGTCAGATAACTCTTTTTTTTGTTTTTGCTGGAGAATGCGTTTAGGCATACCATTGAGCTGAGGGGGGGGGGGGGGGGGTTATATGGGACTTTCTACGCCCGAAAAGATGGTAAGGTAAGGCAGACTACCCACTAACCCCAGCGGCGCTCTCCTCGTCATCTTGCCGGCTCGGCGCCGGAGTTGTGGATGTCCACGGAGTCTAGACGGCTCATTCGAAAACAATCCTGCGCACGCGCGCTTTCAGCATTCAACTATTGTTTTAAACAACGTGACTTGTTTGTCTAATTTATTTCCTCGTTCAGCGTCAGCATGAGAATGTAAAACACGTTGACAAAATCGATAATATAGATCGTCAAAGACCGATTTTACCGGTGAGAGGGATGCGCTGTGCCGCGCTCCCGTATCATGGGTACCACCATCCCGCATCCCATTTCTTTCGTAAAACAGGTTTGCTGTGTTTCAGAGAGTAGAGCAGGATATAACAGTAATATGTGGTAGGTGGTCCTCTCCTTCTGCGAGGACATGATGTCGCAGAAGGAGGAAGCGGAACGGGAGAGGGAGTGCACTGCTGCCCCTACCCGCAGTAGAGCACGGTGGCGACAGGTCGCACCGTCGTGAGGGACCTGTACGCGGCCGATCGGGGAATCTGCCGCGCGTGTGTAAGGCCCGAGCTATAAGGCACCCTTATGTGTTCAGGGTGCTTTAAGCAGAGAAGGAAGAGGGGACGCCACCCCTGCCTCCAGAGAAGAGTGCCGGATGGCATATCGTTGTGGCCCGATGAGGACGTTCACATCTCCATCGCCAGGTCATCCAGATGACGAGGAGAATGCCGCTGGGGTTTAGTGGATAGAGCTTGCGCCCACTTTACCATCTTTTGGGGCGCAGAGAGTCCTACATAACCCCCGGACTAGCCCGGGCCCGGTGGTATGCATAAGAGCATTCCCCAGCGGGAACAAAAAAGAGGATAGAATAGTAATAACAAGCACCCAATGTCCTGTCCTGCTCTTCGTTACAGAGCAACTTAGTTCCAGAAACTAAAAAAAGAAAGTTGATTTTCCAGGAGAACGAAAGATCGTGGTATCCATGATGAGCGACTGTATTTCCGAGTAATGATGATACAAGAAGGACTTCGAAGCCGAACATGAACACGTTTCGCTTTACGTAATAATAAGTTTGGAAGATAATTAAATTCACAGGCGTTTGTTTAATAAATTAATATTGTGTTTGCCATATCCGAAGTCCATACTTTGTTCACTCTTTCATAAACACATCGGCATCATCATCAGTAACTCGTATCCTGCTAGACAGACCTTTTTTGACAAGACGATCCTTGTATACATAATTTTTGTAAAAAGTTGGGAGAAGTTTCGGGTTTGGGTTCTGCATGTTTGGTTTCGATTTTTATACTTAACTTATATATCGAGTTAGTAAAATTTGGAAAATACTTAAGTAGATTTGGATGAAAATCGATAGAAAATATTCACAAATCCAAAAAAAAAGAAGGATTTTTTTATCTGTTATGTTGGTACATTATTTACCAATCAAAGACATTTGTGTTCTTCTTGACTATTCTATTACACTCATATCCTATGATTTTAAAAGCGCTTTAATTAAATTTGAAAGGCGCATATTAAATTTGAAAAGCGCTTTCAGCATCTACCAATTTCGTTATACAAAATGTGTCAAAGCCAAAATATTACAGCTAGTAAATTAAGGGGCATATATAGAAATATTGTACAAGCAAAGGAAATTAACATCGGGTTCGAAATGGGCTTACGTTTGCTTCGGAAATTGAATTTGTATATCTGGAGATTATTATTATTATTTATTATTATAATTATTACCTTACATTTGTAACTCATAGAAATGTGACATATATATAAATAAATATTAATCAACAATCATACGTTAACCTAGCCCCGTGGTATGTTCGTAAGAACTAATAACTTGTAGAATTTATACAAAAACATACGTATTATAGACACGTACATGTCCCGGTGCTATCTTTATTCAACATACAAATTATCTGCTATTAGCTAGATTCGAACCCGGTACCATGACGTGAAGTATTCAAAAGCCTGCCCCCTCGACCATCTGGTTGTCTAAATTCATAATTTACATAATTTGATAGGCAAACTGGTAGTCGAGCCACTTCATGTCAAGTGCTGGATCTTTCTGTATAATTGTGTAATCCTATAACCCCACAATTAAGACGAATATTTCTTTTTTAAAAGTAAGTGGTCAACATCGCCCATGGGCATAAACAGGCCCAGGACTCATTGAGACCACTCATTCATGTGTTGCCTATCCAGAGACGTAATTCTCCGTACCGTAATTACTCTGCTTGTCCTGACCTTGTTCTGCGAAACACAGCAGAACTGCTTCACAGAAGAAATAAACAGGATAGTGCAAAGACTTATCTATACAGATAAATAGAATTGGAGTGTCTGTTTGTAACATTAAAATAACTGCTTTCTACTCAATGCATATGGATCTACTGAGTTGAGGCCGTTTTGTGTAACTACAAGGTTTAAATTATGTTATATTTTTAATTGTGTCTTAAGTAGTTAAGTAGTTTCACGAATAATTTTTTCTTTCTTTCTTTCTTTCTTTCATCTATGCACGGTTCATATACCAAAATAGCATTTTGTAGAATTTTTGTCTGTCTGTCTGTTTGTTCCGGCTAATCTCCGAAACGGCACGGCCGATTTTGACGGAACATTCACTGACAGATAGTTAATGTTATAGGGAGTAACTTAGGCTATAGAAATAATCATCATCAATCCGTATACTGCTGTAAATCTAAGTTAACGCGGGCGAAGCTGCGGGCAACAGCTAGTAGGTATATAAGAATAATAACCGAGTTATTGAATAATAACCGAGTTATTGAATAATAACCGAGTTATTGAATAATAACCGAGTTATTGAATAATAACCGAGTTATTGAATAATAACCGAGTTATTATAGAAGTCTTTGGGATGGTGACACCCATGCAGACGGGAGCGCGATACAGCGCATAATCTCCCTAGATTTTTGCAAATTATTTTATTTGCTGGTATCATAAAGGAACCTATTAATGGGATAAAAAAGTGCGTGCGTACAAAGTACACATGTCAGAAGTGAAACTTATTTGGCAAACTAATTTTTAAATCTCGTTTATATTAATACTAATCTAAAGCTTTCTGGGACTTGCGATGCGACGTTAGCTCTATCTCACTCTCTCGATCTTTCTCACTCGCATGCCTACCCTCACTCCATGGCTATGTGCTTCATGCTACGTTCGCCCTTTCTCACTCTCTCTCAATCGGTCTCAATCACTCTCTCTCTCTTCTTAGACTAAACCGTTGCACATTTTAGTGACGTTTTATCCGTAAAAATTATACCCTCATGCGCGCAAAGAAGTTTCACTTCAAAAATATTAGACGTTTACCCGGCGGTAGGGTCATGGTCATAATATATCCAGTTTTTTTTATGTTAGTTGGATAGGCAAACTGGCAAACGTACCACCTGATGGTAAGTGGTCGACGTCGCCCATGAACATAAACTAATATACCTGGAATGAGCCCAGGCAACTCATTTATGTGTTGCCTATGCAATTCCACTGGAATATGTTTTGTACTGGACAAAGTCTGACGAGTCAGCTCCCCTACAATTTCATGTCAATTTGATATCCGTTCATAATTGATTGAGTAATAAACAAACCAACAAACTTTAAAATTTATTGTATTAGGTTATAGGGAAGGAAAAGGTTGCCTTAGTCACAATGGCCTGGCCTTATGAATTGCTTTTATTTGAATAATACATTTTATCTATGTATGTACATATTTGTTAGTTGTTCCCCGCGGAATTGCCCCAAAATATGAAGTATTCCACTTAAATAGACTTTCTTAGTAATAAGTTAGCAACAGCAAAAACATTTTTAGGGGTTATAGGATCACTCCGTTGTCCGTCTGCCAACATAGGGTACGTCCCACTACAGAATCAGGAAAGGTTAGAAGCTAGGTCTCACAACATATGTAAAGGAAAAATTGGGGGGCGTCCATTAATTACGTGAGATTTTCTATGGAATCTCACCCAAACTCACGTGGGGGAGAGGGGGGGTATCAACAAATGTCACGTAATTTTTATTTCGCAAGAAACAAAATTACAAGAAAACACGCACGAACCACAGCGCGCGAGTGAAACTTGCGCCTGCCTGGGTTTTACTAATCCGATCCTTAGTTCTATAAAGCCACTATTAGTTCTATCATGTTCCGTGTGTTTGTCGAACATTCGTCTGTGTGTCACGTCCTGAGCCATAACAGCCTACTTTCCTCATGGCAGTGACCGGAATCGACAACTATCTCACGTAAAGTGGCTTACATAACCTCAGTCGGTTAATGCGTGTGGTACTGAGTGACGTAACTACACCATTTGAGGCACCAGAATTGTCACTTGCTAGCCTTTTTAACTAATCTTGGTATTATTTCGGGCTGGGGGCCCCCTCGGGAATGGAACCTCTTTGGGATGGAGTCCCTGTAGGCTGGAGCCTCTTTGGTCAGGGACACCTTTTTGATGGGGTCCCTTTAACCCACGGCTTACTAATTCGAGTGTATAGTACTCCTTCTCATCCCTTTCAGAACACAGAAAAGCTGTGTTTTGGAAGAAACAAGCATGTGGTGAGTGACCTATTAGGTGTAATAATTTTAATCGTTTGTGCGTGTGTATGTCACTAAACCTCCTAAACGTCTGGACCGATTTTGATTGATTTTTTGTGTGTTTAAGTGGATTTGAGAATGGTTTCAATTCACAATTCTAATGTTTTGTAACGTCTGTTGGTTCTTGTTAATGTTTTACAACCCCCAGATATAAACACACCAACTTATATTGATTAGCGTACCGCGGTATTAAGGAGGTAGGTAAATAAATTCATGTTATACTTTAATAGAAAGTCATGCTGAAACATAAATTTATTTTTGTGAACATGAATTTCGTGAGAGAATTGGTTTAGCTCGTTTACCGTCGTAAGTCAAAGGTTTATTTCTTTTTAAATGTGAGAGAAATATGCGTACATTCCTTTAAGATTATTAAGTGCACGGAAAAATCAGAGAACCGGCATGGTTAGCGCCTTTTCACACGTCCCGGTTGCCAGGTATCTGGTAGCGAAGTGTATGGGCTCACAGTAGTGTATGGAAGACGTAGTGTGCTTTCAATACGCACCGGCGTCCAGTTGCCTAGGTACATGAGAGAGAGCACACGCACACGCTGTTTATAAATAGAGAATAAATGCTAAAATCTTATATATTTATGATTTGTTCTCTAAGAAATAAAATATTTAGTTTTAAATAAAAACGTATTTTTTTCTGTTCTTGTATTATATAAATAAGATGTCAAACAAATAGGACACTTTCCTAAATTAGAAAAATCTAAAATAAAACGGTTTTATTCAAAAAACAGATACCTGAAATAAACGTAAATAAACTCCGGTTAAATTTCAACCCGTGCCGGACCACTAAATTAAGTGAAACCGCTATTGTTTTATTTATATCGCCTTACATAAGTATCTAAGAAAGCTCAAGCGACAAGCACCAATTAAAGCGAGTCTAAAGCTCTGACTGAGGCTCAACTTAAAGCTTTTAATTCCATTTTATAACAGCCTTTATGTTAATAGAATTTAAGTTTATTATAAAACTTATAATATAATATAAAACATATAAATATTATATTTTAAAATAATACAGCAAACAAGCAAGTTATTTGGATTTTAATCTGCTTTTTTTATTGCGGAGTTTTTTTAATAGGGGCAAGGGGCAGTCGCCTAATGGTAAGTGATGACTGACATCCATAGACTCCCGCCACTACAAACCCGGGGTTTGTAGGTCAAACAGTAAACTTCCCTCTAAGATGTAATGTTCCCAAGTTTTTAACTGCTCAGCAGCTTAGATGCGAAAATGATTTAGATATATATACATATTAAATAAACAATCTCTTTTTATTAAAAACCTCATATGTCAGTCAGACATTACACAGACTATCAGACGTGCCATATAATTGAAAGTGATCAGCGTCGCCCATGACATCAAAGAATCCACCTGGGAGTATACCAGGCAACTCATCTATTGCCTACCCTGAGATTAAGGTAGACAAGGTATACCTCGATTCTCGGTGCCTATTTTTTTTCTGCCGGAAATGGTCTTAGGAATTCCGCGTGGGAAGGGAGACTCACCAGGCGGGTATGTGGGAAAGAATGTAAGGTGGACGCAGCTCTACCAACTAAAACCCGGCGAGTGTCACCAATGGGAGGTGCCTATGGTGAGCTGCCCCGGATCTGTTGAGAACAGGACAACTCGACGGCTAGTCAGTCCCCCAAGGAACCGACGCCACCTTCACAGAGGTGTCCCGCACCACAGAACGACCCCTCCCAACGTCGGGATAGTACATTAGGGTGAGATTCTCATTCTTGCCCATTGTCCCTTCCTAATTTTATGTCCTCTCTTCTTATAAGAGGGGTACAAAGAGCAGCTCCCTCGGCTCAATTTGCTTCGCTCAAGGTGCTGGTTTCACCTTAGGCTACTGAGCCCCACCGCCACGACAAGGTTTGTAATTGTCGTGGCGGCGATTCTCGGTGCCTGTAATTACACGGTAAAACCTATGCACTGCGAATACCTCCCACCAATCAAATATATTCTATTGCTATAAGTAATATAATTTCTAGGTCATTTATGTTCATAAGGTACGGTAAGAATTCATTTATTACAGTTTATCTTTACTAATTTACAACTGATTATTTAAATTATCTATTATCGAATGCGATAACTGTATCTTAATCTGTTAAGCTTAAAATTTAGTGTGGTGGGTAGTGGGCTACAGGCCGGTTTGTTTAAATTGTGGTAAGTTTAATATTTTAATGCAATAATAAGGTTTGTAGTGTAAAAGGCTTAGTTGCTGTATTGTCCTCTCGTTCTCCTAATATTACAATTGAAAACTATGTATTTTTTTGTTACTTGATCACACTAAAACAGTCTGCATCCTCGCCTTAACAGTTCTAAGCTGGGCCAGAACTCAAAAGAGGATTTATGTCAACTTAATATTAATGACGTGTTCGTAAAGATATAAATTTTGTTACTTGTAATTTAAAACAAAAAAGAAAACCTGATTTGTGTCAGTGTACGATTTGAACTTTGCGCTCATGTTGTGCTCAAAAGAGTTTGTCTATGACTTGTCCACCTGATAAAAAAAATTAAGCATGTAGTTACAGTTGGTACTGTGTAAATACAACAGAGAGAATTTGCACAGTAAGAGGAATTAGTCATTTTTATTTTTATGATACCATGTACGTTTGGTACATACGCTGTGCCGCGCTTTCGCCTGCATGAGCCAGTGTCCTGCTTCTTTCTCCCGTGAAGTGTTTGCTCTGTTTTGGAAAGAAAGGCAGGAGAGGCGGATTAATGGCACAGATACTATGATCTAGTTCCAGGTAAACTAGTTTATGCTCATGGGCGACCACTTACCATCAGGTGGCACGTCTGCTTATCGAACTAAAAAAACCAAACTTTGTGAAAGACACACAGCGATTATTCATCTATATAAATATAAGTATTTCTACAACGATTATCAACAGTTTTGTTAACAAAAACACATTGCGGTCTAAAACCATAACATCATACCTACATATAATCATCATTATCGCTGCGACACGGTTGAGTCGTGGAAACGAATACCAGCCATGAAATAATACTCACAAATTCACATAATATGCTGAAAATAACATTTCCAATTCGATATTTTAACAAATCATAATAATTACAATATCACTATCAATAAATGTTAGTTTATTATTATTTATTTACATATTTAAAGACGAACATCTTCCCAGATTTGCACTGTTCTACACTATACATGAGAGAACTTAGCGCGTGTTATCTATTTGATAACTGTTATCGCACAGATAATAAACAACTACAAAATTAAACGATTACAATTCAAATAACTAGATATTAATGCGATTGATATGTTAAATGAAAACATCCTTAAGAAAAACTCAATCAAATTCTTTGAATATTCCTGACTGCTTAATTGTGAACGATATTGTTTTAGCATCAAAGTTAAACCACAGTGTAAATACATATTGGCTATACTGTGGTTAAACTAAGCTAAGGCGATTTATTTATGTTAGCTGGAACTGGAGTCATCGTTAGTAAGTGTTCAACGCCTCTCAATATTATCGAATTCTTTTTTTTTTTTTCATGAATACAAGGTATTCGGAGACAATGTTGAAGTCTAGCTCCGCAAAATAAAATTTAAAAACATTGGGAATGACTTGTTTTAAATAATTTTTGCTATGCGTAGATTATTATCGATATACGATGTAAATAGTACTGTACTATTGTCTTGATGCGATTAAAATCCCTTTGAGAAATAATGGCATATTTGCTTGATTTATATATTATATTTGTGTAATAATGATATATTATATTTGTTTCGATTTGAATATTATAAGATTCCTATAGATAACTCAGGTTATCCCAACGTTTATATCACCAGATAAAAATGCCCGACCTTGCAATCTATACATAATACTTATATTGTAAGGTCAAATATACTATTGATAATACGTTACAACGGAATTTATATCATGTTTATATTAATACTAGCTGTTGCCTGCAGCTTCGCCCGCGTTACTCAACTCCTATATATCACAGCGTGATGTTATATAGCCTATAGCCTTCCTCGATAAATGGACTGTCTAACACTGAAATAATTTTTCAAATCGGACCAGTAGTTCCTGAGATTAGCGCGTTCAAACAAACAAACAAACTCTTCAGCTTTATAATATTAGTATAGATTGTTACGGGTGCTTACCGCTTTATTGAGGTCCTGATATTTTGGCAATGTTTCAATTGCCATGATCACGGGGAGACTGACGTACGGTGCCGGTAGATGGCGACAGATCAGAAAAATCTGTCTACCGTCTTTGTTCGGACGACTAGTTTCGGCACACGGACGCATTTGTTCACCACGACACTATACTGACAGTGTCTTTTATGGTCTTTGAGCATCTAGGTGTTTATATCAAACCTGTATTGATATTTTTATGATATAATAATTACTAATATTATTTAATATTTACTAATAGACACAGTTTATACATAGTTTCATTCTTGGGGACTATTCGTGGTGGTATCTAAAATATCATCATCATCAGCTTCTATCCGTCCACTGCTGAACATAGGTCTCCCTCAACGGACGCCACAAATTTGCTGAAGCCTTTTTATAAACGGGAAGACCTAATGGACTAATTTATTACATTGTCTTTTTTGTGTTTGTGATGAGACAGTGGTTTGATTGATCCTCTTATGCGAGTGTCGGGAATTGGGCTTCTTGGCGTTTTCGAAGGAAACCTATGTTTAGCAGTGGATGGTATAGACTGATGACAATGATGTGTGCATACACTTTCATATCTCCAGAACTGACATTTATCAAATTAATGTCTGTTAATGAAATCAAAATTAGAACCTGCTGTATATGTAATGCTTATGTAAAATATTGTTGCCTTAACAAAGGCCATAGACAAGCCAGTAATTAAAATTTCCAACAAACATATCATTATGGTAAAATTCGTGATGAATTTGCTATAAAATACCGGAAACTGGTACAAGTGGTTAATATACAACTACTACACTCATTACTCGTAAAAAAACTCGCTCACTCGAAAAATTTGGTAACAAGTATGCTAACACTTAACAGCTTAAAATTACATACACGCGTCTTGATTTTATACAGCACCATCTTTTGGTGAGTACATGGAAACTAAATCAGCGATTTAAAATAAGGTAATAATTATTATCATGTTCATCAAGTAAGCACCGTTTTAATAAAAATATTTTTATTTGTTATTTTAAATCCAATTATTATAAATAATACTAAAAAAACATGTAACATAAATATTTATAGCTGTTTATTATTTTTTACATTTCTGACATTTCGGATTTCGGGTTCTCCTGAGAGCTCGTGTGCGTTTAGGTAGACGAAGTCTTAACCGACCAGGGACAGGTGTTGGATGCGAGTGGAGGGAACGATCGTCTTGACATTCATTGAAGGAGGAATATGTTGAGCAGTGTGGCAGCACCATTACTTGAAAACTATACCGATCACTTCAATTTATTACATACTTTAAATTGTTCTTGCTTTCTGCATATTTATAAAAAACCTTTTAAACTTTCGGTATTGAAATATTGCCAGCTCAAAAGTTAAAGTTATTATTAAAGTAATCCCCCTTCAAATTAACGCCAAAACCACTTTAACTAGCACTCAACTTGAACTCCTTGGTTGCGAGGTCAGTACTCAGACGGATATACACTAAGTAATATTTTTATAACACCAGTTATAAAGCTATCTCTAGATCTTTGTGGATCTATTAAGAGAACACGCGAGCGAGATGTTATTGAAAAAACCTGACAAGAGCGCAATACGCGAATTAGGGTTCCGTGTTTTTTTTAATTTTAATTGTTTTTCTAATTTCTCCAGATACTAACCTAGAAATAGGCAAACGATTCTCCGCTGGACTGTCTAGGCATTTTCAATGAACGCCAAGACGGCTAATCCTTGCCACCCACTAGGACCCGTCGCTGCACGGAAATCGTCGTCATATTTAGCTAGAGATCAAACGATATTTTTAACTGACTTCAACAAAAAGGAGGAAGTTCTCAATTCCATTGGTATTTTTTTTGGGTTTCGTTACTGAGAATAACAAAACGAGACCCTCATAGGATAGGATCACTCCGTTGTCCGTCTGTCTGTCTGTTTGTTAAACCAAAATCTATAGGTTGTACTCATTGACATAGAATCTCGAGGTCTTACAACATACGTAATGAAAAAAAAACTGATAACCTTTAATTTGTTGTTATATTCGTATGTACCTAATATACCGGCCGTATTCAGAGAAGCACAAGCTGTTCAGCGAGTATTATTATGGCTTTCAACAGAATCGCTCAGCTGGTGATCTTCTAATATTCCTAACACAGTGATGGGCGAAGAAAGCTGAGAGCAAAGAAGCGCTGGCGGATAATTTGGACATAGTATTTACATAATATTTACTCAGGTTACACTACGCCCTTTCCCCACCAAGGTTCAAACCTTGTCGTGGCGGTGGGGATCAGTAACCTAGGGTGAGCCGCTGCACCTTGGGTGAAGCGAATTGGGCCGAGGGGGCTCTTTGTACCCCTCTTATAAGAAGAGGGGACAAAAGAGCAGGGGGCAAGGGGCGAGGATGGGAACCTCACCCCAATTGTACTGTCCCGACGTTGGGAGGGGTTGTTCTGTGGTGCGGGACAACCCCTATGTGGAGGTGGCGTCGGTCCCTTGCAGGACTGACTAGCCGTCGAGGTGCCCTGTTTGTTTACTAGATCCGGGGCACCTCACCAAAGGCGGCATTGGTGGCACTCGGCGGGTTTTAGTGGGCAGAGCTGCGTCCACTTACCACCTGTCGGGCGCAGCGAGTCCCACATACCCGCGTGGGGAGACCCACTCCCCCGCGGGATGCCTCAGAGCATTTTCCGGCGTTAAGGAAAAATCACTACGCATAAAGATTTTTTTTATGTGATAATTTTTTTTAATGTGATTATTTTTTTATGTTAGTCAATCAATACCTTAGATCGATGACTACTACCTAGGACCTACCAATTTATTTTCGAACTTTTAGTACATTATCTACATCATTATCATCTTTTTTTTTAATAAAACCGATTGACATAAAAAATACTTATTTTATTTTCAAGCTTTTGCTTCTAATATTGTTACTCAATTCTTCTCATTCTGTTCATTTAGTGCCTCAGTATTGAAAGGTTTATTTCCCGAAAATTTGCATATTAAGGTACTGGTGAAAAAATATGTAATACGCCATTTTGTATCTGCGGCCATCTTGGAATTTATTAAATTGTATTGTCATCAAAACTAAATGTGTGTACCGAACTTCAATTACTAAAATTGAGACAAACAAACAGTGCGGGCTAAATATAAGCGTTTAAAAAACGTGTTTTTCGGAACCCTTGGTGTGCGAGTCAGATTAGAATAGAATAGAAGAAAATATATTTAGGTAGATTAGATTTGCGCTGTCTTGTGTTTTTTTAATTTATTTTTACGTTCTCTAGAGTGTGTGACTACTGACTAGCTCACTGTTACTTCAACGAGCTTATTCTTTGTGTGGCAAGGAATCGGCCGTCTTGGTGTTCATTGAATGGGTATAATTGATTGAATGTACTGATGGTTCTTGGAAATTCATTTTCATAATAATTCTAAAAATCTTTTTTTCACTTTCCCACTTTTATTTTAAATACGTTACAAATTAAGATAAAATTACACGACCGGTTTCGACAAAGCCATCTGACAATGATTGAAAGATTTTTAGAATTATTCATTGAATGGGGCGTATGTTCAGCAGTGGACGGATAGAGGCTGATGGTGATGATGAACTATTACGAGATAGTACTCGCCTACCACTTTGAGATAAGACTACCTTGAGATAAACAGTAGTTTAGTTGTAGACGTCTTACTGATAACGAAGACCATAATCTAATCCTGTAATAGAATAAGGATAAGATGTTATTTATAATAATTATTGGTTGTTCTTCGCGGTTTCGACCGGTCCAAAATAAAAAAAAATATCAAATATGTCCAATTGTCAACAAATGGTTTCTCAAATGAATGAATGAGTGTAAAAGTAGTTCCGGATAACAACTTCTTCAAAGAAACACCACTATCATCATCAGCCTTTATCCATCCACTGCTAAACATAGGCCTCTATCAATGAACGCCAAGACGGCTGATCCCGTTCCACTAGCATCCAACAAGGACCTGCCACTGCACTGAAAGAAACATACTTCACCTTTATAAAATTAGTAATGATTTAGACTTACTATTAAAACTCCCTTTTGAAGAGAAAACTTATTTTAGTACTAAAGTAAAACGTCTTTTGTACTATACATATTGTATGCATTTGTTTTTCTACACGCACTCTTTTACGTCTGCTGACAGAAACCTCTATATGGGATAAGCACACCTGTGTATAACTTTTAATTATTAACTATGATGTTACTTTTAATACCTTTAATGTACATAAAGAACAAATAAATAAAACGAAAATGCGACACCGAAAAAAAAGAAACATTCATAATTTTTTTTCTCATGTTTCTGACGATTCTTGACCTTTTATCTCTCATATCATTTGTAACGTGACACTTTTAATAAAAGTATTTATTTTCAGGTAATATAGATACCACAAAATGACGCAGGAGAATAGCAACTCCACCATGGAAATGGGCACCAGTGATCAGGTACTTGTATAATATAACTTATGTATTATAATAATATTATCAATGTAGAATGGATGAAACAATTAATGGCCAATATATTTTTTAAGGCGAGCCCGTTAGAACTTGTGTTACGAGTAAGAGTCACACTAGCGTTGATCCGGTGCGGCGTAGGCGTTCGATGTGCGTATCCGCAGCGCATACGCCACGTTGACGCAGCGTACGCGTCGCGTTGTCGCGGCGTTTTCTCTCAAGTCTACGCCTACGCTGGACAAACGCTCGTGTGATAGCTCTACACGAAATGAAAATTTTAAGACTCTTACATATTTGCATGTTTCTATACAAATGTCATACATACATAATCTTTATATATAAAAATCAATGCCACTTTTCGTTGTAATTTTATAACTCAAGAACGGGCTCACCAATCCCAACCAAATGTTTAGGCTTTGTTCGGACTATTTAGTAGATGGTTTATGTTAAGTTTGCACAAAATCGGTCGAGCGGATCTTCATTTATCACATTTTTTTATTTCAATAAATGGCGGATTATTTTGTTAATGGAGGTTTTGATGTCAAATTGAAACTTTTTCAGTTGGGGTCATATTGAAACTTTTTTCAGTGTTAACAGTACAACATTAAGTTTTAAAATAGCTAGCTAACAATGAATAGCATTTTTTTGGTTTGAATAAATTAATTGATGGTCCATTTTTTTTTTATTTCACTTTATACGTAGCGAAGCACGTACCGGGCCGCTAGTATTATATACAATTTAAACATCCATCCATGGCTGGTACCTACAAACAGCTAAATTATTTTTCACATTTGCAACGACGACCAAGTGTGTTATCTATCGGAGTACAAACATGCACAAAGTTTGAGACGATTTATCGAATCAATACTGTTTACTCTTAAGTGACAGTAGCGATAGCAATTGATAAGAACTCTTAAGGAAATGAAGTTCAACGCCTTACTTCGAACACAGTTAACGCGTGTTTAGTGCGTTGTGTTTCGAACACTCAGTTTAATGTTTTTGTTTTTTTTCGTTATATAAATAATATTAATTAAATACAAGTGATGATAGTTGTGTGATTGTTTGGTAAGTGAAATAAATAAATGCACGTAGATGTCCGCAGTCCTGTATTTTTTTTGACGCCGGGAATTGCTCTGAGGCATCCCGCGGGGGAGTGGGTTTACCCTGGCGGGTATGTGGGACTCGCTGCGCCTGAAAGTTGGTATGGTGGACGCAGCTCTACCCACTAAAACCCGGCGAGTGCCACCAATGCCGCATTTGGTGAGGTGCCCCGGAGCTAATAAGCAAACAGGGCACCTCGACGGCTAGTCAGTCCCTCAACGACGCCATCTCCCATCGTCGGGATAGTACAATGGGGTGAGGTTCCCATCCTCACCCCTTGCGTCCCTGCTCTTTTGTCTCCTCTTCTTATAAGAGGGGACAAAGAGTAACTCCCTCGGCTCAATTTGCTTCGCTCAAGGTCTCACCCTAGTGTACCTGCAGTCCTGTCTGTATATATACATTTCTTAAATATATTTCTGTTCTCACGACCCGAATATTTCTTAGAGGATCTTATAACACGGGGTTTAGTTAACGTGCTGCTAATATTTTAATTTTTTATACTGGCATAGGTATTCCAATGGTTCTGCTATTAATTCCTACGCCTCTGTAAAAGCAATTTTATGTTAGTTGGATAGGCAAAGTGGCAGACGAGGCAACACATAAATGAGTTCCTCATTTATGTGTTGCCTATCGAAAGATAAGGTAAGTACCTCGGTGCCAGTATTTGTTTTTTTTCGCCGAGAAATGCTCTGAGGCATCCCGCGGAGGAGTGGATCTCACCAGGCGGGTATGTGGGACTCGCTGCGCCCGAAAGCTGGTAAGTGGACGCAGCTCTCTCTACCTACCCACTAAAACCCGGCGAATGCCACCAATGCCGCCTTTGGTGAGGTGCCCGGGTGAAAAAACAGGACATCTCGACGGCTAGTCAGTCCCTCAAGGGACCGGTGCCACCTCCACAGAACAACCCCTCCCAACGTTGGGACAGTACAATGGGGTGAGGTTCCCATGTCCCCTGCTCTTTTGTCCCCTCTTCTTATAAGAGGGGTACAAAGAGCCCTACCGCCACGTCAAGGCTTGAACCATGGTGGGGTAGGTGCCAGTATACTGACACACAGACACTGCTTGTCCTGGCCTTATTTCTAGCACCACATACAGTATGTAATAGGCAAATGAAGTTCTATTCGCTAAACACTAAAACGACTTTTAGTAGGTACTCAGATTTACCTAAAAGGTATCTTTTGACAGAGGTTTATTAGGGTCAGAGAAAACGTATATATATGATAACAATATAATCTTTGTCTTATTCTCTAGATGATTTGGCTGAATTTGCAATGTAGGACGAGTGTCGAGGTTCCATAATTATTGTACTAAATTATGCAGTTCCTGGCCCGTAATCTTGTGTTCAAGGCTAAGTTTATTTTCAGACAATTTTAGTTACTTCATCAATATATAAATACGTAGTTAGATTGTAAGAGCTTGTGATAATTATACATATAATGTAAAATGTATAAATTTTTTTTATAGAAGAGGGGGCAAAAAAAAAATCTTCCTAGTTACATAGTCCTCTTTATTTATTATTATTTATACTTTTATAAGTTAATTACGTTGTTAATGTAATAAGGTATAATGTATATACAAGGTAAAAACCCCTTTTAAAAAGCCAATAAACATTTTTTTTAAATCTTGACACTAGATATTTTGGTTATTTTATTTGCAGCTGTGTTCTTATACAGGTTCTAATCAAAAGTTTTTTTTAATATCCTTAATGTCACACGAGGCGAATTTTAGTACTATACTACTAATACATACTATAATACTGAACTAAAAAATCGGTTGTCTGTAAAGTCGGTTTACTGACGATAGTTGAATGTGACAACGTCATAAGAAAATGGAACGCCTCACAGCGAGGTAACGCCGCATGCGTCATGTTTCTTCGTTCTTGCAGCCGGCTCCATCGAATTATAAGACGTTGTCACGTCAAAATATTGACTCGTTAGGTTTTGGCAAGAGTTACAGTGGAGAGATACAGTGATAAAGAAGAAGAAAGAAGTGAAAAAAATCGAGGCTTAAAATATAATAATACCACAAATAAGCGAACCAATGAAAACATCACTCGCTTACTCGTTTTTAAAAAACGAAGTTATAATAAATATTGAATTGATATTCCACTCAGAAAAGAAAATAAACGTAAAATTATAATATCTTTTTACTAATTTAGATTATTCTATTTTTTTTCTTTTAGGTCCTGGTTGCAACCAAGAAGTCGAAGAAGCTCACATACACCGTCGGCGCTGTTGCCATGGTGGTGGTCATCGGTATAGTGGTAGCTCTCGCGGTCGTCCTAACTGGCAATGACGCGGGGGAGGCTGAATCGATCGTATCAACTACAAGTCCAACCGTACCGACAACAACACCTACAACTGTAACACCTACAACAGCTGCACCAACGACAACAACAGCTGAACCAACAACAGAAGCTCCCTCACAACCGCCTGTTATCGAGCTGGAAGACATTATAAATGGAGAATTCTTAACATCAACCTTCAATGGAACATGGACGTCTGGTAACTAATTTTTCTTTAATAATGACTCTGCTTAGCAAAAAAAAGTGCGTGCGTACAATTACCTACACATATTATCAGAAGTGAAACTTATTTGGCAAACTAATTTTTAAATCTCGTTTATAATTTAAACTAATCTAAAGCTTTAAATTTCCGACACTTGCGATGCGACGTTTGCTCTATCTCACTTTCACTCTCGATCTTTCTCACTCCCTTGCTCCCTATTCTCACTTCATGGCTATATGCTTCATGCTGCGTTCGCCCTTTCTCACTCTCTCAATCACTCTCTACGTCTTCTTGGGCAAAAACGTTGCACAATTTCGTGACGTTTCATCCGTAAAAAAAAAAGAGTGAAGTGAAAAAAACTTCTTCTGTGAAGAAGTTTCACTTCACAATACGCTATTCCATAAAATAGGAAATATTTTAAGACTACCAAAACATTTCATCTTAATAATTTCATATTCTGTTGCTCTGATTTTATGTATGACAAACTTGATCTTAGAAAATCGAACCTTTGTAAAATGTGTAGGTATATAATATACCTATTTGATGAGCTGTCGTGTATCTTTTGACACTTTCATTATTATTGGACAAAAACCTTGTTTACATGTAATTTTGGAGTTTAATCTACCTTTTAAAAGAGAAAGTACTCTAGCCGGTAGAAGCTACAAAATCTACGTCCTTTCACATGTCAGACCCGTTGCCTACCTTGAAACTAAATAAGACTTAAAAATGTCAGTCATACAATGATTATACAATCAAACCTTCTCAAAATTATGATAACGAATAGTCGTTGATAACTATAATACAGTTGATAACATCTTCATATTTCAATAAATATTGGTTCGGGTGTTTACCGCGTTTATTGAGGTCCCGATATTTCGACAACGGATATCTCTCCCCGTGATCATGGCGATCG
Organism: Helleia helle; assembly: GCA_963853865.1. Classification (NCBI taxonomy): domain Eukaryota; kingdom Metazoa; phylum Arthropoda; class Insecta; order Lepidoptera; family Lycaenidae; genus Helleia; species Helleia helle. The sequence continues at coordinate 5,971,246 of OY971423.1, read as the reverse complement.
CAACATTGCCGAAATATCGGGATCTATAAACGCGGTAAGCTCTCAAAACAATAAGTATTTAATTAAGAATAGTGATCACGTTATTTTAAAACAATACATTGATAACACCTATTTGTTTGCTTACAAACCTATTTGTTTGCTGACCCTTAGGTCAACTCAAAAATAAATCTAATGAATTATCAAAAGTCGTAGGAAAAACGTTGCTGTAGCGTTGTTGTTTAGAATGCTATTCAGTTTGCTATTTCGGTAGCTATTTAGTCTTGCGAGGTTGCTGGTATTGTATATAATATGACAATGTATAGAATAATAGATAGACTAGTTTAAGGACATTTGGAATTTGAATTTATCATAATATTATCTTAGTTATGGATAATAGGTATAAACCACGCCATCTAGTATTTGATAGTTTAAACTTTCAGTATAAGCAATTGAACACGAGGTGGCGCTGAATAATGATATCTTGTTAATCATTTGTAAATAATTACAGAAAACGACGTGTTGTTCAGAAACATGTACGGTGACTTGGTGATGTATGACATAAACACGGACAGCCATACAATATTAGTGTCCAACACGTCTCAGGTAAGAACATTCTAGTAGCTCAAGTTAACTTGGTCGTTCCCTACAGATGAAGATTATAGCCTATGTCCTTTCGTAAGATTTAATCTATAAATATAAATCCTTGCCAAATTTTAGATCGATTGGATAAGCTCATCTGATCTCGGATCTGATTCAAATAGAGGAACTATTTGATTTAGATTTTGTTCACAATAATTTAACGGGACCTTTTTGCGTGAAACCATAAATGTTTACTTAAAATAAAAGTAGGTCAGTGTACTCCCTATGGAATCAGTTATCTGTGAAATTATATTTAAAATTGATCCAGCAGTTTTAGAGATTAGCCCCGACGAACAGACGGAAAGACAGATTTTTTTTGACGTTGATTACATAAATACCTTTCTACAACACTCAACACAAGAATGCTAAGATAAGGTATTCTTAAAGCATTTACTGCTAGACCATTGAATATTATGACTATATAGATGAGGATTCATCTCCTTGGTAAAAGAAACACGCCAAATCAAGTTTCCGAGAGTTTAGTTTTTTTTCAAATGGACCTATGCTGCTGGCCCTGAGGCTTTTAGAGCTTTAATTTTCAAAACGGGAGGTAACCCACCTTCGCCAGCCGAGATGTCATTGACCTCACGGCCTCCGGCGTCAGATTGTGAGCTTAGTAAAGAAAATTAAAGCTAGCGGTAGCTGATCGTTGATAAGAAATAAACAATCCCTTATACAGTTTATGTCGAAATGTTACTTAAGCAACGGAATTACCTAACTTGCAAATTTGGACATTTAATGATTATCGATAAAACATTTGCGAAATGGTACCTACAATATACTGTTGAAAAATTTCATCAGAACATCGTCTTCATCAACGGAGCTCTAATACTGCCTCCATGTAATTTTATGTAAGATAGGCAAATGTCTGACGTGCCACCTGATTGTAAGTGGTAATAGTATAGAGAAATGTGTAATAATAATAATAATAATAAACTTTATTGCACACATACATATTCATTTACACAATAATAAAGAAAAAGTAAATAAGCACAATTGGCGGCCTTATCGCATTAGTGTAATTATTATTATTAGTATATTTTCAAAGAGAAGGGCAGGACAGTGTAATCACTGGCACAGAGACTTACCACCTTACGGTTTAGTATTGGCAACACGTGAATGAGTCAGCTGGGCTAGTTCCGCTAAACTTGTTTATGTTCATGGGCGACGCTAGCCACTAATCATCATATTGCTGGTCTGCCTGTTTGTTTATCCAAATAATATTAAAATAAACATCGACCTATATCAACCCAGTGCTGGACATCGCCAAAATCACGCCACTTTTTTTTCCGGAAGGGCTAGACTTTTCGGCCTGATGGCCTTTAAGCTCAATCGGTACAGAAAAACGCCACTTTAATAGTCTACTAATCCAGTGATTGTGGCCAGTCTTATGATTCATTTAGCCATTTACTTAACTAATTAAACACATACTTTTTTTGTTTTAGATCCTTCAACAATCCTTCCGCGTGACCGAGCTGTCACCAGACGAGAGATACCTTGTGCTGTCCTTCAACGAGATCTCGGTAAGTCAATTCTATCAGCGAATGTCCAAATTCGATTGGGCATAGAAAGTCCCATTGAGCTGGAGGTCGACCTACGGTCCAACTTGGGAAGGCTGTATGAAATCGTCACATAATACGTCGGGAAATGCTCTGAGGCAACCCGCGGAGGAGTGGGTGTCCCCAGGTGGGTATGTGGGACTTGCTGCGCCCCAAAGATGGTAAGCTGGACGTAGCTCTACCCTCTAAAACCCGGCGAGTGCCACCAATGCCGCCTTATTTTTTTATTACAATAATGAATTTTGAATTTGGTGAGGTGCCCCGGATCTGTTCTCAGAGGAGGTTCCCATCCTCGCCCCTTGTCCCCCTGCTCTTTTGTCCCCTCTTCTTATAAGAGAGGTACAAAGAGCAGTTCCCTCGGTTCAATTTGCTTCGCCCAAGGTACTGGGTTCACCTTAAGCTACTGAGCCCCACCGCCACGATATGGCTTGAACCAAAGTAAGGAAGTCGTCATATCTAGTTGGTGGTAGATCTAGCGCGGCCTTACTTCAGGAAAGGAGAAGGAATGGAGAGATCCTTCCCTTCTACCTTTGGCCTCGTTGGCTCAGAGATACATGTCTTAACCTCTGATACGAGCACAGACCGCTTGATTCCGTCTAGTGTGATTTCCCGCATTTCATGAACGTGTATGTACGTATACCTCGGGTCCACAGTTGACGTGGTGGGTATCCCAGATAGGTTTTTATGTTAGTTGCATGACAAACTGGTACACTGGTAAGGGGATAACGTTGCCCATGAACAGAAATGCGTTGACGCGTCATCATGGCGAAATTATTCATACGCGTTTACGCATTAACCCCGCAGAGCAAAAAAAAACACCTCTTGTCTGTAAAGTCAGTTTACTGACGATAATTTTACGTGATGACGTAAGAATCCGTCACAAGCCGAACGCTTAGGCTGATCGTGCATCTATCTCTATTACGCTTATTCCGCGCTCTCACTTGCACGCTGGGCTTAGGCGGAACGTGACAGTTTCGTGCGTGCAGCCGGCGTTCATCGATTTATAAGACTACCTCACGTCAAAAAAGCAATTCATTAATGGAATGAATATCTGGAGACGTGAGACAGTCTCTATAACATGACTGACTATTCTGTCTCCCTTTCTGAAACACAGCAACAGGATGTTGAACCTGTTATTATATCCTAATCCATCCTGTTATATATCCTGATATATAACAAGATGCCCATGTAGACGGACGCAAGTCTTTAGTGCACCTCTAACACGGTAAATGGGTGGTTATGACTCTCTTTACACTAAGGTTGTCTCCCATTCTTTCTAAATGACCTAGGTCTTTAACTTATTTTCTCTAATTATGTTCAGCTGACCTTCGGCCATCTTGGCGTTCATTGAGGGAGGCCTATGTTCAGCAGTGGACGGATAGAGGCTGATAATGATGATGATGATGATGACCTCTTCAATTAGCTTTCACTCACCTTTTTTCTTTTACGCCAGAAAATAAAACCCGGCAAGTGCCACCAATACCGCATTTGGTGAGGTGCCCCGGATCTATTGAGCAAACAGGGCACCTCGACGGCAAGTCAATCCTACAAGGGACTAACACCACCTCCATAGAGGGGTCGACCCGCACCACAGAACAACCCATCCTAACGTCGGGATAGTGCAATGGGGTGAGGTTCCCGTCCTCGCCCTTTCCCCCTGCTCTTTTGTCCCCTCTTCTTATAAGAGTTCTACAAAGAGCGCCTTGGCTCAATTAGCTTCGCCTAAGGTGCAGCGGCTCACCCTAAGCTACTGAGCCCCACCGCCATGTCAAGGCCGGAACCAGGGTGGGGAGCTTTCACTCACCTATCCCAGCCATCAGTGTTCATTTAATATAAACCTTTTTATATTTACATGTAACAATGTTAGTCTCTGTGGCTTTTAGCTTGATTAGACCTGAACCGAGAAACTTCAACCTAATGTAATTGTTGTCCTTTTATCAAATTGTGTTATACAGTTGTTAGAGTTACGAGTATTTTTATTATATCATTTTTTATATTTAAGCTGTTTTGCTCGTCCTAATAAAACTGTTTTTTATGGAGCACCACGAGAGAACCGTGACAGCTCTTATAAAATAACTTATTTATCGGTATTATCGATAGAATGAAGCTGAAGATATTTTTTGGTTCTTTGAATGCGAATCATTGGATCCTGTCAATTTTTTTTATGCTCTGGCGGATGTCTTCGTTTCGAATCCTATTTGCCAAAAAAACACCCAGGATAGCACGCTCCATAGCACGTTGAGCTACGGCAAACTTTCGGACCAGTCGTAAATTACCGATAGCGGGCGAAGAATAAGCTCGTTGAATTGACAGTGGGCTGGTCACACACTCAGGAGAACGGATGGCCGATGGGCCAATAAGGTTCTAGAGTGAAGGCCGCGCTTAGCTAGACGAAGTGGTCGGCTGTTAACCAGGTAGGAAGACGATCTCTGTGCAGTGGCCAGTCCGTGTTGGATGCGAGTGGCAACCCCTTGCCACTCGCATCCAATTCTTGCCTTGACGTTCATTGAAGGAGGATTATGTTCAGCAGTGATGACGATGATGATGATGAAGCAAAACTTGCAGACGAGAGAAACTAGTTCACCTAGGACTACCCCAGGTGACTAGTTCATGCGTTAGCTAGGTATATGAACACGGAAGAAATAAAAGTACAGGTTCAGTAAGAGGTAGTGCCATGTTGCTTTGCAGCCGAATTTTGCTGGCACCACCGGGGTGGTACGTCTCTCTTACAAAATACCGGTGTAAAGTGACAGCTATGCTGTCGCATTTCATGTGTTTTGTAAGTTTCTAGTTGCCCATTGGGGTGGATATGGAAAAGGAGGGAAAAGCATCTGCATAACTTTTAGTTGTGCGGATGTCTATGGGCGTCGGTAGTCACCATAAGGCTCCGGCCTCCGACTGCTCAGTTGCCTCCTTATGACCTAAAAAATAACTCATCCTTAATGATCGATCGCTATTTCTTTTGTTGTTTCTTATGTAGATATTTTTTTTATCTAATAGTAATCTTAACATGATCTGAATCATCATGTTTATATTGACCGTTATATCTTTTTATATATAATTATTTTAAGCGTGCTTACACGCTTAAAATAATTATATATAAAAATGCTGGACCGATTTTGATGAAATTTAGTTTAGCGATGAAAAATTCACAATTCGGTCCACTACAATATGTTTTGCACAGGACATTAGTCTGTCTGAACTACTAACCGATAGTAGGCATTATTGTAAATTTTACAGACAACAATGGCTGTTAAATTAAGAAAATATAGAAAATGTCTAATATTTTATAAATTTTTTAGTCTAGTAAAATAATAAATCTTCCAATTAAATACATTGTAAAATAACATTGGATGTAAACATTGTAAAGTGGCTGTTAATCTCTTAGAGAGGGACGTGATCAACAATGATATTCGGTCCTTAGAGTTTGAGTGTTCAGGGAAAATCATCGTTGAGGGAAAATGCGCGTATTGAGTGTATTTATGAAGATTGCTCGTAAAAAAGATTGTTGTATGGTCCCAGGTGACGATCTTTGTTTGTGAGGGATTCTTATTTGTTACATCTGTTGTGTCGATTATTTTGGTTGTGTATTTGAGTGAAAAAAGATAAGTATTAAAAATGAAGTGGAAGGGATGCGGTATGCCACGCTCCCGTCTACACGGGTACCAACATCATGCTTGTTTCTTCAGTCAAACAGCTTTGCTGTGTTTCGGTATAAAGGGCATTTATTATGCAGAATAACTATTTACCTCTGTGGCTCAACGATTTTGCGGTCAAGCCGAAGGAAGGGCGTTCGAATCCCGTCAGGGAACAAAAAAGTTTTTTGTGTTCCTGAAACATGGATGTGTATAATAAAAATCTTAAATATAATGCATAGTATTAAATATATTTCCGTTGTCTGGGACCAGTAACACAAGTTCTTCGAGAACTTACCAGATTGACGTGGTGTAAAAAGCGTCCATTGAGTCTCCTTTTTTTATATCACTGGGAAATCCTTTATGCATGTAGCTAGGATCTTAGGGTAGATCCTGACCCTATGTGGGACGTGCACCTGGGAGTGCCCTACCCTAAACTAAAACCACTGCGAGTGCCTTTATACGCCTTTTGAGGGCCCCAAATCTGCAGGCAACAGGTCCTACCTCAACGACAGGCTGGCGAAGGCCAGGTTATACTCCACGCAAGGGGGACTAGCCGGCAAAGTATGAGTCGCCTGGGATAATCTCAGGTGATGATTGCACGGGTTAGGTCATATTGATCTCTTACAATCGGGCACGCATGTCAGCTTGTCATGCAAGTAATAGGTACTTATTAAAAAAAGAGAAATCGATCTTCCGTGGTAAATTGGAACACAATACTCGTGCATTGATACAAGTGTTTTATTATTATTATAATTATTAAACAAAAGTATATTGTTACTAACAAAGTGAAAACAGTTTATTGTTAAATAAATAATTGACTATTATTTTTAATATACTCATCACAGTCACCAGATCAATGAACTCGACTTCTTGAACAAATAAGCCTCATAAAAACACTTCTTTATATCAAGGTTTGAATACGCCATTCATACTTTAGGCAACTTTCCAGAATGCCCCATCAAAAATAATTACTTGATTCCTACTGGTAGTTTTCGAGATTAGCGCGTTCAAACAAATAATCTCTTGAGAATTAATAATTAGCGCGTTAACAAACAAAGTTAGCATTATTATAACTATAGGTAGGCCATTGACATCACAGCTAAAATATGTAAGTGGTAGTACAATGCTGATTTGCAGCCGAATTGGGCTGGCACGACCGGGGTGGTACCTCTCGCTTATATAACACTGGCGTCAAGTGACAGGTATGCTGTCATGGCTCGTGCGGCTTGTGAGTTTCCAGTGGCTCATTGGGGGGATAGGGAAAAGGAGGACAACGCATCTGCATAATCTCTGGTTGTGCGGTTGTATATGTGCGTCGATAGTTGCCAGAAAAAACTGCTCGTTTGCCCTTCTATGCTATATAAAAAAAATATGACCGAAAAAATGATTTGGTTTTTACCCTTTTTCAAATGCCATCTGTTAAATAATTTTAGGGATATTTCTCATTATATATATATCTTTCAGGTTTACAGATATAGCTTTGACGCGCGGTATGCCGTCTTCAATATCTTCACCGGTGAGGTCACCAACATCGCACCACCCGATGTGGAACCAGAGGATGCTATTCTCCAGAACTTCGTGTGGGGACCCTCAGGGGGCCTGGCCTTCGTGTACAAAAATAATATCTACTACCAGTCCAGCTTGACCAGCGCTCCCGTGCAAGTTACCACCAACGGACAGGAGGGCATCATCTACAATGGAGTGCCAGATTGGGTGTATGAAGGTAAAATAAATAAATACAAAGTGCGTGCGTACAAAGTACACATGTCAGAAGTTAAACTTATTTTTAAATCTCGTTTATATATTTTATACTAATCTAAAGCTTTAAATTTTCGAAACTTGCGATGCGAGGTCCGCTCTATCTCACTCTCACTCTCTCTCTCGATCTCTCTTCCTCGCTTGCTCCCTACTCTCACTCTATGGCTATGTGCTTCATGTTACGTTCACCCTTTCTCGCTCTCTCTCAATCGGTCTCAATCACTCTCTCCCTCTTATTGGATAAAAACGTTGCACATTTTCGTGACGTTTCATCCGTAAAAAAATTACCCTCATGCGGGCAAAGAAGTTTCACTTCAATAAATAAATATCCACCACGTTAACCTAGCCCCGAGGTAAGTTTGTAAAAACTTGTGTTACTAGGAACGAAAATAAATATTTGAAATTTATAAAAATCCATATACACGTCTATGACCCGGTACAGACATCTATTCATCGTACATATTATCTGAACTTGGCAGGATTCGAACCCGCGACCGAAATGTCCAATACCCTGACTACTCAGCCGGCCGTCAACATTTGTTAATTACAAAAAAAAAAAACTTGATCTTCGTCAGAAGAGATTCCAGACAAAACCGCGAAACTTCTTGTAATTTTATGACAAAAAGTTAAATTGTACTACACTCACGGATAGCGGTAGAGCAGTTGAGGACCCACTGAGAATAATTAATGTGTAGAAGTAGAGTTGGCTTACGTGCATAGTACAGATGGCTCGGAATGTTATGGTTTTATAAAGATCCTTGTGATAGTAAGGAATCGTAGATTCTTAGAAGTAATATTAGATTCTTGAACTAAACTCTGAAATAAATAAAAGTGTCTAGAAACTGAGTCGTTTCCTCGGCTAGTTCGAGGTAAACGAGTTTACCTGGATCAGACAACTTTATGGAGGTGGCGTCGGTCCCTTGGGGGACTGACTTGTCGTCGAGGTGCTATGTTACTCAACAGATCCGGGGCACATCACCAAAGGCCCCATGGTTCAGGCCTTGACGCGGCGATGGGGCTCAGTAGCCTAGGGTGAGCCGCTGCACCTTGGGCGAAGCTAATTGAGCCGAGGGGGCTCTTTGGCGTCGGTCCCTTGGGGGACTGACTAGCCGTCGAGGTGCCCTGTTTGTTTATTAGATCCGGGGCACCTCACCAAAGGCGGCATTGGTGGCACTCGCCGGGTTTTAGTGGGTAGAGCTGCGTCCACTTACTAGCTTTCGGGCGCAGCGAGTTCCACACGCGGGTAGTGTGGGGAGACCCACACCCCGCGGGATGCCTCAGAGCATTACCCGGTGTTAAAAAAAGGCTATGCTCTGCTTTATGTTCATTGAGTATAGTCCCTTAGAGGACTGATGCCACCTCCACAGAGGGGTTGTCCCGCACCACAGAACAACCCCCCAACGTCGGGACAGTACAATGGGGTGAGGTTCCCGTCCTCGCCCCTTGTCCCCTGCTCTTTTGTCCCCTCTTCTTATAAGAAGGGTACAAAGAGTCCCTTCGGCTCAATTCGCTTCTCCCTCGCCACTTCGCTAGGCTACTAAGCCCCACCGCCAAGACAAGGCATGAACTATGGTGTGGAAGCAGAGGTTAACCTACCAGAATTGTATAAAAATAGTCGTTTTTTTACTAAATGACTTTTGTTTTTCTATTTAACGAATATAAACAATTAAAAACTACAATTATAAAGTAAACCATTTACAGAGGAAGTCTTCGCTTCTAACAACGCGCTGTGGTTCTCGAGCAATGGTGCTAGGATGGCCTACGCCACCTTTGACGACACCAGCGTCAGGATCATGAAGATACCCCACTTCGGAGTGCCTGGCTCTGTCGACTACCAGTACACCAAACACAGGGAGATTCGCTACCCCAAGGTAATTTGTGAACTGAAAATTTAAAATGAAAAAGCTTACTAACATAATTATTATGTTTACTTCGTTACTTGGCGTCTTATCTTCGTTGAAAGAGAATCTAGTACTAAACGACCATAAGTTAAAGAAAATATCTGAAACTCATTCACGTGATGAAAAAAATTAAACTTGTAGAAAAAGGAAGTTTTGTTTATGTAATCAGGGGGAAAACGAGCAGTCGGAGCCTCACGGCGCCGACGCCCATACCACGCACAACCAAGGCCACGCAGATAAGCCGCCATCCTTTTCCCTATCCCCCCCAATGGGCCACCGATAATTCACAAACCGCACGAAACGCGACAACATAGCTGTCACTTGACGTCGGTTTTATGTGAGCGAGAGGTACCACCCCGGTCGTGCCGGCCCAGTTCGGTTGCAATGCAGTATGGCACTACCTCTTACTTTATTAGTATGTGGCGGAGCAATCAGCGCCACAGTTCTACATCGCGCTATCAAAGTTCCACAGCTCGTTGCTACACATACAAAAGCTGAATTGATAGCAAACGGGGCTTCGGCCTGACCGAGCATACCATCTCGCTCGGTCGGAGATCTCCCTTTGGGGCACACACCTATATTTCCCCCACATTGGTGACCCTCGACAAGAACACGCCTCCTTCTAAATTATATTTCATTATCATCACTCCCCCACCCCTCCACACCACGCCAGCCAACTTCAGCCTCTTCGGGTACCTCGACCAATGCACCGCGGCCCTGGTCGAACCCTCATCGGCTTCAACGGGCAATCTCACTACGCGACCGGTCAACAAGCAGAGCACATCTCTCCTGGTCAGCACGTGGCATCAGCCCAGCACGGCAGCACTCCGACTCACTGGAGCCCGTGCAGCAGCAGCACAGTTCCGACTCACTGGGACTCTCTGGCACTGGCGACTCAAGCAAAAGACTTCAAGATTTGAACTCCGGTCTTCGGGGGGGAGTGATGTGGCGGACCAATCAGCGCCACAGTTCTACATCGCGCTATCAAAGTTCCACAGCTCGTTGCTACACATACAACAGCTGAATTGATAGCAAGTGGGCTTCGGCCTGGCCGAGCATACTATCTCGCTCGGTCGGAGATCTCCCTTTGGGGCTTCCACCTATATCCCCACAAGTACATCTGCATAATATTTTGTTGTGCGGATTTGTATGGGCGTCGATAGTCAAACGGCTTCGTTTGCCCTCCTATGCTATAAAAAATACCTATTTTTACGTTTGTCATAAATATAAAAAAAGGTTATGCTTAAAAAATCCAAATCAGTTCACACGTTTAAGAGCTCTAGTGTTACAAACAGACGGCCAAACTTATAACAGCCCTCTCTTGTTAACAATTCTTTAATAATTCTCATAATTAATGAGCGCCAGCACGAAAAAGTTTTTAATGGTAAAAAAATAAAACATAAAACGTAAACAGAATTCCGGTAGGGGATTTGTTAAATAGGTTTTATTAAAAAGGATTTAATGTCTGCAATATTACCATAGACAAATTATGTAAATATTCAAATACTTATTAAGAGAGTCCAGTTTCAACCCGCGGTGGTTCACCGCTAACAATGGACGGCTCGACCCTAGAAACTCCCTGACATCGTTTTCAACAGTCGAAGCGACACTCCAGATTTTGTTGACATTGAAAAAACGTATATTTTTAGTAGGGCTATTTTTATAATAAAACAATTTTTTACGGATTTTATCGCGGTTGATTTTTACTAGCCCGACGTTTCGGATACTTTACAGCAACCATGGTTACGGGAGGACTGAGGTGTCATACGTCCTATCATTACAAAGTTATTCGAAACTACCCTATGATACATCAATATTTTGGTCAGACCTATCTAGGCAGTAAGTGCTAACTGTATCTTTAATCTGTGACATATTATGCTTGGATTTTGATTTGATAATTTTAATAATGGGATCCCAAGCAGGTGGTAGAAGCCAGCCATCTTCTCTATTGAAATGAGGATGTTTTTTAATTTCAATAGCCTCACGGATCATCCTTGGTTGGAATCTGTGTTCTTTTGCGAGGACTTGTGGTTTATCAAATCTGATATAATGGCGAGCTTTGTCAAGACTATGTTCACAGATGGCAGACTTAGTGTAGCGACGGTGTTTTAAATCAGCTATAATATTATGTTCTTTTATGCGAGTTTTAATAGATCTTTTAGTTTGGCCTATATAGGAGAGACCACAGTCACAATCAAGCTTGTATACTCCTGCATCTTGTAAGGGTATATGACACTTGACAGATGGTAAGAATTGACTTATCTTTTTTGGCGGCTTGAAATAAGTTTTTATAGAAGCTCGCTTTAGGATGAAGCCAATCTTGTCAGTGACGGGATTTTAATAAACGGCAGAACTGCAGGTACTCGCTCGACGGTGACTGGTTTCACACGTTCACTGTGACGGAGACGCGGTACCCGAAGCTTGTTGTCACGCAGTACTTGCTTGACATGTTGAAGTTCGGTCTCCAGGTGTTGCTCATCACAGATCCCTTGTGCTCTCTGAAACAAAGATTTACCCACGGTAGCTAACTGTGTTGGATGGTGGTGAGATTCGCCGTTTAGGTACTTATCCGTATGGGTATGCTTCCTATACACTGTGTGGCTTAAGGTATTGTTGGGATTACGGATAACTAATACATCTAAGAAGGCTAGAGAATTATTTTCTTCTAATTCCATTGTGAATTGAATTTTGGAATTAATGGAATTAAGATGGTCTAAGAATATGGTTACTTTATCAGATGGTAATATTGTGAAAGTATCATCTACGTACCGCTTGTAGAACCTGGGTGTTATGGGCTAAGTTTGCAGAGCAGTCTCCTCGAAGTCCTCCATAAATATGTCGGCAACAACAGGGGATACTGGTGAGGGGAGGGCTATTTTTACAGTATTGGTAGTTTTGGGTTCGAACTTAGAACTGTACCTCTGCTAAGGTATGACATAGTTTTCTATTCGTGTTGCGTTTTACGTAACTACTTATATACGTAACGTAACGTTAACGTATAGTTATGTCATTTACGCTTGTAACAAAACTCATGGTAGAGGTACTGATGTTTTACAAATATCTCGAATGTGTTCGATGCCTGTTATTTTTTTTTACTGGCGTATAAAGGACATTGAGATCGAAGTGCCAAGACTATGTATTCTCTATTTAATTTATGATGTGAACATGACACTAATTGCTTTATTTCACTTTATACTAGCTGTTGCCAGCAGCTTCACCCACGTTAACTTAGATTGAGAGCCGTATCCGGATCGATGATGATTATTTTTATAGCCTAAGTTACAACATCAGCTGTCTGTCAGTGAAAATCGTTTCGAAAATTCGTCGGAACAAACAGACAGACAGACAAAACTTTTAAAAATTGATTTTTATGTAAGACACTTTTATTGATTTGTAAAGATTTCGTTAGCACGTCATGTAGATGTTTGATGATCTACTGGCGTCCCGTGACAGGAGAAAGAAACATTTATCGACACAAATACAAAGAGATCTTTATGTCTCTGTGTGTCTTCTGTTTGTGATAAACATTTTTGATCGCACAATCCTAAAAATAAGACATAAAAAAAAAACAATTATTGCAAAAAAAGAATGTTATATAAAGTGTCTCAAATGGTCCAGTTCAGTTGTGTCAGGAAAAGGTTTCCTGACGCTGATTTTCCACGTGATTTTCTATCTATTATTCACATACAACAACTCTCCATCTTATTTTTCTTCAAGTACAGAAACACTAGTGCATTGTTATTTGTCTTAGAACATAAACATATAACAAGAACGCATACGCTGAAGCACGTATAGAGGTTACGAGTACAAGTTACAACAATTGAAGTAAAAATAGATGACCTCTATAGAAGGATTGCATGAATAATTTACCATTGTTTTTTTTAATTACACCACAAATTTGTTATACAAGGTTGATAAAAGCGAGAGGCATTAAATTAAACCACATATACTATGTACCATTTTCAGGCTACACACCAAAAATTGGACCAATAGAATCAATAGTTTAGTCACAGGATATTTTTAAAGTTTTAAAGCCACTCCGCTTTATTCGAACCGGTGAGACGCAACGTGCTGTGCGTCGCACTGCCTTTTAGATTCGAAGGTCAGTGGACATTTTACAAAGGATGTTTACGCTTTACTTTGGCTATTATCGTATTTAAGTTCTTTGAAAAAGTTTATTTTTAATTTCTCACATAAACTGTTTTTAATAGTTTCGGATTAACCGTAAGCATGTGTAGTATATGTGGTTTAATTTAATGCCTCTCGCTTTTATCAACCTTGTATATGTAGCATTCATATAACGACATTGTCTTTTAAACGATCCCAACATGGCCAAAATTCTACGTAGGTCAATTTAATTTGGCCAAGCTTAAGTTGGTTTGAAGTTTGCATGAACATCGTGTGTTTTGCACTTAACTTGTGACGACACTCTGAATCGATAACTTCACTGCAGCTAAGACAAATCGAACTGTAAAAAATGGTACTAATAAGTAGAGTTTTTATATCATTACTCTCACTACACTACTTAAGTACTAATTTTATATCTAAGTATTATTAAATAGGCATAATAAGGCAATCGAGCAGTCGACGGACCTTACCGACGGCCAAAGATATTCGCACAACCAAAAGTTGTGCAGATGCGGAAAAAAAAGTTGTGCCACCGGAAACTCACAAACTGTACGAAACACGACATAGCTATCAAGACCCGGTGTTATGTGCGTGCTAACCCAATTCAGTTGAAAAGTAGCATAGCACTACCGCTTACAAAACTTAGTGCTTAGTTCGGTGACATAATAATAAATTCAAACAATTACAAGGTCTGTCGAAAAAGGTGTTTGCTAAAACTTCGCTCTTCTCTTCTTTAATTCTGATGGCGCTGATACAACAAAAACGTTCTTCATAATGTTTGTTATCTGTATTTCAGTCTGGAACAACCAACCCTACCGTCAGCATTACTCTTCGCGATCTCAGCACCAACGCTCAGGTGGTGTACAGCCCTCCAAGTACCTTGGTCGAGTAAGTATATACCGATGTTTTTCCTACAATATACTCGCAAATAATTTCGTTTATGATTTACTTATTCCACAGGGATATAAGATGGCTTAATCAATGCCGTATGAGAGAATCATTAACTTATTATAACGCATACAAAATCCTAATAATAAATAATATTATATACACAAAAGTTTGTATGCGTGGATGTGTGTTACTCTTTCACACAAAATCTTCTTTGAATGAATCCGGACCGATGATGATAATATTTCTACTTTTTTGTTATTTCTCTAAAGGGAATAAGGCTGCGTTTTTAAGGTAAGCTCCCAAGCGGCAAAAAATTTTCCGACTTTTACAATAACTATTTATCTATTTATATCTACAGTCTTTATAAAAATATACTATAACCTGCCTTAGGAATTACTCTATCTCATGTTGAAAACAGCTTATAAATCAATTTAGTTGGTAGTGTAGTTAGTTAGTATTTTGAGTTAATCGCGTACAGACAGACGGACGCGAGGAAGGACTTTGTTTTCTATTATGTAATGATGATAAGGATTAATACCGTTTTTATGTAAATAGCTTTTACGTTACCACTTTATAATTGCCAATTTTTTAAAGTTTTCAATTGTATATATTTGATATTGGATAATGGCAGAATTGGATTTTGGACAATTCACACAAAATCTCTATATATAAAAGGCACAGGTGATTGACTGATGTATCAACGCCCAGGCCTAAACCCTTATTCTCCTTATGTCATAGGCATCCACTAAGTTAAATAGTAAGAGTTTTTTAATTCAGCGTTTTTATAATTCAACCCCTAAAAGGGGAAAATGAAAGTTTTAAATAAACGTCAAAATTTATTGACTAAATAATAAACGTACAGGCCAAACCATTAAGGCTAGAAAATTGAAATTTCGCACATGTAAATTTCTCTTATGACGTAGGTATCCACTAAGGAAGGGTTTATCCAAATTCAACCCCAAAGGTGAAATAGGAGATAAAAGTTTGTATAACACTTTTAATAATATATTTTGTATGAAATTTCGTATGAATTGAGTTAACCCTTAAGGCTAGAAACTTAAAATTTCGCCTCTTATGTCATAGATATCCACTAAGAAAGAAATTTTCAAAATTCAAAGGGGATATAAGTTTATATGGGACTTTATATATTCCGTTTAAAGATTCATAGATACATTTTTTTTATTTAACCTCAAGCTTTTTAAGTATTTTGTTTTGTGTTTGCACGTTTATACTTAGTCGTAAGGCTTAGGTTTTTCTCAAACGTATTTTTTTAATTAATTGAAGTTTGAATATAATTAAATTACAACTTAGCTGTTGTTGTTGGCGTTCATATTATATTCATGAGAGTTCCCACAGACTGACTGACACAGAGACTAATAATGAGGCTGCTGATGGTGATCAGTTGTTGGATTCATTTATTTATTGGGCATAATTTAATCATCTTTTCCTGGCCTATTATTAAAATAAACTATTTTTTGTTTAGATTTTTTTGTTTTTACTTATTTAGTCGTGGAGTTCATTTATTAATCTTTGGGATAGGTATATTATTATATTTATTTTTCATAAATGTTAAGTAAGGTTCTCATTCACAGGCAGGTAGTAATTTACCTAAAAGATATAATATAATGTCTCACAGGATTAATTCCAATATAGCTAAGGCTGCTAGAATCCAAGAATCTGAGAAGCAGACTTAATTCTGTCAGGTTTTGGATGCTGAACCAATCTAATGAAGGGCGTTAATATAAATTTTTAAAAAATGCTCTATCCGTCACATAGGACCAGCGAAAAGACTTGATCTATTTCTTAATCTATATAAAGCGAGCTTAATATTTTAGCTTCTCTTGAGTACTAAGAGAGTTTCGACATTTATAATAACAAATAATAATAAACTTTATTCATCCTCACATACAATATCGTTATACAGAAAACGTATACTAAACGAAAACGTATAATATAGAAAACAAAAAAAGCAACATTACCACCATTATCTAGGCATTGTGTACAAATTAATCTTCAACCAACACTTGACCAATATTAGGATTTTAAAATAAATCTCTAAGCAGAAATAAAGGCTAAAGGCAATCTTTGAAACTTTCTTTCCAATATATTATATCAAAATAAATTAAGAATGGACCACGAACGAAACGACAACCCTTACACAACAACTTTTTTTCCCCCATCGCGATTTTAAATACTGTCAACGCCATCTACTTTATTTAATACGAATTTATTTAACATGTAAGAATTGAAATCGATATAATATTATTTTGACTTATAATATACTGGCATAGTAAACATGGTAAACATACAATACTATTAGCGCCATCTAGTTGAAAAGTATGCTAGACACTGTTTTTGTAATGTTTTACTTTCCCGCGGGAATTCGGCACTTTTATTGGAATACATTGTTTGAATACAACGGCAACATAAGGTATTAGCAAATTAAGTTCATAAGTTGTTGTATACAAAGCTGTTTTATTATATAATTACAGTTTTTTAACTATCCCACGGGAAGTATTTAATTTACCGGGATCAAAAGTATCCTATATGTTGACCAGGGGTATAAGCTACCACTATACAAAATTTTATTTAAATCGGCCCAGTCGTTTCCCAGATTAGCCATTACAAACAGACAGACAAACAGGGAAACAAAAAAATCTAAAAAAATCCAAATAAGTTCTATTTCATTTCTTACATCCCCCTGACTCGGTTTTTAGCATTTTTTTTCATTGTACATAAATTAGACCTCTACAGTTTTATTATATGTATAGATTAATTTCCGGCATTGACGTGATATGTACTGGCCTTTAATCATACGACCTTAAAAAAATCTACAAAATATGCGGCTTAAAACCTACGGCTCTATAACATGGGGATATTATGAGCTAATCTAAACCTAGGCCATTAAATTATAGGTCTTATACCTCTAATCCTACGTTTTACAATTCCAGGCCTATTTTGAAGACCGTAGCCTTCGTCGCCAACAATGCTATCGCTGTGATGTGGACCAACCGCGTACAAACCACGATGTCAGTGCAACTTTGTTCAGACACCTCGAATCAGTGCACTCAGGTAAATGTCCATGGAATCAACTAGAGCAGCCATTTTTTTTAAACAAGCTAAAAATATATTTAAGATATGGTGCAACGGCCATAACATACCTTCTTTAATTAAATTACGTTTTCAATAAAATCTAGATTTTAATAATTAAAAAGATTTTTTTATTAGTTATCCACGTGAATGATTTTATAAGACTTTCATGTACTACTCCAACAAAACAATTCTAATAGATTATTTTTTGTAATCTAACTGGACACAGCCTTACTGTTTTGTTACGTTCCACTGAGAAATTGTCCTCTATTTTCTGTTAAAAAATATTTTGTGTTTTCTAAATGTGTGTGTGCAATGATTTTGCTATTGTTGTTTAAATTAAGATGTTTATTTAGATTTAATTTATAATATTTGAGGCTAAAACTATAGTAACTAGAAATAGTTTAATATGAATCTAGAAGGTATGGTTATATCACTATTGTAACTCAGAGGAAATACTGTTACGAATTATACTCAATTATCTTTTTAATCTTGCTTGATTTTCTGTAAATTCTTGAAAAAAATAAATACCTTAGCACCTTTTGAATAAAGTATAAAATGTCTATCCATCGCATTTCATTTAGAAGTTACAGTCTAATATATTTTGTAACTCAGTGGAAAAATGTTTTCCGATTGGCATCGAAAAAATTCAATAATTCCATATTTTATGGGTAATTGTTATTTATTTTTATTTTTTTAGTTAACTTACATAATACTCAATTATTATATATAAAAAAAAATCTTCTTTTTTAAAACGTACTTTTTCTATAATGAGACAACGAAAAAAAAATTGCCCTTAGGCGCATGACAGCGACCACCCGAACCCCGCCTTCGCCCCGCGTATCGCCGCGCTAGGAGAAGGGCGGGACAAATACGGGGTTCGGGCGGTCGCTGTCATGCGCCTTATTGTTTTGATGGAGTAGTAGGTAGGATTCTCATATGATAACTAAATTATCTGTCTACTATGCGCGATGCTCACAAAAATTCGGCGAGCTGCAGGTTGAGCATAACAGATTTAGAGTTTAGAGTCTAAGTGATTGGCTCAACAGTAGTATCTGTTGAAAGTATACAAACTAAGCCTTTGACTTCTTTTGGGCCAATGACCCTTCTATTAAGACAATATAGTAAATCACGGTGCTATTCTGCGTTTTCCATGAAAAAACCATAGCAATATGAAAATGACTCATGTAGTTGGGAGTGCCGTATAAATCACGAACTCTGATACTAAAATTAACTAAGGATTAAAACTTTTTAAAACGAGACATTTTTCATCTATTCAATTTTTAGTTATTGCTCGTGACATCGAGCTCCGCGAAATATATCAAATATGTGGGTAAATAGGTGCATTTACCCGGTGGCATTAAAAAAATGCGAATATAAAAATATTAATTTGAAATCTTAACTAAGAACATTCTCTTTTTCAGATCTACACATACACTGAGGCTAACGGCTGGATTGATAACATTCCTCTGATCTTCAACGCACAAGGAACAGCATTTATTACTATTCTCCCTCAGGTATTTCATACGTCTAGTGTCAAAATAACTTAATATACAGAATGCAATTAAAATCATCCTCATCCTTCATCCTCTTAAGCATTCTTTTAAATTTAGACACTGCCCATGTAACTACTAATGTTACGAATACTAAAAATAAAATTAAAGCATGTTATTGAAAACCCTTATAATTAAATCCTGTCATAAAAAGTATCAAGTTCGATTGGGCGCAGTTTGGTTTACGAAAATGCCGCCCGCGCCGTGTAGAATACGTAGACCTCGCGTTAGTTATGTACGTGACGGATACCTATCTATTAGAAATAAATAGCTTGTAAATAAATAAATAAATAAATCCCTTGCTTGCATATTTTTTTTTAAACTAGCTTATTATTAGCCGTAATGTAAATAGTATCATTAGTAGTGTCTAAATTTGAAAGGATGCCCATGATTTCAATCGCACCCTGTATAATAATAAGTTAAAAGTCTTTGTATATGCTATTTTATCCGCACCGAAAACATCGGCAGGATTGGCTATTGCTTCTTGCCCTTGAAAAAGTTACATTTAAATATAAACATAATATCACAGTAATGTAATATGTAAGTTTGCACATTATTTTTGTAGGGAAATATTTATTTTTCAATACTACAGAGAACGTGCTTTTTTAAATCTGAAATAATATATTATTTATTCCATATTCTCCCAAACTTGAATGTTATCTAGCGTTTTCACGAGACGCCACGAAACGTGACTCGCCTTAACAATATAATAGGACCTCAAACACTTTTATGTTAGTACGACCGGCAAACGAGTACACGAGCCAGCTTTTGGTAAGTGGTCGACGTAGCCCGTTAACATTAACTAGTTTATCTAGAACTAGCCTAGCGCATTTATTCATGCGTTACCTATATTGAAACGTAAGATGGTGAATCTCGGCGCCTGTTACATGCCTTCATATGTTTCTTTAGCTGAGATAATTTTTCATTGCAGACAGTAGAGAACGTGGTTTACAAGCAAATAGTTCAAGTGTCGAGTGCGGCGACGGGGCTGTGGACGGCTTCTAACCGCATCAACACGCCGCACACCGTCGGAGAGATCATGACGTGGACCACTGACAATGTCATGTAAGTTGACTTTTTTCTATTTATTTTTAATAGGATAGACAAAAAGACAGACGTGCCACATGAATGTAAGTGATCAGTTTTTTTCTTTTGCGCCGCGAAATGTTCTTAGGCATCCCGCAGGGGAGGGGGGACTCCCCAGGCGGGTATGTGAGACACACTGCGCCGGAAAGATGATGATGTGGACGCAGCTCTACCCACTAAAACCCGACTAGTGCCACCAATGCCGCCTTTGGTGCGGTGCCACAGATCTGTTGAGCAACAGGGCACCTCGACGGCTAGTCAGTCCCACAAGGGACCGACGCCACCTCCACAGAGGGGTGGTTCCGCCCCACAGAACAACCCCTCCCAACGTCGGGACAGTCCAATCGGGTGAGGTTCTCATCCTCGTCCCTTGTCCCCCCTACTCTTTTGTCCTCTCTTCTTATAAGAGGGGAAAAAGAGCAGCCTCTCGGTTCACTTGGCTTTGCGCCAAGGTGCTGGTTTCACTTTAGGCTACTGAGCTCCATCGCCACGACAAGGCTTGAACCATGATGGAGATTAATATCTTATCCTGAGACAACCAAAGCTGTTAGACGATAGAAATAAGCAGGATAGACGAGCGTACGGTTCATCACACCCACTCTCTCTATATTGGGTTTATAATCATATAAATGGCACTGATAGTGCAAAAAAGAAATATTAAAATTAAAATATCTTATTAAAGGCTTATGAAATATTGGTTCTTTCTTTCCTTCAAATATTTAGTCCATAATAGTATTGATAAGAAAATTAAGACTGAGTTAATTTCATGATACATGTGTTACATATAGAGGGCGTGCCCATATTTATGGGTACTGTTTGATAAAAAGACACCAAGCCATTGGAAAGCGATGCGCACCGCGTCATTTATTAAGGCAGTTCATCTCTCGTACAGTTTTCCTACTAAATATTATATATTTTTATTTTCTATTTCCAGTTGGTATAAGGCCACGCACGTGAACGATGCAGCTGAGCAGCACATTTACTCTGTGAACGCTAATGGTGCAGTCTCCTGCTTCACCTGCGACATCGAGCGGCCCGGTGGTGGGCGGTGCTTGTACAACGACGCCGCCATCAGCCAGGGTGGCCTCATCAGCATCAACTGTGCCGGACCTGATGTGCCGCAGGTCTTCATTTACGATGTGGTAAGTGTTCCTTTCTGAGTTTACCAGTTGAGCTTGGATCGCGCGCCTGTCAGCGTGGAACCACCAACCTCATAGACTCAGTTCAATTCGTTTATTTCTTAGGCGTTATTGACCACTTACTGTGAGCGTTTCTTACTTGCTAGTTTGTCTAACTATTATGAAAAGATATATTGATGATGATCGAGAGTATATTGTCACGAGTTTGTGAATTTGCAGAAGAATTTATTATTATTATTATTAGCAATTGTTAGAATGTTAAATATGAATCACAAAATGTCAGTTGATCCCATCGAGCAAAATATCAGATAGAGTAATGTGATGTAATAGCAATTCTACCAACCAGTGATCTGTATGTACGTCCCATCGGCCAACCATCAATCAATGGCTATCAGTCGGCCAATCAGAGACCAGAAGTGGCGGAGCGTCGCAGCACAAATTTGGTGCATTTTTTTTATACGAACATAACATTACCGCTCTTTTCCGATGATATGCTCGTTTTAGTGCCATAAAAGCCAGTGGCTGCCCTGGTTTTTTATACGGGATAAAAAAAGACAGAAAATCTAGGAACAACTCCTAGAAATATTGCAGCAGGATAGCAAATCCTCGCAATAAATCTGTCTGCTGAGTAGATTTTCATTTAAAGGTGCACAAAATTATTTTCTCATTTCCAGAATGGAACCTTCATAAGATCCTGGGACGACAACGGCCGAGTCTCCGAGATGGTGTCATCGTACACGCTGCCTACCACTCTCCACATGAAGGTACCACTCGGCGAGGGTCTGGTCGACGCGGACGTCCTCCTTCAAGTACCACCTAACTACTTAACCCGAACTGACGTACCGCTTCTGGTATACGTGTAAGTACGATTTGGTACTACTTCGTCATCCGACTACTTAAGGTATACTCTATGTGATAATATATGACGCTTAGCACGGAATCCCACGCAGCGAGCGACTTATTCCTGAAAATTACCATTTTAATTATAAAACTTATAACTTTAAAACCATTGTTGTAATAGGTATGGAGGACCAGACACAGCGCTGGTGACCAAGCAGTGGAACATCGACTGGGGCTCGTCCCTCGTCAGTCGCTACGGTATCGCGGTGGCCCGCATCGACGGTAGGGGGTCGGGGCTAAAGGGGGTCGAGAATATGTTCGCGCTCAACCGTCGTCTTGGTTCCGCGGAGATTGAAGATCAGATCAATGTTACCAGGTAAGAAAAAGGCTGCCTTTAGCAGTCTATCGTATGAGATATTGGCATTTGTAACTAAGACTAGCTATTACCCACAGCTTCGTCCCCGTTAACTTACTTCGCTGATAATAGTCACAACGTGATGTTATATACCTAGCCTATAGCCTTCCTCGATAAATGGGCTATCTTACACTGATTTTGTTTTCAAATCGGACCAGTATTTCCTGAGATTAGCGCGCTCAAACAAACAAACTCTTCAGCTTTATATCATTAGCATAGAATAATTACGGGATAAGAATGTATCAAATGAACTAAGTTGACTAACAAGAATGTAATTCCTTCTTTACGGCCTTATAGCCCGCCGATAGCCAGGCTTTGGGCATTTTCGGCATATTATAATTATCAAAACAAACTCTTTAGGTCATTTGTTCAATAACTTGTAACATTTATAATTTTAAATTCGATAGAATAAGATTTTAGCGTACAGTTAGCTAACATTACGTTTGGATAAAGACGTAAATTAACAATTAAAATCATTTCAATCGAGCTTTGGATTCATTACATTATCACCATTATCAACTTGTTTTACTCCTCCCCTTTTTCAATCATTTAGAATATAACCGGATAGAGTAGTAATGTGATCCATAAAATTCAAAAACTGGTCAGTGATTTGTCACACACAAGCGGGACTCTGCTATTCTCATTCAACACATAAAAGCCAGCCAGCCATTAAAGAAACAAATAACCCATTCAACTAATAAAAGCGTGTTAATAATTACTCACAAGACTTATAACATATTATTGCGTGGATCATTGTCCTTACTTTCTGTTTTAGGAACCTCCAACAGTTGCACTGGGTAGACTCCAACCGCACGTGCATCTGGGGCTGGTCGTACGGCGGGTACGCGGCTTCTCTGGCGCTGGCCCGCGGCGGTGACGTCTTCCGCTGCGCCATCGCGGTCGCACCAGTTGTGGACTGGCGGTTCTATGGTACTTTGTTACTCTATTGATACCCCGTCTCTAATATATGACAGCAAACACAGCTTAGACAGGTTTAAGCCTTGCGGCCTCATCTATAGACAAAAGTTCGGTCGGTTCTTCTCACTGGGCTCGCCTTGGAAACGGTGGTAGATTCAATTGACATTTAAAATATGTTAACTAGTACTATTTTGAAAAAAAATGCTTTTTGAATTAAATTATGTTATTATCAAGTTCGTAATGAACCATAAAATCCACAGACACCATCTACACGGAGAGGTATATGGACACTCCGCAAAATAATATCCAAGCGTACGCCGAGTCGTCGCTGCTGAGCGAGCAAGTGGTGAGTTCGTAGTTCTGGAATCACATCCTAGATGGCGCTATTTGAACAAAAGTCGGATATTTAAACAATTTAAAACGGACTTACCACAAAACAAAAGTAAACATGGTACAATATAATATACCCTTTTTAACACAATTAATAGACATGACTCATGATTATATATTTTTATTTTATTTTTTATAATAATAGTATCGATGGAGGCTGTCACACCACGTCAATCTGGTCCCGTGGTAAGTCCTCGAAGAACTTGGGTTACGGGTACCAGACAACGGAAATATATTTAATACTTTTATACCATACATATATTTAAGATTTTTATTATGGATGTGTATTAAATATGTGTACATATTTAATACACATCCATGACCCAGGAACACACAAATTATTTTTGTTCCCTGGCGGGATTCGAACCCGCAACCTCCGGCTTAAACGCCAACGCGCTACTACTGAGCCACCACAGAGGTCGTCGAATTATAACATACATTAGGCATTATTTTTCTTATTCATTAGCAATTTCCGATTTGACGTGATATCGTTTTATAAATCGATGAACGCCGGCTGCACGCATGAAGAAGTGCCACGTTCCGCCTAAGCCGAGCGTGCAAGCGAGAGCGCGGAACAATCGATAGAGTAAAATTAACATCCTTATATTATCATAATAAAAATACCGGTTGACTTTACAAACAACAGGTAGGTAGGTAGGTATGCTATTCTCTTTATTGTAGGTAATGCTTTGTACGGTTTCTATAGCTTAGTTTATGCTAAAAGTTGGATGCCCAGGTTAATTAATTTTTTTACAGGCTTTGGTCTACGTTGATTTGTGTACAAAATGTTTTACTTTGAAATGAAGTGAATTTTATACTAACTTAAGTAAGTGTAAAAGCAACTTAATATTTTTTTTCCCGAATGGGGCTTCTGGCCCTTTTATGCTTCATCAGAATATAGGTAGATGGCTAAACGTTTACTGTGTTTGGTATATAGGTGGAGGCATACCGCAGCAAGCGCTATTTCCTAGTTCACGGCACTGAGGATGACAACGTCCATTACCAGCACGCCATGCTGATATCCCGCCTGCTGCAGAGGAGAGACGTATACTTCACACAAATGGTTAGTTCCAGTTAAATAAAAATAATATCTATGGACGCTTTTACACGTCAATCTGGTCCCGTGGTAAGTTCTCGAAGAACTTGTGTTACGGGCAACAGACAACGGAAATATATTTAATACTTTTATAATATACATGTATTTAAGATTACACGAAGATAATTGTCCATTTGATGCATATCGGAGTGTCACATAAGGTTCCATGCAATAGTCACAATAAAATATTGAGTTAATGCGTTCTAAAAATAAAAAAAGATTTTACTGACTTTGGGACCTTCTTAAGTAAGGGGCTATCATATTTTTGCCATCATGCCGCCTTATAGTAACACCATTGTTGACGTATTACCGAGGGGTATACCGAGGTGACTCAACATTAATTGTGTTATTGAATGTTTTCGAGATATCAATTAATATGAATATGGCATAAAAATATGACACGTATAACATTAAAATATTATGTATTTTGTATGAACGATTTAAAAATTACTTTCAGAGTTACACCGACGAAGATCACGGTCTTGGTGGGGTTAGACCGCACCTCTACCACGCGCTAGAAAAGTTCCTACGAGAGAATATGCTGTGACGCGATCATACAGTAAAGTTACAACAATCATACCAAAAAGTGGCCACAAGTGATACATTCCCATAGTATTCGAACTAGACAAGTTTATTTTTATACATTTTTGTTACCGACTGTACTTATTTTATTACTGTTAAGCTCGAAATGTTCTAAGAAAATTAAAATATATAGAATCATTATTAAAATTGCTAATCTTGTAAAAAGTGAATTAAGTCTAGAAAAAAGTAAGTTAATAAAGTATAGTATATCATTAAGAAACATGTTAACTACGGTTCTTTTTCTTTAATTTTAGTACCGTAATAATTTAAAGCCTAACATACACTCTATCAACTTAATACTATAGATAATATATTTAAATAACCGATGAGTGCACAACTTTTAAATCAATATTAGCATCAAACAGAAATATGATTATTTAGCAGGAATCCCAATAAACATCGAATATGTGACAGATTGTAATTGTAAAGTTGATTTCATAGGTAATATAAGCATATATAAGCAATAATGCTTAAAATATTATTATGCTTATATAACAACCATGTATACATAATACAGTATTAAAAAACGACTTTAATCAAAGATTTTCATATTCAAATAATGAAATTACAGTTTATTGTGGACATTACTTAAGATTTTTATAACATATCATGTTATATGTTAACGACGTTTCCATATTAACTTCTTTTTCTTTTATCTTCTTTAAAGATAGTTATTAAAAAAATATAAATAATAGCGTGTAAATACTTGTAAAATTAATATATTTTATGATACTTAATGTTGCCAAATTAGAAAAATAGAAATAATGGCTTATCCACTTAACACAAATTATATAATTATATCTTGATTTTGAAACTTTAATATTTTTTTATATATTTAAAATTATTATTTCTTTGATGTTGTAATCGCCATAAGAAATCAATAAAATTTAAGTAACTTGATTTGAACTGGATTGAATTTGAAATAAAACTTATACTATGAAACATGATATTTCTATAAAAAACGATTTCACATTTTGTATTTATGTATATTGCATTTAGATTTTTTTATATATAGAATAAACAAATATTTGCTCTTGACTGTACCGGGATGTTTTGTGTAATATGACAAGAAGTATTTTATATATGTTACTGTATTTATTTGTAAATATGTGAACTAGCTATTTTAAGTAAAACATGTCAAATAAATTCGTTTTTTACTAAAACATTTTTTTTTATTCTGTGCTAATTATAATACATGATTTATTATTTACTACGTTACTCGTGGTATGTAATTCCATGTTTTTTTACTTCCGTAATTAGTGCATCTACGCATAACACATGACGGCATTTTAATTCTGAATATTAAATTCTGTCAACAACAAACACGTGTATCGTATACGTATCGAGAGAGCGAATGCAATCAAAGAGGCTAAATGCCTTCATTTAGGCGCTTCGTTTTTGGTGCGCTAGTGACGTATCTACCTCTTTTATACGTAATATAATATCATTGTGCCGGACATCGAAATTATTATTGTCTACTGGCTAGAGATAATATAATATGCTAGTTTCTATCTAGTAGCCGGTTGATGGACTAGGGCTGAACAAATGAGTCCTTACGACAGGATTTTTTTAAATAGGTATGGTGCATGGTTATGGTGGTTACCCTTAAGGGGTCCGTGAAAGGGCTTTTGGGGGTCCGTGACATGCGAGGTAAATATTTTAACTATTTATACAAAAAAAGTCAGTATAATCTTTACATCTCACACCTTGAAAATGTATGTAGGTATAAATCCGCCACTACCACAAAACTTCCAAATTCGAGAGTTATGTATAATTTTAAAAGTGGTTAATGATTAAAAAAAGTTAATAAAATCCTGCCCTAGGGTATAGCTAGCTCGCGCTTACAAGAGCTTCATCATCATTATTATCAGCCTCTATCCGTCCAATGCTGAGCATAACATTATGCCTTTTTTTCACTGGACATAATATTATGCATTTTTTTTTCTTTAACGCCGGGAAATGCTCTGTGGAAATGGGTGGAGTGGGTCTCTCCAGGCGGGTATGTGGTACTCGCTGCTCTCGAAAGCTGGTAAGTGGACGCAGCTCTATCCACTAAAACCCGGCGAGTGCCACCAATGCCGCCTTTGGTGAGGTGCCCCGGATCTGTTGAGCAAACAGGGCACCTCGACGGCTAGTCAGTGCCTCAGGTGACCGACGCCACCCTCACACCGCAGAACAACCCCTCCCAATGTTGGGACAGTATAATGGGGTGAGGTTCCCGTCCTTGCCCCTAGCTCCCTGCTCTTTTGTCCCCTCTTCTTATAAGAGGGGTGCAAAGAGCCCCCTCGGCTCAATTAGCTTCGCCCAAGGTGCTGTGCATATCCCAGGGGACTGAGCCCCACCGCCACGACAAGGCCAGAATCGTGGTGGGGATGCTGAACATATGCTTCCCTCAATGAACGCCAAGACGACCGATCCAAATCCAAATCCAAATCCAAGACCTTAGCAACAAATCATATTATTATACTGATGTCTAAACGTGTGCTGCTAACATTCACATACATTCTACAAGTGTCTACTGTTCTAAACCCCTCTATAATCTACCACCCTGGGGCCTATTTAATAAACGCGACAATACGACAAGTTTGTCACTTTTTGACAAATAAGTCGTAATGTCGCGACAAGTGGCGTTTAATAAAGATGACAATTAAGTCCAAATGCGACAGGCAAATACTGACAAAATTGTCATGCTTTAAAACTGTTTAATAAAAGCGAAAATTGTCAGGTTTTACCTGTCGAGTCTCTAAGAAAATATTCTCCGACTTATTTGTCATGACAATTGACAAGTTTGTCACTAATTCCGACATATTTGTCACAACAAAAAATCGAAGCATGCATATGAGACAACATGAGGGTAACTAAAAGGCACCTACAACAATTTAACTTTTGTTTTTGACTTGAACTTGTTGATTTTTGCTATTTTAAATGGACGCCAAATTAACAATGTTAGCCCTTATTTATGAAAACAGAGTCGTTTTGGTTTCAATTACATTGAAAGTAAAGTGTATTCTTGGTTTAAATATGCGACGTCGTCGTCGTACAGTTTACACCAAATAATCCATCCATCTTTAATAATCCATCATCTTCAACAACCATCTTCACTACTACTGTAATCCGTCGACGACGTTAACACCATTTTTCTAAATTAATCGTAGTAACTACTAATTTAATTGTCCAATAGCATTGACATTGGATGAAAAGCCTGTCGAAAATCTCTGACTGCACTGACTACCTGCCATGACAATTTAGTGTTTAATAAAATAAATTTTACAAGTTTTTCCGGACAAATTGTCACTTGTCGCATATTATTTATTAAATAGAATTATACTGTTTTCTAATGTTTACGCGAATTTCACTCATTATAATGAAACAATTTTTTATTAAGAAAAAAATCTTAATAAACCGCGATAAAATCCGTAAAAAATTGTTTCATTATAAATAGAATTATGTCAAATTGTCACGACAAGTCCACATATTTGTAGATTTTCCACCGTGACTTATTTTGTCAGTGATAATTTTTATTAAACAAAATATTGTCAAATTGTTGAATTGTCACCTGTCGCCTGTCACCTGTCATTGTTGCGTTTATTAAATAGGCCCCAGGACCCCGCAGCGTAGTTTTGACGAAGAAAGACGGCGGATGATGGTTTTAAGCAGTTTTAATAATGAAAAAAACCTTGTAGTTAAATTTAAGCAAAAATAAAATGCAAAGATTAGTTCAACGAACGGTTGAAAGAAAACAATAATTTAGCGGTAGTTATAATATTTTAAGTCTAAAGACGAACTTTAGCAAACTGTCTTAACTATAAAAACAGTATTAAAGCATCAAGATGTTTGAATTTGAATAAGTTTTACGTTTCAAAAGCTATCAAATCCTAAGTTTATTACAGTTTGTAATAATTACGACAAATAAGGCTTGAATACAAATTTTATTATTGTCATTCCAAAATTGATCCTTTTATTCTTCACCATTAAAACTCTTTAAGCTAACATAATCTTGTTTCAGTTAAATCTTTAATTTATCTGTCATCATCATGGTGTGCCATCTTCATATTGAAGTTTGGAGTTCAGCTTTCGGTACTAATAACGGAATATTCTCTTGATTTATCTATAATATCTTCTAATCGATGTGATCACAGTTTTTTATTTTCATTTTCATCAAAGAGCAAGCCCAGCAACTCATTAATGCTTCGCCTACGCTGTTTCCGTGTGAACCGATTAAGGCGAGTCACCGCAGGCAAAAAGGGAAAAAGGGTTTACCAAATCAATTTTTTGAGATAAATACAAATTAATAAATACAATAAATTTTAAATAACGGTCTAACAAAAAATATCTGAGACACCTAAAGATATTGTCACAGTTTTTTTTACAGGCGGGTATATGGGACTCGCTGCGCCCGAAAGGTGGTAAGATGGACGCAGCTCTACCCACTTAAACCCAGCAAGTGCCATACCGCCTTTGATGCCCGCACCACAGAACAACCCTCCCAAAGTCGGGACAGTACAATGAGGTAAGGTTCCCATCCTCGCCCCTTGTCCCCCTGCTCTTTTGTCAATTTGCGGCTCAATTTACTTCGCCCAAGGTGCTGGGCTCTACCTAGGCTACTGAGCCCCACCACCACGACAAGCCTTGAACTATGTTGGTGACGCTCGCTCCCTGTCAGTTTCGGTGAGTCCCCATGATATCGTTACGTGTACAGTATTTATTACACCGACCACAGCCTTATGTCAAAACAAGATGAACATCACAGATTTGAATTTGGGATTCGAACCTGACACCTTTCAAAACTTACTCTCATAAACACGTAACGGTGGGTATTGTCAGCTTCTGGCCATGGTAATGTTATGGTAATTTATCGATATGCCCCCAGGGTATTCTTGTATCCGATGGATCCATTTAACTAGATTGCTTTCGATCGTATGTAAATAAGGATTCACCTCTTTACACGCCTCTCAGAATGTGGCCGAGACGATGTTATTACTTTCTCCAATGATATCATTATTGGTTACTTATTTTTACGTTACTTGTTAGTATAAGTGGCCAACCATTATTGATGTGGACTCGTTTACTCAGGATAAGCCCAGGCGAAGTAAGAGACCCCACCATGGTTCAGGCCTTGTCGTGGTGGTGGGGCTCAGTAACCTAGGGTGAGCAGTGCACCTTGGGCGAAGCTAATTGGGCCGAGGGGGCTCTTTGTACCCCTCTTATAAGAAGAGGGGACAGAAGAGCAGGGGCAAAGGGTGAGGATGGGAACCTCATCCCATTGTACTGTCCTGACGTTGGGAGTCCTGACCCTCTGTGGAGGTGGCGTCGGTCCCTGACTGACTAGCCGTCGTGCCCTGTTTGTTTTCTAGATCCGGAGCATCTCACCAAAGGCGGCATTGGTGGCACTCGCCGGGTTTTAGTGGGTAGAGCTGCGTCTATTTACCAGTTGTCGGGCGCAGCGGCTCCCACATACCCGCCTGGGGAGGCGCACTCCCCCGCGGAATGCCTCAGAGCATTTCCCGGCGTTGAAGAAAAAAAAGGCGAAGTATGAGAGAGTTGCTGGTCTTGCTCTTTTTTCAGTAATAGATAATCAGTTTCATTTCAGCTGTTGTCCTTTAAAAGCATATGCAACCGAATAAATGATTCAGAAATATCCCAAATATTATCGGAACAAAATGTATGCCATATGGGATAACCTGTAAAATATCTCGGTCAGAAATTTCAAGCAATTCCATTAAGCCGTTTAAGCTTGTTCGAGTGACAAACAAACACGTTCACATTTATAATATCAAAATTATAACCATTAATTTGGTCCTATGTAATTTGTGGAACACAAGAACCTTTTCATTTTCATAAATCATATTTAATGACACCGTATTTTATCATACGCATGCTTTTCAATATATTGTCTTAAAATATCGCTGGAGGATTCCCGGCCAACCCTTCTAAGCGTTTTTGTATTCAATTTGTAAGCGGAAACCTTGTTCATGACGTGAATATAATTTTTTATTACGCATCAGTATCATCTTAATTACATATGGATTAGTGCAGTATTTTTTTAATCTTTCTAAATAGGCGACCCTATTACAGATTCAAAATTTAGGTACCCTTGGGCCATAGACAGCCAAAAGTTAGAATTATTGAAAGAGTATATGATATTTTTTTTAAATAAACACGACCATCTTTTCGCTGTAATTGTGTTTTTACTGTAATTCAGAAACTTCTTTCTCTCTACCTTTTACAGTCGACCCCCTGAGTAGGAATTCGGGACCCCCTGGGGCCTTGGGGGTCGCGATCCCCAGATTGAAAATCACTGGTTTAGTGGGTATACTCAGCCGGTATTATGCTGGAGTAATTAGGCTCGAGTCTGATACGCATCTTTGAAGAATAGGATTTTTAAATGCATTGGCCTAGTTATCGATTGCTTCTTGAAAATATTATGTGAACATCGGGCCTCATAGAATTAAATCTTTTTTGTATGAAGTTCACCATTCTCGCATCAAGCAAACAAGGCCACCTTATCCTCCTTATCTCGAGGTAACGAGTACGGATCACTTGGAGTATTATCATGATGTCGTGCCAATCTGTTGTCTGATGCTAACATAACTTAACACTCAGAGGTTGCCGATTCGAATCCTGCTTTTTGATACTTTCAACAAGCTCTAAACTTCTGACGAGTATGGGAGCTTAGCGAGGATGTATGAATAAATGTTATATTTTAATGAGTAAAGCTGAGAAAAGCTTTATTAAATTGTAAAGGCTCACCCATTTTTATTTTCTCTTTTTGTTACCAACGCCAATTGTACTCAGAGGCTTTCGATAAGAAAACAAACATTTTTGTTTTGTCTAAATTTGTTATCGTGTTTTTCCAAACCGAGTAATCGAGCAGATTGCTACAGTGCTGTGCCTGATACAAAAAGTTTTATAAACTTTACGTAATTAACGAGCAGGTGATTTATTTTTGTTATTAGGAAAAGGGTAATAAATAATATCTAATTGAGAAAAGATTAAGAAATTCTTGTTTACAAAACTAAGTTTAACTATTAAAATAAAAGCTAAAAATAAGAGGAGCCCTTAACCACTAACTTGAGCGCGCGTAACCACTAAACACCGTGCAAACACTTTACCATCTATAAGTGTCAAGTATAGGGACGCTGCCCACTGAGTTTCTTGCCGGTTCTTCTCAGGAAAGGGCTAGGGTTTGAACCGGTGGTAACATCGTCTCTCCCTCTTCCACCCCAGTGGCTCCTCTTAAGCTAATCAATCAATTATCATCAACTAACCTCCTAACGAACTCCAATTTTGCGGAGCAACAGAAGTAACAATCAATCATCATCAAAACCAGTCTAACAATGGTGCGGACCAATGGTCTGCTGAGTATTAATATATATATATAATATATATATATAAAATATTTTGTACAGACGTTGTCCTGTACAAAATATTTTTTTTGTGAATCTAAACCATCCTCGAATCCCCTTGAACTCACACAAAAAATTTCATCAAAATCGGTCCAGCCGTCTAGGAGGAGTTCAGTGACATACACACGCACACAAGAAATATATATATATATATATATAGATATATATATAATAAAAGCCAAATTGAACTTTTACTGTTTATTGATTTATAGTATCTTTATGCTTTAACCACCAATTTGATTTTGATCAAATTTGCCATCACCAGCCCGGACATGAATATCATCATCATCATCAGCCTCCATCCTTCCACTGTTGAACATAGGCCTCCCTCAATAAACGCCAAGACGGCCAATCCCTTGCCACTCTCATCCAACACGGACTGGCCACCGCCCGAAGATCGTATTCCCACCTGGCCGACCAACACTTCGTCTACCTAAACGTGGCCTCCTCTCTTGAACCTTGTTGATAATATGACCATACCAATCTAAAATTACCGCAACCACCTTTTTGATCTGAAAAGTCTATTGACGCGCATTGGCAGCTTGAATGCCGTTACGGTAAATGGCACGACGCTGTAATGTCGTGATGCTCCCACTACACTGCCGCTCTCAGTTCGTGTGAGAGGATCATCATCAACATCTTTCGTTATACATTTTTATTCATTACAAATTATTCTTACTTTTTTATGTTAATTTGATGGGCAAACTGGCAAACGTGCCACCTGATGGTAAGTGGTCGACGTCGCCCATGAACATAAACTAGTTTACCTGGAACGAGCCCAGGCAACTCATCTA
Source organism: Helleia helle (assembly GCA_963853865.1). NCBI lineage: Eukaryota > Metazoa > Arthropoda > Insecta > Lepidoptera > Lycaenidae > Helleia > Helleia helle. The sequence continues at coordinate 5,937,444 of OY971423.1, read as the reverse complement.
TGTGTTGCCTATCCTGAGACATAAGATGTATAGTCACGGTGCCAGTAATTACACTGCCTGTCTTGCCCTTCTCTCCGAAACACAGCAAAGCTGTTTCACGGGAGAAACAAGCAAGATGGTGGTACCCGTGCAGCCGGGAGCGCGGCACAGCACTTCCCTCCCACCGGTTTACTTACTAATATTATAGGGCGAAAGTTTGTAAGTTTGGACGTTTGTTGTTCTTTCACGGCAAAACGGCTGAACTGACTTGGCTGAAAGTTGAAATGCTGATGGCTTTTACCCTGTATTAGGACACAGACTACATTTTATTCCAAAAATTTAAAAGTTACTACAGTATCATTATTAGTAGTATTTATAATAATAATAATATAATATGTTGGGACAACTCACCCACGGCCATCTGATAGCAAACTAGGCAGAGCCTGTTCTTATGGTAACCAGACAACTGATATATACTTATATATTTATAAATACAAATTATAGATAAATTACATCCAGACACAGAATAAATGATCATGTTCATCACAAAAACATTTGTCCTGGGTGGGGATCGAACCCACCATTCTTGTATTGAAATTATTTTAAAACTTTTAGTTCGGTTTGTTAATAAATTTAAGTAAGTTGTTTGATTCAATACACAATTTTACTAAGTACAAGGAATTTAATCAGCGGGAAAGGAAGTGCATTTTGTCCCGTCACACAACGACTGAGGAACATAGAGGGATATACCTGGACATGCCTATGGGACAAAACAATAATTTAATTTTGTATAGCTCGTCTCGAGGAAAGGTCGTTCAGGCAACGACACCGAGACTTGCCATATACACATGTACCTACCTTGGCATAATAATATCTATTGGAAGCTTTTTACACAACGTCAATCTGGTCCCGTTATAAGTTCTCGAAGAACTTGTGTTACGGGTACCAGAGAACGGAAATATATTTAATACTTATATACTATACATGATATATTTAAGATTTTAATTATATAATAAACAAATTTAGTTCACATCCTTGACCCAACACAGAAAGTTTTTTAGGGTTCCGTAGCCAAATGGCAAGAACCCTTATAGATTCGTCATAACTGTCTGTCGGTCCGTTTGTCACAGCCACTTTTTTCCGAAACTATAAGACCTATACTGTTGAAACTTGGTAAGTAGATGACGTATTCTGTGAACCGCATTAAGATTTTTACACAAAAGTAGAAAAAAAAACAATATATTTTGGGGTTCCCCATACTTAGAACTGAAACTCAATTTTTTTTGTCATCAAAAAATGATATTGAGGTTTCTAATATCATTTTTTTTAAACTGAGTAGTTTGCACGAGGTACACTTCCAAAGTGGTAAAATGTGTGTCCCCCCCCCCTGTAACTTCTAAAATAAGATAATAAAAAAACTAAAATAAAATATAATGTACATTACCATGTAAACTTCCACCGAAAATTGGTTTGAACGAGATCTAGTGAGTAGTTTTTTTTTATTACGTCATAAATCGTACACCGCAATTTACCTTTCATTCAATCAACTCAATTAAACTCAAACAAAAATAAAAACATTTTTTCAAAATAAACAATATTTTTTGTTAAAGTGTTTAATGTTGTAAATTATGTAATGGTACGGAACCCTTCGTGCGCAAGTCCGACTAGCACTTGTCCGGGTTTTTTTTGTTCCCTGGCGGGATTCGAGACCGATTTTTTCGGCTATTGAGCGCCAACGCGCTAACCATTGAGCCAAAGTTATTGATTCCACTGGTTACATATTAACAATCTAAAAAAATCGTTATTTGTGGACTTTGCAGACTCGGGATTTTAGGAAATTTTCTCAGACCTTTCAAATTTTTTTTTGCTTATAACAATTACAATTTTCATTCGCACAAAAAAACGTCATTGCTAATTTGATATTTTGCGTCGAATGAATCATCGCTCATATTTTTTTCTTTAGCAATTTCAATTGTTAAAAAAAAGAAAAAAGAATTTGTTTTTATTTAATGGCATATCCAATAGTTTAGATCTACGATGTGGTTGGTTAACGTTAGAGTTCTCTGTACAGATGGCAGGTGACAAGTGGTACGAGACTGTTCCGTGTACTAAACGTAAGCCTCTTTATTCCGTGGGAATGGATATGACATTTTGTTTTATCGAAGTAGAAAAGCGAGTGCTCGAGCCTTTAATGTGGTGCTAGTTCAATTATGTGAAACATATTTTATTTATGCAGCTTGGCAGTAAAATGGACTTGAATGCCGTGACGGCAAATGATTTGTTGCTGTCATGCAGCGCGCGGATATTTTATTCCATCTTTTGTCATAGATATTTTTAAGTTGTAACTTGTAATATAAACATACTTTTACATCTACCGTCCAGGTTATATAATATTTAACGTGCTCTAGACATTTCCAACGTTACTAATCCTAACTTGCGGTGAATACGAATAAGGCCGCGGCTCCACCGCGGCGCACGGAGACGTGGGTAACCTCCTGTGTATATTAGCTGTTGCCTGCAGCTTCACCCGCGTTAACTTAGATTTAGAGCCGTATCCGGATTGATGATGATTATTCTTAGTTACTCCATAAAGCAACAGCTATCTGCCAGTGAAAGTCCCGTCAAAATCGGGCCAGCAGTTCAGAGATTAGCCGGAACAAACAGACAGACAGACAGACAAAAATTGTAAAAAATGTTATTTTGGTATATGTAAGCGGTGATTAAAATATTACAAATAGACAGTCAAATTTTATTTATTCAATTTTTTCTTTAACACATTACGAAAGAAAATTAACACATGATCACGTTGAAGGAATTGTCCATGTCAATTCTATGATGTCAATAGTTGCCAGAAAGGTTCCCGTGTGCAGTGGACCGAGGGGGCACGCTGAAATGCACACTTTGCCTCGCTCCACTACGTCTGATGTAATCTCGTTTGACATTCCAACAGATGTTCTAGAACAGTCCGTTTCTATTTGCGGTGAGGAGAGAATTTCATCCATGATTTAATAGTTATAGAAATATTCATGTTTATTTTAAAGTGAAACTTTTATTACATCGTCTCAAACTTTTTCATCTGTGTGTTGCATGTCGCGTGACGGTCGGCCGCCATGTTTTCCAAGTATAAAAATAAGATTGATAAAGCGATTTTTATACCCTTATAGGAATATTATTCCAAACATTTTTAGTTAAATGTCTATAATGTGAAAAAAAATGGTTGCCTGTAAAGTCGGTTTTACGGGCGAAGATTTTACGTGACATCGTTTCGGTGACTCATCGTAACGTTACCGAGCGTTACACTTTTTCATAAGTGACTCCCAGCCGCAACCTAATTTAAGACGTTGTCACGTCAAAAAGTTTAATTTTTACCGTGGTTTCGTAAAACCACACTTTTATTACATCGTCTCAAACTTTTTCGCCTGTGTGTTGCATGTCGCGTGACGGTCGGCCGCCAAGTTTTCCAAGTATAAAATTAAGATTGATAAAGCGATTTTTATACCCTCAATGGAATATTATTCCAAACATTTTTAGTTAAATGTCTATAATGTGAAAAAAAGTTTCACTTTTACCGTGGTTTCGTAAAACCACACAATCCTTTTTCAATTTTTTTTATGAAACAGCTTTGGTGTTTCGGATTCTTATCAGATTTACGAGACTTACCATCTCATGTGTCAGGATAGGCAACAACTCTCCACCATGGTTCAAGCCTTGTCGTGGTGGTGAGGCTCAAGCTACTGAGCATAGACCTTGGGCGAAGCCAAGTGAACCGTGGGGGATGCTCTTTGTACCCCTCTTATAAGAGGGGACAAAAGGAACGAGGATGTGAACCTCACCCCACTGCACTGTCCCGACGTTGAGGGGTGTTGGAGGCTCTATGGAGGTGACGTCGGTCCCTTGAGGGACTGACTATCCGTCGAGGTGCCCTATTGCTCAACAGATCCGGGGCACCTCATCAAAGGCGGCATTGGTGGCAGTCGCCGGGTCTTAGTGGGTAGTGCTTCGTCCATCTTACCATCTTTCGGGCTTTCGGGAAAAGAAAAAAAAAGATAGGCAAAGACTGAATGATTTGTTTTGGGTCTAGGACCCAGGTGAACCAGGTGAAAAGGAGGTGTTTTGCCTATCCTGAGACGTAAGATAGTAAAGTCTCAGTTCCAGTAATTACACTACTAGCTTTACCCTCCTTTTTTATTTTTTATGTTAGTTGGATAGCATACCTGATGGTAAGTGGCCGACGTCGCTCATGAACATAAACTAGTTTACCTGGAACGAGCCCAGGCAACTCATTTATGTGTTGCCTATCCTGAGACATAAGATGTTAAGTCTCGGTGCCAGTAATTACACTGTCTGTCTTGCCCTTCTCTCCGAAACACAGCAAAGCTGTTTCACGGGAGAAATAAGCAAGATGGTGGTACCCATGCAGCCGGGAGTGCGGTACAGCGCTTCCCTCCCACCGGTACTCCACCTCCTTTCTGCAACAAAGCTCTTTCACGGAAGTAATAAAAGAACAGTGTTACCCATGCAGACAGGGATTCGGAACAAGTGCATCCCTCCCACCAATGAGAAATCAATCCATATTACGTTCGAAATGTCTAAAGAAGTTTTATAAAATGTTAAAATTTAAAACTATTTTATCATAAGTCTGCGGACTTTGTTTTATTGCAAAACATTCTTACAGCATTTTCAACTTATCTGTCCAAGTACTCAGAAAATAAGTTGTACTTTGAAAGCAGGCGTGGCGTAGACCATAGTCCATACTAAACAAAGACGAGACAATTTGATTCCCGTCTGCCTCAAGAAGGTCCGGCGACCCATTAGTCTGGCCATAGAGTCGGCAAATATTTGCTGAGATGTCCCGAGGGGGCGCACTTTAATACGAGTGCCAGAGAGCATTTTAAAGACCCTTCACGTTTTGTGTTGTATTTTACTTTAAACGAGACAAAAAGCTCTGCGCTGAAATGGGTGACGGACAAATTGTTTAGCAACTTATATTGCTGTAGAATATTAGAAACGATAGAAAAAATAAATTATAATAAACTTGTTTTTATGTCATAAAGAGGCACCCGAGTAGTCTGAGCCTTATGGTGACTACCGACGCCCATAGACATCCGCACAACTAAAAGTTATGCAGATGCGTTACCCTTCCCTTTCCCTACCCCCCTAATAGGCCACAGTACTTAATTATGTATAGACTAAGTAATTGTACAACCAATGGCGTTATCCACAGTTTACTATCTATATCTTAAATACAGAGAATTTAACAAAGTTATTTTAAAAAATGGAATAATGTAGTGCCTACAAGAAAGTCTTACAAAAACAAAATATGAACAGAGAAGAAAGATTCATTATTTGAGACTTTTTGATGATTACAATCTCGGTAAAAAACATTATTATGTAAAAAAAAATCACTTTCTATCAGCATTTTACTAACACGGCTTATTAAGATTTTCATATTTTAGTCATGAATGTATTTAAAGGTTAACAAAATCTAAAAAATATATCAACCCTGATAAAATACGTAAGTATTAATAATCCAATTTTTATAAACAACAATAAAATTCATAAGCAGTTCATATCATATAGTAAACTATAGTCGCAAAGTTAGCTTTCGGGCAAATAATATGTAAATCATAACGTCAGCATGAGTGACTCGCCGCTAGCGGTCGCCATGAATTTGCGCTTTCAGACATTTCGACGATGTATTAAAGTGCATTGTACGTGTTGAAATTTTAAAATGTGCAGTTCAAAAGTGTTTAATAATATAATTAGCGACGATGGTCTAGAGTCTAGACTCTAGTGCTAGGGTGGCCTTTTTCGGAGTCGGGCCAAAATTCTGAAATGAAATTTCACACTGGGCCGCACTACCAAATTTTATGTAGCTAATCAACGCACGAAAAAAGACATTATTTTTGAAGAAATGTTTGAGAAAGTATGCAATGTAATTTTTGTATTGTGATATATATTTTTTATAAAAAAAAAAAATTAGTTCTGCGGGCCACTATTTGATAGTCAGCGGGCCGTGGGTTAGCCACTCTTGGTCTGGTGGGTATGGGCTCGGCCTTGAGTGAAAGGTCCGGGTTCGATCCTGACCCCTGTGTTGCCTTTAAATTGGTTGCCTTGAATTGGTGCTACTAGTGACACCTTGAAACTACCGGCGTTTACGTATCTCTCGTGATTTTGCACAGACGACATCGCGTCTTTTTTTTTTTTTTGGTTACTTGGATAAGCAAACTGGCAAACGTGCCACCTGATGGTAAGTGGTCAATGTCGCCCATGAACATAAACTAGTTTACCTGGAACGAGCCCAGGCAACTCATCTATGTGTTGCCTATCCTGAGACATAAGATGTTAAGTCTCGGTGCCAGTAATTACACTGCCTGTCTTGCCCTTCTCTCCGAAACACAGCAAAGCTGTTTCACGGGAGAAACAAGCAAGATGGTGGTACCCATGCAGCCGGGAGCGCGGCACAGCGCTTCCCTCCCACCGGTTACAGCAACGTTGAATAAACTGAGATAATGCGTAATCTTGCAATTGGTACTGATAATGTGTACGCGGCAGAGGGTTGTTAAGTAAAGATTTTTGGTATATCGTTTTATACATTGTGTCTAGGCAAATGATGCTAACCACGCAACGACTGAGGAATTACAGCCAGATTTTATCCTCCGATCAACGTGTGGCTCGTATCCCGACTGCCGTGCAAGAAGGTATTTTAGAAAACATCTTATAACCTTGAGAGCAGCACCTTACAATCAGGAGCATTGTTTAATGTGCCAAACCTTTTCTATTCTTCTTTTACATTGGGAAATGCTCTGAGACATCCCATGGGGGAGTGGGTCTCCCCAGGCGGGTATGTGGGACTCGCTGCGCCCGAAAGCTGGTAAGGTGGCCGCCTTAAGAGACCGACGCCATATCCGACACCACCCCGTGTCCCGCACCACAGAACAACCCCTCCCAACGTCGGAACAGTACAATGGGGTGAGGTTCCCATCCTCGCCCCTTGTCCCCAATGTGTCAAACCTATGAGAACCTTTTGGGACTATGATAATCTTTTCATCATTCGAGACAAGTTCGTGATTATTTAAATTAAGAATATGATCGAAATTCGACCGCAAAATGCGTAAGCGGGCCCGTTTGTGTATTAGGGAAAGAGGGGGGACCATAGAGTAATATAATACAATGGGAAACATTTTCAACAATTATGTGTAATTCTTATTTTTAGTATCTAGAGGAATGGTAAATTACAATAAAAAACTGATTAATAATAAATAAATAAAAACAGTAGTTATGGGTGTTGGCAAATCTAACGTATCATTAAAAAACGGGATAATTACGAAGCCATATTTTATAGCATGAAGCAACTCATGTTTTATACCAAAATGTAATTTGGGTGTTCGGCTTTATGATACACATTAATTAATATTGTATATCGAATGTAAATATTATGTGCACAACTCTTTACTACTGGCACGTAATCGATTCTGAAGTGAACAAACAAATCGAGCAAAATCGATCACATCCATTGCTTAAAGGTATTTTCTTCTCCTGGCTCGAGAAAATATATAGCAGCATTATTTCCAAGATGGCGTCACGAACATTATTAGAATAACGAATTTGTTCGCGTTCTACATGTAATTACACGCTTCATTGACTTTTGTTATCAATTTATTACTACCGCTTGTCTTTCCAAATTTCCTAAACGTCGACTGTATGTAATTTAGAAAAGTAATCGATCAAAATAAGAAAGTAGTAATTTAGTAAGAGTGTAGTGCTTTGATGCTTTGCATCCGAATTGGGCCGGCACGACGGGGTAGAACCTCTCAAAATCAAAATCAAATTTTTTATTCAAAATAGTACCAACAAAGTATCTTTTTGAACGTCAATTGAGTTCCAACCACCGGTTCCAAGGCAAGCCCACTGAGAAGAACCGGCGAAAAAACTCAGTGGAACTAATCTTTTCAAATAATTTATAACAAATTTTACATGTTATTATTCTGAAATGCCTGGGGAACACCCTATTCCCAAGGTGTGGTATCTTCTATAAAATCTTTTACTTTATAATATCCTTCCTTTACCACACAATCGCTCTTTAACAACTTTTTTGATTTTTTTTATGGAGAGCTTTTGAACGTTTTCTGGGATCCTATTGTAAAAGCGTATATAGTTAGTTGCCTTTAAAAGAATTGCTTACTTTCGAAAGTCTAATCATTGGTGCATGTAACCTGTGTCTATTACGTGTATTCCTACTATGAATATCACTTTTCTTACAAAATTCATTTATGTTTTTCCGGACATACAGTAAATTTTCTAAGATGTATTGAGAGGCGACAGTCAGAATTCCTATTTCTTTAATTTTTTCTCTCAAAGATGAATAGGGAGGCAACTTGTAAATAGAAGAGAGTGCAAACAGACAGTCGGTTCACCTGATGGTAAGTGAAAAGCAACATCCACAGACAACCGCCACACCAGAAAATTAGCAGGTACGTTGCCGGCCTTTTAGATGTGAGTATGCTCTTTTCTTGAAGGTCCCTAAGGCGTATCGGTTCGGAAACACCGTGGGTGGCAGCTGATTCCATATATTTGTCCTGCGAGGCAGGAAATGCCGTAAAAATCGAGCTGTTGTGGATTTCCGGATATCGAGATGGTGTTGTAGTTTCCGGTGGCGCATGGGTCGTAATGGGGTAAACAATGGCAACGCATCTGCATAGCCTCTTGTGTGGATGTTTATGGGCGTCGGTAGTCGCCTAAGGCTCCTATTGCTCATTTGCCCCCCTATGATAATATATAAAAAAAATGTTACGCCTTACATTTTTTTCTGCCAATAATGTCCCACTGCTGAGCAAATCCCCCAAGCTCTTCCATATATCGCGCTCTTGCGCATCCGTTGACCAGCCAGCATGGTATGCGTCTAGGACCTAGGTCATCGCGCCTTTTTTTTCAGGGCGGGCCTCGGCGACCCCATCAATCTTCTGGCACACGTTATGTGGTGATATTTGCCCAGCAGTCAGAATGCATTCTGTTGACGTGACCCACCCAGTCCTATTTCAGCTTAGCAGCGTTTTGCCCACGTCAGTTAGGCCCGTTAATGAGCGCAGTTCGCACTATATTCGTTCTTTTTATTCCCAAAATACTGGCTCTTTGGCAAACCCAAAAAAACCTGGGACGATAAAATTAAATGTATAAATTCCGATATAAGTGAGCGTTTTATAGTACTTACGTGTAATTCGACAGGATAACTCACTTAGCCGAAGAATGTACCGATGAAATCCCCGCCTCTGCGTTTCCAACTCCATATAAGAATTCCGATAAAATTGTTTGCGGTAAATAAATAAGAGCTTTTTAATGTCGAGTCTCTGTGAAAGATTCGTTGTGATATTATTCAAGATTGTGTTTTTTATTGTTATTGTATGGAGAGGTGGATTGAAAGGGACAATTGAAATAACTCATAAAATAAAAATAATTTCGAGGAAACAATATTTTGGTCGTATGGCGATCATGACGCAAGTTCGTTAGGGGCTAATTTCATACTCCTGCCATTTGAAAAACGGCGAATTTTTGCGAGTGTTGTTTTTGGTATTGAATAGTATTTTTCCTGTAATAATTGTGAAAAGTGCGGGTCCTTAATAATTTATTTGTGAATTACTATTTAAGATAGGCTGGACATCCACAGATACGAAAACATAAGGTTCGTGAACTTTGTTTTAATACTTTAGATTTTGTGGTTATGTTTTAAATTTTTATATGATATTTATGAAAGGGACACAACAAACGGTTATGAAAGGGACGGTTTATTTTTCACTAGGTTTCAAAAATTTTAATCTACAAAGAAATAAAATATTTTACATTTTATTTCTTTTTCAGATTAAAATGCCTCCTAAGAAGACAATGCACACAAAACTGAAGAGGCAGTAAATTAAATATTACAAAAAGGCATTCCCATGATATCGGCAGCGACAATAGCTAACGTTACCAAAATATATTTGCACAGATTAGTCGTAATTCGTAAATGCTAAAGCTTCATTTGTTTAATATATTTTATTTAGATTTCTCTTAAAGTTTTTTTACATAGCATACGAGGGCATAGGAGGGCATTTTTTACATATCATTATAAAACGAGCAGTTGAAGCCTTTTGGTGACTATCAACGTCCATACACATCCGCACAACCAGAGAATGCGTTGCTCCTTTTTTCCTACCCCTCCCCCCTACGGGACACCAGAAACTCTCAAACCGCACGAAACGCGACAGCTTAGCTGTCACTTTATACCTGTGTTATATGAGCGAGAGATACCACGCCCGTCTTGCCGTCCTAATTCGGATGGAAAGTGCTCAATTATATGAATTTTTAAGATGAAAACGATTAGATTTAATAATAACAATAGTTCCATTCTCTTTTAACATTGATTTTTATTAGATCTAAGTAGTTATTGTACACATTTTTCTTGGAAATCAGGTACTGTCCCTTTCATAAATTACTGTGTCCCTTTCAATACAGTCCATTTATGAAGGGGACAAAATTCACATTTTTTTAAGATGTGAAAATAAACAACTAAGAATAGATTAATGTCAATTTTAGCATTTCATTTCAAAAGTTTAATATTAAACGCTTCCTATTCGACTCAAACCTGTTCCCAATATTTTCTCAATCGCTTACTAGGGCCACAAAATCAAAAATGTCCCTTTCATGCCACCTCTCCCCTAATAAACTATATTGTATACTTTTTTAAGAAGTTTTTCATAAACTTCCCATAACTGTATTACTTAAATTAAGAAAAGATTAAAATTCGTTTGATAAAAGTGGCATGAACGTGAACGTCCTCCAGAATTCTTCTGATTCTCTTCGTTGCTCTTTGAACGAATTCCACGTCTCTGAGATCATATTTGGTGGTCGTATAATTATTTCGTGCTTACCGCTGTCGATCCTAGCTAGGAATAATATTACTAGGAGCAATAATAATAATAATTATTATAATACTAGTGGGAATGACTAATGGGCCTAGCCCGGTAACATAACAGTTACATGAACAAGAAAGACAGTTTCGATGACGGTGATGATGATGATGATGACGATGAAGAAGAAGAAGAAGCTAAGATGATGATAATGTATGATAATGATGATGAACATACACAAGTTGTAAACAAAAACAAAGGATACTATTCGACCCTGAAACAAACAACTCATAATAAAACAACAGTAAACAACTAATAAGATAAGAATAACAAACAGTAAGGGTCAGATACAGACGTTGCGAATTACAAAGTTTGAACATCGGAACCCTTGGGAGAGGTATTATTTTTTAGTCTTTTGGCTCAAAACAAAAAAAGAAACAGTTTTAGGACAACATTTTTGTAAATTAAATATGATTTGAATATCAATTTCAAACCAAATTCTTTTAATTAAAGTTTTAACCAACTTTAGTTCAAAAATTAAAATTTTAAGGCATTTGAACTCTTTGAATAATTAATAAAGGATGGAAAATGAAAAATTAATAATTATAAAAGACGGAACTGGTATGGAAACTGTGTACAATGTACATAACCCATTGTTAAATACTGAATATAATATATAATAGTTAAATGTTAATCATTATAATATAACAAAGTAAATGTTAAACATAACCAATAATATGTTATTTTGCAAACTGGCAGACCCCACCATGGTTCGGGCCATGTCGTGCCGGTGGGGCTCAGTAGCCTAGGGTGAGCCCCACACTTCGGGCGAAGTGAATTAAGCGGAGGGGGCTCTTTGTACACCTCTTATAATAAGGGGGGACAAAATAGCAGGGATCAAGGAGCGAGGACGGGAACCTTACCCCATTGTACTGTCTCGACGTTGGGAGGGGTTGTTGTGTGCTGCGGGACAACGCATATGTGGAGGTACGGTGTGGGCTTCGGTACCCTGAGGGGCTAACTAGCCCTCGAGGTGCCCTGTTTGCTTATTAGATCTGGGGTATCTCACCAAAGACGGCATTGGTGGCACTCGCCGGGTTTTAGTGGGTAGAGCTGCGTCCACTTACCATCTTTCGGACGCAGCGAGTCCCACATACCCGCCTGGGGAGACCAACACCCCCATGGGATGCCTCAGATTAATGAAAATAAGGCGTTAATGAAAAAAAAGGTAAACTGGCAGACGTGTCTAAATATAAAAATCAAATTAACTTGATACTATTATATGATTTTCACACGCTTCGTTTAAGATTGTAGGTATATAAGACTATAATTATTTTACTTTAAATTACCTTCAAATTTAATTAATGCTATCACAAAAAGTTTGAAAATTTTAAATTTTTAAAAAGTATTAAAAACCTTTAATAATTTTCTTCGCAATTCCCTATAAAAATGGTTACTTTTCATTTTCGTTAGAAATTTGCGAAGTTGCTGATTAAATGAGCCTGTTCGAAGAATATTACATGGTCATTAATTTATGGGGACCTTAATTTTGTATTTTTACTCTTCTTAAATTCTTTACTAAAATTTTATTTTATTTATTAGAATATCAGAAATATCACTGAAGTTATAGATTAGACATTCTATATTTGTATTTTCAGTGATGATCTAATATCATTTTTCATTGAAAAAAAGAAAACCTTTAAAGCAAATCGATATAATACGGTTACATAAATTACAATACGACCTCTGTGGCTCAGTGGTAAGCGCGTTGGCGTTTAAGCCGGAGGTTGCGGATTCGAATCCCGTCAGGGAACAAATATATTTTCTGTGTTCCTGGGTCATGGATGTGTATTAAATATGTGTATTATATAATAAAAATCTTAAATATATGTATAGTATAAAAGTATTAAATATATTTCCGTTGTCTGGTACCCGTAACACAAGTTCTTCGAGAACTTACCATGGGACCAGATTGACGTGGTGTGAAAGCGTCCATAGATATAAAAAAAGCAATAATTATTTTCGATTACACTTTACCTTATTACTTATTCTTCATTAAAAGCGAAGAAGCCAAACAATAATTTGAGTCCATTAACTTTCTCCAATGTTTTATAACGGTGTTATAAAAATATGAAGTACCTTACATTCAAAGACATTATTGAATTTGTAACCATGAAAATAGGTATCGACGTTACGGGAAGTAAGGACGTAAATCACGTTTAAGGTTTTTAAGGGCCAAGGCTCTGACACGTTGGGAAAATCCGATGTATCCCTGACTTCGGGATCCTAGACTATACATTGAATTGTAATATGTTGCAGTCATTTAACTCACGTCACATTTATAACGAGCGTCTTAATATTTTATTCGAGGGATTTGTAATTAATAAAGAGAGATTGATGACAAAAGCATCATTATGATTGTTTACGTGCGAATTATTACTGAAAAGTAAGATAAAAATAAGCTTAGGATCCCATTCATCATCATCATCAGCTTCTATCCGTCTACTGCTGAGCAAAGACCATTACAAAAAATACAACTAAAGAGGTTTCAAGGGACACCCGGATGGAACGAAGTTCCTTTCCACTAATTTGTGAATAAATTGTAATAAAAAACAAAATAAAAGTACAAACACACACACACACACACACACACACACACGTGTGTGTGTGTGTGTGTGTGTGTGTGTGTGAGAGAGAGAGACAGACAGAGAAACACGCGCACGCCGCACGGCTTACAACTATGGCAAATAGTTTAGTTACAACTTTTCGTCTTATAATATAAAAAAAAAAAAAAAAAAAGCCTTTTATTTCCTACTAATTAATTTTACATATAATTTTTACATTAACTTATCTTTAAACGCTTAACTAATTAAAATTAATACCTACTTATTTTGTTTATGTCCTATATTATGTAGCTATTTACTGTTTTATTTACTAGTATTATTATACTTGTTTGACTATTTAAACGCTTAACTAATTGATCTTAATACCTACTACTTATTCTTATTTATTTTCTATATTATTTACCTATAACTATTTTATTTACTATTATTAATATACTGTATAATATTTACTACTAGATACTATTTACTATTATTATTAGCTAGTTTGGTTAGATTTTAGATACCTAAATAATATAATTTGTAGGAACCCTATTATTGAGTGAAGGCCTCCTCCAAAGATGCCCATTTGTCTCTATCCTGTGCAGTCTGTTTCCAGTTTGGGCTGGCTACTTTTTTGATCTCGTCGTCCCAGCGAGTCTGTGGTCTTCCTCGATTTCTTTTACCTGGAGGTCCATTCCAAAAAGTCACTTTTATTGTCCATCTTCGGTCTTTAAGCCTCGCGACATGGCCAGCCCATCTCCATTTAAGTTTTTGTGCGTATTTCAATGCATTTGTTGCTTTCGTTTTTGATCTTATTATTGTGTGTCGTATTTTGTATGATTTCTTTAGTTTAAGCATGTTGCGCTCCAGTCCTCTTTGACAGGTGGTAATTAGATTTTTTACTTTTGAAGTGAATTTCCAGGTCTGGCAGCCATAAGTCAAACTTGGAAGAAGGCTGGAATTCATAATTTTTGTTTTTATGGCAATAGGCAGGCCACTTTTAAAGATTTCCTTTAAACTCCAATATTTATTCCACGTTTGTTGTATTCTTCTTTTCACTTCTAGTTCGTTATTTTTCGGATCAAAACTAATTTGCTTACCTAGATAGATGTATGAATCTGTATATTCGAGTGGCACTTTATCTATTGTTAATATTCTTCTCCGCCAATTTGTCATTGCCATAGTCTTAGAGAGATTCATTTTCAGACCCACCTTGATACTAGCCGAATGTAAAGTTTCCATCATTTGTTGTAACTGGGTGCTGGATTCTGATAACAGCACTAGGTCATCTGCGAATCTTAAGTGACTTATGTATTCGTCCTTTATATATAGGCCTGACTTACTCCAATCTATCTTCCTGAAGATAGCCTCCAGAATGGCTATGAATATTATTGGAGATAAGGGGTCGCCTTGCCGTACGCCTCTTTCTATAGCAAAACTTGGTCCTAGAGTTTCTAGCTTAATTTTGCCCATGTTGTTTTTATATACGCTCTTTATTACTTGTATGTATACGTCTTCAACTCCCTGCTGTTTTAGGCTTTCCCATATACTTACATGTGTTACTGTATCGAATGCTTTTTGATAGTCAATAAACGCTATGTATAGCGGTCTTTGTTGTTCTTGGTACTTTTCAATGATTTGTTCAAGTGTGTGGATATGGTCCACTGTTGAGAAACCTTTCCTGAAGCCTGCTTGCTCTATTGGTTGTTTTAATTCCAATGTGCTACTGATTCTTTTATTTATAATGGCTGAGAAGAGTTTGTAGAGGCTCGGGAGTAAGCTTATTGGTCTGTAGTTGCCAATATCTTTCGGATCACCCTTTTTATAGATGAGTATGATGTCCGATTCAGACCATTGTATGGGCGTTTCAGTCCTTTGCAGTATTAAGTTAAATAGTTCCGCTAGTGGTCCGGCTAATGTTTTGTATGCTAGTCTTAATACTTCATTTGTTATGTTGTCCGATCCAGGGCTTTTTCCCAGTTTTAAGCTATTTATTGCTTCTTGGACTTCCATTTCGTCCACTGGTTTTATACTGATTTCGTCGTTATTTTCGTTGGTGTTTGAGATGTTATTATTTTGGATGTTATCACTGTATAACTTTTTATAGAAGTCTGTCGCCGCATTGATAATGGCAGTGCGCTTGCACAAAGTTCTGTTGTCTTTTCTTAATCCTTCTATCCAGGTCTTGTTCGTTCTAAGTTCCTTAAAGGCCTTCTTTGTGCTTCCTGTGTGTTGTAGATGTCTTTCTATAGTATCTTCTCTGTATTTAGCGTAATCTCTTTTTATGTATTTATTTGTTACTTTGTAGAGGGCGGAAAGCTCATATCTCATTGATCTCGATTTATTTATCCTTTCTTGTAGTTCTTTTCTTCTTTTCAGTAATAGAGCGGTGCGATCTGATAGTATTTTGTGGTGTCTATGTGGCTCTCTTCCCTTTTCTCGAGCTTTTTGCAAGTTTTGGCTAATAGCATTTCCTATTTTGTCGTGATAAGTTTGTATTGATGTATGTTCCAAGTTGTAAGAAGGGTAGGGTAGCATTGAAGTTAAGTTTTTGTTATATCTTACTACTTCGTCTTTGGTCTTTAGTTGAAAGTTGTTTTTGTTTGTAAATTTTGCTCTACTTTGTTTTTGTTTGGCTATTTTTAATGATGATCTAATTAATCGGTGGTCTGACGGATAGTTTAACTTCAAAAGGACTTCAAAGTTATTGAATAGTTTTGGTTGGTTGGATAGTATATAGTCGATCTCATTTTTGTGTTGTCCATTTGGGGATCGCCACGTCCATCTCCGGCTACGGTTTTTCTTGAAGCATGTATTGATGATAGTTAGATTGTGTTCACGTGCGTAGTCCACAAGTCTCTGTCCTCTATCGTTTCTTTCACCGTCCCCATGTTGATGCACTGTTAAGTATTCTCCTTCTTTAGGAGCACCTACCTTCGCATTAAAGTCGTCCATTAGTATAATATTCTTATGTGTTATTTCCATAGCTTTGTCGATAGTTTTATAAAATTCCTCTATTTCTTCTTCTTTTGCGGATTCGGTGGGTGCGTATACCTGTATAATGGATAACTTAAATTCATGAAGTTTTAAATTTAGCATTGCCACTCGTTCTGTTAGGCCGATGAAGCTTTCAATGTTGTTTTTAAGAGACTTCTTAATAATGAAGCCCACTCCAAATTTACCTGGTGTACTTCCAATGTAGCAGAATATTAAGTTATCATATTCCTCTATTTTATTACCAAGTCGTCTGATCTCTGAGATACCGATTACGTCATAATTTATTTTCTTTGTTGCTTCATTTAGCTCCAGCCAGCGTTCATGTGTAGGCCCTGACGTTGTAAGCTGCGATTTTTAATTGGGTTGTGTTTTTGTTTTGTCTGTTCACAATCTGTGTGGCTTTTTTGGAGGGTTTTGGTCGTAATCTTCCACGGTGACCAGCCGGGTTGGAAGATGTTTTGTGTTGTTTATTTTCTGTTGTTTGTTTAAGGTCAACGTGTGCGTGTAGGAGTAGGAGGAGGGGTTTAATTGCTATACGTTGCTTGTCTTGGCATCGTTTTTCTGCTCGGTTGTTGTATTGTTATTTTTGTTTACCAAGAAGTTAAGCATGCTCGGCTTTATGGCTCCATCAGATAAACTGTTTGACCTTTGTGGTTTTGAATGCTGCGTTCGGTTCTTTTTTTTTGGAGTTGTGTGTTGGTATGGTTTTTTGACTGAGGATCTGCGATTGGTGTGGTCTCTGGTGATATTGGGAGTGATCTTTTGTTATTTGTTTTTAATATAATCAGTTTATCATATTTTATTTTCACATTGTTGCCTTTTTCTATTTCTATTTTCGCCTGTTCTTGTAGCTCTCTGCGTTTTTTCAAAACTTGTAGCGGGTAGTCCTCTTTCACATAATATTGTGTGTCTTTTAATAACCCCTTTTGCTTCATAATATTTATTTTTATTCTTAGCGTTGAAAAGATAACAATAATTGGACGAGGTCTGTCTCCTTTTGTCCCAATTCGCCTTGTCTCTTGAATATCTCTGAGTTCTATATCGGTGCCGAAGTGATGTTTTATAAAGTTCACGATTTTATTTAGAAGGTTATCATCGTACGACGATTCATTCTCTTCAATGCCAAAAAATACTATATTTCGTTGTCTTGCTTGTTTTTCTAAAAAATATATTCTTTTCTCTTGGTTTTCTACCTTCTCGTTCAGTTTATCATGTTGATCCTGCAGTTTGAAATTTTTTTCATCTAATATTTTGTTGATATTCTGTGTGACCCGTTCTGTAACTTTGTCTGCACTTTTACGAATCTCAGATTTTTGTTCGTCTAGTTTTCTTCCATGATTATCGATTTATTGGTTTTGTTTTGGTACTACTAGAGATCTCTAGTGGTTGATTCGTGTACTACTTGGTGTATGTGCTACTTTGTGCGTGTGGCGCCCTCTCTTAATATTCCCTGGTATTGTTTACACTGTACCGTAGGCAGCTTGCTGGGTTCTGATATAGTGTAGGCTGTGTTGTAGGTGTAGTTCAACGTAGTTTGTACGTGACACTATAGATGGCGCGGCTTGATGTTCAAAATCGATGTGTCATGCAACATGCAATTTATTGCAAATCTTTTTTTTACTATGAGGTTATGTTCAGAGTTGGAATTACTTCTGTATGTTATAATGGGTAATGATATAAATCAGAGTAATAATTACACATTTTTGCACTGATTTGTTTCTGTTTCACTTCAAAAAAGGTTCTTGAAAACACTAAGCACACACGAAGTTTTGTCCGTAGGTTCTTTCGTGTTTTAGTTGATATTTTAGCACTTTGGTGAAACTGTCTTCCATATATGTTTTTCTGCACTTAGTTTAAAGTCATTTGAAAACGATCAATGATTATAAAACACTTTATTTAATTTTTATTTAATTTTTAAACACTTTATATTTACGCAGCTGATCTTAGCCGTGGCATAGGTGGCGCCCCTCTCCTTACAACTACGGCTTACAACTATGGCAAATAGTTTAGTTACAACTTTTCGTCTTATAATATAATGTCAGTCTAAAGGCACAGTTAGCACTTTCTGTGTTGATAGGATAGAGTACTTTCGAATGACTTTGTAAGGTCAGGATGTCGGACACCTCAGTTCTTCTTAATATGACGTCGGACACGTCAAAACACAAATATCGAATAGGCCGTCTCAATATCTGTGCATAGAAATCATATTTCACCACGATAAAATTCGTAAAAGTGATTTGTGTATTTAGTGAAATTTCGGTAAACAACAAAATTTGTTGATTCATATTGTTTAAGCTTTTTAAATGAAATGAATGAAATTTTTATTGAAGTACCTAAGAAAATATTGGTTGTCTGTAAAGTTGGTTTACGGACGATAGTTTTACGTGATAACGTCATAAAGAAACATTGATGAAAAATTAATTACCTTCTGTAGCGTTGTTTTGAGTTGAGTGAACAACATGAAATTAGACTGAAAATTATGGAGGAAATCAATTACATCTTATTAAATTGTAGAAATAAACACAAAAACACAAAACACGTTGTCGCATATTAACTTTGTTATAAATAATGGTTTCCAAGCCAACGCTTGGGTCTGTCAGCCAGCGGAACGGGATGCTTTTTCGTGCGCGCTGCTGGTGTTCATCAATTTATAAGACGTTATCACGTCAAAAGGAAGAAGAAATAAAGAATATAAATAAGAATTTTTAGCGCTAAGATTTGGGAACGCTAGTTTTCTTCACACATAATAAGAAGAAGCAACAAAATATATAAGTAAATTTTTAAAGTTCAAACTCCAAAGAATGCGTATTAAATAAATTAAAATAAAATATTATTTGTTTCAAATCTCTCTTTTACAGCGGTCAAAATGATTTTGGTTAAGCTTGAATTTAAATATAACTTAATACAAACACCTCCAAGATCGGGATTATCCCACCACTCCTAACTCAAAAGAAGTTACAAATTATCCTTTGATGTGATTTCTGAAAGCCGCTGGGTATCCAGTGGGTAAGTTAATATGACCAAGGCACTTGTAATAATAGAAAGTTTTTTTTAAATGACATAAGAAGGCAACCGAGCAGTCGGAACCTTATGGTGACTACCGACGCCCATGATAGACATCCGCACAACCAATTGTATAATACTAGGAACAAGTATCAAATGGAATTGACATTCGCGTATACCCGAAACGGACATTCATAATAACAAGTCTACTTATTTTCTTGGAATAAGTGTATTTAAAATAATAAAAAAAACTGGAAAAGGTTAATAGATAACTATAAGCATTAGCCTTACCCAAACATTTATTGTAATTTTAGACAGCTACATTTTTCCGGATTATCGAAAATATGTATTGAGTAATAACAAACCGCTAAAAAAAAGAAGGCTATAAACGTCCTCTTAATATGTATGTTGTATAGTACTTAGCCTTTTAGGATAGCAATAAACATATTATTTGTTTTTATTGTGTTTATTTCGAAGATTCCAGTCACCCTTTTTATATAATACCACATGATTTGGGTAATCTGACTATAACAAAAACTGCTATCACCATATTTTATAAACCGACCAAATTAAAAAGTAGTACAAAATGGCGGACATATTTAACAAACTGTTCGCGAGTCATTCGAGAGTCGATTTTTTTTTGTTTGACTCTTTGTTTGTTGGGCACAACAATGATGTGCCCAACAAACAAAGAGTGATATTCTGACAAAGACAAAAGAAAGTGTCTATGTCTCTGTTCCTCTTGGAGTTTTTCGTATGTTGTTATCTCGTTCCAATACGGTATTATTATTAGCTTGTCAAATCTATTGATACTTGATCTCAGGTATAATATGATAAATATTACATAAAGTATAAAATATACTCTATGTAAAACTCGATGAATATACTCTATAATCTCACTAGAAAAATATATTAAGAATAGCGCAGTCTGACATCGATATTTTATTTAAAAGGAAGCAGAATATTAAGTTATTTCCCAGTGGAAGCGGTGTGTATTTCTAAACAATATGAAAGTTTTTTCAGGTGTATAGACTTCAACACGTGATTTATTTCAAAACTGTACAGATGCAGCAAAATGTATGAGAAATAAGAATATACTTCTTCACGCATGCAGCACACGTGCCATAAAGCCCAATTATTTCTAGCCTAAGTGATGAGAAACACTGGAGATTTTTTAGTGTGTGTAGTATAGGCCAACCAGCCATCAACGAGCCATCCGATCGTGATCAAAGTAGTCTATAATTATTAACAACTATCTATACTAATATTATAAAGCTGAAGAGTTTGTTTGAACGCGCTAATATCAGGAACTACTGGTCCGATTTGAAAAATTATTTCAGTGTTAGATAGCCCATTTATCGAGGAAGGCTTCAGGATATATAACATCACGCTGTGACTTATAGGAGTTAAGTAACGCGGACGAAGCTGCAGGCAACAGCTAGTCTGTAATAAACAAGCTCCCTCGGATATATCCGAGGCGTTTTTTATAAGAGGGGGAAATTGGACAGTCGTTTCACCTGATGGTAAATAACAAGCGACATCCATAGACACCCGCTACATTATTAGCAGGTTCGTTCCGGCCTTTCAAATATGAGTATGCTCTTTTCTTGAAATTCACTCAGTCGTATTGGTTCGGAAATGCTGTAAGTGACAGCTGATTCAAATAGTGGTCGTGCGAGACAGGAAATGCCGTAAAAGGATGGCCAGTCTTGGTACAGTAATTACACTGCATGTCCTGTCGTTTTCTCCGAAACACGACAAATTGTTTCATGGGAATGCGGTACGTGACGGGAATGAGCGTTTTCCTGCCACTGCGCCGGTAAAATGTTAATTAACTAGATAGGATTTCTTATAAAACAATTTTACTTGTGATATCCAATATCCTTCCAATAATTACCTATAGCGCTTCCTTATGCGTGTGTTGTCATGTTTTGACGTTCATACTATATACCTAATTTGTTTTTTTTATAGCATAGGAGGTCAAACGAGCAGTCGAAGCCTTTTGGCGACTATCGACGCCCATACACATTCGCCTAACCGGATATTATACAGATGTGATGCCCTCCTTTTCCTTATGCCACTGGAAACTCACAAACCGCACGAAACGCGACAGCATAGCTGTCACTTGACGCCGTTGTTATGTGAGTGAGAGGTGCAACCCCGGTCGTGCCGGCACAATTTGTCTGCTGAAAGCAGCATGGCACTACCTTTTACAAAATTAAGCTGAAAGTCCTGTTTAAAATATCATACAGTAAACTTTATTATTTTTAAATGGATAAAGTCAGGCCACATGTTTAGTATACCAGTGTTATATTAAATGAGCGTGCAACCTAAAACATGAACCAGGAAGCCTTGGAAAGGTTTAATTATCCTGAAATCATTAAAGTTGCTGGCGCCGATTGCGAAAATACGAAAATTAGGGAGTCAAAAGTTAATTGCGAGTGAAATTGGTGTTTTAAAATAATCACGATGAAGGGTGGGATAAATGTTATTGTAAATTGAAATCATGTTTAAGAAAAACAACTGTTTTTCACTGTGGTGACTAATTAACCTCATCATCATCATTATTTGCTTTGAGATATCAAATTTTTGTTACATAAATGAATTGTTTTTTTATGCCAACCTAGCAGTTGCAGCCTTATGGTCACTACCAACGCCTAGACATCAGCACAACCAGAGATTATGCAGATGCGTTGTCATCCTTTTCCCTATCCCCACAATGGGCCACCGGAATCCCACAAACCGCACGTAACTCCGGTGTTATGTGAGCCAGAGGTCCCGGGCGTGCAGGCCCAATTTGGCTGCAAAGCTGTATGGCACTACCTCTTACAAGATTCAATTGATGAAATGGACACATAACGATTGATATTACCATCATAAATTATCATCATCATCAGCCTCTATCCAGCCACTTCTGAACATATAATTGTTCCGGAGGGGCTCTTTGTACCCCTTCTATAAGAAGAGGGACAAAAGAGCAAGGGGCGAGGACAGGAACCTCACGCCATTGTACTGTCCCGACATTGGAAGGATTTGTTCTATGGTGCGGGACAAACCCTCTGTGAAGGTGGCGTCGGTTCCTTGGGGGACTGACTAGCCATCGAGATGCCCTGTTTGCTCATTAGATCCGGGGCACCTCACCAAAGGCGACATTGGTGGCCCTCGCAGGGTTTTAGTGGGTAGAGCTGCGTCCACTAACCAGCTTTCGGGCGCAGCGAGTTCCATATACCCGCGTGAGGAGACCCACTTCCCCGCGGGATGCTTCAGAGCATTTCCCGGCGTTAAAGAAAAAAAGACCGTGAAGTACTTAAGAATAACGTATATTGAGACTTAGTCAGAAACAAATTACGATACAACGAGATACTTAACGTCTTCCCAGCATCGAGTCATCTGGCTAAAATCTGAAGTCTTGTGCTAGAAATAAGTTCACATTATGACTTACTATTGCAGCAAAACGTCGTGGAAACAAGGTACAAAATAGTAACACCAATGTTTCTTCTCTTCTGCGTCAAAGGATCTTCTGCGTGAAATATATACACGTTTATAACAACCATCATCAATGGCCTTATAATATAAATTATATCGTCAATAAATTCTTCTACATAACATACTCTATAGCGGTAATATAAACTAGCCACATGGATGAAGATGACACAACCGACGCCAGGAGGCCGTGTGGTTGCAGACTGCACGGTTGGCGGGGGGCAACCCTGCACTTTTATAAACTAAAAGTGAGCCAAATGGGCTCACACTAATCCGATGTAGCATTAGGGCCTTCGGGCCGTTAGCATAGATCGATCCGAAAAAAAAAAGGATGATAATAATGATTATAATGATTGAAGCGTTGATTACACATATATATGTCTGATTACTTCGTGCCTTCAGCCAATCAGCCAGATCCAAAGACACCCAATCCTTACATTCTACGTATAACGTCAAAAAAGTTGGAGGTCTTACATCATTGGTCCAATAAACTTTATTGCGCATTTTTTCTATTCATCCTCGATATGCCATACTATTGAACGAATGATGTATATTAAGGAATTTCCCTCTTTAAAATGAAGGTTTTAGCTTTAAATACAAAAAAGAATTTTGATGAAAGAAATTTTGACTTGATTGTTGAAATATTATCACTATTAGAAAGTGAGTAGTTTTTTTTATGTTACTTGGATAGGCAAACTGGCAGACGCGCCACCTGATGGTAAGTGGTCAACGTCGCCCATGAACATAAACTAGTTTACCTGGAACGAGCCCAGGCAACTCATTTATGTGTTGCCTATCCTGAGACATAAGATGTTAAGTCTCGGTGCCAGTAATTACTGCCTGTCTTGCCCTTCTCTCCGAAACACAGCAAAGCTGTTTGACGGGAGAAACAAGCAAGATGGTGGTACCCATGCAGCCGGGAGCGCGGCACAGCGCTTCCCTCCCACCGGTAAAGTATTAAGTAGCACAAATTCTACTGCCTGCCCGTTTCAAAATACATCAAAGCTGCTTCTTGGGACAATTAAACTGGATGGTGTCTATGTACGGGACTCCTACCGGTAATGATAGGAAGATGAAATGATGAGAATGGGAAATTACTATCATTATCATTTTTAGTATATATTTCCTACCTTAAGCAATATAATAATAATACATTTAGAGGCGCATCTTATTCAGACACTATCACTTTTTTACCACGCGGGGGAGGGGGGACTCCCCACCCGAAAGATGGTAAGGTGGACGCGGCTCCACCCACTAAAACGCGGCGATTGCCACGAATGCCGCCTTTGGTGAGGTGCCCCGGATCTGTTGAGCAATAGGGTGAATAAACGTTTTATTATTATTATTATATATCGCTACGTATATAATAATAATATATATAATGATAATGTTGAAGAAAATTACAACGGTGAAAAAGGAAATGAAGGTGAAAAATAAGTCACTGAAAATAATAATTCAAACAAAAGTGATATAATGATTTTAAACTCCACAAACTGCGGTTTGTTCCGCATAATTCATTTATGCTAGTTCTAAAATATGGCTCTGAATATTCGGTCAGTAAAAGGA
The DNA here is from genome assembly GCA_963853865.1 of Helleia helle. Lineage (NCBI taxonomy): Eukaryota > Metazoa > Arthropoda > Insecta > Lepidoptera > Lycaenidae > Helleia > Helleia helle. Next base: position 5,912,930 of record OY971423.1, on the reverse strand, counting down.
GAAATGTCAAAACGGGAAGATTGATGACAGTTCGCGAAGTGGCCACTGACTATGAATTTATCATTGTTAACTGCTGTTGGAGAAGGGAGGTGTTTAGAAACTTAGATGTTGATTCGCACACATGATCATCTCGTTTATGGTCTATATAGCTTACCGGTGGTAGAACTGCACTGTACCTTTTTTTCTTTTCTTTTGCGCCGGGAAATACTCTTAGGCATCTCACGGGGGAGGGGGAACTCCCCGGGTGGGTATATGGGACTTACTGCGAAAGATGGTAAGGTGGACGCAGATCTATCTACCCACCAAAAACCGGCGAGTGCCACCAATGCCGCCTATGGTGAGGTGCCTTGGATCTGTTGAACAACAGGTCACCTCGACGGCTGGTAAGTCCTCCAAAGGAACCGACGCCAACTCCATAGAGGGGTTGTCCCGCACCTCATAACAACCCCTCCCAACGTCGGGATGGTACAATGGGGTGAGGTTCCCATCCTCGCCCCTTGTCACCCCCCGTTATTTTGTCCCCTCTTATAAGTGGGTTAAAGAGCAGCTCATTGAAAATAATGACACGTTGAAAGCGAATGTAAATCTTAATTACCGGCAGCGTAATTACCGGCGCTAAGACTTACCATAATATTGCGTCACGGCATATGAATGGGTCAAGTCCTAGGTGAACTCGTGTATGATGACTACTTATTATTCGGCGTCTTTTCTACCAATCACCTATCAAACTAAAACAAAAAAATGCTGGAAAAATCTGTTTAGCACACTAAAGTCAAAACATTTTTTTCTTTTTTTTTCATCGACATTCTGTGGGATGTTACATTAAGTGCGATGAGCTTTTCATGAAAAGATTATATTTTTAAATGATACCTCGATAAAAAAGAAAATTTTACTAAGGCAATCTGTCTTACTGTCATTTGAAAAAAGATAACGCCTATAGAAGATTTAGATAACCCCATTTTTTGTAACCTAATCCAAACTTAGAAACCTTCAACATACCGTAACTAGAGAGGCTATTGTGGAGGCAATTTGAATTAAATGATATATTTATACCATCGGCTTAGATAGAAATTAAAAAATAACATTTGAACAAATTGAAGGCTTTTACTCATTCAAATTCATCACGTGAATGTTTGGTTTGTATTAAGCTCGCCGCTACAAAGATACGTAGCGGCATTTACGGCGCGTAGCACGTAGACATAATTATTAGGAATATTTTCAATGGGTAGTAGTATAATAAATTCTTATGCTACTAGTAGTTAGAAACTCTAATTTAAGTGGAGACAATATTTGTTTTGTAAACAGAATGTATAAGATAGAGTTTGTAATTTTATTTAATGCCCAAAATAGATAAAACGTTTGACGAATACCTAATAATGTAGTAAATACAAAAGTTACTAAATAGAGAGAAATATTATACATTGTACATATAAATTTCATTAAAAAATCTGGAACTTATATTGTAAAATTTATTGCAATATTTAATCAATCAATAATATTATTTACCTATAATTAGTAAGCACTAAAAAAACTCTATTTCAAATCACAGAGACTTAAACTACAAAATAAACATTATGTTAGTTTATCCGTGTGATAGAGCGGAGCCTGTACTAGGAAACCCTGTGTTACAGGCCCCACCCTCGAACCACAATAAACAAATATTTTTTTCTTAGAAATCTTATAAATAATAACTATAAAGTTTAGATAATATAAATAAAATATAAATATATAGATATAAAAAAGACGTATTATTAGACAAAAGAAACAGTTTAAATTAAAATACGTGCAAGAAATCTGCAACGAAAACAACAGAGTAAAGTAAAACTTATTTGTCGGACAATGTTAAGTTAAGAATGTTTTAAACGATTGTACTTGCGCTCCGGCTGACTTAACTGAGATTTATGTAATCGTATTAAATAAAGTTTAAATTTCACAGTTAGAGGTAACTTAATTTATTTGAATTAATTAATAGTAAAATTATTCCTTAAAATATCTGGTATAATTCGTAAAACGGAGTCACTACTCCGCGGGATGCCTTAGAGCATTTCCTGGCATGAAAAAAAAACCGTCAAGGTGCCCTGTTGCTCAACAGATCTGGAACACCTAACCAAAGACGGCATTGGTGGCACTCGCCGGGTTTTAGTGGGTAGAGCTGCGTTCACCTTACCATCTTTCGGGCGCTGCGAGTCCCACATACCCTCCTGGGGAGTTTTCTCTCCTCCGCGGGATGTCTAAGATCATTTTCCGGCGTAAAGAAAAAAATACTAGCTACTTCTCAGCCTGTCCTTCTAATTTTTATTTGTATCAAATATATCAGACTCAATTTATTTTGCACTAGCTGTTGCCCGCAGCTTCGCCCGCGTTAACTTACTCAACTTAACTACTGTTAGTCACAACGTGATGTTATAAAGCCTATAGCCTTTTTCTATAAATGGGCTATCTAAAATTAAAAGATTTGTTCAAATAGGACCAGTAGTTCCTGAGATTAGCGCGTTCGAACAAACGAACTCTTTAGCTTTATAATATAAGTATAGATTTAAATGATTAATATAGATTTAGAAGTAATATTTTTGTATATTTAATTGAGCTTGCGGCTCTTTTGGCAAGATTTTGAAGCTCTCAATAAACGTTTCACCGCTTAAGCCTGATAAATGTGACAAAGCATTTTCATGCAGCGTCGCTCCTAAATAGAAAATATAGAAGATTGGATACACGAATTGAAATGTACCTATTTTATATAGTTGGAACATCGTATTAAATAGTCACCTACATTTAATAGCTTAGACTTTAGAGTATACATAATTTTAATAGGTATTAGTTGAGGTATGAATTTGTAACCGGAACCGGAACAACGGGTAGGCGGAAGTAGGTACAACAAGTCGAAGTCGATCCAGTGATTGCTGTTAATGGTTGCAGAATCGATAGAGTAACAGAAGCTCGTGATTTGGGGCTTCTAATGGATAAAAATCTGCGATTCGAAAAACATATTTCAAAGTTAGTGCGTAACTCTTTCTTACAGTCGAAAGTTTTGTATCGTATTAGGAACTCACTGAGTGAAGAACTACGTATTACACTATGTCAAGTTTTAGTCCTCTTTCAATTTAATTACGGTATATATTAGCAATTCGAGCCTGGTATATACCGGGTGTATTTGGAACGCTTGCGACGATTAAACCCTAATAATATAATATTTATATACTATATAATGCATATAACCATTTATCTCGGAAACGTTTTGTAAGAAAATTTTATTACTTGTGTATTTTGCAAACCCGCAATGTACATACACACTATGCTAACCGCGAGACGAGCGACTAGCGGGCGCACTGAAGACGCGCGCGGTGCGGGAGTTCGTTCACCTCGTGCATGCGTCGAACGCTATCAGCTGATTCAGGCCGCTAGCCGGCGTGAACCATAAACCAATTACATTGCTGTTTTTTTTCAAAAAAACATTATTTTAAAGCATTATCATCAAATTCCTGTACCATTATGTTTACTAAACCGGATTATACAAAAAAAAATCAAGAGAGGTGTAAAGGGACACCCGGATGGAGTTCGTTTCGATTAATTAGTGAAGGAATTGTAATAAAAAAAAGAAAAAAAAAATGTACGTATACATACACACACGCACACACGCATATGTGTGTGTTTGTTTAAAACAAACAAGTGGCGCTGCGATCTCCAATACGCGAAGCGGGCGCGGCCGGCACTATACATACCTACATATGCGATATACTCGCAAAAAGTGTCGTTACAACATTTCGTGAGAATTTTTTCCGTCTAGCCCCCTTTCACAACGCGCGAGATCCTTAAGGATACCACATTATTTAGTAATTTTGTATTGTCTGTGTACTGAAATAAGTTAGTGAAATTCGTTCTCAAGTATCCCAAAAGTTTGGAGACGTCGAAGTCTAATGGAATTTGCTTCATTGAAATAATATCGAAATTATTCCTTTATAGTATTATCATTTTCGAAGTGGGTCAAACTTTAACTGGCTGTCTCAAAGATGAATCAGCTTCATTTGACTCAACATCGCAGTTTCAGTCTCCGACACGACTATAAATCTTACTAAATTAAGAACACGCCTTTGAGAAGTTTGTCGTCGTGCTTCAACTATCATCCCTGTTACATCATTCTGCTAGATTGTATTCGCATTTTGTATTTTTACAGTTTTGCATTGACTGAATGCGTGATAAGTCAATTGTTTGTCTGTCTGTCTATAAAATTACCATCTTCTTAGAAATTATAAACTACACCAATTTTGTATTCAAACTACTTGTTTTAAAGACCATTCTGCTTTGCATCCGAACTGGGCCGGCACAACCGGGATACCTTTTGCTCACATAATACCGGCGTAAAGTGACGGCTATTCTGTCACGTTTCTTGCAGTTTGTGAGTTAGAAGGTGGGCCATTGGTGGGGATAGGGAAAAGGTAGGCAACGCATCTACATAATCTCCGGTTGTGAGGATGTGTTTGGGCGTCGGTAGTCGCCAAATAGCTTCCTATGCTATAAAAAAAAAAACTTGTGGAAAGGATGCGCTGTGCCATTCACATGGGTATTACCATCCAGCTTGTTTCATTCGGTTTGAAAAGAAAGGCTTTTTATTTTTGCGTAAAACAGTTTTGCTACGTTTCGGAAACAGACACACCAAACTGAAACTCAAATTATTTTTTCATCAAACCCATACGTGTGGGGTATCTATGAATAGGTCTTTAAAAATGATATTTAGGTTTCTAATAATTTTTTTTTCTAAACTGAATAGTTTGCGCGAGAGACACTTCCAAAGTGGTAATATGTGTGTGTCCCACTGTAACTTCTAAAATAAGAGAATGATAAAACTAAGAAAAATATTTGATGTACATTATGCAAACTTCCACCGAAAATTGGTTGAAGGAAATCTAGTGAGTAGTTTTTTTTTAATACGTCATAAATCGTAAACCGCAATTTACCTTTCATTTAATAAACTGAAGTATAAAAAAAAACATTTAATTCCATAAACACAAACCTTATTCTTTGTTAAAGTATCTAATGTTGTATATTATGTAATGGCACGGAACTCTTCGTGCGATAGTTCAACTAGAACTTGGCCGGTTTTCTCGCAGTGTACGAAATAGAAATCTTATTTTTGTAAGTAATCCTTGTTTATGACTGAGGCATAACATAAATATAGTGATCACTCTGCATTACGTTTCATTTTTTTTTCACCCATCAACTTTTGTCAAAACGAAGTCTGTCGTGGTAGCTAGAAGGTGACTAGCTACCTTCTAGCTACCACGACTGACACTACATAATAAATGTAATTTATTTATATATTAGAAACACATCTAACTTAACTCATAGTACAGCGCCAAATCTTTTAAGGCACGCCCAAACCATGAAGTGCAATCGAAAAGTTTCTCTACGCTTGGGCAGAGACTAGAGAAAAATAGACATGGCACAAATACTACTACTGAAAAACTATCAGAAGAAATATATATATATATATACATTTTGTGTGTTTAGAAATTATAGATATAGATATATAAGCTAAAATTAATGACTTCAAATAAAAAGGTTATGTTACATAATAAAATTCAGCTTATCTATATCGAGCTATTATATATTTCCATTTTAACTATAAATCCAGTCTTTCTCTTTACTTTTTTAATATATCAGAACACAATATATTTATCCACATTGGATTTGGATTTCAAACATTTTATCTCATGTAAAACTAGCGATCCGTCCCGGCTTTGCACGGGTAAACAATTTATATCCTTTTACTCGCTAATAATGTGGTTTTCTAAAGGTATAGGATTTTTTCAAATCAGTCTAGTAGTTTCGGAGCCTATTCATTGTAAACAAACAAACAGTCAAATCTTTCCTCTTCATAATATTAATATAGACAAGATTGATACTAATTAATGTAAGCTTTTTAATATTCTATCTAAGTTTTTTTTTTTTTTAATTATTATTATTAATATACCCCACCATGATTCAGGCCTTTACGTGGCGGTGGGGCTCAGTAGCCTAGGGTGAGCCCGACACCTTGGGCGAAGCTAATTGAGCCGAGGGGGCTCTTTGTACTCCTCTTATAAGAAGAGGGGACAAAAGAGCAGGGGCAAGGGGTGAGGATGGGAATCTCACCCCATTGTACTGTCCCGACGTTGGGAGGCCGTGCCCTGTTAGCTTAACAGATCCGGGGCACCTCACCAAGGCGGCATTGGTGGCACTCGCCGGGTTTTAGTGGGTAGAGCTGCGTCCATTTACCATCTTTCGGGCGCAGCAAGTCCCACATACCCACCTGGGGAGACCCACTCCCCAGGCGGGATGCCTCAGAGCATTTCCCGGCGTAAAAGGAAAAAAAATCAAAGTAATATAAACATACAATAAGCATTTAATATAAAACATGCCATGTCTAGTGCATTACATTTCTATGGTCGGAACAATTTCAAAGTATTTAGTCGATGAGCCATGTAACAAAGATTGCACGGATTTGGCGCAGGATATTGAAACTGGCGATAATTGTTCAGATTCACTAACGACAGGAAATCGAACTAACATAATGGACTTTCCATCAGCGTCTAGATTAATGATGTGATTAGTACGCTAGATAGTTTGGAAATTCTGTGCTTGGGTGCTTATATGATAATAATAATAATAATAATACCTATGGACGCTTTCACACCACGTCAATCTGGTCCCGTGGTAAGTTCTTGAAGAACTTGTGTTACGGGTACCAGACAGTGGAAATATATTTAATACTTTTATACTATACATATTATATTTAAGATTTTTAATATATAATACACATCCATGACCCAGGAACACAGAAAATATTTTTGTTCCCTGGCAGGATTCGAACCCGCAACCTCCGGCTTGAGCGCCAACGTTCATGGGCGACGTCGACCGTTTAACATCAGGTGGCACGTTTGCCAGTTTGCTTATCCAAGTAACATAAAAAAGGACCAGATTGACGTGTTGTAATACCATAGATATTATTATTATTATTACTAACCCCGGCATTTCATTGATCTTGTGCCAAGATGTGTGATGGTAAGTTTCGGTGCCAGTAGTTACATTACTTGCTCTGCCATTTCCAGAAATACAGCAAAGCTATTTTCATGGAAGAAATAAGCTTCATATAATATGATGGTACAACATACAGACTGGCGCGGTACAGCGTACCCCTCCTACCGGTAATACTTTAACGGATGGCGTCATGGTATCGAATTACAGGTGATTAGTTGGGAGTTCGTACATCCATAATCTACACTTGAGTTATTATTATCCCAGTTATCGTTTCGTCTATACTAAATATAATATTATAAAATATGTGAAAGTTAGTTTATTTGTTACGCTTTCACGCGAAAACTACTGTAAATTTCTCTTTTATTCGTTAGGTTAGTTTTCTCCTTAGGGATCACAATATAACCACACTTCACTTCAAATAAGGTTTTATTCTTCTACTTATTAACAACAGCAGTTTTTATAGGTTTTTAAAACAATTCTTTCAACACTTCTAAATCACTTGAACACTGTTCTTGTTCTATTAAGAATCGACTAGCTCTGTAGCTCAAGTAAGACTACTTCATTTTATTCTAAAACTATTAAAGTAATCTCGGTATGGTTTCTCAATTGACCAATCCACACGATATTATAACAAAGACCGGAAATCAAATTGTATCTCTAGGTTAATAAAATATTTTATAATAATTAGCGGGATTTTATTCCACAAACCGGAAGTCAAGCTTGAGCTATTAGTACAAAGTCAACAATATTTTATGAACTTATTTTACTTCATATTTTATAATAAAATGCAAAATATACATCTTTTAAATATTATAATATTCATAATTATTGATTTGTAAATATTGATGATTTTTATAGAAGCTAACACAATTTACAAGATTAAATAAAAAAAAGACCGGAAGTAAAACTTGAACTATTAGGCTGATACAAAATCAAATATACTCCTATATTACAAAGTTAACAATATTTCATGAACTTATTTTACTACCTATTTTATAATAAAATGCTAAATATACATCTTTTACATATTATAATATTCATAATTGATTCGTAAATAATGCTGATTTTTATAGAAGCTAACAACTCGTCCATCCTGATAATTTTCGCGTCCTCGCGAATGATAAGTAATTTGGATACTATTCAAAATTTACAATATTTCTATCAATTGTTTTATCAATAACTTTATTTTAAATTATTTAACACTTAGCTATAACCCCAGTTTTACATTAAATAACATAATATCTAGATCAATAATGTATATAATGTCATTTACTCTTAATAGCTTACCAAATTCATTATATTGTGCACTTTGCAATTACAATAATTATCACTCGTAAGATGTAATGTGCACGTTGCACTTTATGTTCGCTCATAGCAGACTTATGTGCACTTTGCACTTCATGTTATCTACACTAACGCTCATAGCAGGGTAGCATTATTAACATTGAGCCTTATCTCGTCTACACTCACGCTCATAGCAGTGTAGGAATTAGTTTATCCAAACGCCTACACTCACGCTCATAGCAGTGTAGGATTATTAACATTTAGCCTTATCTCGTCTACACTCACGCTCATAGCAGTGTAGGAATTAGTTTATCCAGACGCCTACACTCACGCTCATAGCAGCGTAGGATATGCCACTTCCAGACGTCTGCACTCACGCTCATAGCACTTATAGACGTCTATACACATGATCAAAGCAATTTAGGGTTACAATGCATGTACTAACGATGAAATTCACAATTATATTATTCAACGAAACTTTAGTTTACAATCATTGTAGGTACTTAATTTTTATAAAAATATTCGAATCATATTACATTCGTTTTAATCTTCTACGTGAAAAACAATCATCGTAGATTTAATTATATTTAATTATTTCGTAATTATTTCTAAACACAAATTATCATAAGGAAAAGATGGTACGTGCAACTCACAATTTATTTTCTGCAATAGTCAGTCATCGGTATCATCACTAGTAGACGATTCACTATCTACTTTTTCGAAACAGAGCCAAGGATAAATTTTGTCAATAGAAAATATGCCTTTGTACTTTGAAGCCCCTTTTTTTGTAATTGGTGTATCTTCTACCTCATACCTATCATGATCTAAAACTTTGGTTACTCTGTATGGACCTGAACATTTCGGCAATAATTTCCTGCTTTTACCTGTAGTATGAGTAGGTTTTTCAATTCTCACTAAATCCCCCACGTTAAATTTTAATGACCTTTTTCTTTTTTTATCAAACCTATTCTTTTGTTGCTCTTGCGACTGTTTCGTATAGCTATCTACCTCATCTCTTATCTTTAGTAATCGTCTATCATTGTCGGTATCTGACTCATCATGGTCAGAAGTGTTATCAATTATGTCATCATGAATATCTGAAACTAGCCTACCTTCACTGATTCCCGTAAGTCTTAACCCGAACAAGACTTGAGATGGAGTTTTCCCCGTACCTTTGTTAACTGTATTGTTTAACCCCCATTGTACCTGAGATAAACTATCATCCCAAAGTCTTTCATCTTTACCGTGATTTTGTGACGCTAATGAGTCCAAAATTGTTCTATTATATCGCTCTACTTGACCATTCGCCCTAGGTGAAGCAACAGCATTCTTTATGTGATGAACTCCTAGTTCAGAGACAAAATTTTTGAACTTTGAACTTGTAAATGACGTTCCCCTATCACTAATAAGTCGCTTTGGTAAACCAAATGTCCCAAAATAGTCCCTAAGTACTGCGATAGTGGAAGTAGATTTAGTATTTTTGACTGCCTTTAAAATAATAAATTTCGTGAAAGAATCTACGATTACCAAAATATAACAATTCTTTCTTTTTGATTTAACGAAAGGCCCCACGTGGTCAACATGAATGGTGTGAAAGGGAGCTTTTTCCTTAGGTATAGGATGTAGAAAACCCTGTTTCTTTCCCGACGGTAATTTATTATGAGCACATTCTAAACAGGAATTTACATACTTTTATACAAACTTTCTCATTCGGGGAAACCAATAGTGTTGTTTTATTTTATCTAATGTTTTATCAAACGCGAAATGACCTATGGCATCGTGGTTCTTTTGAAGTATCTGCCATCTACAACCCTTTGGCACCACCCATCTTAATCCGTCCTCAGTCACTTTAAACACCCTATCACGCTTAAGGACAAAGTTTTTACGTATCTCTAAATAATCATCAAACTCTTTATCAGAAAGGATTCTTTTTATGCGTTGTATTTCAGAGTCCTCTGACTGTACTGTCGTTAACCAATCATTTGTTATAGTCATAACTTCAAAATTGTCAATAGCCTGAATTATTCCTGCATTTTCCATCATTGGGTTTCTACTCAATGCATCAACGTGGATCATGCCTTTCCCAGATTTGTATACAACGTTGCAGTCGTACTCTTGTATCAAACTCCACCATCGCGCAACTCTCGGTATCATATCACGTTTTAAAAATGTTGCCCTTAATGAGTTACAGTCGGTTACAATGGTGAAGCTTAATCCAAGTACGTACGCTCTGAATTTTACTAGAGCGGCAATGACTGCAAGAGTTTCCAACTCATACGATGAAAAATGGGACTCTTCAGGTGAAGTCTGTCTACTGTAATATGCTACTGGCTTATACACTCCGTCAATTTGTTTTTGTAATAATACAGAGCCTATACCATGTTTGCTCGCGTCCGTATGTATTTGTGTCTCTAGTTTGGGGTTATACAAGGCTAGTACTGGTCTTGACACAAGTGCATTTTTCAATTTTTCGAATGCGTCTTCTTGGATTTGTGACCAAACCCAAACAGCATTCTTCTTTAATAACCTCGTGAGAGGACGAGCTATTTCACCGAAACCTTTTATAAAACGTCAAAAAAAACTAGCCAAACCAATAAATTGGCGTACATTGTGGAAATCTTTAGGCTTAGGAAAGTTTTTTATAGATTCTATTTTCTTAATGCCCGGTCTTACACCCTTAACAGAAATTTCGAAACCCAAATAGTCAACATGATTTTGAAAAAAATAACATTTTTGTGGTTTCAAAGTTAAGCCTGCCTCTCGTAATTTTTGAAGTACCATCTGTAACCTTTCAATACCTTCCTCGAATGATCTACTTGGTACCAAAACGTCATCCATATAGGCCAAAGCAATATTATAGCGTAGATTTCCCAGGACCAGATTGATAGTTCGCTGAAAAACAGCTGGGGCATTTGCTAGCCCGAATGGCATCCTATTAAACTCGAATTGCCCATGGGGTGTGACAAAAGAACTTTTATTCCTACTTTCCTCGCTTAACGGGATCTGGTAGTACCCAGAAGCCAAGTCTAGAGCACAAAAATATTTATTTCCCGCCAAACGATCAATCTGATCCTCAATGCGAGGCAAAGGGTAATGTTGCTTTATAGTTTTTCTATTCAAGGCACGATAATCTACACAAAGGCGTTTGTCACCAGTTTTCTTTTTAACTAACAAAACTGGACTAGCGTATGGAGACTGAGATTCCCTAATAATGTTATATTTTAAAAGCTCCTCAACCATGGTTCTAACTTCCTCCCGTTCCATATGACTTAGTCTGTATGGTCGATAAACTATTGGTTCTGAATCTTTTAATTGAATATTCATCTCTGCTAACGTTGTATGACCTAACTCAGATAAATCTTTGGCAAAACAATCGCGGTACTGGTTTAATGTATTGAATAATTGAAGCCTTTGCTGGCTATTTAAATTTTCATCAATATTAAGATCATCCAATGTCAGTGGAGATATATTATCAATATTATGAACCTTTTGTATTTTATTAATGGCTTTAGTTTTATAGTCACTTAATGCAATACAAGCACGTGCCAAAACTTGCCCCTCCTTAAATTGAATTAATTTATTATCATTGTTTAGAATAGTTAAATAGCCTTTCCCTTTCTTAATATTATACGGACCAGCTTTTATTCTAAAATTCAATCGATGCCCATTTTCAATTAAAACAACGCCACTAAAATATGCGTCGGTCTGTACTTTTACTGAAATACAACCGTAAGCTATTAATTTATTGCAAGATTTTAAAATCAGTTTTGAATCACACTTCATTCGATTATCAGTTATTATCAAATCTTTGTCGGTTTTAACTACTAATATCTGGGGCTGCTCCGTAGCGGTTTGCCCAATAAGTAAATCATAGTTCAGATAATTATCCGGAACAATGACTACTTCAACAGAAATTTTAACATTATCAATTGTTAAGGATATCTCAGTCTTGCCTAAAGCTGTCACATACGTATTACCAAAACCTTTAAGAGATGGCAAATTATCTATATGCCATTTTTCGCGTGGTATAATTTCTTTGATAACAGTTTCTTTTATTAAAGTGCACTGACTACCAAAGTCTACGTATCCTGTTAACTGCAAATTATTAATGATTATATGCTTGATAAATTTATCGTCTACTCTAATATCGGGACTTTTGTCTAGTCATAATGTCTTAACCTCAGTTCTATCTACCCAAAGATTCCTAGTACATTCAGGGTCATCATGACCAATGCGCTTACATTTGACATTTGACAATTGGTTTCTTACAGCCTGATACTATATGGCTGGTTTCATGACAGTTAAAACATTTTAAAACTCTACCAATATCATGTTTAATGAATTTACGCGGATTATTTTCATTTAACCGGATTGGTTTTTTATTGAACTTATCTACTCGTTCATGTTTGACGCCTCTCAAATAGCCCAATAGTTTATCGGCATCCTCAAGACCTACAGCTTCTGCACCATAACGGACGGACCTATCATCTATCCCATATACAATACAGTCAATTGCGTTTCTACCTACTATACCGCATCGATTTAAGGCTATTATTTTTTCATAATAGTATTCTTCCAAATCATCCCCAAATTTTGCCCTCTTAGCCAACATTTCAGTCAGTAAATGACCATAATTTTCGTAAGTGGGAAAAGCAGATTTAAGTTTTATTTCCCATTCTTCCCATGTGAGTAATACCGATGGTTGTCCTTCATACCACTTTTTCGCAGTTCCAACTAGCTTTGGTAGAGCGTAGTGAGCAGTCTGTTTACTATCCCAACCGTAAATCTCAGAGCATTCTTTTACTGTATTCAACCATGAAATAATAGTTTGGTTCTTTGTTTTAGGATCAAATTCTGGCACTACATTATTATTCGTAAATCTTTCTTTACTCTGAGAGTTTAAGGCTGCGATAGATTGTAACGTATCTTTTATATTTGTAAGCAATTCTTTATTTAAATTATTATCAATATTTGTAGACTGTGGAGTCACTGTTGCGAGTCTTTCAGTAATACGAGAGCGTACTGGACTACGCGATCTATCAAAACTCTCTCCTCTTCCAGGACTCCTCAATATGTGACTCCTCTGTCTACTACCACTACGGTCTTTAAATTTATGGATCGGCCTACGCCTCGGCGTATGTCTTGGTGGCGTATTTGCATGGCATTGTATTAGGGGTGTTATGACTGACCTGCTTAAGCTTCTTTGTCGCGGCTTCATCCTTGGAGGAGGTGACTTTCTAGATCTAGGTCGATCACACCTACCAGTGCTCGGCCCTGCTGACGGGCGACGACTTGGCTGCGATCCTCGACCACGTGTCCGTGATCGGCTGCGTCTAGAGTGTTCTCGTCTATGCTCAGGTAAATCACGAGGCATCTTCACTTGTATAATAAGTACAATATTTGAGTGGCCTTATGATGGGCGTTTCATCACACTAAGACTCAATAGGACACTACAATACCTTAGTGTTATCCCTGCTTCTGAATTGTAAATTTCTCTTTTATTCGTTAGGTTAGTTTTCTCCTTAGGGATCACAATATAACCACACTTCACTTCAAATAAGGTTTTATTCTTCTACTTATTAACAACAGCAGTTTTTATAGGTTTTTAAAACAATTCTTTCAACACTTCTAAATCACTTGAACACTGTTCTTGTTCTATTAAGAATCGACTAGCTCTGTAGCTCAAGTAAGACTACTTCATTTTATTCTAAAACTATTAAAGTAATCTCGGTATGGTTTCTCAATTGACCAATCCACACGATATTATAACAAAGACCGGAAATCAAATTGTATCTCTAGGTTAATAAAATATTTTATAATAATTAGCGGGATTTTATTCCACAAACCGGAAGTCAAGCTTGAGCTATTAGTACAAAGTCAACAATATTTTATGAACTTATTTTACTTCATATTTTATAATAAAATGCAAAATATACATCTTTTAAATATTATAATATTCATAATTATTGATTTGTAAATAATGATGATTTTTATAGAAGCTAACACAATTTACAAGATTGAATAAAAAAAAGACCGGAAGTAAAACTTGAACTATTAGGCTGATACAAAATCAAATATACTCCTATATTACAAAGTTAACAATATTTCATGAACTTATTTTACTACCTATTTTATAATAAAATGCTAAATATACATCTTTTACATATTATAATATTCATAATTGATTCGTAAATAATGCTGATTTTTATAGAAGCTAACACTACTTAACCGATCATCATGAAACTTTGTACACTTTTTAGGTATTAGAAGTAGCATAGGATACTTTTTATGAAAAAAAAACTAAAATCTCATCCTGCGCAGACGGAGTCGCGGGCACCAGCTAGTAATATAATAAAGATGTAGTTTTAGTAAGAGGTAGTGGTATGCCGTTTTTCAATTGGGCCGGCACGACCGGGGTGGTACCTCTCGCTGACATAAAACCAGCGCCAAGTGATAGCTATGCCGCATTTCGAGCGGTTTGTGAGAAATTGATGATGAAAATGAAACGCATTTTTTGATTCGATTAGAAGATTTCTGAGATATACAGAAGAATAAAATCCTTTCAGATTTATATATATTTTAATGCTGAAATATATATCTATTAAACATGTTTTCCCGAAGTATCATTTCTTAAGTTATCGCTATAATATTTCTCAGTAACATATGATAGTCATGAAAGAAAAGATTAATTCTGGACGCATCGGCACAAAATAAACTATGTAAAATATTCTTTCGATTCGTTACGCGAGCACCGGCGAGACGGCGATCATAGATTCATTTATTACAATATTTTGTACTAAATCACACTGATAGAATTGGTTGTAGTATAGTGAATTTGCATGAGATTTCGGCCAGTGTTGGATGCGAGTGGCAAGGGATCGGTCGTCTTGGCGTTCATTGAAGGAGGACTATGTTCAGCGGTGGACGGATAGAGGCTGATGATGATGATTATAAATATTATTTATATGATGAAATAACTTTTTACGGATTTTATCGCGGCTTAAGATTTTTATATTATGCTCATTTCGAATACTCTGCCATGTGTCGGTAGGACTGAAAATCTTAATAAACCGCAATAAAATCCGTAGAAATTGTTTTACGAAAATGAGTGAAATTCGCGCAATCATGAGAAAACAATCATCATCATCACCAGCCTTTATCAGTCCACTGCTAAACATAGGCCCCCGTTCAATGGACAGCAAGACGGCCGATCCCTCGCCACTCGCATCCAACACGGACCGGCCACCGCACGGAGATCGTCTTCCCACCTGGTTAATGGTCGACCAACACTTCGTCTACCTAAAAACGGCTTCCACTCTTGAACCTTATTACTCAGTATCAGCAAGGTAGTCAGTAGCAACAAGATGTCTTGTGCTGTCCTTCTTAACGACAGCAAAGTTGCTTTGCAGAAGGAAAAAGCAGGATAGGAACTACTCCCCGCCATTGTTCAGGCCTTGACGTGGCGGTGAATTGAGCCAAGGGGGCTCTTTGTACCCCTCTTATAAGAAGAGGGGACAAAAGAGCAGGGGACAAGGGGCGATAATGGCAACCTCACTCCATTGCACTGTCCCGACGTTGGGATTTTTGGGGGTTGTTCTCTGGTGCGGGACAACCCCTCTGTGGAGGTGGCATCGGTCTCTTTGCGGGACTGACTAGCCGTCGAGGTGCCCTGTTTGCTTAACAGATCCGGGGCACCTCACCAAAGGCGGCACTAGTGGTACTCGCTGGGTTTTAGTGTGTAGAGCTGCGTCCATTTACCATCTTTCGGGCGCAGCGAGTCCCACATACCCCCAGGCGGTATGCCTCAGAGCATTTCGGCGTAAAAGAAAAAAAAAGGATGGGAACTACACCTATGGGAAGGTGCTACCTCTCAGTGATAGTATATGATTTACAAAGATGATTTTTTGTAATTTAAGATGGTTTTTTAACAAAAATCCGTAGCTGATAAAATATATGTAAGTAACCTTGAGACGTATAAACAGACGCATAAATATAATTTATTATAAAAACAAAATAAACAAAAATTACATTTTTAACCATAATTATCCAACTCAAAAATACACAACTAGAAAAATTATGAACGCTTATTCTGTTTTTTACCAAGCAATTTTTAAGCTGATAAATTTTTCGTCAAAAAGTTTCAGTATTTTAATGAGCAGTGAGAACATATTATGTCGCATTTCATTGGACCGGTATCTTTTTGCTTAATATTTTACAATTAATATTGCTCGTGAAAAACATGTCTTCATAACGTTGAAATAATAATATGCGAAATATTTTTAGTTTTACTTTCTTATTAATATTATTTTATATTTTAGTTATAAATAGATGTACTGAATTATTAAGTATAAAAAAACATATAGTCAAAGACTTTTATGAAACATGACCCTTAATCGTTAACTTATCCGTTAAGTCAAAACTATCGATACGCGACAGGTTATCGATATTAGTGATATCATAAGATGAAGACAAGGAGTTTGACAATTTAATACAGCTTTAATTGAAACTTATATTTTCTAAAAACTTTGATCACTTTCAATTGAAATTTTGATCACTTTGATATTCCATTTTATCTTCTGTAACTGATAAAGAGTCTTAATCAATGAAGAAATTTCACAGATTTGATATATAGAACAAACTTATTTTATATTTCATCCATTTTATTTCCAACTCTATAAGTGAAACATTTTAGTCTTAACTCAGAAATTTATGGGCTTAATTGGATTAATCCCTTAGTATTTCCCCTAAGTCCCTTAGGATTAATCAGTTGGCCCTATTAACAAGCTATAACCATTGGGTGCTGGATCTCGGGAGATTGGTGCGACGGACAGTCATGTAATTAAATTTGAAAGCCAGGTCTTTAGGTACTCTGGAGATGCAGCATAATATTCAGTTAAATCATTTTGAAAGCTTTTGTGTACTGATATAATGGCACCTGAAAATGTACATGTAATTTTCGCATGTATCAGACATAAAATGAGTGACGATAGTCTAGTGGGTATAGGCTCGGCCTCTTGAGTGAGAGCCAAGAGGTCCGGGGTCGATCCTGACCCCCCCCCCTGTGATGACTAGAAATGGGTTTTTCTTAATTTCTATGTTCACCTGAACATGAGACCATCGCTTGCTCACCGGTGAAGGAACACCGTGAGGAAACCTGCATGCCTGATGAGATTAAAAGTCTTTCAATGTGTGTGAATTCACTAACCCGCATTGGGTCAACGCATCGGTGAACTATGGCCCAAAACCCTCCTCGCCTCGAGGAGAAGACACGTGCCCAGAAGTGGGACATAAAAAGGTTGATATTATTATATATTGTATGTATCCGACAAAAATATGGTCAATAAAAATATTTAATATTATGTTTTATAAAAAATTTATTCAGCAATTCAGCTATTTTTTCCAACAATATATAATATTTATAACATCAAATATAAAATTTAAATCACTATAATGTTACTTTACTAGTTTATAATTTATAAATACTAATATAAAAAGATAAATTATTATTAACATGCTTTAGGCGGGGTAATGAAAAGACACTTAACTTTTAGACACAGCTTTTTTATCGACTCTGATAAAATGGTTTATGACGTTTTAAGACCTCGTAAATAATAACCGACGTTATGTTCTTAGCTATTTTATTTTAGGGCCCTAATAAAATTGTTTCAGCTTACTGTTTTATCCCGTCATTTGAATTACAAAAATATCATATTTTATGGGTGTTATGTTTTGGGCGACCATTAACCAGGTGGGAAGACAATCACTGTGCAGTGGGCAGTCCGTGTTGGATGCGAGTGGCAAGAGATCCGCCGTCTTGGGGTTCATTGAAGGAAGCTTGTGTTCAGAAGTGGACGGATAGAGGATGATGATGATGATGTGTGATAAGTGTAGTATACATTAATCATCATCACTATTATTTCCCACTGCTAAGCTTAGGCCACCCTTTGCTGCCAATCACCTCTTTCCCTTGCCTGTTTCATCCATATTTTGCCCACTAGCTCTCCCACGTCATTGGCCCAACTCACCATACGACGTCCTGGACATACACACATTTAAACGATTATTTATTTCTGTGTATATGTAAATGAATTGATATAATTAGAAAATTGAACAGTGCTCACTACGGTTATAAATAATTCAAAGCAAGTCATTTCTCAATATTCATACATAAATTTCCATGTTACAATTTCCTTCCACTATAAAACTATAAGTGAAGATTTGGTAACATTCTATGTTCCTGGCGTTAGATGGTATAGAATGACCATCTCGTTATATAATATATGATCCCTAGTATTTATATTGTATGCAGATGGTTAAAAATAATATATAATATAATAATATCAACCCTTTTATGTCCCACTGCTGGGCACGGGTCTCCTCCTTGAAATCAGGCGAAGAGGGTTTTGGGCCATGATAGTTCACCGAAGCGCTGGCCCAATTGCGGGTTGGTGAACTTCACACACCTTCAAATCTCTCATCAGGGATGCAGATTTCCTCACGATGTTTCCTTCACCGGTGAGCAAGCGATGGTCTCATGTTCAGGGGCACATAGAAATTAAGGCAAAACCAATTTCTAGGCATCACAGGGGGAGGGGACAGGATCGAACCCGAACCTCTCGGCTCTCACTCAAGAGGCCAAGCCCATAATCACTATGCCATTATTGTCATGCATATCGTTAAATAAATATATTTCTGTATTAATTAATTTATTCATGGAATGCGCGATATTCTAAGTCATTTCAAGGATAGTTGCGTGAAAGGTTCTTTTCGCTATTTACTGAAACATTGTAGTTTGTTTTAAATTAACAGTAAAGTTGAATCAAACGAAATTACAGGTCAGAGAGAGAACGCTTAAGCTCGAAGTAAATACTTTTTTAATTAATTCACAATTTGTGCACGAGGAATACTGAATTCGTCATAATTTAAAGTTAAATGAAAACAATTGAAAAGCTATTAATTTTATAACTATTTCGTAAGAGTATTTTTAACTATTGACAATCGACTTTGGCTATCGTCTGTCAATTATCGACTATAGATTATCGACTATCGACTATCACAACTATCGACCATCGACAATCGAGTCTGGGTTGTCGACTACTTTGATATTTGATAGAATATTTTATTAATATATAGTCGACGATATTTGATAGAATTTAAGCCAAAAGAAAATCTCTTGCCCTGGAAACAAAAAGAACACGCATGGTTACAGATTATAATATGAAAGTGGTGATTGTCGGTAAAGAATATCATTTTTTATTGTAGAGTTTTAACTATATGACAGGTAGTCTTAAGTTAATTATATTTATATGTAATAATAACTATTAATATCAACTCTTAGGAATATGTCCCACTGCTGGGCACAAGGGTCTCCTTCTAGAAATAAGAACGAACGAAGAGGATGCTGGGCCATAGTTCACCGATACACTGGCCCAATGCCGGTTGGTGAACTTCACACACCTTCAAATACTTAATCATCAGGCATGCAGGTTTCCTCACGATATTTGTTTTCACTGGTGAGCAAGCGATGGTCTCATGTTCAGTGCACGTAGAAATAATTTAAGAAAACTCTAATTCAAGTCACCAAAGGTGTCATGATTGAAACCAGAACCCCTCACTTAAGATACCATTTTTTTCTTCTTTAAAGCCGGGAAGTGCTCTGAGGCATCCCGCGGGGGGAGTGGGTCTCTCTACGCGGGTATGTGGGACTCACAGCGCCCGAAAGCTGGTAAATGGACGCAGCTCTAACCACTAAAACCCAGCGAGTGCCACCAATGCCTTTGGTGAGGTGCTCCGGATCTAATAAGCAAACAGGGCACCTCAACGACTAGTCAGTCCCGCAAGAGGCCGACGCCACCGCACCGTTCTCGTACCACAGAACAACCCCTCCCAACTTCGGGACAGTACAGTGGGTGAGGTTCCCATCCTCGCCCCTGCTCTCTTGTCCCACCTTCTCATAAGAGGGGTACAAAGAGCCCCCTCGGCTAAGGCCTGAACACTTAAATTACCTAGCCCATAATCGGACTAGTAGCCCTAGCCCACTAGATCGTACCTTCTCATATTATCTTAAATTTATTTATCATTTTATTACAATTTAAAATATAATTCAAATTAAGCCCGAAGAGATTAGTGCCAAGAGCAAAGACAACACTTAAAGGATTTCACCGTAGCAAATATATATGAAACTATTTCAACAAAACCCTCGGGGATGAACGAAACATGATCTCCGTTTCAAAAGAAACATTTTCATCCTCGCTCTCTGACGATTACATCGAACGAAAATCGTCACGAAACTTTTAAAAGATATCGACAATGCTCTTTACGAATTAGATTATACAATTTGTAAGGAATATCGGATATATAAACATTTTGTACAAATATTTTTAAAATGAAACTGGAAAAGTATCTTATGAGTACAAAAATTACCTTATCCTAGAACTAATCTAGTCAGGCATTTGCTATCCCGATTCGAAAGGTAGAAAAGAATAATGGTAGATCTTGGAACCAGTAGTAGTAAGACTGCTTCCTAATACCCAGCAACGTTTCTAAGAGGGAGAAATAAATAAAGAAGTACCAAAATCAAGAATCAAAATTATTTTATTCAAAATAGTACCAATAGAATATCTTTTTGAACGTCAATTAAATCTACTACCAGTTCAAGGCAAGCCCACTCAGAAGAATCAGCGAAACAAACTCAGTACCATCTCCCTAACCGGTGAAACATTACAGAATAGGTAGTTGTAGATTTATTCATGTAGCGATGTACGTTACACTGCAATTGTATAATAACGTATTATACCGTACAATCTATACATCTATACAGATAAATAAAATTGGAATGTCTGTTTGTAATATTAAAATAACCGTTTTTAATGTAATGCATAGGGATGTATACATGGTACATATACCGAAATAGCCTTTTTTTCAATTTTTGTCTGTCTGTCCGTCTGTCTGTCTATCTATCTGTTTGTTCCGGCTATTCTCTGAAACGGTTAGGCCGATTTTGATAGGACTTCCACTGGAAGATAGCTGATGTTAGAAGGAGTAACTTAGGCAATAAAAATAATCAACATCAACCCGCGTTTAGCTGTAAATCTAAGTGAACGCGAGCGATGGTGCGGGCAACAGCTAGTTGTAAATATATCTATAATTCAAAGCTACAAGGGACTTCATCAGGGAAGGAAGGAAGGGAAGGGAAGAGAAGCATCAATTGTAACATATTTTTGAAGCTATATAAGAGACACTTCAATTCGAGACCCAGCTAACAATCCAAACTAAGCTTTATTGGATTCCATCTAGTCACAGTTTAATCAAGATTTCTCCAAACACCGTATATCGAAGCCTTATTAGACAATACGATGACTCGAAGTTATACCTAAATATAAAAAAAAAAATTAAGTGTAGCTTTACTTTATCCCAGTCAAAGCAAAAACTTAATATAAACTAAGGAAGCATATTTCTCGATAATCCAAAGACCAAATGAATCTGCAGATTCCAATAAGCAATTTTTATCGGATCTATCTCAGAGCCGTACAATTTATTTCGCTTAAGCATTTCATTTGTTACGGCGCTATCAGAGATCCTTGTTTTCTTTTCCTCGTGTATTATGATACAAATAAAAAGTTTGTGTTTCTTTAAAAATAATTCTACAATATTATAGTATAAACTGGTCAGTTGGTCTAGTGGTTAGTGACCCTGACTGCTAAACCAGAAGGTCACGGGTTCGATTCCCACCTAGGACAAATGTTTTTGTGATGAACATGATCATTTGTTCTGTGTCTGGGTGTAATTTATCTATAATATGTATTTAGAAATATATAAGTATTTATCAGTTGTCTGGTTACCATATTACAGGCTCTAGTTTGTGATCAGATGGCCGTGTGTGAGTTGCCCCAACATATTATTATTATATTATTATTATATTATAGTGCATAAAAACAGTGTCAGGGAGTTCTCCTTACATAGTTACAATATTACGAGTCATAAGTGTTTTTTCTTTTCTTTTACGCCGGGAATGCTCTGTGGCATCCCGCCTGGGGAGTGGGTCTCCCCAGGTGGGTATGTGGTACTCGCTGCGCCCGAAAGATGGTAAATGGACGCAGCTCTACCAACTAAAACCCGGCGAGTGCCACCAGTGCCGCCTTGGTGAGGTGCCCCGGATCTGTTAAGCTAACAGGGCACCTCGACGGCTAGTCAGTCCCGCAAGGGACCGACGCCTCCTCCACAGAGGGATTGTTACGCACCATAGAACCCCTCCCAACGACGGGACAGTACAATGGGGTGAGGTTCCCATCCTCGCCCCTTGCCCCCTGCGCTTTTGTCCCCTCTTCTTATAAGAGGGGTACAAAGAGCCCCCTCGGCTCAATTAGCTCCACCCAAGGTGCTGGGCTCACCCTAGTATTATAATATATTTTCATCCAAAATATAATATAATAGTAGTGTTTTTTTTGTAAAATTAGGTTAATTAGTTTAATAACTGAAAATTTGACTGCGTTTGTCGCATTTCTTTTCACAAACTCAAACCTTGGCAACACAAAATATGTATTCAAAGTTTTAATTATAAAAGTTTGTCTCTAAGTTTTTAAAACATTTTCCCCAACATTATTATTCTTATCTTTAAATTTTTACGAAGCTTTTAACTTTATCTAGCTTTTATTTGATTTTTTTACACAATATTTATGAAGATAAAGTGGAATAAAGTAGAACCATGTTTGATGCAAATAAATTATTATTATTATTATTATAAGTTTTTAATTTTTTTAAGTATTGTGTAAATTATAAATTTTATCGTTAAGACTACAAACTTTATGCCTCAGTTGTTTCTAATAAATGTCGGAGAACCAATTAGTATTAGAATTGACATTAGGTCGCTCTTAGAAACACAGCTGTGTGAAATATGTTTCTGACATAGAAAACAAGTTGGAAATACACTAGCTCAATCCTCCCCTTCTAATTTTGATCGAAACAAATTATTATAGTATTATATTTCTTCAGTCCTTGGTTTAACGTGGTTTCTGCAACGATAGTTTTGACACAATATAAAAACAATAGTCTTCATATAAACAATAAAAATAATATAATTTTTAAAGCACGGTAAATTTTCTACCAATATAAGAAAGTGTAAGATAAAAAGCTCTACAGTAAAATCCACACTTAAATATAACTTAATCGATTGTTCTGTATACGAGGCTGTAAATATTAGGGTGTGGTCACATTAGCGTTATTTATAATTTGCAAACGATTATAGTGCCACAAACTTTTCTTGGCCGGTAAGAGCGTCGTTGTATGGTCGCTGTCATGGATATTAGTATTGCTAGTAAATAAAAATTAACCATTATATGGGGAAAAATTTGAAGTGATGCAGGCTACCTTAATAAGTAATTTATTGAAGTGTCTTAATAAAACAATGTATACTAATATCTAGAAAATACAGTTCTAGGAAATAAATGTGACATAAACTTGGGAACTATACTGGTATGATAGGTTTTATGGATAGGTTACCTATACTATTAATATAATATCTTTTAAGATACCTAGCAGTCGGAACCGTTCGATAATTAAAACAATAATAAAAATTTGCCATTGTAATTAATAATGCAAGAAATAAAAATAAATACATTTTAGTTGGATTTTTATTAGGTGTTGGTGGATAGTAAAATTATTTATTGTACGCACCAAGAAGGAAAATAAACACAAACATTACAAAACAGTACAAATAGCGGGCTTATTGCTAAGAGCATTATTAATAAATCATTTTAAGCACTCTACACGTGTTTTCCCTCTATATTTTGATACAATAATTATGATCAAACAAAACAACATCTGAAGAATCACACTCTAGAGGACGAACTCCATCAATTATTTGATTTCCCGAATAGTCAAAATGTTCATCTTCAGAATCACTGCTTTCGCTTCCACTATCGCTGGACAAACTAATAATGAACGGTTCATCTAAAAACGCATATTTTTCTCTGTATCTGTTTTCATATTTTTTACATGATCGCAATGTTTTTTCCATTCTACAACCGATATTCTGTCGAAGGCTTCTGCAATCAACTGAGGCATTTCAGTACTTGATTTCCGAAGGTTCTTCTCTGCTACATTCCGTTTCATTGAACTCCAGATCATTTCTATTTCATTAAGATCGCAATGATATGGTGGCAATCTTAACACCGTGTGTCGACTATCTTTCATCAATTTATCAATTTCGTATTCTGGTGCCGGTTTGTGTCTTTTAATTAGTTCATAAAGCTGAGGTTTAGTATAGCTTTCGTATAATTCCACGTTCTTTTCAGTTAGCCATATTGTTGCATAGCTCACTACATTGCAATTGCAAATCAATGCAATGCAACCGCATTGCAATGCAGTTGCATTGGTAAAGTGGGAATTTCTTTTTTAACTGAGTAAAATTCGTGAACTTTCCTTCTTATGATACCGAGATCAAAGTTGTCGACTTCTATCTTTTCAGTTGTTCTTTTAGTTCTTTTCCCCGGAGTAGAAACTTTTGTCCCTGTTTCATCGGCCCGTTTCTTTTCATTTACCATTCGTAGCACTGACCTTTCACTAACGCCTGTAATAAAAAAAGTAAATAAGTAAGTTTCCGTTTCATTAATACGTAGGTAAATTCATCCCCATCTATGCTGGTAACACTAACCTGTAGCGGCAGCAACTCGTTCATATACTTTTTGTAATGGTATAATTGGCTTTTGGTTACGTTTTTCTTCATTCGTGAAAGAAAGAACGCGTAAAACAATGCTTCTGCTATCGCTTTCCAATACTCCAGGCATGTTTGATGTTCATAAAAACCTCAAAACACAAAACTCCGCAATTTGTATTTGAGAGCTAACTGACAATGTCAGTCTGACATTTCAAAATGCCGATGGTACCAATTTCAGCCGCCGGCCAAGAAAAGTATGTGGCACTGTACATAATTTTATTACGTGTCATATTTTGACTTTAGAACAATATGTATGCCCTTTATTAAGTTAGGGTCGGATTTTGACCTCATTACATAAAACTCCTTTAAGCGTGACTAGAACTCATATATTTCTTGACGGAAGTAACGCTCAGTAATCTATATTCAAACATAGTAACTTGTATTGGTCGTGAGTACTCCACGCTTCTTGACGTATACGCCAACCAGTGACAAAGTTCATAAAATTAATACGGACTATTAATTTCGAATTTTTTCAAACAGATGAATTGTGAATAGCAAAGTAAATAAAAATTGAAAGGTTTTAAAATAATTGAGTAAATCAAGAACCTGATAGCGATTTGACCTGTAAAAAACGCAAGTGTTCTATTTTGAAGTAAAACTTCTTTAGGCGCAACTCAGATTTTTATGAAGTCTTACTTCAATCGCTCGTAAAGATTACACGCACATATATTTTTTAAATTATTAACCTCCTTTCATTGGTTGCTAAATTATGATTATTATAATATAATACTAACATTATTATCAACATTATCAACTTTTTTCCGACCTCTACTGAAACAGTTCTCAATGAACGTCATACTGTTAACTCTTCCAAACGATTACAATATATTGTAATATCTATAGTCCATTGAAATGTTAAATTTTTTTGGCCTTACCGTTGCGTTTTTTAGAGGACGCATTTTTTTTTTTGGTGTGTAGGGGGGTCAGTGTAAAGCTAAAACCAAGTTTGTGGGGTCGCCACCCTTATCCCACGGCCGCCATCTTGAAAATAGTTGTTGAAATGGTTTTTACGATATATCTCTTAAACTATTTATTTGATAAAAAAATATATTTATTATAACTTTGAAGAAGCCTTGCAGCGAACGCCTTATTTCCAAGGTGTGGTATCTTCGATAAATTTAATCCTTTACCATACAAACGTTCTTTATCAGTTTTTATTTATTTATAGAAAGGTTTTGAACGTTTTCTGGGATCCTATTATAAAAAACGTATACTTTAACCATAAAATAATTTGACCTTATAATATAGTCTAAAGAATGGCACATATTTTTTTTAAATTATAGGACGGCTCGGAACCTTTAGACCATTTATGACTTGCAGAAAAATAATATGTATTACGTCATAGCGAAACGACGCCATTTTATAAAAGGAGACACTTCCGTCCTCTTCCGTCACTTCCGCCATTCCGCATTCGTAACAATACAACAACAATAATTACTAGTGATTTTTTGTAAACGATGACACTAAATATTTTTTTCGTCTTATATTGTTTGCCTACCATTTTGCGCAACTTAGATTTTTATGAGTCCAGTATTGACACAAATTTGTGTTTCTTTGCCTGTATCCTTCATGAATTAAATTTTGAAAATCTGGTCAAAGGTTAAACCTACCAAAAGGCACAAACATGGTTTCCTCAGAATTTGCAATATAGGTACCTATTATTTTTGCTCTATGAGGCTTTAAACCTTATATACTAAAACATATTAATCTAGGTGAATATTTTTTAACAAATTGAATCGCATTTCTTGCCATTTTAATTTAAACTCGCTTTTTTAGAGAAAAAGTAAACATTTGTATTATGTATGTAACGAATAAACTCAAAAACTACAGAATATATGTCAAAAATACTTTATCTATTAGAATGCTACATTAATATTGAGTAACGCCATAAAAATAATCACCATCAGTCCGAATATTGCTAAAATGGCATTTTCAGCTATTTTCATATATAGCTACATTCAGCTGGTTTTTAAGATAACAAAACCGAAGAAAAAAAATGAAGCACATTCGGAATACATTCAGGACAAATTCAGAATAAAATCAAAACAAATTCAGAATAAATTCAAAATACATACATACAGAACAAATTCAGAAATAATTAAGAACAAATACAGAAAGAATTCAGAACAAATTCAGAAAGAATTCAGAACAAATTCAGAAAGAATTCAGAACAAATTCAGAATAAATTCACAATGACGTTAGCATGACCGCAACTTTATCGACATCCGTTTGGCAACGCGTAATCGAATATAAGTCAAATCAATTATTGACGAGCTCTGAATTCAGGACACGATCAACACCCGGCTGGTGGACGAAAGCCATATAGGTCACTTGTAAAGCAATGGGACTTAAATGACCCGAAGTAAAAGTTTTTAAAGGGCATTTGTGTGGGTGAGGATATCGAAAAGTAAATGATTTTAGGTCATACTAGCTGTTGCCTGCAGCTTCGCTCGCATTACTAAACTCCTATATGTCACAGCGTGATGTTATATAGCCTTCCTCGATAAATGGGCTGTCTAACACTGAAAGAATTTTTCAAATTGGACCAGTAATTCCTGAGATTAGCGCGTTCAAACAAACAAACAAACTTTTCAGCTTTATAATTTTAGGTCATATAAGGTATGAAGCCTTAAAGATGATACCTTGGAAATCCCCACCATGGTTCAGGCCTTGTCGTGGCGGTGGGGCTCAGTAACCTAGGGTGAGCGGTGCACCTTGGGCGAAGCTAATTGGGCCGAGGGGGCTCTTTGTACCCCTCTTATAAGAAGAGGGGACAGAAGAGCAGGGGGGAAGGGGGTGAGGATGGGAACCTCACCCAATTGTACTGTCCCGACGTTGAGAGGGGTTGTTCTGTGGTGCGGGACAACCCCTCTGTGGAGGTGGCGTCGGTCCCTTGCGGGACTGACTGGCCGTCGAGGTGCCCTGTTTGTTTTCTAGATCCGGGGCACCTCACCAGAGGCGGCATTGGTGGCACTCGCCAGGTTTTAGTGGGTAGAGCTGCGTCGATTTACCAGCTGTCGGGCGCAATGAGTCCCACATACCCACGTGGGGAGACCCACTCCCCCGTGGGATGCCTCAGAGCATTTCCAGGCGTTAAAGAAAAAAAAATACCTTGGAAATAGAATGTACTTCTAGGATAATTTCAGGATATTAAAATAATAATAAATCTGAGTTTTGTTTCGCTGATTCTTCTGTATTGTTGGAAACCGGTGGTAGGTTCAATTCACGTTCAAAACTGGTACTGTCCTGCCCTTATCTTCGAAACACAGTAAAGCTAATTAACGAAGAAACAGAAATCTATGCTAACAAGCGCGCAAAATTAAGCACATTTCTTACATTAGCACTGCAAAAACCCATTCGTAAAACTATGTCATTAAAAACCTAGAAGCCACTATTCAGGGAAAATGAAGAATATTAAAAGAAATTTACCAATCTGTAAGATGTAATGCCATGCTGCTTTGCAGCTGAATTGGGCCGGTACAACCGGGGTCATACCTCTCGCTCATAAACACCGGCGTCAAATGACAGCTATGCTGTCGCGTTTCGTTCAGTTTGTAAGTTTCCGGTGGCCCATTGGGGGGATAGGGAAAAGAAGGGCAACGCATCTGCATATTTTTTTGTTGTGCGGATGTCTATGGACGTCGATATCCACCAAAAGGCTTCGACTGCTCGTTTGCCCTCCTATGCTATAAAAATTAAAAAACCAATATTAAACACAATATTAATACTTAAAAAAGCTTTCTTCACCAAATCTAAGCTATACATCATTTAAAAAATGGTATAATTTTCACGAAAATCCCGTACCAGCTACAAAATCAACATTGTCCTAACAAAGCAAAGAGGTTACTTTATTGAAATTTTCTGCACACGTTCTAGAAGGTTCGTATACATAAAATCTATATTGGCGCCTCACAACACACTTTTGTCATTTACTGTTTGACTAAAACAAATCTTGGGTTAAACTGATATACAGTAACCTAGGGTGAGCGGTGCACCTTGGGCGAAGCTAATTGGGCCGAGGGGGCTCTTTGTACCCCTCTTATAAGAAGAGGGGACAAAAGAGCAGGGGGCAAGGGGCGAGGACGGGAACCTCACCCCATTGTACTGTCCCGACGTTGGGAGGGGTTGTTCTGTGGTGCGGGACAAACCCTCTGTGGAGGTGGCGTCGGTCCCCTGAGGGACTGGCTAACCGTCGAGGTGCCCTGTTTGCTCATTAGATCCGGGGCACCTCACCAAAGGCGGCATTGGTGGCACTCGCCGGGTTTTAGTGGGTAGAACTGCGTCCACTTACCAGCTTTCGGGCGCAGCGAGTCCCACATACCCGCGTGGGGAGACCCACTCTCCCGCGGGATGCCTCGGAGTATTTCCCGACGTTAAAGAAAAAAAAGGGCTAATTAAATTTATAAAAAGTATCCGTTACTTCTAGTACCTACCAGAATATGTGTACAAAGTTTCATGATGATTCGTCGAGTAGTTTTTGCGTGAAAGCGTAAGAAACATCAAAGTAAGGATGTTTATTAAGATTCCATAGAATGCCTAACGGCCTTGGTCACGAGAGGTTTGATGAAGTCCATGTTACCTTCAAACTTGTGATTACCTTCAAATAACATTAAAAGCGTTTGGTAGTTTTTGTGACCACACGAATGCTTTTAGTTTAATGAGTCCTTTGCTTTTCAGTTTCGTGGTACGTGCTAACAGCCGCAAATTGCCGAATAGCTTCTTATGAAATCACTTTAATATTTTGAAGTGAAGCTTCTATAGTCTATACGGACGTTCGGGTCGTTCGAATAATACAGGCACTCGCCGCGCGGCCGCTTTCATCATTTTTCGCTCGCGTCATTTTTAACGTTTTCTTCCTGTTCCTACGCTGTAAATTGTAATTATAAAGCTTCACTTCTTTCGGGCGTTCCTATACGGTATTGTTTTTCTGTTTGCATACCTCAGAATAGTAAAAATCGGTTGTCTGTAAAGTCGATTTACTGACGATAGTTGAACGTGACAACGTCATAAGAAAATGGAACGCCTCAGAGCGAGGTAACGCCCCATACGTCATCGCATACGTCATGTTTTTTCGTTCTTGCAGCCAGCTCCATCGAATTATTATAAGACGTGACAACTCACGTCAAAACTAATTGTATTGGGAAGGCGAAGGATAGGTCGCCCTTCGAATATATGGATGTTCTTCGTGCAGTGGATGATGACGATAAAGGTGATAATGATATTAGCGATGATGCCAAAAATGTAACAGTTAATAAAATTGTCTTAGTTTAAATATCGGACAAATAGTGAGTAAACGAATAAGGTGGTTCTTTACTCAGGCTTGAAATTCATGTAAGCCCAGAAAGTAAAAGATACGGCGAGAAAGATGGATGGAGTTTAATAATGGCTACGATGATGGTGATGATCAGAATAATGATAATAAACCTATCATTATCATGATGATAATGACAATGATTCAAAATGCAAATGCGTTAGAATAAAAAGGTTCCATAAGTAAAGATTTAGAGGTAGTAATAAAACAAACGACGCCAGCATAATGTGCGCGTTAGATTTATTATGATTACCACCAGAGTCTTAGCGACTCCATTATATACAATCATTATTTGAAATATGTATTTTGGGACATGTTATTGTCCAAATTATCGTTATAGTGTATTCTAAATAGTATTCTTTTGTTTGTATTTGTTTGAACGCGCTGATCTAGGAAAACCAGTATAATAGAAAAATATTATCATATAATTATGAATGTTTATTTTGAGGTTTTTTTTTAAATAATAAAGTGGTTGAAACTGGGCGGAATATCCAGCATCAAGGATTTAAATAAATTATTTTTGATTTAAAACCTGTAGTAAAAGGACACGCAAAAGTTGCAGCATTGATTCCGTCAATGACACTGACAACCATTTTTTTTTCTTTAAGGCCGGGAAATGCTTTGAGGCATCCCGCGGAGGAGTGGGTCTCCCAACGCGAGTATGTGGGACTCGCTGCGCCCGAAAGCTGGTAGCTGGTAAGTAAAGGCAGCTCTACCTACTAAAACCCGGCGAGTGCCACCAATGCCGCCTTTGGTGAGGTGCCCCGGATCTAATCCAAAATCGGGACAGTACAATGGGGTGAGGTTCTTATCCTCGCCCCTTGTCCCTGCCCCCTGCTCTTTTGTCCCCTCCTCTTATAAGAGGGGTACAAAGAGCCCCCTCGGCTCAATTAGCTTCGCCCAAGCTGCAGCGGCTCACCCTAGGTTACTGAGCCCCACCGCCACGTCAAGGCCTGAACCATGGTGGGGACATTGACAACCATACTTAGACCAACGTTGAGTGTTCCATCTTAAACATTCATATCAAACCTTTTTGTATCGGTTCCGCTCGCACGTGGCCAGTTTCTGTAGTAAAGATAAGTTATGCTACCATATAATTTGATGATAATGTTACTTAAGAACATTATCAACAACAGAAGAGGTATGGATGCGTAATTTAAGAACGAAATAAGTAATTTTTTTGTACTCTATTTTCTAAAGATTTCCTAAGACGGGTCAAATATTTCAGGTTTTATAAGAACCAAGTTACACGCGAGTTGAATATTAGCCGATCATTGACTATATTGGCGATGATTAAAAGATTATGTCCAGCTGTGGAGAGAAAAAGATGACGATGTTGTTAACGATGATGATAATGATGATGATGATGATGATGATGATGATGATGATGATGATGATGATGATGATAATGTAATCATCACGATGAAGTAAGTTTGGTTTAAATCAGTGAACTAAAGCTGGTAAGTTCAACAGATTCACACGTTGTGCTTGTGTTGTGTCTGTGTATAAGCGCGCTTTGTGACGTCACACTTAATGCATATCATTAAAAGTCTTTCCGTCCTTCTCGCCTGCGGTCAAGCTTGTGACTACAAAGGAGATAGTTTTCTTTTGTGTTATATGTTTAATAAATATGGACTGGCCTGTTGGTCTAGTGGTTAGTGACCCTGACTGCTAAACCAGAAGGTCGTGGGTTCGATCCCCACCCAGGACAAATGTTTGTGTGATGAGCATGATAATTTGTTCTGTCTGGGTGTAGTTTATCTATAATATGTATGTATTTAGAAATATATAAGTATATATCAGTTGTCTAGTTGCCATAAGAACAGGCTCCTCCTAGTTTGGGATCAGATGGCCGTGTGTGAGTTGTCCCAACATATTATTATTATATTATTATTATGTATATACAATACGATATAATATGATGATGAAGTAAGTTTGGTATAAACCATATTCATTTCCAATACCAGGTTCCCCTCCATTCCGCCCTAATCACATAAATTTGTAGTTATTCAAACAACCACAAATCACGGCTTTGACGTTGTTTGTGCTTTTACAACTTTCGACAAGGCATCTAATTCAAAACTTCCCGAAATTAAACTTATTTGTGCGCTTATTCGAATTTTGGGCTATATTTTATGAGTTACTATAGAAAAGTAAGCTTTTATGTGGTCATCTCTCTTACATAAAGAACTTTAGTAAGCGACTTAATATTATAAACAACGCATTAATGAGTTTTCTATGGCTATGTGAAGTTGTTTGTGTTCAAATATCAACTGGTAGCTTAAGAGAAGGCTAAATATCGTGTTATATACTAACGCGATCACTATCATATTTAAATATATAGTGTCATAGTCTCCCCGTAATCATGGCGATAAAACATCGCCAAAATACCGGGACCCCAATAAAACTATAAACGCGGCAAGCACACGAAAAAGTATATATTTCAATAATTTTAATATCATCATCATCATCAGCCTCTATCCGTCCACTGCTTAACATAGGCCTCCCTCAATGAACGCCAAGACGACCGATCCCTCGCTACTCGCATCCAATACCGACCGGCTTTTAATATCACTTAATTTCTAATACCAGGCAAAATATATATTGAGGTATGGTTTCAGGACCTCACAAGATGATCTCCAGGTAAAGCTGATGGTGTTCAGGGTTGACGTTGAACATTTACCGAATGGAGCATTAATTTGGCTATTATTAATGGTAAAGGAATTAAGAGAGTATTTATATGAACGTGGACGAACGTGAAAGCCATCATATTCCGAATGTGAAGAACATGCGTCCGGGTGCCATAGTCACATTATAACCGACTTCATAAAAGGGCTAAGTTTGTAGAAGTGGGGTCAAATTTTTATTTTTTTTAAACTTTTTAATTAACTATACCTACGTAAATAGACTATACGTATATAGACGATACGTATATCGACTTCATCATAGTTCAGGCCTTGACATGGCGGTGGGGCCCAGTAGCCTAGAGTGAGCCAGTTGTTCTGTGGTGCGGGACAACCCCTCTGTGGAGGTGGTGTTGGTCCCCCTAACCCCCCTAAGCCTCCTAAGGGGCTGACTAGCCGTCGAGGTCCCTGTATGTTCATTAGACCCGGGGCACCTCACCAAAGGTGGCATTGGTGGCAATCGCCGGGTTATAGCTGCGTCCCCCTTACCATCTTTCGGGTGCAGCGAGTCCCACATACCCGCTTGGGGAGGCCCCTCTTGTGTGGGGAGTTCCTGCAAAAGAAAAAAAGTTCTGAGAAGTACGAAGGTATGATGCCAGTACTTACACTGGCTGTCTTTCTTTTCATAACACAGGAAAGATATTTCACGGACGATTCAAGCAAGATGGTGGTATCCATGCTGCAGCGCATTTCTCTCACCTATGAAGATAATATGTTAATGAACTATTTATAGTTCTAAAATTACAAAAGACGCTTAGTATTATTATTGCAATTATTATAATGACCAAATTAATAGCAATATATTATAATATATTGATATGTAACAAAAGCTTATCTCTATAGTTGCTGTAATTATAATATTGTGCTTGCATCGTATTTGCCGCTCACGTGTTTTCATTAATTGCTGTTGTTTGTTGTGTGTTACTTTCTGGTCTGTTTAGGGCATTGCAATTAAAATAATGTATCATAATCAACATCATTATCAGTGGTATATTTGTATTAAATTTGGGTTTTCGTATCTTGTCAACCCTCCTTTTTTCTCTTCTGCGTCGGGAAATACTCTTAGACATTCTATGGGGGAGCCGCAGGATGTCTAAGAGTATAATTATTTCCCGGCGGACTCTCCAGGTGGGTATTAGAGACTCGCTGCAACTCGGTGAGTATCACCAATGCCGCCTTTGGTGAGCTACGCCAGATTTGTTAAGTGAGGGTCAGGGCACCTCGATGGCTAGTCAACCCCCAAAGGACTGACAAGCCGTCGAGGTGCCCTGACGTCGAGGTGCCGTCTCCACAAAGGGGTTGTCTCGCACCACAGAATAACGTCGGGACAGTTCAATGGAGTAAGGTTCCCTTCGACCCTTGTCCCCCTGTTATTTTATCCCCTCTTCTTAAAAAAGGGGTACAAAGAGCAGCTCCCTCGGTTCAATAAGATTCATCCAAGATACTGGGTTCACCTTAGGCTACTGAGCCCCACCGCCACAACAAGACTTGTACCATGGTGGGGATCTTCCCAACAATGTATCAGTTTTGGGTCATTTAATAGTTAAAATATCATCAACATTTTATCAAATGCATATATGCAATGTTTATAATGTTTGAAAAATCAACTCCAACAAACAACGTGCTCTGGTGAAATTATCTAAAAAATACACAGAACTTCTTACTTGTTTTAAACAGAAGCATCAACTTGAAGGAAATTGAATAAAAACATGCTGAATAATTCACTCTCTCTCATCTACGTTCTTATAAAGCTGGTCTACATTTTCAATGATCATCATAACTACGATTTTTACTGAACAAAGAGTATGAATAATAAAAATAATAAAAAATCTATTTTTCCGGTTGTTGCTTTTTTTTAGAAATCTACCTGTAGCAAGGTTAAAAACGATATTCCATTTCCTAGAGTTGCAACGGACAGACCTCACCTCACTTGACTTTACCCACACCTCATACTTTAAGACTAAGCCCACATTTACACACGCTTTGTTTCGAATCCGATACGAGTAGATGCCAAATCAGACGCCAACGCCGCGCAAACAGCGGTAGCACTATCAGCTACCGTTAGATTGTACGGGTACCACGTGTGAACCACTTCCCTCTCCTGAGGGTGTAATGAGGGTCGGTCCTAATGGTAATAAAGTAAATTCAACCGAAAAAGATTCGTCGACCGTATCGGATTTGACTAGTCTAAATCCTACTCTCTCGAGTAGCGCGCGCGATGAGCCGCGCCACGTAGGTCCTTCGAATAATTCTTAGGTGAGCCATCTGCTCATCTACTGTTCCGACTGAGCTTAAAGGCCATCAGGCCAAAAAGTCTAGCCCTTCTGAACAAAAAACATTTACATATCAAAGCTTAAGAAATAATTTAAGAAACTAATTAAGAGTATTATAATAAAACAACATTTTGAGGACTGTATTGGGGTTCATTAAGATTTATACATTCCCGTCGTTACAGATACTGTATAGCAACCATGATTTCGATACTTAACAAGTCCTTCCCTATTCATGGTTGCTGTATATTCGGGAATTTAAAAACCCCTAAAGCACAATGAAATCCGTAAAAAGTTATTTCATTATAATGAGTGATATTCGCGAAAACATTGTTGAGACTATATAATATAAGAGCGCACTCTTTAATAGATTTTTAAGAGCGCACTCTTAAAATGTTAAGTAGCACGAATTCAGCCGCCTCGGTCGTTTAAGTATATTAAGTTAGATGTCGCATGACTTTGAGCTAGCGGAACTCATTAATATGGCGACGCCAAGCACATTTTAATAGTTTTACTTAAGTAGAGTTTAAATAATTTCAACTCGTCACGAGTTATCTCGCATAATTTTTATCAAATAATGAAATTAAAATTGTATAAGTTAAATTAATATAAATTTAAATTTAATACCCGTTTCTGTTCATAATATTGACAATAATGGGTACACCAACAACACTACATACTAGAACATTCATATACATACTTATACAATAAATTAATAAGGTGTGGCATCTGAAATGTATGCAACTCAAAGGTATACAATACACAACAGCATTCACCATGCACAACAAAGTCAAAAAAAATGCGGGAGTCGAAGCCGCTATTCAATGATCAGGCATCCAACTACGCCCCACCATGGTTAAGGCCTTGTCGTGGCGGTGGGGCTTAGTAGCCTAGGGTGAGCCCAGCACCTTGGGTGAAGCTAATTGAGCCGAGGGGGCTCTTTGTATTCCTCTTATAAGAAGAGGGGACAAAAGAGCAGGGGGCAAGGGGTGAGTATGGGAACCTCATCCCATTGTACTGTCCCGACATTGGGAGGGGTTGTTCTGTGGTGCGGAACAACCCCTCTGTGGAGGTGGCGTCGGTCTCTTGGGGGACTGACTAGCCGTTGAGGGGCACCTCAACGGCTAGTCAGTCGTGTTTATTTATTTATCAGTAGTGTTTGTTTATTAGATCCGGGGCACCTCACCAAAGGCGGCATTGGTGGCACTCACCGGGTTTTAGTGGATAGAGCTGCGTCCACTTACCAGCTTTCTGGCGTAGCGACCACGTCAGCGTGGTACCCGCGTGGGGAGACCCACTCCCCCGCGGGATGTCTCAGGGCATTTTCCGGCGTTAAAGAAAAAAAAGGCATCCGACTACTCTACATCATTAGAAACCATCGATAACTAGTGACGAAGTAACGCTGGGTAGTGAATAATGCATAGGTTTTCGAAGCGAATGATTTTAATATGTAGCCAGTCGCACTGGGTTTAGCCTTGTGGATTTAGCTCTATGGACTTAGCCCTAATCTGCTTTTACAATTCATTCCCGTTTCCTTTATTAGCCTTTTCATTGTAGAGCTGCGATTTTACGAGTGACGAGGGATGGAAGTTGTAAATGAACAACTTTATAAACCAACCACGGAATCTATGGCGAATATGGGTAATCTTACTTAAAACACCCCACTTTACATTATATATTCAGTCATAGTTACACAATAAATAATTCTAGTTATTGTCCCTAGGCCTGAGATAACCAATTACTATTAAATCATACAATCGATTTTATTACGTGTTATGTGAATTTAAACAGGAAACTGTTAGTGTGAATCATATAGTGTTAGGTTGTCATTTACATTTAGAATTCGAGTAATTCGACTGAATACGAACATCACTCGAATAGTGCAAATTAGTAGCTAGCTTCCCCATGAGCTAGAATTACATATTGTCAGTTTAGGTGTTCGATTAAGATTTAACTTGAATAGAAAATGTTGTTGATGAATGATGTATGAAATACCTCTCGCTCACATAACACAGGCGTCGAGTGACAGCTATGCTGTCGCGTTTTGTGCCCATTGGGGGGGGGGGGGGGGCCGGAGGGGGCCATAGGTGGGCAACGCATTGGCATAACTATTGGTTGTGCGGATGTGTATGGGCGTCGGTATATATATAAGTCTCCGACTGCTCGGCTTATGACATAAAAAAATCTTGTTAAAAGTAAGACTTCGAAGTTTTTATTTGATTACGGAACGCTACTACTCTTTGTAAATAGGTAGTGCCATGCTGAAAAGAGAGCAACGCATCTGCATAATCTCTGGTTGTGGGGATGTGTTTGGGCATCGATAGTCGCCAAAAGGCTTCGACTGCTCGTTTGACCTCCTATGGTATAAAAAAAAACTCTAAAAGGAACATAATTTGGTGAATGACACTTCAGTTCAATGTTAAAAAAGGAACGCACAGGTGAACCCACCTGTGCGTTCCTTTTTTCTCATTTTCTTTTTTCTCCCTCGTTTGATTTCGAGGAAGTAGTAAGAAACATGTAAAATCTTTTTCCGCAGAACGCTTACACTAAAGAAAAGAATAAACAAAAATCAGCTTCATTAAATGCCGGCGGGTCTCGTCTACAAACAATAATTGTCATCCAATTTCCGTATCTCAAACCCCATATATCCAAGTGCGATCGCTAACCTTTTTTATATGAGAGATGTTTCAGCAAAATCCATAAGGTAATGGATCGGAAGTATTTTTGAGCAAGACATTGTTTGGCAATTATCTGCATTTACTCCTAAATAACATTAAAGAATGGTAATGAAATTAGTAGGAAAAACGTATTTTTTGTATGTGATATCATTATTGTCATCATATTCTATTGCTAGTCATCTATAATACTTTTAAAAGTGGTTTGAATTATATATCGGTAAAATAAATATTAGTTCTTTGGTTTGTAATCTAAAATATTCAAACTTGAAGGTCATAATAGTTTCATTGCTATTAGGTTAAAGGTCGGGTCTCGATTGCCCATTCATAACAACTCCCTCGGTTCCATTAGACCTGTTCCTATCGTTTTATGTTTTGGACCTTAATAAATAATTTACTATTAATATAGGTACTAGGCTTCTTTTAATGAATGTCAAGACGGCCGACCCCTTGGCACTCGCATCCAACACGGACCGGCACGGAGATCGTGTTCCTACCTGGTCAATAGCCGACCAACACTTTTTCTACCTAAACGCGGCCTCCATTCTTGAATTTTATTGGCCCATCGGCCATCCATTCTCCTGAGTATGTGACAGTATATTTATTACAGGAGACCTATGTTCAGCAGTGGACGGATAAAGGCTGTTGATGATGATGATACTTACAAGTCGCTGATAAAGCCAAAATATCGAACTCCGCGTAATAAAAATTAGTGGTGTCCCGTTCCAAATAGTTTTAATACTAAACACCACCGTAAAATGGGGTTTTGGCACTTGAGTAGGATTATTTCTCTAGCCTTTAACTCTTGTTCAGTTATTTAAATTTTTCCTCCCCCACAATTAATAAGTTGGGCAACGTATTCAACTTAAGTTGCACGTTCGTCACCCTATTTTTTTTGATTTGCTATGAATTTCAAAATCTCTCAGATTATTTGTACCGATATTACAGTTGTTAAGGTCCTTTCAAACGTGCTCGCTGGCGTCTGACCTGAATACTTCACATAACCTTTTCCTATATCCCACTCCTACAAAATATTATTAGAAAACATTAAATTCAAGTTTATCCTTCTTTTTTTCTTTTGCGCCAGGAAATGCTCTTAGCCTTCCCAAGAGTGAG
Organism: Helleia helle; assembly: GCA_963853865.1. Classification (NCBI taxonomy): domain Eukaryota; kingdom Metazoa; phylum Arthropoda; class Insecta; order Lepidoptera; family Lycaenidae; genus Helleia; species Helleia helle. Next base: position 5,873,862 of record OY971423.1, on the reverse strand, counting down.
GGGAGACTCCCAGGCGGGTATGTGGGACTCGCTGCACCCGAAAGATGGTAAGGTGGACGTAGCTCTACCCACTAAAACCCGGCGAGTGCCACCAATACTGCCTTTGGTGAGGTGCCCCGGATCTGTTGAGCAACAGGGCATCTCGATGGCTAGTCAGTTCCCCAAGGGACCGAGGCCACCTCCACAGAGGTGATTTCCTGCGTTGGAAGGGGTTGTTTTTGGGGTTGGTTGAACAACCACTTCCAACGCCAGGACAGTGTAATGGGGTGAGGTTCTTATTCTCGCCGCTTGTCTCTCCCCTGCTCTTTTGTACCCTCTTCTTATAAGAGGGGTACAAAGAGCAGCCCCCTCGGCTCAATTTGCTTCTCCCAAGGTGCTGGGTTCACCTTAGTCAACTGAGTCCCACCGCCACGACAAGGCTTGAACCATGGCGGGGAATTCAGGTTTATCCTTTGTTAATACTAATTTAAACTTTATCTGGATATTAATAGGTACGTTTTTTTCAATAAACGCAAAAACTGGCCAACCCCAGACGTATTCAGTAATCAAAATCACTATGATTTAAGTTGAATCGCATTTTACTATTTCACTATTTCATGAACATTTAAAGATGAGTTTACAAACAAATATACAAACTTTTGTCAGAATTAAAATGCTTTTATAGCTAAAATATGAGTGGCTGTTCAAACATCGAAATCGTTTTGTCCGCTCGAAAATATAGTTTCACGAGAAAATTTGATATGTTACGAAAACTTGATTCGAAGCGGAAACTTTACATGGTTTAAAAAATGTTTAGATTCTAGGAATATTCTACTTTTAGTATCAAATTAAAACTTTTACGAATTTATATTCTTCAAAGATTAGACAAAAGATAAATTAAATAAATTAAGTCAGACTGACTGACACTGATAGAAAATATAATATGATTTATTGTCTTTTCTGTCAGTGTGTTATTATAAAATAAAATTAACTATCATATTTTGACGACTGTCTGTAACACAAACTCTCACGAACTTACGTAAGGAGTAGTTTAAATGGTGAGATTATTGTGGCGCTTTTAGGATAACCCAATAATTTATTTTAAGGGGAAAAAAAGTTATTCCCACACAGATAGCAGGTATGTGCTTTGCTGCGCTCTCGTCTGCATGGGTACCACCATCCTACTTCTGTCTTCCCTGAAACAGCTTTGCTGTGTTTTGTAAGAAGGGCAGAATATGCAGTATCGTTACTGGCAGTTGCTTATTCTAATCGGTGGTTTTTTATAGAAAAAAATATTAAATAATTTAAGTTAGACCGTGATTTCTCAAATTACAATTTCTAAAAACCCAAGAAGTGAGTCTCATACTTATACGTCTGATTTTCAAAATAAAGACGAGGGTTATGTACTTCACTTGGGTTTCTAAAATATTCCCTTCCACAATTTCCTTTGTTTCGGTCAAGTGGGAAGCAATTAGGAAAGGAGGCGGTGATTATATTTAGAGGCGCAAGTGACATCATTAAAATACTTTTTAATTGTTGCTTCTTAAGATGGGCAAAATTTTTCTTTATTTAAATTTATTTTTATAAATTAAAAAAATAATGACATGTTTTCTTCTAGTAGCTCCCCGCGGTTTCACCCACCTACTTACCATTCCCGTGGAAGTACAGGGATAAATTGTAACCTGTGTGTTATTTTGATGTATAAGCTACATGATTGTAAAATTTCACTAAAATCCATTTAGTAGTTTTCGCGTAACAAACACCCATACAAACTTTCGCGTTTATAATATTAGTAGGATGTTAGTCGGATAGGCAAACTATCTACAACACCTACTACCTACAACATGTGCCACTATACAAGTGGCACATGTTATAGGTAAGTTAATGCAGCACATTAAAACAGTTATTCTTTTATTAGACATCTGCATGATCACCACATCATAATATTATCACGTTAGAAACTTTACACGTTCTGTTAAAAATAATTATTAGTTTCCCTTATCTAAGACTTTACAGTTTCCGTTTCAGTTTCCTTTATCTAAGACTTTACAGGACATTACTAAAGAAACTTGCTCGTATTACCCCAGTGAGTAAGTTGGCAACAAAGAGGTAGGAATTATTGGTTGGCAAGCACAGAACATAAGTGACAGTTACAATTCAACAGCTACATGGTGGGTAGCTGTTGAAATATGCTTGCTTGTACATTAATTACTTCTGTCAACCTGATCTGTTTAACAGTAATAATGCGTCAATCATTATTCCAATTATTATTATTATTTATTATCTTCTGTCGCCCATCCAACAATAACCAACAGTCGTAACTAATACAATCGTGATGGTGTACATAATCTCTTTGTAAAGTCAGCTCTCCCGTGACTATGGTTGCCGTAAAATTTCAGCGGGTATATAAATCTCAATAAGCTCCGAAAACCTCTTAAAAGTTTGTTTCTATAGTGAAATTTCCTAAATGAAATTCGAAAAATCATTATAAATCAATAGCCTGATAGCCTTTCCACCGCATTACAGACCATTAATAATCTCCCGACGTGAAAAGACGTATGTTGTAAGTTTGACCGCAAAATCTGATTGTGATAACGTAGTTCTTAAATGATTAAAGTGTTTTAAACCTCTATGTTACTAGAATAGGGTACTATGGGATTGGCATATTCTTTTAGAATTAAAATCCCCAGTTTTTATATGATAAAAAAAAAACCTCTATGGTTTTAACAAAATCGTTTCTTCTCTTCTTGTTGCGTTGGGATTTAAGTATATGTATTATCTTTTATATAGAACAGAAAAGTAGTTTACCCGGTGGTAAGTCCCCATGTTTAAATTACACCAAGCTGAAATTGATGAATAGACGTTAAACTTATATCCAAACTAGCTGTTGCCCGCAGCATCGCCCCCGTTAACTTACATTTACAGCCGTATCCGGATTGATGGTTCTTTTTATAGCCTAAGTTACTCATTACAGCATCAGCTACCTGTCAATGAAAGTGCTATTTAAATCGGCCCAGCCGTTCCAGAGATTAGCCGGTATAAACAGATAAACAAACAAAAAATGATAAGAAGAATTGAAAGAGAAGATGATGAAGTACCGTATAAGCTTTCATATGCTTTTAGTGAAAAGCTGTTCATTTAAAATTACAAACAGACACTTCAATATTATTTATTTCTATTGCGTTAACCCCAGTTATGAACCGTAATAGCGATTATGATAATCGCTTACAAATTTATTGAATAAGTATGCAAATAATTATTTGGTATAAATTAATAAAACGTATTGAACAATATTTCGTCGGTACAATTTTGATTACATTTACATCGTTTAATTTTAACCGAATTCATAATTTATTGAGACGATAGACAGTTTATTAATTTGATTTGATTTACTTTGAACATTTGTTAGATAAATATATTTTATTGTTCGGAAAATATCTTGCGAACTCGAAATTTCTGACAAAAAATACTGATTTTATTCTTTAATTACTTATCTCTGACTTAGCTGTCAGTATATAATATATTTATATCCTATCGAAGCCAGTTTTAGGATGGAAATTGTGTCCTTGACTTTTTTTTCTTTGACCCCGGGAAATGCTCTGAGGCATCCCGCGGGGGAGTGGGTCTCCCCACGTGGGTATATAGGACTCGTTGCGCCCGAAAGCTGGTAAGTGGACGCAGCTCTACCCACTAAAACTCGGCAAGTGCCACCAATGCCGCCTTTGGTGAGGTGATCTAATGAGCAAACAGGGTACCCTGACGGCTTGTTCGTCCCCCAAAGGACCTACGCCACCTCCACAGAGGGATTTTCACGCACCACGGAACAACCCCTCTCAACGTCAGTACAATGGGGTGAGGTTCCCGTCCTCGCCTCTTGTTGCTATTTTGTCCCCTCTTCTTATAAGCTTCGCCCAAGGTGCAGCAGCTCACCCCAGGCTACTGAGCTCCACCGCCACGTCAAGTCCTGAACCATGATGGGGATCCTTGACTTATGACTATATTATTTACAAATAATATAATATGTAATAACCAAGCCTACCTGGTATGGCTTGGTTTATAAATTTTAACCCACGACCGGCACGTGCTTTCTTTGCCTTCAAGAGTTTTGTGACAGTCGTTGTTCTAAATGTATATTGTTCTATGTTGTAAAGTATCCGAAATATCAGGGTGGTGTTTCGTAAATACCACGATGAAGCAATAAAAAAGAGTTTTATAATACCCTAAAGATAAATAAATTTAAAGGAACGCTGTTATAAGAGTTTCCTAATCTCGATCTCCCATCGGAATTCACCTCGCCCCATATATCTCGTCCTTCGTTCGCCTCAAAAAAATCCGCCCTTTTGTAGTAAAATGGCTGCTTTATCCTGGTTTTAGCAATTTGGCCTTCTCTATTATTAAGCTGTATATGATACCCATCATATACATCATCAACCCTTAAATATCCCACTGCTGGGCACGGATGGCACACCCAACACTCTCCACGCCTGATTTCCAGGAGGAAATAAGGAGAAGAGAGTATTGTGCGACAGTTCACCTACACTCTGGCACTATGGGGGTAATTCAGATATCTTTAAAGTATTTGAAATATTTGAATCTCATCTTCATGGTCTATTCCTTCAGCAGAGGGCAAGCAATTTTGAGAACTTTTTTTTTTTAATGCACCAGTCAGGGTACAACGCAGATCCTCCACCATGGTTCAGGCCTTGACGTGGCGGTGGGGCTCAGTAGCCTAGGGTGAGCCCAGCACCTTGGGCGAAGCAAATTGAGCCGAGGGGGCTCTTTGTACCCCTCTTAAAGAAGAGGGGACAAAAGAGCAGAGGGGGCAAGGGGGGAGGATGGGAACCTCACTCCATTGACACACACATAACATATCCGGGGTACCTCACCAAGGCGGCACTGGTGGCACTCGTCGGGTTTTAGTGGGTAGAGCTGCGTCCTGAGGCATCCCGCCTGGGGAGACCTACTCCCCAGGCGGGATGCCTCAGAGCATTTCCCGGCGTAAAAAAAAAAAACAACGCAGATCCCTTCGAAGCCTAGCCCTTATCCACAAAACTATCGTCGCTCACAAAGTTAAATATTCTACAATATATACATAAATATTATTTACCATAATTTCAGCCTAGTCTAAATTATATTCCAGGCCTAACTTCATCAAGTCTAATGCCTTGTAAGAGGGGGGGACTAACTAAATAAACACTGATACCCATATCAAAGTATGGAGGCAGACTATTTACGTCGCCTCAATTAATTATAGTATCAGCTTTCTATCGTAATTGGCAGTACAGCCGGTATATATAATAAGACTAGTTGTTTTCCGTGGCTGTACCCTACTTTAAATTAAAAAAAACAAACTTCAAAAATAAATCGCCTAGATAGAGATATAGAAATAGCTTAATGTTCGAGCTATAAATTGCAAAGATTGGAATGTTTAAATTCGGGTGGTAGTTACGGATATTACTGCATTAAAACAAAAAAATCTTCTGCTGTTATTAAAGACAACTGATCTATTGTTTTCTAATGTTTATGCGAATTTCATTCATTATAATAAATTAACTTTTGTAGTTGCTTTAAACTTTCAGGAACATCGGAAATGAAAAATCTTACTAAACCACGATAAAATCCGTAAAAACTTATGAGAACTATGGCAAATCCACAGCCAATAGATAAGAGAGATGATGATAACTCTTCTACTTCTATTTTCCTGAAGGTTAACCCTTAATATATGCACTGAGCATGTTCGTTTAACATGAGAGTTTTCAAGGGATTCGCGTCGCTATTTATCTAGTATGGGGGTATTCCCCGTGGGATGTGAGTTATTGTTGTTACAATAAATAGCATTCAGGTTTTGGTGTGGTCCTTTTTAGATTTTTTCTTATTTTGTGCTACAAATGCTAGGATAAAGTATTCATATATTTATGGGAATGCTGTAAGTTTAATAAGTAAACATTAATTATAATAATAATACATAATATTAATACGTGAAGCAAAATTGTACCCCTTTTTTAAAGGGATGCGCAAACGGAGGAATTTGGAATTGGGTACAGTTAAAGATTAAGTATGGAGGGAGTGGGTAAAGCTATTATGTTTGTTTAATATGCAATAAATAAATTAAATTAAATGTTACAGACACTACGATATGCACACATTCAACTTTGAATAATGACAATGTCAAACAAAAGATGACGTACGGCGTTTATTTTTTTAAAGAAGTTTTAACGCATTAGTTTTTAGGTACTGTCAAAGTGTATTTAAAGTTGAATGATTTAAAAAAAAGATCGACTTTCGATCGCTGGGCGACCTTTAGTCTAAATAAATATAAAACACGCCGTGTAGTGCCTGCCGGCTTTAGAATTGAACTACCCCATACCGCCCCGTGGTTGTCGTAAAGGCGACTAAGGGATTCACCGTAGAATTGCCAGTAGCAATTAAGGCAATTCCCCCCACCCCCCAAATGATAGACACAACGAATTATTTTTTATTTTAAGTGATAACTGCGTCCTTGCTAATCCTAACTCTAACATTTGACAAAAGAAAGATGTGTTAATCGAAGTAATAAGATATTTGCCAGTGTTTATCTAAATTAGTTTAACAGTTTTTTGGTGATTGACAAAGATTTATACTTCTAATAATGATATTATTATTTATGGACAACTCACACACGGATATCCGATCCCAAACTGAGCCTGTTCTTATGGCAACCAGACAACTGATACAATTTACTTATGTATGTATTCATATTTCTAAATAATAATAATAATTATATTATCTTGTGTTACGGATACCAGACTACGGAAATAAATTTAATACTTACTTTTTATACTATACATATTATATTTAAGATTTTTATTATAATACGATACACATATTTTATACACACCCAGGAACACAAAACTTTTTGTTCGCTGTCGGTATTCGATCCCGCTACCTCCGGTTTGAGCACCAACGCGCTAACCATTGAGCCACAGAGGTCGCCAAATACATACATATTATTATCAGCATATTATAATAAAGGAATTACACCGAGACACCGAACAAATGATCATATTCATCACACAAACATTTGTCTTGGGTGGGAATCGAACCCACGACCAGACAGGGTCACTAACCACTAGTGACTAAACCAACAGGCCAATCAGACTTATGAATTTCAGACATATTTTTGGACAAGTAAACTTGGGTCAATTGATTGTAAGTTGTGCGTCGTAATAACTAATGTGTTGCCTATCCTGAGTGCTTGTAAATACCTATTAAAAGCAATACAAAGGCAAAATTTAGCTTCAAATACTTCTTAAACATGTTGATGTATGTTGACATAAGGTATCACGTTACATGTTGGTCTCAGAGTACAAAAGCTATTACAGCGTATATTGAGAGCCCAACATAATTTAGTCTTGAGGTCTAGGGTTAATGATCATGTACACCTGGGTGAGCTATGGCCTTCGTTTCAGTAATGTTATACTGTTGCTTTGAACATATAATATACCGTTATTGCTTGGAGATACGGCTTTACACGGTAATTAAAATGATAGCCTAACATAGATTTTAAATATTTTATCACACCACTCTACTAGTTTTTTTACCATATCTTATTACCTGAGAGTAACATTTGTCAGTCTTTTGTGTTTTTAAATGTTTACACGAATTTCCCTCATTATAAACACAACGTGAGCGACAATGATTTAGTTCTAGTGGGTATGGGCTCGGCCTCTTGTGTGCGAGCCGAGAGGTCCGGGTTGACCAAAAAACCATCGCAGGGGTGTGATACCTAGAAATGGGTTTTTCTAAATTTCTATGTGCATGAACATAAGAACATCGCTTGCTCACCGGTGAAGGAAACATCGTGAGACCTGCATGCCTCATTAGATTAAAAGTCTTTGAAGGTGTGTAAAGCTCACAAACCGGCATTGGGCCAGCGTATCGGTGAACTATGGCCCAAAACCCTCCTCGCCTGATTTCGAGGAGGATCCCCGTGCCCAGCAGGACGTAGGACAAATAAGGGTTCATATTATTATTATACAAGGTTGATAAAAGCGAGAAGCATTAAATTAAACCGCGTATACTATGTACCATTTTCAGGCTACACACCAAAACTTAGACCAACAGAATCAATAGTTTAGTCACAGGATATTTTTAAAGTTTTAAAGCCGCTCCGGTTTGTTCGACCCGGTGAGGCGCAACGTGCTGTGCGACGTTGCCTTTTAGATTCGAAGGACATTTTACAAAGGTTTACAAAGAGTTTTTACGTTTTACTTTGACTATTCACGTATTTAAGTTCTTTGAAAAACTTTTTTTTATTGCTCTCAAACAATTTTTTTATAGTTTCGGATTAACCGTAAGCATGTGTAGTATATGTAGTTTAATTTAATGCCTCTCGCTTTTATCAACCTTGTATATAAAAACAACTTCAAGTCAAGAATGTTGACTTTCGAATACTTTACAGCATGGTCATGAGATACATCTTATGACCTACCTACTACAAGTAGGTACGTGCTTTTCCATTAGCATGTATGTAAGGAAGTTGTCATGTCATGAATGTAACAATTGTTCCGTGCCTCAATACTGTAACGCCATTTGGTGACAACTAAAAAGGCAATTGCGTAAAGAAAACGTTATGAAAAAGTACACATTTTCATGGTGATCAGTCAAAAGCTGGAACTTCTGAAGTGTCATAAATCTAGTAATTTTGTACGTAATCAGTAAGTTTGGGGCGTGCCTTGGTAAATCATATCTTTGATATTAATAGTTCCTGGAGTTGATTGTACGGAAAATATTAACGGTTCATTAACATTATTTATATTTGTCAATTGCGAGCCTAATGACCCTGTGGTTATCTTCATTTCTATGCAAGGTATATCATCATCATCAGCCTCTATCCGTCCACTGCTGAACTTAGGCCACCCTCAATGAACGCCAAGACGGTCGATCCCTTGCCACTCGCATCCAACGCGGACCACCCACCACACGGAGATAGTCTTCCCACCTAGTTAATTGCCGACCAACACTTCGGCTACCTAAACGCGGCTTCTACTCTTGAACCTTATTGGACCATCGGTCATCCGTTGTCCTGAGTGTGCCACTGCCACTTCAACGAGCTTATTCTTTGCGCGATAGCGGTAAATCTGGCGGTTGTCTTCGTTTCGAAACCTATCTGGCCAAGCAAACACCCAGCATAGCACGCTCCATAGATATATGCAAGATGGGTGGAGGGAAGCGCTGTGCTGCGCTCCCGGCTGCATGGGTACCACCATCTTGCTTGTTTCTCCCGTGAAACAGCTTTGCTGTGTTTCGGAGAGAAGGGTAAGACAGGCAGTGTAATTACTGGCACCGAGACTTAACATCTTATGTCTCAGGATAGGCAACACATAAATGAGTTGCCTGGGCTCGTTCCAGGTAAACCAATTTACGTTCATGGGCGACGTCGACCACTTACCATCAGGTGGTACGTTTGCTAGTTTGCCTATTCAGCTAACATAAAAAAAATATATATATTTATGAGTGCTGCATGGTCTGGATCTAAATTTGACGCAAAATAAAACTACTTCTACTTCGTGGGAGTACAGTGATAAAATAGTATACTACTAATATTATGTTATTCTGATATATAAGCTATGATATTGTAAAGTTTCATTTAAATCCATTCAGTGGATTTTGCGTGAAAGTGTAACAAACATAGTACATTCATACATCCATACATCCAAATATTCTTACCCACTTTCGCATTTATAATATTAGTAGGATTGTAATATGACAATGGCTAAGGCCAGCACTAGACATATCGATAACCCCACCATGGTTCAGGCCTTGTCGTGGCGGTGTGGCTCAGTAGCCTTGGGTGAGCCCAGCACCTTGGGCGAAGCTACAATTAGCCAAGGGGGCTCTTTGTTCCCCTCTTATAAGAAGGGGGGGGGTTGTTTTGTGGTGCCCGTCTAGGTCCCTGTTTGTTTATTAGATCCGGGGCACCTCACCAAAGGTGGCATTGGTGGCCTTCGCCGGGTTTTAGTGGGTAGAGCTGCGTCCGTCGACAAATACAACACTGTCACATTATATTTAAGCTGATTAAAATTGCATCTGAAAATTCCATTTTGTAGATAATATCGAATCGAAAATATCGACACTATTTTATCGCGAAAATTTCACAATATTCATTCGATATAAATTGTTGACCTACAAATATGCAAATGATTGCATTTTTACACTACAGCACTACCTTTCTATATCGTCATAATCATTGATATATTATTATTTTTTTATTCAATAAGCAATACACTAATATTAAAAGGAAAAGATTTGTATCTTTGTAACGAAAATACTCAAAAACTGCTGGACAGATTTTAAAAAATCATCCAATATAAAATGCTACGTTAACTGAGTAACGGATGCTATAAAATAATCATCATTAATCCAGATACAGCTGTATATCTAAGTTAACGCGGCCAAAGCTGCAAACAACAGCTAGTATGTAATATCTCCACCAAGGTTCAAAGCCTTGTCGTGGCGGGGGGGTTCAGTACCTTAAGGTGAACCCAGCCTCTTGGGCGAAGCAAATTGAACCGAGGGAGCTGCTCTTTGTACCCTTCTTATAAGAAGACGGGACAAAAGAGCAGGGGGGACAAGAGGCGAGGATGGGAACCTCACCCCATTTCACTGTCCCGACGTTGGGAGGGGTTATTCTGTAGTGTGGAACGACCCCTCTGTGGAGGTGGTGTCTATCCTTGGAGGGACTGACTAGCCGTCGAAGTCCCCTGTTTACTCAAAAGATCCCGGGCACCTCACCAAAGGCGGCATTCTTGGTACTCGACGGGTTTTAGTGGGTAGAGCTGCGTCCATCTTACCATCTTTCGGGCGCAGCGAGTCCCACATATCCGCCTGGGAAGTTCCCCTCTTCCCAGCGGGATGCCTCAGAGCATTTCCCAGCGTAAAAGAAAAAAAATCGAGTATGTAATTTATAAACAAATTATTTTCCTAGAACACAACTCTATAACTCTATTTGCTCATTTTATCGGCGGTTATCCTGTTGTAAATTGTAATAAAACTAATTTTGTTGAATCTTATACCTATTTTTTTTTTCTTTTACGACGGGAAATGCTCTGAGGCATCCCGCCTGGGGAGTGGGTCTTCCCAGGCGGGTATGTGGAACTCGCTGCGCCCGAAAGATGGTAAGTGGACGCAGCTCTACCCACTAAAACCCGGCGAGTGCCACCAGTGCCGCCTTGGTGAGGTGCCCTGGATCTGTTAAGCTAACAGGGCACCTCGACGGCTAGTCAGTCCCACAAGGGACCGACGCCACCTCCACAGAAGGGTTGTCCCGCACCACAGAACAACCCCTCCCAACGTCGGGACAGTACAATGAGGTAAGGTTCCCATCCTCGCCCCTTGCCCCCTGCTCTTTTGTCCCCTCTTCTTATAAGAGAGCAATACAAAGAGCCCCCTCGGCTCAATTAGTTTCGCTCAAGGTGCCGACTCACCCTTGGCTACTGAGCCCCACCGCCACGACAAGGCCTGAACCATGGTGGGGGTTGAATCTTATACTTACGTATTATTAAGATTGAACTATTTTTTTTAGTAAGAGCTGTAATGCCATGCTGCAATGCAGCCGAATTGGGCCCGCACGACCGGGGTATCTCCCATAACACTGGCGTCAGGAGACAGCTATGCTATCGGGTTTCGTACGTTTTGTGAGTTTCCAATGTACCAATGGGGGGGGGGGGGGGCGACAACGCATCTTCTTAACTTTTGGTAGTTCGGATGTCTATGGGCGTCGGTAGTCACTATAAGGCTCCGACTACTAAGTTGCCTCCTCATGACAATAAAAAAAAAAAATTGACGTTTATTTATTTTTATTTTTTATTTATTTACCTATCTGTTTCTGATTATTTACCCATCCTAGTGAATAATTGATGGAAGTAAGAGGTAGTTTCATGCTGCTTTGAATCCAATTTGGGTCAGTACGAACGGGGTGGTTCCTCTCGCTTACATAACACCGGCGTAAATAAATCTTAGGTTGTGAGGATGTGTATGGGCGTCAACAGTTGACAAAAGGCTTCGACTGCTAGTTTGCCTTCCTATGCTATAAAAAAAGAAAATTCAAAATCCTTAAAAATACCAAAAAATCTTATAAAGACTTAACCATTCGCCCATTAAACACTTAAGTAAGAAATATGGTAATACATACCAAGGAACAAGACGTAGCAAATTTATATCAAACCATTCAAATAAAGCATGATGTTTTTCTCCACTTTCCCGACTTCCCCGAGAATTTACCATCCATAAGTAAAGTTTGTGGGTAAAGACGGTAAATTGAAGTCAGGTGCGGCTTATGAATAAATGTAACGTCGCTTATTTGTTACGGTAAAATTTGTTGCTATGAAAAAACCCAAGAACTCATTTTTGGGACCGTAGGCAAAAACGCAAAATAGCTCGTTTCCGTGCTATTTAAGATTTCGATTTATATTTAGGCAAAATACGCGTCGTACAAAGAAATGTAGGGGAAATTGTGATATAATATTTTTGTATTTAAGGGATTATGGTCGTTTGGGTACGGGCTCACCCTTTTGAGTGGGAGGTTCGGGTTCGATCATGACCGAGTGCAATGCAAATGGATTTTTAAAGATTTCCCGGTGCATTTGAACATAATAACATCATTACTTGCCGGTGAAGGAAAATATCGTGAGGAAACCTGCAAGTCGGATGAGAAAGTCATTGAGGGTATGTGAATTTCACTACCTTGCTTTGGGCCAGCGCATAGGTGTAATGGTTCAAACCTCACATTTTTTTTTCTTAAACGCCGGGAAATGCTCTGAGGCATCCCGCGGGGGAGTGGGTCTCCCCACGCGGGTTTGTGGGACTCGCTGCGCCCGACAGCTGGTAAATGGACGCAGCTCTACCCACTAAAACCCGGCGAGTGCCACCAATGCCGCCTTTGGTGAGGGCCCCGGATCTAGAAAACAAACAGGGTACCTCGACGGCTAGTCAGTCCCGCAAGGGACCGACGCCTCCTCCACAGAGGGGTTGTCCCGCATCACAGAACAACCCCTCCCAACGTCGGTGAGGTTCCCATCCTCACCCCTTACCCCCTGCTCTTCTGTCCCCTCTTCTTATAAGAGGGGTACAAAGAGCCCCCTCGGCCCAATTAGCTTCGCCCAAGATGCACCGCTCACCCTAGGTTACTGAGCCCCACCGCCACGACAAGGCCTGAACCATGGTGGGGTTCAAACCTCACCTGAGATTCCGAGGAGGAGACCCGCGCCTGATAATGCGACCTATAAAGGTCAAAGATGATGATTAATTTGCCCACTGTGGTTCTCAAGCCTTATCGTGGCGGTGGGGTTCAGCATATTGGGCGAAGCCAACTGAACCGAGGGGGCTTTATAACGGACTAGGCCCACCACTCATTCCCACTCATTCATTTTGCCAAAGACTGCACTCCCAAAGAATGTGATGTGCCGTATGTTCCTGTTCACTGCCTTCCGTCGAACAGCCGCATAAGGGAGACGATACGAGATTAAAGCCAAATAGTTTACTTCTAAAGTTTCCGTGGCCGGTAAGGAACTGAGCGACACAGTGGTCTAACCAAAGGGGCTGTTTTTTGTACCCCTCCTATAAGAAGGGGGAAAAAAGAGTAGGGGATAAAGAGCGAGGATGGGAACCTCACCCCATTGCACTGTCCCGACGTTGGGAGGGGTTGTTCTGTGGTGCGCGACAACCCCTCTGTGGAGGTGGCGTCGATCCCTTGGCGGACTGACCAGCCATCGTAGCGCTCTATTATGCAACAGATCCGGGGCACAAAAGACGGCATTGGTGGCACTCGTGGGGTTATAGTGGGTATTCGGCACAGATATGGCGTGAAACAAATTTTTCTTATTTCTGCAACCAATTACTAAATGCCATAATGAAACAAAGCTATCGCCTTTAAAGTAGAACGTGTACTTAGAGTAAATGATTAAAAAACATAGTATATTCTAAGATAATAGTGAATAACTCACACCACTTTCACTCTCACACTTAGGACATTCAAACACACTTAATACTCGTGACGATCTGGAACTGTAATGGATGAAAATAATTCAATCAAAGTAAATCAACGATTCATCAAGTTAGCGAAATTAATACGGACGATCTATCTGTATATTTAGTTTGTTAGTGTATGTGCTTCAGGCGCTTGAATCTTCATTCGAGTGATCAAACCTCCTTCGTTACTATTGAATCTGGTTTCAGGAACTGGTACATTTTCATGGGTAAATATTATCTTATAGAATCAGAATATCCCAAAACGCGTAGGATACATTAGTTCAATTCAATTCTAAGTTCTTTTTTCAGTTATAAAACTGTTAAGAAACTTATAGTTCAATACAAACACGATCTGCTTCTTTAAAACAACTAACAATCTTCAAACAAAAACTTTATTTTAACTTAAGAGCACTATGAAACTTTAACTCTTTAATAAAATGTCCTAGACTTTTTTGTTATCTTTAATAATAAACTGTGTTTAAAAACTATTTTATTTTCAAATAAAATACCGAATTTCAAATAAAATAAGAATACCGACGCCCATAGACATCCGCACAACCAAAAGATATGCAGATGCATTGCCCCCTTTTACCTTCCCAATGGGCCACCGGAAACTCACATGGTCACATGGGCTGGTCATGTGACCAGCTCACTTTGTACGTATGTATGGCGTATGTACGCCGAAAAACCAATAGCCGGTGGGCTAAGGGAGTTCAGGAGGCCAGGGTTGGGAGGATGAAGGGGAGGTCGGCCTTCAACTATGAATGATGGGATGGCGATCTCCATGCAGTAGCTGGTGCTGGTTGTCGTCTTTGCGTTCATTGAGAGACCTATGTCCAGCAGTGGACAGAGTAAGGCTGATAACGATGATGACAATGCAGCTATAAAAATAAATTCTCTGCATATATTTTCTTTGGAGATTCAAAGTTCCTATTCTCCAAACTACTTACATGCAAGGTGACAGTGACATATTGGCTGCTAGAGACAAATATAACTAGAGGAGGCCAAATAAAATGGCAATGCAGACTTTAGATAACTTCGAAAGCCAACAGTTGCAAACTCTAGAGTCTTGCAAAGTTACCGTATTATCATATTTTACAAATATCTGTAGCCCGTAGCTTCGCCCGCGTTGACTTAGATTTACAGCCGTATATGGATTGATGATGATTATTTTTATAGCCTAAGTTACATCAGCTATCTGTCAGTGAAAGTTCCGTCAGAATCAGCTCAGCCGTTTCAAAGACTAAGTGGAACAAACAGACAGACAGACAGACAAAAATTGTAAAAAATGCTATTTTGGTATATGTACCATTTAGTAAAAAGCGGTTATTTTGATATTACAAACAGACACTCCAATTTTATTTATCTGTATAGACAACCATGAAGATCGTTTTTTTTTTTCTTTAACGCCGGGAAATGCTCTGAGGCATCCCGCGGGGGATATGTGGGACTCGTTGCGCCCGACAGCTGGTAAGTGGACGCAGCTAAAACCTGGCGAGTGCCACCAATGCCGCCTCTGGTGAGGTGCCCCGGATCTAGTAAACAAACAGGCCACCTCGACGGCTAGTCAGTCCTGCAAGGGACTGACGCCACCTCCACGTTGGGGTTGTCCCGCACCACAGAACAACCCCACCCAACGTCGGGACAGTACAATGGGGTGAGGTTCCCATCCTCACCCCTTGCCCCCTGCTCTTTTGTCCCCTCTTCTTATAAAAGGGGTACAAAGAGCACCCTTGGCCCAATTCGCTTCACCCAAGGTGCAGCGGCTCACTCTAGGTTACTGAGCCCCACCGCCACGACAAGGCCTGAACCATGTTGGGGAACCATGAAGATCGTGGTCTGATCTAGTCTAACTAACCGAGTCCTCATTGTACAGGAAAAATGTATTTAGCCGACTGCGCCAGAAGGAGGGTTATGTCTTTCTAGAGTATGCATACATGCATATATGTTTGGCACGCTCTGCAGCCTGAACGGCTCAATGGATTTTAGCTTGAGAGGTGTCGTTAGATTCGTATTTACTGTGAGAGTGACATTGAATATATAGAAAAGGCACATTTTTGGCGCCAAATTCAAATATCTCTTGCAATCGGGTTTTTTTTAAATATAATTTATTACGTATTGATTTGGGTGATTCCTGATCGTTATGTGGGAATCAAATAACCTTAACTAAAAGTCCTGAGAAATCCGCCGACATCGTGGTGACTGACTGGCTCACAACAGTCTTCCAAACACTCTCTACTTTAAGTCACATGACCTAACCTAATCAACGAGCATAGGCTTATCACACTAATTAAATGAAATTCATTAGGTACCATATTACACATCGCTAGTTTCACAATTAGCCAACATGGTGGTTAATTAGCGCATAAGAGCGGACATTGTTACTGAACCAAATGCAAAATAATTTCATAGAATTCCGTTATGACCTATATAATCCGAAGGTAGGTATGTAACCCCACCATGGTTCAGGCCTTGTCGTGACGATGTGGCTTAGTAGCCTAGGGTGAGCCCAGCACCTTGAGCGAAGTGAATTGAGCCGAGGGGGCTCTTTGTACCCCTCTTATGAGAAGAGGGGACAAAAGAGCAGAGGGAAAGGGCCTACGACGGGAACCACACCCCATTTTACTGTCCCGAGGTTGGGAGGGAGGGCTTGTTCTGTGGTGCGGAACAACCCCTCGAACGAAAGTGGAGGTGGCGTCGGTCCCCTGAGGGACTGATTAGCTATCGAGATGCCCTGTTTGCTCAACAGATCCGGGGCACCTCATCAGGGGCGGCATTGGTGGCACTCGCCGTGTTTATGTGGGTAGAACTGCGTCCAATTACCAGTTTTTGGGTGCAGCGAGTCCCACATACCCGCCTGGGGAGACCTACTCCCCCGCGAGATGCCTCAGAGCATTTCCCGTCGTTAAATTTTTCTTTAACGCCGGGAAATGCTCTGAGGTATGTAAGGGACATGATACATGAGTGTAAATTTAAGTTTAAGTACGAGTCGTTACAGTTTAATAATATCAACTCTTATATGTCCCACTGCTGGTCACGGGTCTCCTCCTTCGCCATAGTTCACCGATGCGCTGGCCCAATGCGGGTTGGTGAACTTCACACACCTTCAAAGACTTTTAATCTCATCGGGCATGCAGGTTTCCTCACGATGTTTCCTTCACCGGCAGTACAGTAATTTCGTGAAGAACAGTAAAACGTACAGTACAGTAACTTCGTGCAGTACAGAAAAACATGCTGTACAGTAAGAACATGCAGTACCGTAACAAAATGCAGTATAGTAACTTCGTGCAGTATAGTAAAAAGGTGCAGTACAGTAACATCGTGCAGTACCGTAACTTCGTGCATTACAGTAAAACATGCTGTACAGTAAACGTGCAGTACAGTAACTTCGTGCAGTAGGTACAGTAAAACGAGCAGTACAGTAACTTCGTGCAGTACAGTAACATCGTGCAGTACCGTAACAAAATGCAGTACAGTAAAACGTACAGTACAGTAAAACATGCAGTACAGCAACTTTGTGCAGTACAGTAACTACGTTCAGTACAGTAACTTCGTGCAGTACAGTAAAACCGTCAGTTCCGTCTTCGCAAGCAAACAGTGCACTCGTGTACGCATATCGGTTGTCCCGAACGCCAGGAACGCATAACCTTTTATCTCATCAAATCGAGTAACCGTTTCAAAATATAATATAAAATGTTTAAGTGCAATCAATGTGATGTGGAGTTCATCGACGGGCCTCAGTGTTCAGTCTGCAAAAATAGGTTCAATTTCCGGTGTTCTGGAATTACTGAATCAGGCTTTAGAAAGCTTGGTGAACGTAAAAACAACTGGAAGTGTATCAGATGAAAATCTAAAGGACCGGCGAACTATCTTGCTCCAGTAGGAGGTGGATCCAGCCCCTCATCACCTGCTCCTGCTGATTTGGTCACTGTTATGCACGAAATTAGACATATAAGCATCCAGGTGGTGACCCTACTAGATATTCTGTCTGATATCAAGGCAATCAAGTCCGACCTAGCAGATCTTGCTTCTTTGAGGTCTGAGCTAATTGAACTAAGGGCATTTGTTGATTTTATGAATCAAAAATTTGATTTAATGACAGATCAAATTTGTAAACTTGAAAAAGAAGTTCAAGGTCTTCTTAAGACTAAGGATGAGGTCAAGTCTCTTCAGCAGCGATCGACGGTCTTGAACGCATTATTCGTGACAGTGAACAACGTTCGCGCTTGAACAATGTTGAGATTAAGGGTATCCCCGTGACCCCATCTGAAAACCTATTTACGATTGTCTCGAATATAAGCAACTTGATGTCCTGTCACTAAAGACCAGATCAACTATGTTGCCAGAATCCCCTCTTTCAACAAAAAAACACCTAAACCAGTGTTAGTCTCTCTTCATAACAGATATCTGAAGGAGGATTTTGTTGCGGAGGCAAAGAAATGTAACTTTTCACCGGGGGACATTAATCTTCAAGGAAGTAGCAGAATTTTTATCAATGACCACCTTACACTGGATAATAAGCTGCTCCTGAACAAAACGAAAACACTGGCGAAGGAGAAAGGCTACGCTACATTACATGGGTTAAGGGATGTAAGATTGTTTTTAAAAAAAAAACCCGAATCGCAAGTTATTTTAATAAGGTCAGAACAAGACTTAAAAAAAACTCTAATTATTTGTTACGCTACCATGTACTTTTTTAAGTGTAGCTTTATTTACTATTTCACTCTTAAGCCAAACTTTACAATAATTATCTCACCTATTATAAAAAGGTTGCGCGCTACTTGCATTCTTGTTTATATTTTAGCCTACCGCCTATTCACAATGTTAGCTAGCATAAAATCTCTTAAGTTCTTAATACTATTTAACGTAATACTTGTGTACATCAATATTAAACTGAAACAATGTTTCAAAAATCTTAAAAACATATTCTCTGTAGTGTGTGCATATTTTAAATATTTATCTAGTTTCTTATGTTTTAATATGGATACTTATCTCGCTCGCACCGGCTTTTCGACCGCTTACATTTATCTCGCTCTCTCACACGACTATACCGATTCTATTGTCCTCGCACAGCATAGATATCAACCCTTTTGAAAACAACTCACTATACAGTTTAACGTTATTAGTGCACCTCACTGTTATTTATATTATGTCATATGTTAGCCTAATAATGTATAAATTACTAATTAATTTCTATTTGTAGCCATGGGTACCAGTAACTTGAATAAATTAAATATTTATTATCAAAATGTGCGAGGGCTTCGTACAAAGTCAAATGAATTTTATCGCCAGTTAAACTTAAGCTCCTACGATTTGATGATTCTCACGGAAACATGGGTAACTGATAAATTCTTGTACTCGGAACTTTTTAGTGATGAATATATGGTATGGCGTCGGGATCGGGATTATAGTTCAACTGGACAGGTGCGCGGCGGCGGGGTGTTGATAGCTGTTCGAAGGTATGTATCGGCTATGGCTGCACCTAGTTTTCATTCAATGGCTGAAGACCTTTGGATTATTATTAGTTTGCGTGGTAAACACTTGAGTAGTTCCCAAAGCATAAAGCTACACGTTTGTGTTGTGTACTTGTGCAAACAAGGCCTTATTAGATATTTTTCAGATCAACTATCAAATTTTTTAAGTAAATTAAATTATTCTGTGTTAAAGTGTCCCCTCGATAAGTTTTTAATTGTCGGGGATTTCAACTTAAGTGGAATTAATTGGGAATATGTTTCTTCTGCTGACTGTTATCTCGCTTGTAATGCACCCAAAAGTGATGAATTTATCTTGTTAAATGAGCTACAAATATTATCTCTTGGCCAATATAACGGCATACGCAACAAACAAAGCAAAATATTAGATCTTGTCCTGTGTAATGTGAAAGTCTCTGTTAGCGAATGCTTTGACCCCCTCGTCCCCCTGGACTCCTACCACCCTCTAAATGTGGAATTGTCTCTCTATTAAAAAATATTTAAAATCAGCTGATTTTAGCCGCTTAAACTTTACTCAAGGTTTTGATAAAATAAATAATGAAACATCCTTAATAGACTGGTCTAGTGAGTTAAGTACTAGAAACCTAGAAGATGATGGATCTTTCTTCTATGACAGTATTGGTGTGATTCAGAGTAAATATGGGATATATTTACTCTGAATCACACCAACTGCTAAAGAAAGTAAAGCAAAGTTCGTATCCAATCTGGTTCACCCCGTTACTTAAACGCCTTATTCGACAAAAGTATAATTTCTTTAAAAAAAATTAAAATATATGGCAGGATATCGGACCAATTAACTTTTAAATTACTACGTGATAGGATCAAAAAATTGGAAGCCGAATGTAAACAAAATTACTTACAAACTACCGAATCAGCTATTGAAAAATATCCCAAACATTTTTGGAATTATATCAAGCATAGAACTAATTCTAATATGCTCCCTAGTAACCTCATTTATAATGGAGACACAGTTTCAACGGGTGAGTCTATTTGCGAAGCATTTTCTGATCATTTTTAATCATCCTTCCTTAAAAAAAAAATATAATCGTAGTAATAATAATATTATATCCTCATCATGCTCCAACTTTACTGATTCCACTTCGCATCTTAATTCAATTGAAGTCAACCTTGAATCTGTTAAATATCTTTTAAAGTATCTTGATCCACACAAATCTCCTGGGCCGGATAATCTATCTGCTACGTTTCTCATTCGATGCTGCGAAACCTTATCATTACCAGTATCTTTGTTATTCACAAAATCTATTTCATATTGCACCACATTTCCTAATGTTTGGAAATTGGCTTATATCACTCCCGTGCACAAAAAGGGAGCAAAAACGGAAATTGTAAATTATAGACCAATTTCCAAATTATGCACTTACTGGCTAAGGTCTTCGAACGAATCATTTATAAACAAGTTTACGCGTCACTAAGCAAGGATTTCAGTCCACGACAACATGGTTTTTTATCAGGTAGATCTACTGTTACAAAGCTTGTGCTTTTGAATGATTTCTTAACACAGAAGCTGGACGAAAATAAACAAGTAGACGTAGTCTACACTGATTATAGTAAGACGTTCGATCGTATTGATCACAATATTCTTAAAACTAAACTATATCACATTGGTATTAAGGATGATCTCTTTAGGTGGTTATATTCTTATCTCCATAACCGCTCTCAAGCTGTTGTTGTCAACAACTATATGTCTAGTTGGGTTCCCGTCCCGCAAGGCTCCTTGTTAGGCCCTCTTCTCTTTGTAACTTTTATAAATGACATCGATACTTGCTTCAAAAATTCTTTCTCGCTATACTTTGCTGATGACATGAATATTTTCTACCCTATTTCCTCGATTAAGGATGCTGATGCACTTCAGGCGGACTTAATTAGTCTAGATAGATGCTGCGGGGAAAATAATTTAGACCTCAACCCCAAGAAATGCCAACTAAAACCTATAGTAGAAAAACTAACATCATCCCGACTACATACTATCTAAAGGGTCTTGAAATCTAAAAAACAGACGCTGTGTGCGACTTGGGTGTCTATCATGATTCTAGGCTCATGTTTGATTCTCACGTTGACAACATTATTGCAAAAGCCTCAAGAGCCTTGGGACTCATTATGAGACTAAGCTCCCCCTTCCAACATGCGAAAACCCTTAAAATACTATACTGTACGAATGTTAGAAGTTACTTAGAATACGCCAGTCAGATATGGAATCCCTGTTATGATAAGTATATTACTCAGATCGAAAACATTCAAAAGCGTTTTAAGCGATATCTATGCTACCGCCTAAAAATACCGTACAGTTCTAATGATTATCTATCTCTGTGCAAGAAATTCCACATTCAACCTTTGTTTATTCGACGACAATTTGCCGATATTATATTTATACTAAAAATAATTAACAACGAAATTAACTGTCCAGATCTTCTTAGTAAAATAAACTTTTATGTACCTACTAGGCAACGCCGATATAATCCGCCACTGGTTATTCCACGCTACAACTCCAACTACAGGCGTAACTCCTGCCTGGTGCGAGCTAGCATTGAATTTAATAATGTATGTAAAAAATTCTCCTTTGATCCACACACATTGAATAGCAAGAATGCAAGAGATAAGCTAAACCTTTACTTCTTTAAAAAGAATAAACTTTGTTAGATTTAGATAATTTTAACTTTGATTTTTAATGTTCTGTTGCTAGTGCCTAATTGTTTGCATGTTTGTACTATTCTTGAGTTACTAATTGTGGAAACCTGTAATTGGCTTCGCTACTTCTATTCCTATGCTATTTTTAAAACATTTGTAAGCTGTTGGTTTTCCTAAATAATAAAATAAAAATAAAATAAATAAATAAAACGTGCAGTACAGTAACATAGTGCAGAACAGTAACATCGTGCAGTACAGCACCATAACAAAGTGTAGTACAGTAAGAACATGCAGTATAGTAACATCGTGCAGTACAGTTACTTCGTGCAGTACAGTATCATCGTGAAGTTCAGTAAAACGTTACGTACAACAGTACCTGCAGTACAGTAAAACGTGTGATAAAGTACAACGTGCAGTACAGTAAATCGTGCAGTAACTTCGTGCTGTACTGTAAAACGTGCAGTACAACAGCAACTGCAGTACAGTAATATCGTGCAGTACCGTAACTTCGTGCAGTACAGTAAAACGTGACGTACAACAGTACCTGCAGTACAGTAAAACGTGTAGTACAGTAAATCGTGCAGTAACTTCGTGCTGTACTGTAAAACGTGTAGTAAATCGTGTAGTGTACGTGTAGTAAAAATGTAAATCGTGCAGTACAGTAAAACGTACAGTAACTACGTGCAGTACAGTAACTTCGTGCAGTACCGTAACAAAGTGCAGTACCGTAACAAAGTGCAGTACAGTAACTACGTGAAGTACAGTTACTTCGTGCAGTACAGTCAAACGTGCAATACAGTAACTTCGTGCAGTACCATAACAAAGTACAGTATAGTAACATCGTGCAGTACAGTATCATCGTGCAGTACAGTGACTTCTTGCAGTACAGTAAAACGTGCAGTAACATCGTGCTGTACAGTAAAACGTGCAGTACAACAGCACTTGCAGTTTAGTAAAACGTGTAGTGCAGTAAATCGTGCAGTAAAGTTAAACGTGCAGTACAGTAACTTCGTGCAGTACAGTAAAACGTGCAGTACAGTAAAATAAGACTATATTTTATGACCGAAATTTTTCTTCATCTGGTCATGTAACATTTATTAACTTGATTCCTGTCTGGCACGTCTCGTTCAACGTAAGTTAAACTTTTTATAAAAAAAACCTTGACTGAGCTGACTTTCTATAACTATATAATAGAACATAATAGTAGGTATAGACATCTTCCCCACCATGGTTCAGGCTTTGTCGTGGCGGTGGGGCTTAGTACCCTAAGGTGTACCCTTACTTGGGAGCACCTTGGGCGAAGCTAATTGAGCCGAGGGAGGTGCTCTTTGTACCCCTCTTATAAGAAGAGGGGACAAAAGAGCAGGGGGCAAGCGGCGAGGTCGGTAACCTCACCCCATTGTACTGTCCCGACGTTGGGAGGGGTTGTTCTGTGGTGCTGGACAACCCCTCTGTGGAGGTGGCGTCGGTCCCTTGGGGGACTGACTGGCCGTCGAGGTGCCCTGTTTGCTCATTAGATCCGGGACACCTCACGAAGGGGGTTATTGGTGGCACTCGCCGGGTTTTAGTGGGTAGAGCTGCGTCCACTTAACAGTTTTTCGGGCGCAGCGAGTCTCATATAGCTGCGTGAGGAGACCCACTCCCCCGCGGGATGCCTCAGAGTATTTCCCGGCATCTTATTTAAGTTAATCTTAAAATATATTCGCATGTAGTTTATTTTTGTACACATCACAAACTGAGAACGAAAATGTTGAACAGAAATCACATATTGTACACATATATAGTATTTTCATATCTCTATTCTATCCTACTAACTGTTGTGGACAGGGTATGAATCACACTTGTATTACAGTTTACCATTTTACCAGGTTGTATTTACATTCTTTTGATGTAAAACATCTATTTATAGTACGTCATGGCACTCCATTTTACTGCTAAGTTGCACCTTAGGAGTAAGATGAAATGCCATGACGAAAAAATCTTCGTTAAACTTTTTTAGTGTAGTAGCTAGTGGCTATTTCATATCTGCCTGGCATTCCATACATCCATTTTTGGAGTTTACTCCTTAAGAAACGATTTGAGTTATACGGCCCGGTACGGAAATTTTATGAGGAGTAAAATCAAGTGTAACACAAAAGTTGAGGCGTTACGTAGAAAGAGACAAACATATAAATCTGTAGGATTGAACGTGTAAAAGAATGAGATGGAATACATTACACAGCGTATCTTAAAATAATGCCGCCAACGCCATCTAACACGATATTTCAGCACTAAAAGTCAATCACACGACCATTATATAAGCAATATTATAAGATATTTAAGCAATTTCAGCTAGTGATGAAAAAAAATGGGAATAATACTTTATTCCGTTGCAATGATTTGCAAGACAAATAAGTATCCATATAGCAAAATTGACGTGACGTTATTATGTAGGATTTTAAATAAAACAATGTGTAGGTACTAATTATTATTTTAATGGTAAATAAAATCGTTTTCTTGTATAACTGTATATTTAATCACGTTGATATGTAATGTATAATAAACACAATCAGTTGCTATGGGTTACAATATAATACATTAACACTCGACCGTTCGCAACCGAGTTCTAAAACCGACTCTGGCGGTGCAGGGCCTGGTGCGCGTGGGATGCCCACCGCGATCCCGTGCGCATGCGTAGCGTTCCGCTTCTCGATGCATCTAGAAGCGGGGGTTCGTGCGGGGCGAGACGCGCTAGCGTCGATTGTCATATTATATTATACTTTTTCCGGCGCGCTGCGATTTACAACTGGCCACTCGCGTTACATTATTTTATTTTTACGTCTATTATTAAAATATTGACTAGGTAAATTCTTTACACCACTAATGTATGTGAAAAAATTACTAACCAAATTGCATATGAAATCACAATTTAGATTTTTATGTAATTGGCATTGTATTAATTTCCGTATAGAAAACTGTCTTCATGTAATTTCTTACGTTATCATAGTCACAACTCACAATGGTTTTTCAAAACATGAGTGGATAAGAAAATAAAACAACTAGAGCACATTCAAGATTGAATAATTAAAAACACAAACTAGGGAATACTACATAATAACAAAAATGAATTCAAAATTGAGAAATGTTAGCACAGACTAAAAAAAGTCATTACGTTCCAATATTCGCGGCGATTTTAAAATTATTTTAAATTTCAGCCCAGAAAAATCTAGTAATTTTAATATATATTTATTCTTTTCAAATATTCTTTTTCATATTTTCAAAATGATATTTATAATTTGCAATTTATTTCTAATAATAATACAATAAATTGAAACTCTTCAATTTGATAATTTAAAATATTAATGTTGCCTCCCTAAATATATTATTTGGTGTGACCATTGAACACTTGGTTCAAGTTTAATTGTACAAACTTGTCAAGTAAAGAATTTAATTTCGATTAAGTATTAAATAGGTACCTATAATTGTTAAAAAATAAATAACGTATATTTTATATATGAATAACTAGTCTTCAACATAAAACATGTAAAAAATTCATAGACATAAAAAAAACTAAAATAGCGCCATCTAACGCAATATAACGACTTTCTAATCTCATACAAAAAACCAAATGTACTAAGTGAAATGCCCCTGATCCTCCCTGATCTTATTCTCGGGGCCTCCTCTTTGTTATTATTATTATTATTATTTTGTAACATACTTTATGTAATACGCTTTATTGAAGTAATATAAATAATCCGAATAATTACAGATATATGTTTGTTTCTCGTATCATTTTAGCAGATGCGTTCATTTACCCTTTTTTCTACTGGATATATATCGTAATTATCGTTCGTAAGGAGTAAACTCCAATCGTGCGTCGACTGACTGACTGACTGAAGCTGACACACACACACACTTTTTTTTCCATCATTATCATCATGTTTTCCACAACGGAAATGACCATTATTCCGACAGAAAATGAACATATACGAGTAAAAATGTACTATCAGATTAATTTAATATAAAAGTGGAAACAAAACAACTTAAAAAATGTAAAATATATCGCAAAATAAACACTTAACTGGCATGTAAGCACTCAACTTATTCTGACAAATGTGTTTACTGCACAAGCACCATAAAGTTTGAGAGCTAACAGGCTGTGAAAGAATGATAGCTCTTGTAAGTATCTATTTGTTTAGGAAACAGTAACGCTTTATTCTCACATAAATTTCGATAGTGTAGAACGTAATATAATTCATGTAAGGTAAAGTTCTAAAGAAATTGTATTACGGGTGCTATATATTTATCATATACATTATCTGTAATTAGTGGGATTCGAACCTGCGAGCACTGCGTAAAATGTCCCGTAGCCTGACCACTCAACCAGAAGGCCGTCAAGGCCGTCATATTTATCAAAGTCACAAGTGTTATTTTTGGGAATTCCGGTCGTATTTCTAGAAAATTAAAAAGGGGTTTTGTTTTTCACTTAAATCTCAATAACAATTGCAGATATTCAAAATCGCCAGAAAGATTCTTAAAAAGGTAGAATTTTCCCATAAAAAAGTCCTAGTACCTTACCAACTCTAACAACATTTTTTTTTTTTGGGTGCTGAAAATGGGAACAAAACTGGTGACGCGGCTCCCGCGCGCACTTTGCCATTCGCTACCGTGCGTTTTTTTTCTACTCACTTTTGCAATTTTTCGAGAATTCAACTTTTATAAAAAAAAATCTAGACGAATCGTATCCTTGTTCATAATTTTCGAGGAATACGAAATTTCGAGGAAAACACTTCTGAACTAGACTATAAGGTTTTCTTTCTATTACCAGATGCAGTCCACCATATTTTAAATAAATATTACGATTCTTTAAAGACGCCATTTTATCGCATTTTCCGTTACTTACCTTGACTAAAATCCCATCGTTTGTCACTTTTATTCAAAAGCCTTATTTTTCTTTTATAATTTCTTTTGATTCTCACTTCACAAAATTTTGGATTATGTTTCTCATTTTCCGTCTTTAGATATTCAACGACGAAGTATTTATAATTTGAAACAATAACGATGATTCGTAGAAGCTTGTAACAGCCATTAGAACCTTTTCATAAAAGACTTGTAAACCGATTATTATTTATGTTAATAAGCTTTACTAAATTATAAAATAATTGCTGACAAATGGTAAAATTATGTAGTAAGTTATATATTAAGGTTACTATAAATACGCAAGTAACTTAAAACCATGTAAATGAATTAAACTTATCGACTACGAATATATTATACTAGCTGTTGCCCGCAGCTTCGCCCGATTTAACTTACTCAACTTAATGACTGTTAGGCACAGCGTGATGTTATATAGCCTATTATAACCTTCCTCGATAAATGGGCTATCTAACACTGAAAGAATTTTTCAAATCGGACCAGTTGTTCCTGAGATTAGCGCGTCCAAACAAACAAACTCTTCAGCTTTGTAATATTAGTATAGATTGTTACTTTTTACACCTATCCGTGAAAATAAAACGTAATATTATGTAAAATGTAATACAAGTTCTTGAGTGGTAACTTTGCAACTAGGAGATCATCATCATAATTGGCCTGTTACCGTTTCCCTCTCAATGAACGCCAAGACGGCCGATCCACCACTACTCGGATGGACCTTATTTTTCTACTGCACGGAGTTTGTCATCCCACCTACTTAAAGTTCGATTTTACCGATTTTTTGATTGTCCTCAACATACTAACATATAAACTGAATTTTCTATGTTAGCTCTATGTTTGTATAAATGATAATGGTCTAGACCTCTCACTAAGGAAACCGAGCTTACCCGGTTTCCTTAGTGAGAGGTCTGGGTTCGATCCTAACTGTATGCCCCTATATGGGGCTTTTTCTAAATTTCCTCGTTAGAAAAGAGAATATAACAGTGTTGGCTCGTCGGTGAAGGAAAAAAATATGAGGTAACCAGGAAAGCAGATAGGCAGATAATAAGAATCAACTATGTTCAAGTATCAAGTATGGAAACTATGAAAAAATACTCAAAACGGCACACTCACATAAATATGAGCATCGACGCGTCTTACTCGCGGCATTTACTACTGACAGCACTGCTAGGATCGCTTCGAATTCTCGTCGATGTACATGTTTGTGTGTGTGTAGTTTCGAGCTTTTGTTCGTAGTTTTCGTATTGTACCATATTTATACTTGATAGTGTGTAAAGTTTATTCCCCCCGAATTGGGTCAACGTATTGGTCCTATGGCCCATCACCCTCCTCGCCTGATTTCGAGGCGACCCGTGCCCAGGAGTGGTACATATATGGGTCGATGATGATGATGACAAACATTATTTTCTATACAGTATATACTGTAACCACATAATGCACTGGCCTTTGTTTAGTCGTGGTAGTGCATTAGTTACATTTCGTTAACTTTGTGCAGCTTTGATGTCACACGATACATCGTCCATGAGCCAACTTGAGTGCTGTAAATTGCTTTAAGTTTTCTTGGCTTCGAGAGCACGCTTTTTAATGGACGCTCATGTATAGAAGCAGTTCTATATTATGTACATTGCCATTATTAGTAACCGCTGCTGAACGTGTGCCTCGATAAAGGCTAAAACGGTCGATCGCTTCCATCCAACTTTTATCTCTTTGCTTCAATTTGGATATTCCTTAAATCTTCCAACCATCTTGTCGTCTCAAATAGCGCCACGCCTGATTCTTTTATGTGTGTGTCTACTTTGGATTCGCATTAAAAATATGATGTATAGAAGATATCAAATAGTAATATGCTCTGACGGATCAAATAATAAAGACAAGTCATTGCAGTGAAATATTCAGGTAATGCTGATATTGAATGTTTGGAAACGTGACTAGCGAGATGTAGATGAATCTGCACTAAATATAATTTACTTCTTACTGTCTTACTGCACTGCAACTTTTTACTTAGCGATACTATATCATTCAAAAGAAGGGAAGTTTCAAGTACAGCGCAAGTAAGTGCTGGAATAACCTGCCTCCCCCATCACTAGACGTGCGTACGGTCACTAATTTTAAGTCAAAATATAAATTAATGTTAGTAGCAGAGTTTTGCAGCCAGTCTTAGATCGCTGGTCTTGGATATAATTTTGTTTTGTCGCTTATTTTCTCTATTCTCGCTACGGAATGAAATATTGTAATATTTTGTCAAAGTATTCGACCATTATATATTTATGTATATATATATGTAAATGCTTGTTTTTACGTATGTGTATATGTATATGTGTATATGTGAATATATATCTGTTCAGTGTAGGTTTTAGGCTCTCTGTTAGTGGGTTTAGGGTAGGTAATGCATAAAAATTGTGAATATTTGTGTTTTTTTTTGTTTTTTTTTTAATGATGTGAAGTATTAAAAATCAAATAAGTAATGTATATTTCTATTTAGTTATGTAAGTGCTGTCAGCGATGTCACTCCAAGTGACAATGAGGAGTCACTGAAAATCAGCGTCTCACCATTGCTGTAATGATGTGGCAAATGCTGAGTGGCTACCTCTATTGTTCACAATAATATTAATGTATGTGAGATTATGTTTTGATCTTTGGTGTGAACAATAAAATATTTTTCTTTCTTTCTTTCAAAAATGACCATTAATTTATATTTCATCTTCATCATCATCCTAATGATCATAATCATCATCATCATCCTCATGATCATAATCATCATCATCATCATCATCATCATCATCATCGTCGTCGTCGTCGTCATCATCATCATCATCGTCATCATCAGTCCCTATCCGTCCACTGCTGCACATATGCCTCCCTCAATGACTCCCTCGCCGACCACATCTAATAAACTTAGGTAATAAATAAATGGGTCATTCTAATCTTTAATTTCCGCATATGTCAATGTTATAATGAAAATCTGGAGCTGACGTCATCAATCTTGTCCGGGATCGACACTTTGGTAATAGTTGTCGCGGATTACGATACTCTGGAAATCGTATCTGAAATAAATCAACGAAGTTCTAACCTTTACGTGATTCCTTTTAATTTCTTCTTAACGTTTTTAAAATCCCAATCTGTAACTAATATTTAATTATATGTTTAAATTACACCATGGTAACCTGTTACAGTAGTAGCGTGGTAAGATAGTGAGAGATTGTGTTACTGGTAATGGAATCCTAACTCATATTATAAACCTGAATGCGAGTTTCTTTATTTTTTTCTTTCTATTATGATAATGATGATATGATGATATCTAAGGACGCTTTAACACCACGTCAATCTGGTCGCGTGGTAAGTTCTCGAAGAACTTATGTTACGGGTACCAGACAATGGAAATATATTTAATACGTTCATACTATGCATTTATTTAAGTTTTTTTTTAATATAATACACATATTTAATTCACCGCTCATGACCCAGGAACACATAAAACTTTTTGTTTCCTGGAGGGATTCAAACCCGCTACCTCCGGCTTAAGCGCCAACGCGCTAACCATTGAGCCCCAGAGGTCGTCTTTCAGAAGTAAGTCATTTTATTTTTTACGTAAGACTTAGCTAGTCCTTTAACTATATAAATAATTATCATGGGTCTGTACGAAAAATAACTGGTCCGACATCTTGGACCAATCTTGGATTAGTTAAGTAAACAACCATAAATACGTGCATTACACAATTTCATCTTCAGTTAAGGATAACATAAAACAGCTTTGCTTTATTTCGGCGAGAAGGGCTACACAGGCAGTGTAATTACTGGCACCGAGTCAACATCTTATGTCTCAGGATAGGCAACACATAATTGAGTTCCAGGTAAACGGTTTATGGTCATGGGCGATCCCGACCACTTACCAACTGGTGATTTACCTATCCAATTAATATAACAAACTACTGTAAAATTTAATGGCAAGATTAAAAACGAACACATAATATACGCAATATTTTCAGTCAATAAAACTTGTTAAATAAATTATTATGTACAAAATATTAAAAATAAATGTCTGGAGTTCAAAATACAGAAATTAAAATTCGAATTTCTTCAAAGGCTCTCACTCAGAAGCTCAATTATGAATGGAATTGAAATTTACAGCCTTCGAGAGTATTAACCTACAAGACAACAATGTTAATTCACCTTTTAAGGGTCATAATAAAAATGTAAACTTTATTTGAGGGTTCCATACTAAAAAGTCCGTATTTTACTACTAGTTTTAGCGTCGTCCGCAAAAAAGTGAGAAAGTAGAACTGTCACTGACTGCGTAACCAGAAGGTCTTGGGTTCGACCCCACCCAGGTAAAAGTTTGTGTGATAAGCATGATCATTTGTTCTGTTTCTGGGTGTAATTTATCTATTATATGTATGTATCAGTTATCTTGATGCCATAATACAGGCTCTGTCTAGTTTGGGATCAGATGGCCGAGTGTAATTATTGTTATTATTATTTGTATTGATAATGATTATTTTGATCTAATTCATGGTTACAGCTACTTCCCCATTTGTCATATTGGAATGGGTAGTCAAATATATTGATTACTGCTTTGAATTTGCTTATGGGAATTTCTAGATTTTTATCATATGAAAACGTATAACGATGTTAGTGCAGTTGGATGGTTCTATGGTATCGGCCGTCTTGGCGGTCATTCAAGACCTATGTACAAAAGTGCACGGAAAAAAGTAAATCATGGTGGTGATGATGAATAAAATAAATTTTATACCAAATATATTTTCCCTACAAATTACTATTTATTGCTGATTGAAACCGTTTCTAACAAAGTTGGAAAGTAGAAAAACGCTTGTTATTGACATAGGCCGTACACGTATACAAAGTTCTCTCAACTTCGTTATCTGACTCGCAAGGTAAATCAACTTCCATTGAGAACACCGTGACATTTGATTTGAACAACAAACATGGCGGATTGAAAATTACATCAAGCCATAATATAATTGCTTGAAACTCTTTTAGTATACGAGGACGATATCTTATATGAGTCGCTGTTTGCTTTTATAGATTTTGTCAGGCCAGGTACAATCCTAATCTTGCATTTTAATGAAAGGCAATATAATAATAATAATAATGGACGCTTTTACACCACGTCAATCTGGTCCCGTGGTTTAAGTTCCCGAAGAACTTGTGTTGCGGGTACCAGACAATGGAAATATATTGAATACTTTTAAACTATACATATATTTAAGATTTTCATCATATAATATATTATATAATATAATATATTATATTATTATATACACATATTTAATACACATTCATGACCCAGGAATCCAGCCAACAAAAAGTTTTCTGCAAAACTTTTTGTTGGCTGGATTCGAATCCGCTACCCCTGGCGCCAACGCTGAGTGCTTCCATTAAGCCACAGATGTCGTCAATGGAGATGTAGTTATCAATTTCTGGCAGAATAAAAATTTAGTAGAAGAACCATCTTAAGAATGAGACGATCTCGAAGCCATATTTTAACCTCCAACGCAAAAAATGAGGTGTTAAAATATGTTTTATCACTGTCTGTGACATTAATTGGATGCCATTTTTTTTCTAGCGTTGATTCTAAGAAATATTTTATCTAAAGCGGTTTCGCCGTTTCATTGCGTTGGGAGTTTTTGATTGTAATTTAATAAGTGAAATATATCATTTATTATTAGGTGCCTCATCTGCATGATTATATATTTAATCACTTGATCTAAAACTATGAAATAAAACACATCGAACGTATTGTAATTTAACTAAACAGTTCTAATGTATAAGCCGTAGAGTCCGTGCTCTGTCCAGCCAATCGGAGCGCGCCACGTAGCTGCCGCATAGCACACGAGTCCCCGTGAAGGCTGTCCGACCGTGCAGCACTCGGAAGTTGTCCATCACCACTATGCAACCTGCCAAGTATAGAAAACTGTCTTATTAACGCAACGCTTTTCCCATACGACCATTATATTGTCTGTGTTAGACCACATTCTTGTTAATATCAATAAGAACAATTAAAAAAGATTAATGATAAATAGATAAAGAAATAAGACACGTCACTACATCAGCAGAAATATTATACAGACCGTAGCGTGATTTTAATTGAAATCGATTTACTTGGCAATATACAATTTTTTCTATTATATTTCTATGAAGACTACAAGAACATTTTGAAGGTATTCTAAGGTTAGATGAGAGGTAAAAAGAAATACAAAGAACTTTCCATTATACTGGGGAAAAGGGGGGGATTAGTACCGGAGTGGCGTCAGTATGGTACCAGAATGGCACCAGATTGATAGCGAGTTGGTACGTGGATATTGGTACCAGAGTGGTGCAGCTGAACGTTATAAATCTCAATTAACATTTATTCCAATATCTGTATCTCGAAACTTCTTTTATGGCAAGATGTTACCGATATTTGTATGAAGCCTGTAACTTTTGTCATTTAATATCACAAGAATCATATCAAACGATTTCAATTCAGTGTGCGCTCCTGGCATATATCTTCCAATGGAATATACAATTTTATTGTTGTGATTCGTTTACCTGGCTTAAGCTTGAATTGCCATTGGTTCTTCGGGTCTTGATAATATCGGGACAGGTTCCTCAGGGATCTGTAGTACGATCTACATTCGTCACCTCCCGAGAAGGCCATGGCTGAACGATCGTACACATTGAACCTGTAAACATAAAAGTGATACTCTAACGCTATAAGTATTATCAATATCATCACTATCATCATCATCATCATCATCATCATCATCATGTAACATAATTATCGAAGACCAAAATCAACCATCTCCTTAAGTAATCGACAAGATAACCTTCCTCGAATATTCAGCTAGCCGTAGAAGTTCAGCAGACTTGAAGTTCAACAGATGCACGACTTCTGCCTCGAGGGCAAGGGAATAATTTTCCTAGATGATCCATTTGATGTATTTTTCGGTATTTTTTGTTTTTTTTGTCTCACAAACTTTAATGTGTAAATTCTTCGCTATATTATCTATAATATTATAACCGTGGACAAAAAATATTTCACCAGTATGAAAGTACGTTTACACTAAATTATAATAATATCTATGGACGCTTTTAACACCACGTCAATCTGGTCCGTGGTAAGTTCTCGAAGAACTTGTGTTACGGGTACTAGACAACGGAAATATATTTAATATTTTATACTATACATATATTTAAGATTTTTTTTTATAATACACATCCATCACCCAGGAACACCGATTTTTTTTTTGTTTCCTGGCGGGATTCGAATCCGCAACCTCCGGCTTGAGCGCCAACGCGCTTACCATTGAGCCACAGAGGTCGTCAAAGTTAAGATGTGAAAATAATCATTAGTCTGAATCTAAATTAACGCGGCACGGCATTTTTTAAGTATGTTATTGTTGTCTTCTTGTCTTTACCAAGATCGCTCTGCACATAAGAGACACCGATCAAAATATAACTTTCCACGCTCCTAAACTAAGAAATTTGAATCAACTCCTTTATTAATGTTGCTACTTTCTGACGTATATCTAATATTTAAATACATTCTAACTTTAATAATTCAATAATATTAAGATTTTCAATTATGATATGAGATCTGAGTAAGTCATTCAGCTAGAGTAAGTAGTCAGAGCTTTAAATACAGGCCGTTTTGTCGACAATTTCCAATTATTTTCATAACTCTTTTCCATTATTGGCATAAAATGACTTAAAATTAATTACTTATTATAACAAATTAAAGTTTGTTTCAAATAGTATGTATTTTCTTGTTTCATACAACTTGACTCGTTACTAAAACTTCTTTATTTTATTTTCGGAAAATAACAAAACAAAACAAATTACTATACAACACGACAGACAAGATATTGTATAATGAGAACAACGATTATAAAGCGCTTTAAGTACTTAAAATAACATGACAAAGCGCACGCAAACTACAAACTATTACAACAGCCTACAGCGTAATGTCCAATTTCCTTATATTTTGGACAACTTTTGGACAGCGGCATATATTAGCCGAATAGTTTGGTTTTGAAAAGTTTATAAAAGCATTTTATTTTGTCGGGTTATAAATATTCAGATTCTTTTTATGATGGTAAATGTTTCACGTGACAAATCTGATAGTGCGCCTTGACTCGAATACTGTTATGGAAAATTGCATGACACTGTCATTTCTTTATTTTACCTTTAGTTACAAGATCATTACCAAGCGTTTATTAAATTCATCAAAAAAACGAAGCTGCACAGTTTTATTTCATCTTGAAGTAATCATAACAGACGGTACTCAGACATCTACTTGTACAATTTTAAAACTTTTTTACCACCTCAACTTCAGCAAAGTTATTAATAAGTCTAGTAAATATATCTATATGAAATTTAATTAAAAGAACTAGCTGCTCAAATTTTTATGTCAATACGTTCAACTTTTGCTATAAACGATATTTAAACTCTAAAACTAAAATCGTAATACTAAATATGTTTGATTTTATATGACAATTAATTCTACGTTACGGCATATTAATTTGATTCTGTATAAAATTTCATTCCTTTTGCATTTAGTGCACCAAAGACACTCGTTTATTACGTAAACACCGTCTACCTATCCTCGGCCTTTATTATGTTATCTTTGCAGCAGATTTTTTATAATTTACAACAGATACATTTATCACACGACTGAACTTCGTACTAAACCCAAAAAATGTTCCTCTAATCAAGAACAATCTCTACAATTTATGTTTTACAACCTAAGAATAAATCTTTAATGACTTATCTATCTAAGGGCAAAAGTGAATAATTTGCATTGTTTTAGACCTTTTCCGTCTACTGTTATCCTGTCTGACTGCCTGTTTCAATTAGCAATTAGATAGTCTCCCGCCCCTGACTTCCAATTAGGATTGGAAAATGCACTAAGATCGTATTACCATCTAGTTGGGATTCAGCTGCCATCTGCCCTTTGTGAGCATTTATAAATCACAAAAACCGCTTGAGCTTATGCTCTATTAAAAAAAGTATTTACCTAATTTGTTTAATATTCTTTTCCTTGTCAACTTGTATCACCGGCGCTGCATAGCTATGATGGTGACCATCTTCCAAATAAACTGCTTCTACGTCAAACTGAGTAAGGAATTCGAAATCTTTTGCATGGTCTTTCTTTAGCTCAGTTGCTCCATAGAAACCATCAACGAGAATC
Organism: Helleia helle; assembly: GCA_963853865.1. Taxonomy (NCBI): domain Eukaryota; kingdom Metazoa; phylum Arthropoda; class Insecta; order Lepidoptera; family Lycaenidae; genus Helleia; species Helleia helle. Next base: position 5,837,637 of record OY971423.1, on the reverse strand, counting down.
GACTCACCGCCAGTGCCGTTTGAATGTTCTAAGCAATGAAGGATTTGTAAACTGAAATAAATATTGTTTTCATCAGTATCGTTGTGATTATCATTAATCATTTCATTAGTGTCATAATGATCGTCACCATTATCTTAATAGTCAATATCATCATTATCATTATAACCATCGTCATCATTATCGCCATCTTCATTGCACATTTTTAACCGACTTCTTTTCAATCTACTAAATAACCTTGGTCATTAGCTATTATAAAGCCTTTGTCTTAAGTTTGTGCCAGTTGCAGATGTAGAACAAAGACAGCATCTGTTGGTGTCAGTGTATTACCGTGTCTAAGTAAACTAAGTTATAGATAAATGTAAATTGTAAAGATTTTGTTTTCAATAAATCACAAAACTCATAACTTAAGGTAAACTTAAGTTTTGGGAAAGAGTAGGTCTAACTTCCAAAATGTTAACTTTGTTGAGTAATTTGATTGAAGTTATACACCAATCGATTCTATCAATAAACGTTCAAACTTTGTGTCGGTAATTCAATAATTGAGCTAAAATTTCAGTTAAGTTCCGTATTTCTCTAATACTTTAAAGAATTTTATACCTACCGATTAACCGTCCTAAAATCTTGGAAATTGGTTATTCATAATTTCATTCAGTAACTTTAATAAAATGCAAGAGGAAAATATAAATGCAGACAGCTTAGTATGATGAATAGGAAAAATATTCTGATTCTATAATTTTCTATATTTTTTAATTTAAGAATTTTATAAGTTCTTATATTTCAAAAAGCTATTGAAATGAATTTTGCATTAATATGTCGATCACGACGTTATCGTCCACAGACTGGATAAAACGATGTTGTGTGAAAAGTGGCTACACGCTGACAGTAACTAGATGCGTAAGACCATATTCCGCTAGGTGTATTAACTTCCGCACCATGGTCCAGGCCTTGACGTGGCGGTGGGGCTCACTAGCCTATGGTGAGCCGCTGCACCTTGGGCGAAGCTAATTGAGCCGAGGGGACTCCTTGTACCCTCTTATAAGAGGCAAAGGGTGAGGACGGGAACCTCACCCCATTGTACTATCCCTACGATGGGAGGGATTGTGCTGTGGTGCGGGACAACCCCTCTTTGGAGGTGGCCCTTGGGGGACTGACTAGCCGTCGAGGTGCCCTGTTTTCCGGGGCATCATTGGTGGCACTCGCCGGGTTTTAGTGGGTAGAGCTGCGTCCACTTACCAGCTTTCGGGCGCAGCGAGTCCCACATACCCACGTCGGGAGACCCACTCCCCCGCGGAATGCCTCAGAGCATTTCCCGGCGTTAAAGAATAAAAAAAGAAAAAAAGGTATATTGTAAGACCTTCATGCGTAAGACCGAAGATGGGTCTCGGCGTACTTTAGAGAATCCTATGCCCTGATACATCCCGATGATGGTGACGTTAAACAATAAAAATGTCATCACAGGACGCCCCACAGACGTGAAAAATCTATATAAATATTACAATTTACAATTTATAAAAATATTTATGAATCTTATAATCACATTCGGTCGCATCGCGCATCGAATACGGACGTGCCTTATAAAGTGCACCGTATAGTTATTTAATTAATATTAAGCGCGGCTATATGCCGCTGCCCGCTCGCGTCGCTATGAGTTCGCAACTCATAGCCAACGAACTGTTGGCGTTTATACAAAACGCCATAGACACCATGGATGAAGTTAGCATCTTATAAATATGTAAGTCTAACTTCAAAGAAGAGGAGATAATCAGCTGCAAGCGACTGCTGTACGAGGTGCTGGGCAAACTCGACCAGATGCCGTCTAGACGGAGGGACGGAACTGAGAAGAGCGTCCAGGACATCATCACCTTGTTAAAGGTGACCGACCCGGACGACGTGCCGAGCTTCGTGGCGAAGGAGCTGCACAAGCTGCCCCCCGTCACGTTCGACCACGTTGACGTCACCAGGCTCCTTAAGGACATCATCTTCCTGAAGTCGAGCCTAACAGAAGTCCAGTCTAAGTTAGAGGTCTCAGACAGGACCATTCAAGATCTGCGTGCCGAGGTAGTGTCATTACGCAACGCTATGTCGGCAAGTAGGTCACCTGAAGAGGCCTCAAACGTGAACATGCGTCGCGGGACGCAAAATGTCTCCGTCTGCAGTTTTGCATCGGCGGACTCCGTTGCGTCACCGCATGCCATCAAGTGCGATGCCCCGGCGGTTGCTGCGAGTGTAAGCGTGTCGACACCTCGACGCGTTTATGCTGACGCGGCTACTAGTCGGGTCGCGGCTCGTCCACCAAGCTGCGCCGCACCAGCGCCCGCGCCCTCCTCGGCGCCCCAACGCCCGGCTCTTGCACGTGCCGCGCGCGCTCCGTGCCCTGCCCCGCTGCCCGCGCCTGCGCAGCAGGCGCCACGTCGGGATGAAGATGGTTTTGAGGTGGTGAAGAGGAAGAGGCGCCATCCCAGAACCGTCCAGAATCGCTGCGGCAAAGCCCCACTGGAGCCCAGTCTGCTCGTGCGTGCCGCCAAGCCGAATACGCCGGTGTATATCTCCCGCCTTCATTACACCACAAAGGCGGAGAACATCGCGGAATACGTGCGCCGGAAGTTGCAGTACTGTCCGAGGGTCAAGAGTTGGAGTCGCGCCGCAACGTCAATTTCAAGGCATTTGTGGTGCGAATACCGCCCTGCTACCTGCAGGAAGTTTTACGAGAAGACTTCTGGCCTCAGGATGTGGTGTTCCGTCGCTTCCGCGGAACAGTACCACCGGAACGCACGAAGACGTAGCGCTAGGAAGTTTATTAACATAATTTTAAGGTTTTATACTAACCCTTGTGTAATATAATATATGTATGTTAGTGTGTAAGGTATATGTCTATGGGCCATATAGTGCCTGAGAATAAATGATTTATTATTATTATTATAAAAATATTTATGAATATTAAAAATTCATAATTTATAAAAATATTTTTGAATCTTATAATTCACAATTTATAAAAATCTTTATTAAAGATGGAATTAAATTAACAAATAACAGCGTCCTTTGCTGTCGCATTAGATGGATACTACCCAGGCGTACCACATCACAAATATTAATATTTTTGTCTCTACCTTTTGTTACAAGCTCCACACGTAATAAAGTGTATATTGTGTTCGTCGTTGGATTCGGGTCTTTACGACCTTTATTACTTCCGTCCAATATACTTCAAAACAGAGCATCAAGGACGAATCACTAAACAGAACCTCAACCTTACAAGCGAAAGCTCTTTCGAGCAGGCTTTGAAATAATAATGACCTGGCGAAGCAGGTCACAATTTGAAGACGTCCTCGATCGCTGCGTATCTTTTTTTGTCAAACCTACGTTTTATTGACGGAGAAAACATTTGTTATTAAAGGGTTGATTTAGAATATTAGCAAATCTCAATATTTTAGAACAATACAATTGAAATATAATTCGAAATATTTCAATATCAATGGTTTGGACAGGTTAGTCAATTAATGTTATTTGAATGAAAATTATTTGTATACATTTGAAATTATTTATTAAGACATTTTAAAGAGATACTTTGATTTATTGCAAACAAAAATTGCGTTTAAAATAAGACAGAAATAACATCTATACATATAATAAAACTGTAGAGGTCTAATTTATGTACAATGAAAAAATCTATCTATCTATACATATAATAAAACTGTAGAGGTCTAATTTATGTACAATGAAAAAAAATGCTAAAAACCGAGTCAGGGGGATGTAAGAAATGAAATAGAACTTATTTGGATTTTTTTCGATTTTTTTAATTTCTCTGTTTGTCTGTCTGTTTGTAATGGCTAATCTGGGAAACGACTGGGCCGATTTAAATAAAATTTTGTATAGTGGTAGCTTATACCCCTGGTCAATATATAGAATACTTTTGATCCCGGTAAATTAAATACTTCCCGTGGGATAGTTAAAAAACTGTAATTATATAATAAAACTTTGTATACAACAACTTATGAACTTAATATGCTAATACCTTATGTTGCCGTTGTATTCAAACAATGTATTCCCATAAAAGTGCCGAATTCCCGCGGGAATGTAAAACATTACAAAAACAGTGTCTAGCATACTTTTCAACTAGATGGCGCTAATAGTATTGTATGTTTACCATGTTTACTATGCCAGTATATTATAAGTCAAAATAATATTATATCGATTTCAATTCTTACATGTTAAATAAATTCGTATTAAATAAAGTAGATGGCGTTGACAGTATTTAAAATCGCGATGGGGAAAAGAAAGTTGTTGTGTAAGGGTTGTCGTTTCGTTCGTGGTCCAGTCTTAATTTATTTTGATATAATATATTGGAAAGAAAGTTTCAAAGATTGCCTTTAGCCTTTATTTCTGCTTAGAGATTTATTTTAAAATCCTAATATTGGTCAAGTGTTGGTTGAAGATTAATTTGTACACAATGCCTAGATAATGGTGGTAATGTTGCTTTTTTTGTTTTCTATATTATACGTTTTCGTTTAGTATACCCTTTCTGTATAACGATGTTGTATGTAAGGATGAATAAAGTTTATTATTATTTGTTATTATAAATGTCGAAACTCTCTTAGTACTCAAGAGAAGCTAAAATATTAAGCTCGCTTTATGTAGATTAAGAAATAGATCAATTCTTTTCGCTGGTCCTATGTGACGGATAGAGCATTTTTAAGAAATTTATATTAACGCCCTTCATTAGATTGGTTCAGCATCCAAAACCTGACAGAATTAAGTCTGCTTCTCAGGTTCTTGGATTCTAGCAGCCTTAGCTATATTGGAATTAATCCTGTGAGACATTATATTATATCTTTTAGGTAAATTACTACCTGCCTGTGAATGAGAACCTTACTTAACAAGAAATATAATAATATACCTATCCCAAAGATTAATTAATGAACTCCACTACTAAATAAGTAAAAACAAAAAAAAAACTAAACAAAAAATAGTTTATTTTAATAATAGGCCAGGAAAAGATGATTAAATTATGCCCAATAAATAAATGAATCCAACAACTGATCACCATCAGCAGCCTCATTATTAGTCTCTGTGTCAGTCAGTCTGTGGGAACTCTCATGAATATAATATGAACGCCAACAACAACAGCTAAGTTGTAATTTAATTATATTCAAACTTCAATTAATTAAAAAAATACGTTCGAGAAAAACCTAAGCCTTACGACTAAGTATAAACGTGCAAACACAAAACAAAATACTTAAAAAGCTTGAGGTTAAATAAAGAAAATGTATCTGTGAATCTTTAAACGGAATATATAAAGTCCCATATAAACTTATATCCCCTTTGAATTTTGAAAATTTCTTTTTTAGTGGATATCAATGTCATAAGAGGCGAAATTTTAAGTTTCTAGCCTTAAGGGTTAACTCAATTCATACGCAATTTCATACAAAATATATTATTAAAAGTGTCATACATACTTTTATCTCCTATTTCACCTTTGGGTTGAATTTGGATAAACCCTTCCTTAGTCTTCCTTACCTACGTCATAAGAGAAATTTACATGTGCGAAATTTCAATTTTCTAGCCTTAATGGTTTGGCCTGTACGTTTATTATTTAGTCATTAAATTTTGACGTTTATTTAAAACTTTCATTTTCCCCTTTTAGGGGTTGATATATATTTTCTCACCCTAGGCTAGCCTAGGGTGAGAAAATATAATTGTAGCTTTAAACCTCGCCTCATTGTACTGTCGCGACGTTGGGAGGGGTTGTTCTGTGGTACGGGACAACCCCTCTGTGGAGGTAGCGTCGGTCCCTTGGGGGACTGACTAGCCGTCGAGGTGCCCTGTTTGTTTATTAGATCCGGGGCACCTCACCAAAGGTGGCATTGGTCGGCATGTATGTGCCGGGTTTTAGTGGGTAGAGTTGCGTCCACTTCCCAGCTTTCGGGCGCACGTTTCCCACATACCCACGTGGGAAGACCCTCTCCTCCGCGAGATGAGAGCATTTCCTGGCGCTAAAAAAAAAGGCTAGACACTATAATACTGGTACCACCGTTCGTTTTTATCTCAAGTTAAGCACAGGATTTTAAAATCCAGTCCCGGATGGATTCGTAAAAAACCTATCCCCTCTTGCTGTTTCTTTATAGGTTTTATTAAATTAGATATGTAATAGAATCGATGTTAGTGAATCATAAAAATAATGTTTTTATTATTATTATATACTAGCTGGTGCCCGCGACTTCGTCTGCGCAGGATAAGTTTTTAGTTTTTTTTTTCTTTCATAAAAAGTATCCTATGTTACTTCTAATACCTCCAAGAATATGTGTACAAAGTTTCATGATGATCGGTTAAGTAGTTTTTGCGTGAAAGCGTAACAAACATCCACGCTTTCACATTTATAATATTATGTATTGATCGGCTTAAATGCTACATCTGTGCTGGGGCCGGTCCTGGCTGGATGCGATGGCGAGTGGCCGGCCATCTTGGCATTCTTTGAAAGAGACCTATGTCCAGCAGGGGTGGGATAAAGGCTGATAATGATGATCGGTATTTATTAAAAACAATGTACGTTGTAATTACATACCCGGCTGCCTCCGTGAAGTATGTGTTATCATTGTGAACAGCTAACGGTAGGTTAGTGTAGGCAGTGTCAGCGTGATCCTGTACTGTGGTGAACTTCCACATGCCTCCGAACAAGGTATGCTGCACTCCACCGAGGGCTTGGCAGATCTTCTCCGTGCCTTCTACTGACACGTCTACCTATTAAAAAAACACAATTTTTATCATAGCACTTCATGGATCTGTCGTAGAAAACAAACAACAAATTTAAACCCAAAGCTTAAAAAATAATAGGCTTAAAACAACAGAGAAAAACACAAAACTAACAAGGTTTTATCGCAATTAAGACAGAATGAACACACAAGTTACACAATTTCAACCTTGCTGTTTTTGGTGTAGTATAGTGGTGGTGTAGTATAATTAAAAGAGTATTTATGTCCTAAAAACATACGGAAAGAAAATGATGATAGTAATTACGATGATGATGGTCCCGATTAATACATTTAAATATGAGTGAGATTTGAACCTGGGAACACTTGCATGAAGTAAAATAACAATATTTTTCATTCACTATTTTCTTCTTTTTCCTAGCGTTTTTAACCCCCAACGCACAAAAAAGGTGTTATGCAACTATTTTTGGGCCAGTCTAACCGGATGCAACTGCATACCTCTTTAACGCCGGGAAATGCTCTGAGGTATCCCGGTGGGGAGTGGGTCTCCCCAGGCGGGTATGTGGGAATCGCTGCGCCCGAAAGGTGGTAAGTAGAGGCAGCTCTACCCACTAAAACCCGGCGAGTGCCACCAATGCCACCTTTGGTAAGGTGACCCGAATCTAATGAGCGAACAGGGCACCTCGACGGTTAGTCAGTCCCCCAAGGGACCGACGCCACCTCCACAGAGAGGTTGTCCCGCACCACAGAACAACCCTTCCCAACATCGGGACAGTACAATGGGGTGAGGTTCCCGTCCTCGCTCCTTGCCCTCTGCTCTTTTGTCACCTCTTCTTATAAGAGGGGTACAAAGAGCCCCATCGGCTCAATTAGCTTCGCTCAAGGTGCTGGGCTCACCCTGAGCCCCACCACTACGTCATGGCCTGAACCACGGTGGGGACTGTGATGTTCCTACGGTGATATACCATATGAATACTTTTTTTCCTCGAGATTTCGATTTAAAAGAACGTATTATAAGGAAACACTAATTTGATTAATCCGTTAAGCAAAATAAAATAAGCCGTTAAATCCTTTATAATATAAAAAAACCAATGCTCTATAAAGTTACTTAGTGAGTAGGCTCAGGTTGTATTAAAACTAAGCGGCTTAGGGAGATTAGTGTCGTTAAAAACATTTTTTCTAGGCTTCATTAAATTATAAGTAAACTAATAAAAACCATTTACTAAAAAGGAAAATTTATATCCAATTGCGTGTGGCTTTTAGGATTGATCAATTTGTTAATGATAACATACAAGTTATTGGTAAAAATATTAATATTATATCAAAATGATAAAAATGTTACAGAAGGAAATTATGGATTTTATGCACCTTCTTTTAAAAAAAAAACACATAATTTCTCCCAACAAAGAAAAATAACAATAAAGACTGTCAATGCTATAAATTATTATGTAATTTTTACCCGACTGCGTCATAAAGAATGAGTATGTCTAGCTGTGGAAAAAAAGGATGCTTCTGTACCTCTTTTTTTTTTTTTTGGTTAAGCTGGGGAATGCGTTGAGGCATACCACCGGGTCCGGGGGGGCCCGGGGGTTATGTGGGACGCTCTGAGCCCGAGAAGATGGTAAGGTGGACGCAGACTCTACCCACTAAACCCCAGCGGTGTTCTCCTCGTCGTCTAGGTGACCCGGCGCGAGAGCTGTGGACGTCCGCACCAGGTCACGACGGTGTGCCATCCGGCACTCTTCTCAGGAGGTAGGGGTGTGGTCCCCTCCTCCATCTCCGCTTAAGGCAAACTGAACACATAAGAGTGCTTTATAGCCCGGACCTTAAGCACGCGCGGCGGATCCCCCGGTCAGCCGCGCACAGGTCCCTCACGGCGGTGCGACCGCCTGTCGCCGCCGCGCTCTCCTGCGGGAAGGCTTCTGTACCTCTACCATGAGTTCACACATGAAATAACTATAGTGGCGCAACACGAGTCGAAAAACTATACCATACCTTAGTTTTTATTCATGTTGCGTTTTTACGTAACTACTGTAGTTATGTCATTTACGCTTGTAACAAAAACTCTTGGTAGAAGTATTGATCAGGATGATGCAAAATATTAATTATGAATTCGGCAAATCCATTCTGACATAAGAAATTACAACTTACATTGTCAACAAATGCAATTCCGTAATCCAATAGCGATTGGAACACAGCCTTTGCGCCATCATCCGTATTGAGAAATTCGTCAGCATGTACCGTACTGACTTTGTCTACCACGTTGGCTCCGTGCCAGAGAATAGGTTTTAAACGCCTATCATCTCTCCACGTCTGGTAATGGAAGTCTGACAGGAAATTCGCTTTGTAAATTGATTCATGATTGTCACTCCCTAAAATAAAAGTAAAATTTTATCAAAAATTATGTATGGGCCCACCACTCGTTCTCTACGCTATTTCTGTGTAGGCTGAATTGACAGCGGTGATCCTCAAAATGAAACACCATCTCGGGTAGCCTGAGGGACATGCTAAAATTTAACAACAAAAAATGTTAACAACTGCTATCTATATACCGATAACTGGCTCCTCGCCGCGGTTTCTCTCACCCACAAATTAAAACATAACCACCCAAAATAAATAGCTCCAACTTTCTTACATTGGTAGTCAAACGCAATATTATTAAAGTGCTCTTCTTACTATGAACACTTATTACAAACTTAAAGACAAATTAGGCCTTTAACATATATATGATTTTAAGTTAACATGGTTATTTTCATTACTAAAATTATTTAAAACGGGATATTTACCATATTTGTCATACATTGATACGGTGAGTTTCGTCAGTCGAACACAGGATCGAGTGTCGAGTGTACGCAAAACTAGTGACAATAGTAGGGGTGAAAAAGACAATAGTAGTGGTAACCAGTGTTTACGCAGCAAACGTACGAAAAAGGAGGTAGTCCGATACGGACAGCTCTAATGCCGTCACTCCTCGAAATAAAAATGAAAAACATGGTAAATATCCCGTTTTAAATAACTTTAACATATTATAATTATAATAACATTCTATGTTACTCCTATTGTATCATATTAATTTGAATAAGAGTATTAGGTTAAACTAGCCCTGAATACTTCATTTTACCAAACAATTGGCAACATATTCATTTGTAAAATTTTGTAAAATTTCCGCGTAGCGCAGCGGAGACCAATTCTTAATCTATGTTTAAGATGTTAAAAGTATAAAAGATGAAAGCTGTGCTAAAAAAATTCTACGTTACAAAATATTTTTTCGAAAAATTGAATAGTATTTTGAGCAGTTCTTACATGTTATTTTTATTTCCTTGCAGTCGTATTCTAAGTCATTGATAAGTGCCTCTGGTATATCTAACAGATGATTTACTCTTTGAAAGGTATCTGCGTGAAAACAATCCTTGCACCTGGAATTGACAGCAATATAATTATGACTACCACCATTATAATATAATAATTTCGTCATTATTATTAACATTATTACTGCTATCACCATCATTACGATCATACCCTTCATTAACAAAAACACATTTTTTTCTTTATATTTGTTGGATAAACGGGTTCTCGAGCCGCATGAACATAAACAAGTAACCCTGAATCTGACCCGAGATATAAGACGTTAAGTCTCGGTGCCAGTAATTACACTGCTTATCTTGACTTTCTCTCCGAAACACAGCGAAGCTGTTTCACGGAAGAAACCCATGGAGGCGGGAGCGTGGCACAACCACGCTTTTTTTATAACTAAATGCCAAAACGACAAGTCTTGGCCAAATTTTTTTGCGTTTTATACCGTGAAGTGAATGCAAACTGCAAATACCGCAGCATGGCACGTCTTGCTGCGAGTAGAGAGCGGGTTCGGTACCTCAGGCGGGGCATTTTTTTACACAGTGTAATTAGAAATTTATAACAACTAGAAATTTATAATATCAATAATTTAAGCAAAGTAAGTAGTTCAAATTCCTCAAATTCGCAAAAGAAGGACAATAACAACAATATTGAAGATGGTCTAGTTCGTAATTTGATTTATATTCTTGGAACCAAAGCATTTTTATGGATATAAAGCAGACTGTGGGATCGAAAATCGAGTACTTTATTGACACAAGTAATTCAAGTTAGAATGTAATGCAGAACGGTTGTTGGAAATAGTCGATAATTTAATGTCAAAGAAAACCGGATCAAATGTCTCGAGTTTATTCGGAAATTGTGTGTAATTTTGTTCACATACCTACAATGGTCACGTAGCCAGCAATCTTCAAATTTTATCGACACACCGTTATCGAACTGTACATTGACTGCACTATTTTCCAGGTTAGCTGTACGAATTCCTACAAAGTAATTTGTTATTTGCTTTAAATTTTTTTTTTTATGTTAGTTGGATAGGCAAACTGGCAAACGTACCACCTGATGGAAAGTGGTCGACGTCGCCCATGAACATAAACTAGTTTACCTGGAACGCCCAGGCAACTTATTTATATGTTGCCTATCCTGAGACATAAGATGTTGAGTCTTGGTGCCAGTAATTACACTGCCTGTCTTGCCCTTCTCTCCGAAACACAGCAAAGCTGTTTCACGGGAGAAACAAGCAAGATGGTGGTACCCATGCAGCCGGGAGCGCGGCACAGCGCTTCCCTCCCACCGATAAATTGTATATTATATCGTAGTAAAATGTTAGCAGAGTTTAAAACGAGAGGAACCTCTAATGGAGGTTCGAAACAATGGAGCATGGTTATATATAACTGATCTTACTCGAGTCAATAATAATAATAATAATAAAACGTTTATTCACGCTCCCACACATCGATATACAGAAAACTTATAGACCAAATTAAAATGAATTTTGCACATAAATATCAAATAAAATATGTATAACAATGTAGATACTAAAAATTAAACTTATAAACTAGGAACGTAGTAGGTATGCAACTTAAAACCAAATAACACAATTTGAACAATAATAGGTGATAATATGAAACTAACTACATTAAAAAAAAAAAAATTAAACAATAATAATAATAAAAAATAAACAAAAAAGTAAGAAAGAAAGCGGCGATCTGCATAGCGATGTTGATGGGAGAAATGAAAAGGATGACGCTGGGCATTTGTTGGAGAATAAAGATTCTTCAACGCCGATTTTCAGGGTCACCCGTGAGTAGCTATAGCTATAGGCGGAGAGCAGTTCATACGTATAATATAAAGTGTTTTATTTATATAAAATAATAACAACAATAGGTATTATACGATATATATATATAGGTATTAAACAAAAATTGTACACATAAAATTACATACATAAGAATAAAAATATTTACATACATACATATAGAGACTCAAAACACATATTTTATTTAAAATCATTTCTAGTTTGGCACTGCGCTATGGCCGATCAACATAGATGCGCTGACTGCTGACTGAGATGTAAGTATATATAGAGATAATATAAATTATCTATTTATTAAGTTTCATAGAAATAATAATTAGCAGTACGGAGCAATACGGTGATACTTCATTGAAAGAGGTATTCTTTGCTGAGGAAGAATACACATTTGTATGAAATCGCACTTATTCATTTTTTATTTTCAAGGTAGGTGGAAGCAAAGACTGTTTTAGGCATTTTTCCGCCGGGAAATGCTCTTAGGCATCCCACGTGGGAGGGGGGACTCCCCAAGCGGATATAAGCGGGACTCGCTGCGCCCGAAAGATGGTAAGGTGGACGCAGCTCTACCCATAAAAACCCAGCGGTATTCTCCTCATCGTGCTGGTCCGGTGCGGAAACTATGGTCATCCGCACCGGACTATTTTAGGCATATATTTATTATTAACTAGCTGTTGTCTGCAGCTTCACCCGCGTTAACTTAGATTTACAGCCAGTCCGGATTGATGATGATTATTTTTTGCCTTAGTTACTCCTCGTAACATCAGCTATCTGTCATTGAAAGTCTCATCAAAATTGGCCCAGCCCTTATAATCACAGAACACAGTTGTTTTCCGGAACAAACAGACAGACAGAAAAAAAAAATGTTATTTTTGTATATAAGTACAGTGTATAGATCCATGTGCTTTTTGTAAAAAGCCGTTATTTTAATACTAGCTGTGGCCAGCAGCTTCGCCCGCGTTACTCAACTCTTATAAGTCACAGCGTGATATTATAAGCCTATAGCCTTTCTAAATAAATGGGCTATCTAACACTGAAAGAATTTTTCAAATCGGACCAGTAGTTCCTGAGATTAGCGCGTTCAAACAAACAAACACTCTTCAGATTTATAATATTAGTGTAGATTAGGTACAAACAGACACTCCAATTTTATTTATATCTATAGATATAGACCTAACAGTTAACCTTTTTTATTCATTTCTTCAAGTTTACGTTGTCCATGAACATCATCAATCTACCCCGGGGTAATCTTTCTTAAAGCAAGCTCGGAGTGAAAGCAACATAAGACCCATGCCTTTTAACATAAAAAAATTGTCGAATATGTCTTTTTTATTACTTGGATAAACTTGCTTGCAAACCTCCTGATGGTAAGTGGTAAGCGTCGCCCATGAACATAAACTAGTTTACTTGGAGGTAGTCCAGGCAATTTATTCATCCCCACCATGGTTCAGGCGTTGTCGTGGCGGTGGGGCTCAGTAACCTAGGGTGAGCCGCTTCACCTTGGGCGAAGCTAATTGGGCCGAGGGGGCTCTTTGTACCCCTCTTATAAGAAGAGGGGACAGAAGAGCAGGGGCAAGGGATGAGGATGGGAACCTCACCCCATTGTACTGTCCCGACGTTGGGAGGGGTTGTTCTGTGGTGCAGGTCAACCCCTCTGTGGAGGTGGCGTCGGTCCCTTGCAGGACTGACTAGCCGTCGAGGTGCCCTGTTTGTTTAATAGATCCGGGGCACCTCACCAAAGGCGGCATTGTTGGCACTCGCCGGGTTTAAGTGGGTAAAAAAGGCAATTTATTCATGTGTGCATATGTCATATGTCAAGTTTCTGCGCCAGTAATTACATTGCCTGTCTTACCTTCTTCCCCGCAACACAAACAAAACATCAAATCGGTTTCACGGAAGGAACAAACAGGGTGGTGGTACCCAAGCAGACGGGAGCTCGGCGCAGCGCAACCCTCCCACCGGTTGTTTATTAAATATATTATAAACTAGCTGTTGCCTGCAGCTTCGCCCTCGTTACTCTACTTCTTCAAGTCACAGCGTGATGTTATATAGCCTTTCTCGATAAATGGGCTATCTAACACTGAAAGATTTTTTTAAATCGGACCAGTAGTTCCTGAGATTAGCGCGTTCAAACAAACAAACAAACTCTTCAGCTTTATAATATTAGTATAGATAGTAATTTATTAATTACTTAATTTGCCGAATTTGTCCTGACATTTAGAACTAAAAACATATACAAGGTGTATGTATATACAATATACAGAGTAAGTAGTTTATACAGAGTGATACTCAGAATTGGTATTTCACAAAACAAAGCTGGATATTGGCATATACAACAAATCAGGGTGTTCAGTATTTTTCACTCGTTAAGACATTTATCCAGCAAGTAATCAAACTTACTGGAATTGCCTTTTTAAGGTACGTCCACTTTATCTCGTAAATTGTGGAAGTTTAATTAAAGTTCAGTAAACTTGTGGCACGTCCACGTTAAAATGTATATCCGAAAACAGGGCACGTGCTACAGAGTGCAAGAAAATACAGGAGATGTAGACAAAATGTACGTGGCTAGTTTAATGATGTAAACGAACTCCATAGAACCCACTTAGAAAAAACGGGCTAAATAAGATTTTACAGACGTCTGGAGAACATTTTTTATTTTATTTAATATCTTTGTTACTGTACCAGATAAGATCATGTACTGTTAATTTGAAGACAGGTTGGAGACTTTTATTTTTTTCGAAAATCTTATGAAACGAGTTATTCATATACCTTATACTTCTAGCCTTAATAAAAAAAACTATTCTTTGATAACATTTACTTTAATATAAATATTTCAATAAAATATATTTTTCCATCACAATTTAAACTACAACGTCGAAGGCTCCTTTTAGGCAACATATGCCTGTGTCAGGAGTCCCTTCCTTATCTTAGCAAATACAACATATTATACTACAGAAACAGTTACAATATTAAAGTACCTTACTAAGAAAAATATCAAAAAGAAAAAAAAAGAGAAGAATAAGAACAAAAAAAATTGCTTTAATTAAACTCCTAAGGGCACATACATTATGCCTACTTATTTAAAACAGGAAAAGCACATAATCTGCGTGCATATTGTGTCTCTGTGTGTGTGCGTGTATGTATGTATGTGTATCATATAAGTAAGATTATATATATTTTTTTTTCTTTAACGCCAATGAACGGAAATGCTCTGAGGCATCCCGCGGGGGAGTGGGTCTCCCCACGCGGGTATGTGGGACTCGCAGCTCTACCCCTAAAACTCGGCGACTGCCACCAATACCGCCTTTGGTGAGGTGCCCCGGATCTAGAAAACAAACAGGGCACCTCGACGGCTAGTCAGTCCCACAAGGGACCGACGCCACCTCCACAGAGGGGTTGTCTCGCACCACAGAACAACCCCTCCCAACGTCGGGACAGTACAATGGGGTGAGGTTCCCATCCTCACCCCTTGCCCCCTGCTCTTCTGTCCCCTCTTCTTATAAGAGGAGTACAAAGAGCCCCCTCGGCCCAATTAGCTTCGCCCAAGGTGCACCGCTCACCCTAGGTTACTGAGCCCCACCGCCACGACAAGGCCTTAACCATGGTGGGGAAGTAAGATTATATTGTACTAACGCTAGTAATTACACTGCCTTTACCCCAGTGAAAACCCATGTAATAACATGACGCACATGCCTTCCAGCGTTTAATGGGATTGTAAAATTACATACAGATGGATAGTAGATCATTAGTGGTAATCGCTATAATAGGCAAATCATCGTGAAACCATTAATGACCGTGGTTGGTTCTGTCGCTGAATATTTAGCAATGTAATTAATTTCTCCCTGAACACGGATTACGACCGTACATTTCTAACAGCAATTAATATTGACTACGATGAATAATTTCATTAGAGGATTATGGTAACTATCCCAATCCATAGCTGTAAACTGAGAGCATCTTTTTTTTCTTTTGCGCCGGGAAATGCTCTTACGCATACCATGGGGGAATGGAGACTCCCCGGACGAGTATGTTGGACTCGTTGCGCTCGAAAGATGGTAAGGTGGACGCAGACCTACCCACTAAAACCCATAAATGCCACCTTTGTTGAAGTGCCCGGATCTGTTGAGCGGCTTGCCACCTCTACAGAGGCGTTGTCCCGCTCCACAGAATAACCCTCCCCAACGACAGGACAGTTGGAGGGGTTCCCATCCTCGCCCCCTGTCCCCTCCTGCTCTTTTGTCTCTTCTCCTTATAAGAGGGGTACAAGCTGCTCCCTCGGTTCAATTGTCTTCGCCCAAGGTGGTGAGTTCACCTTAGGCTACTGAGCCCCACCCCGACGACAAGGCTTGAACCATGGTGGGACAACTGAAAGCATCCTCTCTTAATTTACAGTTAATATGCTTATAAGACCAACGAGATGGGATGGCGTTCTCCGCGCCGGTTGAATGCGGTGGCGGAGGGATCGGCCGTCTCAGTGACTATTGAAAGGCCTGCTATGCCCAGCAGTGGATGAATAAGGGTTGATAATGATATTGATTATTATAGTAAGTGTTCAATATTAATAAGGCTACGGACCAATTAAATTTTGCAGTAAGATAGCAAGGACAGCAAACAGCATTTACCATAAGCAACTTATTATTTACTCCAAACTAATAAGGTACCAGGTAGTAAGCTACAGCTAATTTTTATTTATTTAAATAATCAATTCATTATGATTAATAATTGTTATACTTTTATTATAATTATAAATTTAATTATACAATTAATATTTGACACAATTTGTGCAAGTAAAATTCTAAATTTCCATACATAGGCTAAGGATACGGGATATAAAACGACCTTCACCGAGATGTTTTTTTTTTGATAAAATATATTTTATATTTAATTTAATATGTCAATAAATATATTGCATATGGGTTGCCTAACAAATTTTAGTCCAGGATATGTTTAATTAATAATAATAAAAAAAACAATTTTAAACATTTCACCGGTTTGATTATTAGATAAATTCTATATCAATCGAAAGTATGAATCCCATAGAATATGCAAACGTTAGGTTTTTCTTTGCCTATTCTTTTCCTGTCACAACTATCGGGTAGCCAAGTATAAACAGGTAAATCTATACCGGACCGGAAAAGAATAGGCAACCTAACGTTTGCATATTCTATGAGCTTCATACTTTTGATTGGTATAGAAATTATCTAATAATACCGGTAAAATGTTTTTTTTTTGGAGTTTACTCCTTAAGAAACGATTTGAGTTATACGGCCCGGTACGGAAATTTTATGTGGAGTAAAATCAAGTGTAACACAAAAGTTGAGGTGTTACGTAGAAAGAGACAAACATATACATCTATATGACTGAACGTGTAAAAGAATGAGATGGAATACATTACACAGCGTATCTTAAAATAATGCCGCCAACGCCATCTAACACGATATTACAGCACTAAAAGTCAATCACACGACATAATTGGCATTGTATTAATTTCTGTTTAGAAAACTGTCTTCATGTAATTTCTTACGTTATCGTAGTCACAACTCACAATGGTTTTTTAAAACATGAGTGGATAAGAAAATAAAACATCTAGAGCACATTCAAGATTGAATAATTAAAAACACAAACTAGGGAATACTACGTAATAACAAAAATTAATTCAAAATTGAGAAATGTTAGCACAGATTAAAAAAAGTCATTACGTTCCAATATTCGCGGCGATTTTAAAATTATTTTAAATTTCAGCCCAGAAAAGTCTAGTAATTTTAATATATATTTATTCTTTTCAAATATTCTTTTTCATATTTTCAAAATCATATTTATAATTTGCAATTTATTTCTAACAATAATACAATAAATTGAAACTCTTCAATTTGTTATTTAACCAATCAGAAACTTTAAAATATTAATGTTGCCTCCCTAAATATATTTGGTGTGACCATTGAACACTTGGTTCAAGTTTAATTGTACAAACTTGTCAAGTAAAGAATTTAATTTCGATTAAGTATTATTAACAATTGGTAAAGGTACCTATAATTGTTAAAAAATAAATCACGTATATTTTATATAAGAATAACTAGTCTTCAACATAAAACATGTAAAAATTTCATAGACATAAAAAAACTAAAATAGCGCCATCTAACACAATATAACGACTTTCTAATCTCATACAAAAAACCAAATGTAGAATAAAAAAAAAAAATTACTAAGTGAAATGCCCCTGATTCTCCCTGATCTTATTCTCGGGGCCTCCTCTTTGTTATTATTATTATTATTTTGTAACATACTTTGTGTAATACGCTTTATTAAAGTAATATAAATAATCCGAATAATTACAGATATATGTTTGTTTCTCTTATCATTTTAGCAGATGCGTTTATTTACCCTTTTTTTCTACTCGATATATATCATAATTATCGTTCGTAAGGAGTAAACTCCAATCGTGCGTCGGAGCTGACACACACACATTTTTTTTTTTTAATTATTAACTAAACATACCCTGAACTTAAATTTGTTAGGCAACCCATATGCAATATATTTATTGACATTAAATTAAATATAAAATACGTTTCATCAAATAAACATCTCGGTGAAGGTCGTTTTATATGCGTATCCTATACTAACAATTCCTATTTATTTTATTCTATATTTTGTTCCCTAAAATAATATATTTTTTTTATTATTATATTTTAGACACACATATCCATTTATACTTAGGGAAAAAAAAAAGAAAAAAAAAGCTATATAATAATATAAAAAATGTCGACCGTTTTAATAATATACTATCCAATTTGATATTACAAGTCATAATTCTTAAAAATCTTTTAAGAATGATAGTTTTCAAATGATAGTTAAATTCAAATATAAACATTGTCTTCACGGCATTGTAGTCGATTTTGCTGCCAAGGCGCACCAAAAGATTTTCACGATCAATAAAAAATAACTCACCGTTCATTTTTCACCGTTATTCCTCACAACACAACTATTGATCTAATATTCCAATTATTTGGGCTTGAAGTATGTCACACTATCTAATTAATCTTGTATGTACTGAGATGAACACAGTCTTTGATAAATAAATGTCGCTTGGTCAAAAGTCAAAGACAAACCAAATGTATGTTTAGGGTCACCGCAGACGGACGGTCATTTAATATTTACTATTCCTGCGGGATTTAAATTCTACCCCAATTTGATAAAATTGTATCTGTTCTTGTTAATTTCTCTTTCATCATTTGTCAAATATTTTATCCTTGTGCGTGTGCGTATAAATAAACGTATATTACGTAAATAAGGTATTTCTAGTCAAACTAACCTAACCTATAAAAGAACTAGATCTTCCTAACAAATCATTTAATGTATCCAAATTAGTTATTTTTCTAGATAAATAAGAAGAAAAATTTTACATTTAATTTTTTATAGAAACAATTGCTAACAAAAAAATGAAGTAAGTAAATTTTATTAGTTTCCCAGAAACTCATATCTGCGCTGAACTTTACTCTCATTACGTTTAAAGTTTGATATTTGATAACTTAAAGTGACACATTGAATCCATTATCATCATCATCAATCAACATCAGCCCGGTATTGTCTACTGCCACGTATGGCATTTGACAGTACTCACAAACCTCAAAATGACAGTATTCATGATCGACAAGTTTCAGTGTGTCAAAAAAAGAAAAAAAAAATGCTAATTTTAAAAGGATAGATAGATAGCTATAGCATTTATTTTTAAAGTAACTATTTTACACACGTTACACATTTGAAATACTATATTTTAATACAGGTATTTTCCTGGTTTTAGACGTGATAACGTCTTATAAATCGATAAACGCCGGCTGCTCGCACAAAAAAGTGTCACGTTCCGCAAAGGAGTGTAGGCGTGTTTTGGAAAGAAGGTCATGCACTGTCATCGACTATCAGCTGGCGTTTCGAGATAAGCAACTAATGGATCAGTTGTCCGGGTTCATCGAGCATATTACCGGAATTGAGCGGTAATATTATGTTTTGTATGAAAACAAAATCAGCCAAATTTGTGCTGCGACACTGAACCTGATTGGCTGATCGGACCTACATACAGATCACTGGTTGGTTAAATTGCTATTACGTCAGTGACATGTCACTGTCAAGTTTCGGAATTTTATGGCTTGCATTACTACTCTATCTGTCTCTATACTTAGTCTTACTTAGGCTTACCGTAAAATGGGTCGTCTACCTATTTACCTATGTCTACTAAAATTAAAACAAACGAGCGCCTTAATTTTCTTGGGTACTAAATAAAAATGATAAAAAACAATATTTTTCAAGCTATATAATTCATGAGATACCAAGGAAGGTACTTTCATAGCACACTTTATCATTCTTATAATGATCACTTATAATATCTTGACGTCGTAAGTCCCACTTCTGGTTTCAGGGTACAAGTATTTGTACCAAGCTTCAAAGACTTTTAATTTTATTTTTTCCCATATTTTCCTTCACCGCAATAAGCGTTGATGTAGTGAAATACGTTTTAAATATATTTGTTTGAAATACATATTGGATAAAGAATCAACAAAGGATCCAATTTAAAAAAAATATAAGTAACGCTACAATCGAACAGATTTTTGAAATGAAACTTTTTTACGCGTTGAGGGTAAATTTTTTACGGATGAAACGTCACGAAAATGTGCAACGTTTTTGTCCAAGAAGAAACGTTTTTGTCAAAGAAAGTGATTGAGACCGATTGAGAGTGTGAGAAAGGGAGAATGTAGCGTGAAGCACATAGCCATAGAGTGAGAGTAGAGAGCAAGCGAGTGAGAAAGATCGAGAGGGAGAGTGAGTTAGAGCGAACGTCGCATCGCCATAAACGAGATTTAAAAATTAGTTTGCACGTACAATTTTTTTCTTAAGGTAGGTACTATAAGGTACTTTATACAAGCAAACTGACTGGTGAACCTTATAGTGAGCGTAACGCATTCGTAGAAAATCGATCGGTATTTTTTTAATAATCATCCAATATATTACAGATAACCTAGGACGTAGAGTGGTTGATATTAACATTTTAGAAAAAACTTCATTCAGTTTAGCCTGCATTTATACATCGGTTAATTTTTAACTATGCACTCACGCCAGCTATGTACGATGATTTATACTCTATCCGATTGTGTTTAATCTTTCACGGCCCCTCTTACACGTAGATAGATGAATCCGCAAATATCGGCAGATGCATTCACCGACGTCTGCGACTTTAAAAGCTGCTATGCTGCCGACTTGTGCTGGCACGACTGGGGTGGTACCTCTCGCTCACATAACAAGCTCTGCTGTCGCGTTTTGTGCGGTTAGTGAGTTTCCGGTGGCCCATTGGGGGGATAGGGAAAACGAGAGCTATCATCTGTATAATCTCTAGTTGTGCAGATATGTATGGGAGTCGGTAGTCTAAAGCTTCGACTGCTCTACTATGCTATAAAAAATGCATCCGTCCACACGTCTTGTCGTACGCCAAACATTTGCGCTGAACCCCTTTTGATCCGTGTCACAAAAATCGACAACAAACGGATATGTCGTGGAACCATCTGCCGACGTTGAATACCTACGACAGACGAGCAAATCACCCCATCTACACGCGTCAGTAGACGCGTCTGCCGATGACATCTGTCTATGCATCTATCTACGTTTAGAGGTTCTATTACAGACATTCACGATCCTTTTTTGTTTTTTTTTTGGTCTGCAGCGGAAATTTGCAGCCCAAACCATAGCTAGGACCGGTGTTGGTTTTAAACCTAGCCGTGTGTGGGGTTCGCACTTGGGCAGTGTCGTTACCCACTAAAAGCGCCCTCCGCCGCCTTTTGAGGGTCCCGGATCTTGCAGGCAACACAGGACCCTCGGCGACAGGCTGGCCCCTGCGAGAGGCCAGACTCCTCCTCAAAAGGGGGGACTGCTCGGCCGTTCGTTTTCACGATACTTTTAGCAGTCCCCAACGACGTCGTGCCTATCTGGACCCAGGTTAACCCCAACCTCGGCCCGACACGAGCACAGGGGCGTTACTGGAGGCGTATTAGTAGCGCCTCCTACGCACCCCTCTTCGTCGCCTGCGGAGGGAGGCCTCGTCGGCGGCCTCCTCTCTCACCCGCTCATCGGCCTCTTTCTGGGACATTACTGCCTCACTGAAGGAGACCATCGCCGTCCAGGACTCGTCATTGCGGAGCATCACGGTGTTGATGCTCGGCAAAGACAAGTCCCCTCCGATAACTGACGTCAGATCGCGGCGCAGCGCCGTCCATCTCGGGCACACCTCTAGAGTGTGCTGGGCCGAGTCCACCGCCGCGCCATAATCTTGGCATACAGTTGCCGGCTCCCTTTGGGCCGTCCGGAAGGTGAGGGGTTTGCGTTTACGACGCATCCACCGCTCTAGGACCGGACGCAGGGCAACCGTTAGGCGTTTGCCATACGGCTCCCACGCCAGGTCCTCTCCCCACCTCAAGATATTCACGATCCTTTCCAGCCTTGGGCATCAACAATTTTTTAGGATAAAGTTATAGCTTACGAAAAGTAAGGGATGAATAATAAAGCTGCTCTGTACCCCGTCATTTCACCTGCTAACAAATAAAAAATCCTTAAATATAAATATCTTTCTAAATAATTTTTGTTCCAATAATTTGCGTATTTATTCAAACATAAGTTTTTGAATTATTACATTACTATAAACTTAAAATAATTTCCAAGTCATGTGAGTCAAAAAAAAAAACTTAATTTATTATCGACGTAGCTCGAAAAGCTGGTTCCGAAAAATCTAGAATCATCCGGATTGCCCCTTCATATTTCTGGAAAAATGCAAATGTGCGTAAATTTTGAGCACTGGAATATTCCATATATATATGGGATCTTAAAACCACAACACAAAAAAGATTTATGCATGAATAATATTTGAACAATTTGCGTGCCCGCGCCTGAGTAATAACCCTCATAATTTCATTACTCTGTCACTGCATGCAAATTTATACCGACCCCGCTTAAATAACATTATGAAAGTATTTTTGTTATATTATATTATTGTTTTTTAACCTTTTACCTCCAATTATCATCATCATCAGCCTCTATCTATCCATTGCTAAACACAGGCTTCCTACAATGAACGCCAAGACGACCGATACCTTGCCACTCACATCCAACACGGATCGGCCACTGCACGGAGATCGTATTCCTATGTACAAAAGGTACAAAGAGCCCCCTCGGCTCAATTAGCATAGCAAGGTGCTGGGCACACCTTAGGCTACTAAGCTCCACGTCAAAGCCTGAACCGCGGTGGGGCGTGTTATGACGCTGTCGACGACTAGTATAATCATAGATATACTAGCTGTTGCCCGCAGCTTCACCCGCGTTAACTTTTAAAATTTGAGGGGTACCATTATGAGGGGGTAAAATTAGGGGGGTAGGAGTACCCTTATCACTTAGGGTATGAAAAATAGATAGTAGCCGATTCTCTGACCTACTGAATACGCATGTAAAATTTGGTAAAAATCGGTAAAGCCATTTCGGAGGAGTACGGTAACTAACATTGTGACATGGAAATTTTATATATTAGAAGAAGATTAAGAACAGGAGAAGTGGTATGGAGGCGTGTCCGCGTATATGTATACGGTCATTTTTGAAATGTATGCCCGATTTGCTCAAGCAGCTTGAGCAAATCGGGCATACATTTCAAAAATGACCGGCAGCGCAAATCAGTATGATGTCGCCCGCAAACGAGAAAACATATACCAATTCCGTCGTGTTCAGTGATTTTTTGTAAGAACAGAAGTGAAATCAAACATTTAACAAGTTATGGAATCTGTTATCATAAGTTAATATTACATTTTTACAATATTTTACTTTAAAATCGTTAAATCGTTTGGCGACGAGACAGTGATGTAAGCTATCGATAAAACGTCGATTATCGAATGATTCATTTCTTTGCAGTTTATTAAATATTTTGTGTGTATGTACTCGTATGATTTTATTTATATATCATATAATTTTATAAGTTCAGCGTATATTATGAATTAAGCGTTTTTGTACATATGCTATTTTATTGTATTTATGTCTGTTTTTTTAACGAAATAATATGTGAATTATTGCCAAATTTGAATATTTATCAATCATATTACGAATAGTTTTTTTTTACTAATTTCTACTATTTTACAGTGTACCTAGTTAAAGGGTATGTGATCAGAAATCGGGAAGTACACAATTTTAATATATAGAATATATTTGGGTATGGCTGAAAAAATATTATGGCATGCCTCGAGCTATTGCCCAACTTTACACGGTTTTGGATATTTTACTACACCTTCAAATGTTTGCTATCATCAGTAGGTATCACATTTTTTCCCAATTCTTATGTTCTTCATCTTATTAACCGTTACGTTATCACTGATTCCCCTTTCTCTTACACAAGCCATTATACAAGTCAACATAAGTATTCCTGCCTGTATTTACAAATGAGTCCGTGATTGATCGTTTAAAAGCCTACTGCTTATCGCTTTGTCAGTTTCAGCTTAGCTTTGCATATGCAAATGTTAGCTATAATTGTACCTTTCCAGTTTTCCAAATGATGGAAACTTAAAAAATGGATTGACGCTACAGGAAAGACATCTAACTGGTTCCTTACAAAAAATAGCATATTATGCTCAATTCACTTCGAGGAGGAAATGTTCGAGCCTGTAAAGAAAAGACGCAGACTTTTTAAATGGGCTTTTTACGTCTCAATGTCGCCTTATTTAGTTTTCATTACCGGCATCTTTAGTGACATTTGCACAATTAAGACGAGTCGATTAACGTAAAAAATCATGAAAATCAATCCACGTGATTGTTCTATATAGTACCAAAAACAATGTGTACAAACATACACACATAAGTAAGAAAAATGAAACATTCTTCTTTGTACATTTTATTTTTATTACTACAGTAAATTTCAGGATACCATAATAGACTTAAAAATACAATAAAAAGCTAAGATAAGAATTTTGAAAAAACCCACGTCGATAATTCAAAAAGGATAAAATTATCAAAAACCACCGATTTAAAGAATTAATGTAACAATCGTAAAAAGCTTTTATCAGTAGATTTGATCTCTCAAAGTGTCGGACATAATATGAACAACAGAGTATCAGTTTTCATAGCACTTCCCTATGTAACTTTTTGGTTCTCGAAGATGTAGATGTTGCAATAACATATTATTCAACTCCCTATAAACTTAATCAATAACCCTACAAAATCCATCTACTGCACTGACTTACCAGGGGGCGGCCCTGGTGAGTCGTGACCATAACACATATTTTAGAACATGCAACAATATTTAAACCCGAACCTATCATCTAAAACCGCTTCAAAAACGGACTTATAGTTTTGGTTTAGCATAAATAAATATTTAAAAATGTTTTGCTACAGCCCACTGGTAAGTCGTCACTGTAAAATCTATCTATTAACATGCACTAATCAAATCCAAGCCCATTATTGAAAACCGCATCATAATTAGACAAGTAGTTTTGGATAAAATAGGCAACAATGTTTACTGCAGTGGCATCTGGTGAGCTATCAACGTAACACCTAAAATCTAAAAACATGCACCGATCAAATCCAAACTCATCCCTTAAAACCGTATCAAAATCGGACTGGTAGTTCTGGAGATAAATGGCAAAATTATATAGTCTCCATACCGTAACGGGTAAAAATAAATGTAAGAATCGACAACTTTGCAACACACCTATTACATCACTGTTCGTACTTCGTAATTGTACACAGAAAAATGTAATAAGTGAGTGTGAAAGTAGGAATAAGAGCTATTTTTAATAAAATAAGGTTTATATTTGATTGGTTAGAAAGAGAGGTAGAGAGTGGTTCCGCTGTTACTAAGATTGGAGGTCTAAAAAAATGGCGATGTAAAATCAGCGGAATTGAAAAAAAAAACACAGGAATTTGTTGCTTTTTTGTTGCTAATTAGTTGCTAAAAAATTAATTTTGTTGCTCCAACCGATCGCAAAAAATCGGCAATAGTGCTAACTTTTCATTAAGATAGCGTGGAAATCACTGGATGTGGACTTATCGATCAAGCGAATAGGGGTCAATTTGTTGCTAATTAGTTGCTAAAAAAATAATTTTTTTGCTCCAACCGATGCAAAAAAACGGCAATAGAGCTAACTTTTCATTAAGATAGCGTGGAAATCACTGGATGTGGACTTATCGATCAAGCGAATAGGGGTCAATTTGTTGCTAATTAGTTGCTAAAAAATTAATTTTTTTGCTCCAACCGATCGCAATAAATCGGCAGTAGCGCTAACTTTTCATTAAGATAGCAGGGCATGAAATCTACTGCTCCAACGAGCTTGTAAATTTCTTTCATGTTCCCAGGATTTTTGAAACTCCGTGGCAAAGAGTTTAACTTCATTTTCTCGTTCGTTCCTCTGTCGAACACTTCAAAAATAATAGCATTTCCTGTTAACTATAAATGTAAATTAATTTTTAGAAACTTAATTTTATATTCTTATGTTTCTTTGTACGACTCATTCTTCAAAGTATTAGGTATCCAATTATACTCTAAAAAAACTTTTCTTTTTCTACCTCTTTTTCCAGTATCAAACTGTAGATTATGATTTTTCACTTGCAACAAATTTTCACTTAGTTTTTCCGCGGAAGAATCGTTAGTTAAGCTAGTGTGGCCGGTTTTTTTGTAAAACGATCTCCAACTTCTCTTGACTTCCGGTTTTTTAATTTGTTGCTGACTCTCCCTGCTAAAACAAGCTGCAGTATGAGCAGCAACAAATTTGTACTATAGTTTTTCAACGGAAAAATCGTTAGTTAAACTAGCGTGGCCAGATTTTTTGTAAACCGATCTCCAACTTGTCTTGACTTCCGGTTTTTATTTTGTTGCTGACTCTCTCTGCTAAAACAAGCCGCAGCATGAGCAGCAACAAATTTTCACTTAATTTTTTCCGCGGAAAAAACGTTAGTTAAGCTAGCGTGGCCGGCTTTTTTGGAAACCGATCTCCAACTTCTCTTGACTTCCGGTTTTTATTTTGTTGCTGACTCTCTCTGCTAAAACAAGCTGCAGTATGAGCAGCAACAAATTTTTACTATAGTTTTTCCACGGAAATCTCGAGAGTTAAGCTGGCGTGGACATTATTTATTTGGCATAATTAAAAAAAAAAACAAATTTTATTTTTTAATTTTTTTTCTTCTTAGCATCTTTTAGCAACAAATTAGCAACAAATTGACCCCTATTAGCTTGATAGATAAGTCCACATCCAGTGATTTCCACGCTATCTTAATGAAAAGTTAGCGCTATTGCCGATTTTTTGCGATCGGTTGGAGCAAAAAAATTAATTTTTTTGCAACTAATTAGCAACAAAAAAGCAACAAATTGACCCCTATTCGCTTGATCTATAAGTCCACATCCAGTGATTTCCACGCTATCTTAATGAAAAGTTAGCGCTATTGCCGATTTTTTGCGATCGGTTGGAGCAACAAAATTAATTTTTTAGCAAATAATTAGCAACAAATTAGCAACAAATTGACCCCTATTCGCTTGATCGATAAGTCCACATCCAGTGATTTCCACGCTATCTTAATGAAAAGTTAGCGCTATTGCCGATTTTTTGCGATCGGTTGGAGCAACAAAATTATTTTTTTAGCAACTAATTAGCAACAAAAAAGCAACAAATTTAGAAAGAGACCGAGCGATCCGTTTCTACGGTGCATGTTGAATGAGCGTTGTGTATGATAACATAAGGTTTATTTTTTATTCTTTAGAACGTTATGAGTGGTTATGATTTATGAATAGCTATGTGTGTTGCAAAGCGTGATGGGGACAAACTGACGACACGTGACGTGTGACCTCCTTTGTTTTCAATGAAACGCCATATCTCCTTATTTTTAATATCTGTGAGTATAATATATAAATATTAAAATCGGCCACCCAACGTCACGTCACGTCGTCTAAGCTACTAGGAACTTGCATTAAGTTTGGTAGTATTTTAAATGCTATAAGAGAAAGGGATGGAAACATCCGACGATGACGCAATAAACAGTTCATGTCGCAAAATTTTGGGTATCAAATATATTTCATATTTCCTTTCATCTTTTGAAGCCATATTTACAAAGAACCGCTGTAACAATAAGGGTCCGTATCTTTTCAGAGTACTATTCTTTTGTGGATCTCGTTATTAAAGTTGTAAAGTATGACCTTACTAAGTGCAAGTAGTTTACCGTGGCTTAGAACAGCTTCTTTTCTTAAATATGGATTTTCCATAAATCATGTATCTTCATCAATCCAGAAATCTAATGCGTAGACCAACTTTTCTCTGGGGATATTTATGTTAGCTAAAACAAACTGGCTGAAGAGTTACCCGAGAGTAGCCAATATCGAGAGAGTCCCAAGCAAATTTTAATCTTGCTTTTTAAATTAATTAATATGAGGTATGTAAGAAGTAGTGCCATGCTGTTTTGCAGCCGAATTGGGCCGGTATGACTGGGGAGGTAGCTCTCGCTCACATACGCCGTTAAGTGACAGCTATGCTGTCGCGTTTCGTGCGGTTTGTTAGTTTGCGGTGGCCCATTAGGGGGATAGGGAGAAGGAGGGCAACACATCTGCATAATCTTTGGTTTTGCTGATGTGTTTTGGTTTTGGTTTGTTTGGTTCGTTAGTCCCCAAAGGTATGCTATAAAAAAATGAAAAAAAATAATATATTGAAATTGATTTATTTTTTTTGAATATTCTATGAAATCACCTGAACCTAATTCGAATAACTTGAAATATACACGTCCAAAGGTACCAAAACCAGACAAATGCTTAGAAAAAGTAACAGCGATATCGTATAATGAAGAAAAAACTCTTTAAGATGAAGTGTCGGAAAACAGCTTACTAATATTATTTATTTCTGCAGCAAATGCGATATGCTCGTAATGAGAATAAACTTTTATTTCGCAATGCAATCTAGACGGAAAGCAAAGATTCGCCATTTCCCAGCGTGTTCGCTTAAGATAACAATGTTAAATAGAAATGCAGCTTTCTCGGCAAAATAAAATTCACAATAAAACGTATGCTTTGGAAACGTTTTGCTAAGATAAGTTCAAGATGTATAATTTCAAATTTATTTTATTTTATTTATTATTATCTATACATTATTAGATAAATTATTATTCTAATTAATTTGGTCACTAACAGTCTATTTTTTGCAATTGATAGCGTTTATGCCAGCGGGTTAGTTAAATACTTATGTGATGTCAATGTCACCTAATTGCTCACGTCGAATTAGTATTTATGGGCCCTTGTAAGCGCCAGATAAATTTATTGACACACTCGAGCGATATTGATCACTCAATCTTGACTCTTCTGCTTTGGTCTACTAGTCAATCCTTTCTCATTTCAGGTCTACCCCGGGTCTTTTCCTTCCCATCTCTGGTGTATACCTAATACAGATAAAAGGAAAAAATAGACTGGCAGTCATAGGGACATCCGATAAAAGTGAAAACTTTTAACTTACAATTATTATGACATTATGAAATTTCAAATTCTAAAACTAAAATGTTGAAATTTAATAATGACGCCCGCCACAAATGTCACATTGGAAGCGTTCGGTGACGAGATGAGGATGTCGCAAGTTCCACGATTTTTGTTCACTCAAAAAGAAGTTTTCTTTTCTAGAATAGGAAGGCAAACGAGATGTCGAAGCTTTATAGTACCGACGTCCATACACATCTGCACAACCATGTAGATGTGCTGCCCTCCTTTTCCCTATCCTCCAATGGGCCACCGGAAACTTACAAACCGCACGAAACGTGACAGCATAGCTATCACTTGACGTCGGTGTTATGTGAATAGATGTACCACCCCGGTCGTACCGGCACCAGCCCAAGTCGGCTGCATAGCACCATGGCACTACCTCTTACAACTTCGTTTAAACTTCAAACATCAAAAACTATAAACATCGTTTAAAAATATCGCTAGCATTTATTGTGGTTGACCTTGACTCCCCACTCGAGTGAACAAAGATAATGAAATGGCCGACAAACCAGGCCCCCATCTGAATTGTAAATGTTATTTCCCAACTGCCCCTAACCTTGCGAAGAAAGGTAAGTTCGAATAATTGGGACCCTTTCTTTGAAGTATTATCTTAAACCCAGCTTTCGTTTACTTTCGACTTACAAATGATTGTCCTCATTATTTAAAAAATTTGGGAATTTTTTAGTCTTCTTATTCTTTAGGAAAGTTTTAGTCGTATGTATTTAATATGAATCCTAAATAACATTATTACATGATTGTGTGCTTAAAATAATAAACATCTAGGAATACTATTATTAGTAAGTATTAAGTCCCTTTTCACACGCGCCGGTTGCCGGGTAGTCGTCGTCGGGTATCCGGTAGCGTAGTATATGGGCATATTATATGGCAGCTTTCATACGTACCGGCGTAATTTGCTTACATTTCGCTACCGGATACCCATCGCCGGCTACCCGGCAACCGGCACGTGTGAAAAGGGACTAATAGTGTGTAGGTACCATTATCAGAAAAAAGTATTATCTGTATAATTAGGTATGGCAAGCATTTTGACTTGCTTGCCAATATCAATATTAATTAAATACATTTTTTTAAATATTTAAAACTACATAAAAGTAATACTTATCCAATAAATGTTTGCCTTTTTTCATACATTCATTCACAATATACACTTTGTAAAAAAAAACCTTATTATCGCCACCATCATCATCATCAGCCTCTATCCGACCACTCCTGAACATAGGCCTCCCTTGATGAACGCCAAGGCGGCCGATCCCTTGCCACTCGCATTATTATATAAGCCTTATTATATAAATCTATATTACTAGAACGCTGTTTCTATCGGGTAGTTACCGTTCCCAGAAGAATACGGGGATAAAATGGAAATATAGCCTATGTCAGCCACTGTTAATGTAGCTTTCCATTGGTGAAACACCTTTAAAATCACTTAAGTGGTTTAGGCGCCTAACAAACAAACAAACATATATTCGCATTTATAATATTTAGTTTGGATATTTACATTTATATTTCCCATTGCTCCTTACATTTGGTTTTTTGTTTAACCATATCCTGGCGAGCTTTGTCTAGACTATGTTCACACTGTAAACATAACCTTATCCTGTTTTAAATAAAGACAAATATTTATTCTTATCGGGAGATGTTCAATGTCGGGCCTTATAAATAAATTTGCATTATTATAATAAAACATTTTTTACGGATTTTATCGCGGTTTATTAAGATTTTTACAAGCCCGACGTTTCGGATACTTTACAGCAACCATGGTCACGGGAGGACTGAGGTGTCATACGTCCTAATGTTACAAAGTTACTATGATACATCAATATTTTGGTCAGTCCTATCTACGCAGAAAGTGCTAACTGTATCTTTAATCTGTGACATATTATGCTTCGATTTTAAATTGATAATTTTAATAATGGGATCCCAAGCAGGTGGTAGAAGCCAGCCATCTTCTCTATTGAAATTAGGATGTTTTTTAATTTCAATAGCCTCACGGATCATCCTTGGTTGGAATCTGTGTTTTTTCGCGAGGACTTGTGGTTTATCAAATCTGATATAATAACGAGCTTTGTCAAGACTACGTTCACAGATGGCAGACTTTACTTTTATTATAATGAGTGAAATTCGCGTAAACCTTAGAAAACAAATTTGCATTATTTTAGTACAGGTACAGTACAGGTATTAAAAACATTAAAATATAAATCAAAGCTTTTAGCATCCTCTCAATTTTCTCAAATTTTCTGAGTGTTCGAATCATTTTGGACAGATGCCAAAGTGCTTTTCCATTAAACCCATTGAGCCGTAAACAATATTCATAATTGCTTCGTTTCACCAACCTAACCTCTTTTATGGACCCCTAAATGAAATCAAAACCAAAGTATTACTTCCATTGATTGATAAGAGTGGATAACGTAATTAGAGGAAGAATATTTATAATGAAACGAGTTACAGGAGAGATGCGCTGTGCCGCGCTCCCGGCTGCATGGGTACTACCATCTTGCTTGTTTCTCCTGTGAAACAGCTTTGCTGTGTTTCGGAGAGAAGGGCAACAGGCAGTGTAATTACTGGCACCGAGACTTAACATCTTCTGTCTCAGGATTGGCAACACATAAATGAGTTGCCTTTTTTTTTTCTTTAACGCCGGGAAATGCTCTGAGGCATCCCGCGGGGCAGACGAGCGTCAGACAAAGGGTATCCCGCTTAAAATATTATGAATATGAATATCATCATCATCATAATCATCAGCCCCTATCCGTCCACTTCTGAACATAGGCTTTTTTTTCTTTAATGCCGGGAAATGCTCTGAGGCATCCCGCGGAGGAGTGGGTCTCCCCACGCGGGTATGTGGGACTCGCTGCGCCCGACAGCTGGTAAATGGACGCAGCTCTACCCACTAAAACCCGGCGAGTGCCACCAATTCCGCCTTTGGTGAGGTGCCCCGGATCTAAAAAACAAACAGGGCACC
This sequence comes from Helleia helle, assembly GCA_963853865.1. Taxonomy (NCBI): domain Eukaryota; kingdom Metazoa; phylum Arthropoda; class Insecta; order Lepidoptera; family Lycaenidae; genus Helleia; species Helleia helle. The sequence goes on along the minus strand of OY971423.1, from coordinate 5,805,286 downwards.
TCGACGGCTAGTCAGTCCCGCAAGGGACCGACGCCACCTCCACAGAGGGGTTGTCCCGCACCACAGAACAACCCCTCCCAACGTCGGGACAGTACAATGGTGTGACGTTCCTATCCCCACCCCATGCCCCTGCTCTTCTGTCCCCTCTTCTTATAAGAGGGGTACAAAGAGCCCCCTCGGCCCAATTAGCTTCGCCCAAGGTGCACCGCTCACCCTAGGTTACTGAGCCCCACCGCCACGACAAGGCCTGAACCATGGTGGGGATAAATAAATGAGTTGCCTGGGCTAGTTCCAGGTAAACTAGTTTTTGGAAAATAAGTACTCAGTTTCCCTCCAAAACTCTATAGAAAACTTTTTAATGTAACCAAATGCCTAAAATCGATATTATATTTTTTGTTCTTTTAGTTTTAGTCATAGGTATTTTAGAATACTATAATATAGTTACTAGAATGAAAAATTATGTTCTATTAACTATTTTATGCTCATACCCATGTGTCAAGGTCACCCGATCTTGACCACTTACCATCAGGTGGCACGTCTGCCAGTCTGCCTATCCAATTGATATAAAAATAAATAATGCTTATAAACATAATTGGCCACTGCAACAATACAATAGGTAGTAGTGTTGTTTATTTAATTTTATTAGAAGAGAATGTCTGTCGGATCACTTTGTTGAATGATCACGACACCCGCTACACCGGAGGGCTCGCAGGTGAGATTCCGTATATTCCGAATATGAGTACCTATGCTCTTTCTGGGAGTCCCGCTGCAAATATTGGTATGAAAAATTCCTCAAATCACTACTCATGATAAATTCAATAGAAATTGCATAGTAATACAAAACGAGTTCAAACCGGTTGAAAAGAAAAAAAATACAGTATACCTATAGCAAATTCATAACTAATATATACATAATATTTAGGCAGTTATGCTGCAGAAGCGTTCTATCCGTGCAATTTACAAGCTGCCCTAATATACATCTTTGAGGGACTTTAAACAAATTGGAATCCTGACTGTTGCGTCTCAATACGTCTTAGAAAGTTTACTATATTATGTCCGGAAAAACATAAGTGATTTATGTAAAAAAGTGACACCCATAGTAGCGATATACGGATTAGGCACAGATTAGATGTACCAGTGATTATACTCACAAAAGGAATTAATTCTTTTACAGGCAACTGTTTACGCTTTTATAATAGGATCCTAGAAAATGTTCAATCGAAAAATTCAAAAAGTTACATACTAAAGAGTGTTTGTGTGATAAAGAATATTATAAAGTAAAAGATTTTATAACTGATTGAATGTACAGATGGTTCTTGATGGAAATTCATTTTCATAATAATTCTAAAATCTTTTTTTCACTTTTCCACTTTTGATGATGAGTTTGTCGAAACCGGTCGTGTAATTTTATCTTAATTTGTAACGTATTTAAAATAAAAGTGGAAAAGTGAAAAAAGATTTTAGAACTATTATGAAAAGATTTTATAGAAAATACCACACTGAATGCCCAGGCATTTCAAGATAACAATATGTAAAATTTGTTATAAAATATTTGAAAAGATTAGTTCCACTGAGTTTGTTTCACCGTTTCTTCTCAGTGGGCTTGCCTTGGAACCGGTGGTAGACTCAATTAGCGTTCAAAAATATACTTCATTGGTACTATTTGGAAATAAAAAAAATGATTTTCATTTTGGTGAGTAAGCTAAGTTATTAAATATTATTTTACTGCTTCCCTTTGAGTTATTGTCAATCTGCCACATATTTGTATAAGGTTTTAAACACAATATTTTCACCAATTCGATATACAGTCGTCAAACTCACACTGAAGATCATTCAACTAAAGCCAATTCATTTCCCAATCTCACAAACTTCAGTAACCAAAGACTTACTCAATCTTTCGTCTTTTCTTCATTTTTCTCCAAAACTTCTACAACCTTTAACGAAGCCATCAGTTTTCTAAATTTTCGACATTCATTTTCTGGATTCCCTTAAAAGAAAATAGACTAAGCAAACTTTCCTTAAAGAATTGTACAGCGTTCATTAAGTACAATTAGGGCTGTCAATCTTTCTGTCGTGGGTAGCCTCTTACAGCGATGAAGACGGATTGCTTTTTTGGTTAATAAACTAAAACTTTCCGATGTTTCTTGTTTATTTTATACACATGAACCCACTACTTATAATATGTATAAAAAGTTTAAAAAATCCAAAAGTGCTCGCCTCATAGTCTCAGCTTTTTCCACAATAAAATTGATTATTTGTGAAAGCTTGTCAGTTGCTTAGCAACGTATAAATAGTCTGATATAAATGCACCTTTGTTAGTCGAATCTTAGTTTTTTTTTTAAATAATAATATTGTTAAAACTACTTATTCTATAATTCCTTTCCATAATTTTCTAAAGCTCCGAATCCTTTCCATACGGTAAATTTCATGTGAAATTGTCAAATACATTACTGAAAGGTGACAGCCCTATGACGCATTGTGAACATACCGAGCCGGCGTAGATCAATACAATTCAATATCAAGACCATTCATATATTGCCTATCCTGCGACATAAGATGTTAAGTCTCTGTGCTTGTAATGTTGATAAAAACTACCTGCCCTGCCCCCTACCCCCCTTTTCACCGAAACACAGCAAAGCTGTTTCACGAGAGAGACATGCGGGATGGTGGTATCTAAGTCGACGAGAGCGTGGCACAGCGCGATCCTCTCATACCAGTAAACTTCACCATTTCGGTCGGTAATAGCCTAAAAACTTAGAGAATACATATTATTATATAGAGTGCGAGTGTCACGCCGCTTCATTGTGCCATTCGTAAGCAGGTGCGTTGTAGGTATCTATAGTAAAGCGCTGTGAAAGTGACCTTCCATGCGTAATGCATTAAAAATTATCGATATTTTAAATTAGGATATTCATCATCATCATCATCAGCAGCATATATACATCCACTGCTGAACATCACCCCTCAATGAACGCGAAAACAAAAATGTTATTGATTTTTTTATTTTGCTTCCAGGAATCATTTTTACAAATTGGGACTTCACATTTAACCATTTTTTTTTTTTTACCTGATTTTAACATAAAAACAAATATGACATCACTCGCGAACCTAATGTAACGCGGGTTGTTTTGATACTGATTGAACGATTTCAAGACAATGGTCTATGTTCATACCTGTGCTTACAGTTTATACTTCGAAACGCGCGCACTATACATATATTAGGTATACTCTAAGCCCAGACATCTCATTCAAGCATTGCCTATCCTAAGTCGTAATATTATGACATGTCTTGGTCCCAGTAATTACACTACATGTTCCTGATTTACGAAAGACAACAAAGCTGTTTCACGGAAGATATAAGCAGAAATTACCCATGCAGTTGGGCGCGCGGTACATCCCCACCGATAAAAGATAATATCCTATCCCTAATAATGCTAGTAGTAAAATATCAAAATAAATGTACTACTAAATATTAAGTTAGACGAAAATAATGAAGATAATATAAAGACGATACTCGTAACGTAAAAGATTGTGAGATTCATAAAGTTTAGTAGCCTCTCAGATTTTATCGGAAAGGAATTTTAGGGGGAACGGGGATAGGATCCGATTTCAATTTTATGTGAAAATATGTTTTTTATCTACATTTAATAAAATTCCATCGCGTTGCCGTGACCTAAATGGCGATGATAACCTTATTATTTTAGCTGTTAGACGAATCAATTGCCAAACTCTAATTATTATTGTTGAATAATTATTATTCATTATTGTTGAACTGCTCGAAGAACCACAAATGTTGAATGGATGGCTGGATCGTTCACTATTGGCAGTCTTAAACTATTTAGGTGGATGATTCAGACTGAATAATATACTTGTTCAGAATGACGAACTCCCAAGAACACGAAGTAACTGGAGAGTACTACAGCTGTAACCGGCGAGAAAGTGCTTTTTGAGTACAGTCTTCGGGCTCGAGGAAGCTGCATCGAGGCCTCTCGATCTTCTGGCAGCGGGTTCTCCCGTTATATGGAGTTGTCCATGGAGGGGCAATTATAGCCTTTAATCTTCAATCTTCCACATCTTCTGGGCCGGGTCACGCCGTATCTCCGTCAAGTGACGTCCCAGGTGGTTTTCCCCTACCGAGTGAGATCACATTTGTAAAGACCCAGCAGAGAGCGACCAGCTACACAACGACGCAATATCCCGGCAGAGGTTCTTTGCGGCGCCCACTATTTGGTCTAGTGTGAGCGACGGTGATCTGTGAGCAACGGTGGTGTAGTGGGTATGGGTTCGGTCTCTTCATTAACAGGTCCGGGTTCGACCCTGACCCCCTTGTGATGCCTTGGAATGGGTCTTTCTTAATTTATATGTGTACCTGAACATGAAGCCATCGCTTGCTCGCCGATGAAGGAAACTACGTGAGGAAACCTGATGCCTGATGATTAAGTCTTTGAAGGTGTGTGAAGTTCACCAACCCGCATTGGCTCTACGTAACTGTGAACTATGGCCCAAAACTCTCCTCGCCTGATTTCGAGGAGGAGACCCGTGCCCAGCAGTGGGACATATAAGTTCATTTTCGGATATATTACAGCAAAAATTACATTTTCGGATATGTTACAGCAAAAATTACATTTTCGGATATATTACAGCAAAAATTACATTTTCGGATATATTACAGCAAAAATTACATTTTCGGATATATTACAGCAAAAGTGGTCACGGGAGTCTTACTGTAAGGTATCCGAATCTTAAGGAATTTAAGTCTTAATAAATCGCGTAATTCATTGTAAATTAAATTCTCGTAGACATTAAAAACAATAAGAGGTTAGGATATAAATAAGTATAGAACCCACTCTACGGAGGCTTTCTTACATAATGGAGTTTATCAATACTTCAATTGGGACAAAAATATAGAATGAAATATCGAAGGTACTCCACAATGTCCAATTACTGGACCCCTCAATCAATTACGACAACACAAACTTTGTCGTCCTGAGAGCATCGGCTCGTAATAAGGGATCTCTTCAAATCAAATCGCCCGATTGGATATGATTCTCAAAGTTATGGGATCTTGTATAAATAAAGTTTATTTAATAAGATTAATTTTAGAACATCGGCCAGGAAAATTTACTTAGGACTAGAGTATAAAATCCAGGTAAGAATGGCTTAAAGCGGAGTAGGAGTAGGGGACGTCACCGCCCCTGCCTCTAGAGCAGAGTACCTCGAGGTACACAATCGCCGGTGCGAACGACTATAGTTCCCGCACGGGGCCAGCATGACGAGGAGAAAACCACTGAGTGTTAGTGGGTAGAGATGCGTCCACCTTACCATCTTTCTGGTCCGTGTTGAATGCGAGTGGTGACGGATCGACCGTCTTGGCGTTAATTGAGGGAAGCCTACCTAACCCATAGACTTAAAATATACTAAATAGACCACCTGACAGCCCGAAAATGCGTGACGATTTTTGAAAAGTCAATGTGTGCAGAGCACACGCACACATTGACACACAGTGATGTATCTTTTACTATCGATACTCGATAGTACAGCCAGTTCGAGTAAATTGTAAACATTGTTGTTTGGGGTGAATTTTTCAATGGTCAGACATGTTATGGTTTTTATAAGGGTACTTAATATACACATTACAAAGTCAACATAATGATAAACTACATAATATTCCTCAGGTCAAAGTTATCCGCCGATTGCAAAAGCAGCCCTTAAATTATTTAGATAAAAGGTAAATAAATATTGAAATAAAACAACACATAGTATATTTATTTATTCTCAAATGAAATATCATAATACTCTTACCTACTATTTATATAAAATAATGACTTTTATTATGTAAGTATGTATTATTTTGTTTCAAATGATTTTAACAAAAGGAAAATAATAAAATTTGGGAACGAATCGATCAATATTCAATGGACGCTTGATCCATGATTACTACACTAGATTTACACAACCTAAGTATATGCGCAGTTATTATTTTAACGGTTACTTTAAAATTATACTGTTACAAACGTAAAACAAGTAATTTAATTAAAATTAAAAAAATGGGTAGATGCTACTGTCCTTTAAACAAAATAATCTTATTCTGGTGGTTCCTTACAGTCTCCTTACTCAAATTAAGTAGCTTACATTCGTATTTGAGCCGAATATCGAACAGATGTCTATAATACTTCATTATTAAGTATCTGTGCCCACTTAAAACTTATTGGTCCATATTGTGGCTCGTCAAGCACAAAAGCAAGTCGGAAATATCTTCCGATATTAGAAACGTCGCTTTGCAAATTGTATTGATGGGATCCCAACCAACACGCCCAGTTAATATCAGCCATTTTCCTCTAATTATATCTTCTTGAGGGAATCTGTAAAACAAAATGATTATGATTCATCGCTAACAAGCAAACAGTCGGAGAGGACATTAGTACGGGAGCGGATTTGACAGCGAGTGCCGGAGATTGGTGGCGCTGCAGTGTCAATTCAAAAACTTGTGTTAGGATTGGCAAGAATATGGGCTGGACGGCCGAGGCGTAGGGATGTTTGTATTACGTTATAGACAAACCCGACTATTGCCTTTAAAAAGCGAGGCCTTGTTCGTAGAGGGGCGATTTATATCCGCGACCTCAAGGAGGACGGAAGTCTGGCCAAATCACTATCGGCCATGTTAAGTTTGTTAATTAATGTTGGGCCAACCTCTATTTTTTATATTTTTTTTTTATCGCAGGGAAATCCTTATGGATGCAGCCAAGATATTGGGTAGATCCTGACCCAATGTGGGACTCGCACCTGGGAGTGCCCACCCTAACTAAAACCACTGCGAGCGCATTCAGCCGCTTATTGAGGGTCCTTATATGCAGGCAACAGACAGGATTACCTCAGCGACAGGCTGGCCCCGGCGAAGGCCAGACTACTACTCGTAAGAGGGGACTACCCGACCGCTACAAAGCAGTCCCCACGACGTCGTGCCATACTAGGCCCAGGTTCCCATCCTGAACCCGACACGAGCACAGGGGCGTTACTGGAGGCGCATTAAGTAGCGCCTCCTACGTACCCCCGTTCGTCGCCCGCGGGGAGAGGCCTCGTCGGCGGCCTCCTCTCTCACCCGCTCGTCGGCCTCCTTCTGGGACAGTACTTCCTCGCAGAAGGAGACCATCGCCGTCCAGGACTCGTCGTCACCGAGCATCGTGGTGATGACGCTCGGCAGAGACAAGTCCCCTCCGATGACTGATGTTAGATCATGACGCAGCTCCGCCCATCTCGGGCACACCTCGAGGGTGTGCTGGGCCGAGTCCACCGACGCGCCACAATCGTGACACACTGTCAACGGCTCCCTGTGGGCCGTCCGGCACAGGTACTCACCAAAGCAACCGTGCCCGGTGAGCATCTGTGTCAGACGGAAGGTGAGGGGTTTGCGCTTACGAAGCATTCACCGCTCGAGGACCGGACGCAGAGCAACCGTTAGGCTCTTTTCATACGGCTGCTGCGCCAGGTCCTCCCCCCACCTCCGCATTAATGCCTCTTGCCCTAGTCGGCGAACCCGCAAGATCCCATCCAGCGTAAGGCTCTCACCGAGAGAACTCCTATCCGAGACATAGGAGTTCGTCTCGGCCAGAACCTCCGCCACGAGCTCCCACGGGGGATCGCCGGCCAGGGCAGTGGCTGCCGCCCACGAAAAAACCTTGCTCTTGAGTCACTCTACATTATATCGAAAGCTGTTTTTTTTTTGTTGTTTTCAGATTAGTTTCAAATTAATGATATTATAAACCAATAAGCATGTCGATAAATTTGAATCAAGCACTAGCGTATATGTATAAAATATTGGTGAAAATTAATCTTCAAATATTGTGTAATTTAAGAACGATTGTAACTTTAATTACGCAAAATATGTAAGTAAATAGGACGATTGACATTATTTTATTTGAAATAGAGAAGTAAAGATAGAATATAGCAAAAATAAACACATCTTAGCAATTAGGACATGAAGATGAATTACCTGTGAAATGTATAATTTTCACGATTGTTTCTATGATTCACATTATACCGCACCGCACACTATTTTCATCTTTTTACATGCAATAGTATTTATTATATCTAATAAATAATAATATAATAAATATATCTGGAACAATGAAATAAATTGCAAATACTGAGAGGCTCTTTTAACGCTTGGTGACTTTGGCTGACCTGTCAAATAAAAGTGGTTACACTTGACCTTAGATTGCTCTCTCTTTTCATCTTGTTATAATTCCATAAAGGACTGTCTTCTCTTTCCAACTTTTTATTGGTCTATTATATTATATGCTTATGACCTAACCTGACTAGGTAATTCCGCCTACCTACGGGATGCTTAAAAGCATTTTTCGGTGGAAAAAGACCCTCCCAACGTCGGGACAGTACAATGGGGTGAGGTTCCCATCCTCGCCCCTTGCCCCCTGCTCTTTTCTCCCCTCTTCTTATAAGATACAATGAGCAGCTCCCTCAGCTCAATTTGCTTCGCCCAAGGTGCTGGGCTCACTATAGGCTACTGAGCCCCACCGCCACGACAAGGCTTGAACCATGGTGACGCTTATTACATTCCTGGGTTAGTCCCAGGTGAATACGCTAATGTTAATGGGCGATACTGACCACGTATCATGACATAATATAATAATATGTTGGGACAACTCACACACGGCCATCCGATCCCAAACTAGGCAGAGCCTGTTCTTATGGTAACCAGACAACTGATATAAATTTATATATTTCTAAATACATACATATTATAGACTAGCTGTTGCCCGCAGCTTCGCCCGCGTTATTTTATGTGAACGGACGTATCCGGACCGATGAAGATAATTTATAATATATTGTACAACTAGCTGTTGCCCGCAGCTTCGCCCGCGTTATTTTATATGAACGGACGTATCCGGACCGATGATGATAATTTATAATATATTGTACAACTAGCTGTTGCCCGCAGCTTCGCCCGCGTTATTTTATATGAACGGACGTATCCGGACCGATGATGATAATTTATAATATATTGTACAACTAGCTGTTGCCCGCAGCTTCGCCCGCGTTATTTTATATGAACGGACGTATCCGCACCGATGATGATAATTTATAATATATTGTACAACTAGCTGTTGCCCGCAGCTTCGCCCGCGTTATTTTATATGAACGGACGTATCCGGACCGATGATGATAATTTATAATATATTGTACAACTAGCTGTTGCCCGCAGCTTCGCCCGCGTTATTTTATATGAACGGACGTATCCGGACCGACGATGATAATTTATAATATATTGTACAACTAGCTGTTGCCCGCAGCTTCGCCCGCGTTATTTTATATGAACGGACGTATCCGGACCGACGATGATAATTTATAATATATTGTACAACTAGCTGTTGCCCGCAGCTTCGCCCGCGTTATTTTATATGAACGGACGTATCCGGACCGACGATGATAATTTATAATATATTGTACAACTAGCTGTTGCCCGCAGCTTCGCCCGCGTTATTTTATATGAACGGACGTATCCGGACCGATGATGATAATTTATAATATATTGTACAACTAGCTGTTGCCCGCAGCTTCGCCCGCGTTATTTTATATGAACGGACGTATCCGCACCGATGATGATAATTTATAATATATTGTACAACTAGCTGTTGCCCGCAGCTTCGCCCGCGTTATTTTATATGAACGGACGTATCCGCACCGATGATGATAATTTATAATATATTGTACAACTAGCTGTTGCCCGCAGCTTCGCCCGCGTTATTTTATATGAACGGACGTATCCAGACCGATGATGATAATTTATAATATATTGTACAACTAGCTGTTGCCCGCAGCTTCGCCCGCGTTATTTTATAGGAACGGACGTATCCGGACCGACGATGATAATTTATAATATATTGTACAACTAGCTGTTGCCCGCAGCTTCGCCCGCGTTATTTTATATGAACGGACGTATCCGGACCGATGATGATAATTTATAATATATTGTACAACTAGCTGTTGCCCGCAGCTTCGCCCGCGTTATTTTATATGAACGGACGTATCCGGACCGATGATGATAATTTATAATATATTGTACAACTAGCTGTTGCCCGCAGCTTCGCCCGCGTTATTTTATATGAACGGACGTATCCGCACCGATGATGATAATTTATAATATATTGTACAACTAGCTGTTGCCCGCAGCTTCGCCCGCGTTATTTTATATGAACGGACGTATCCGCACCGATGATGATAATTTATAATATATTGTACAACTAGCTGTTGCCCGCAGCTTCGCCCGCGTTATTTTATATGAACGGACGTATCCAGACCGATGATGATAATTTATAATATATTGTACAACTAGCTGTTGCCCGCAGCTTTGCCCGCGTTATTTTATAGGAACGGACGTATCCGGACCGACGATGATAATTTATAATATATTGTACAACTAGCTGTTGCCCGCAGCTTCGCCCGCGTTATTTTATATGAACGGACGTATCCGGACCGATGATGATAATTTATAATATATTGTACAACTAGCTGTTGCCCGCAGCTTCGCCCGCGTTATTTTATATGAACGGACGTATCCGGACCGATGATGATAATTTATAATATATTGTACAACTAGCTGTTGCCCGCAGCTTCGCCCGCGTTATTTTATATGAACGGACGTATCCGGACCGATGATGATAATTTATAATATATTGTACAACTAGCTGTTGCCCGCAGCTTCGCCCGCGTTATTTTATATGAACGGACGTATCCGGACCGACGATGATAATTTATAATATATTGTACAACTAGCTGTTGCCCGCAGCTTCGCCCGCGTTATTTTATATGAACGGACGTATCCGGACCGACGATGATAATTTATAATATATTGTACAACTAGCTGTTGCCCGCAGCTTCGCCCGCGTTATTTTATATGAACGGACGTATCCGGACCGATGATGATAATTTATAATATATTGTACAACTAGCTGTTGCCCGCAGCTTCGCCCGCGTTATTTTATATGAACGGACGTATCCGGACCGATGATGATAATTTATAATATATTGTACAACTAGCTGTTGCCCGCAGCTTCGCCCGCGCTATTTTATATGAACGGACGTATCCGGACCGATGATGATAATTTTTCTACTTTTTTGTTATTTCTCTAAAGGGAAAAAAAAAATAAGGCTGCGTTTTTAAAGTAAGTTCCCAAGCGGCTAAAATTTTTCCGACTTTTACAATAACTATTTATCAATTTATATCTACAGTCTTTATAAAAATATACTATAACCTGCCTTAGGAATTACTCTATCTCATGTTGAAAACAGCATAAAAATCAATTTAGTTGGTTAGTAGTTTTTGAGTTAATCGCGTACAGACAGAGGGACGCGAGGAAGGACTTTGTTTTCTATTATGTAATGATGATAAGGATTAATACCGTTTTTATGTAAATAGCTGTTTACGTTACCACTTTATAATTGCCAATTTTTTAAAGTATTCAATTGTATATATTTGATATTGCATATATTGGGAATTAAAATGGGCGCATATAGGTAGTATGTTATCTTTGACAAATAGACATAATATGCTATCGAGGACTTTTCTGTAGGCATATTTAGAATAGCTGGTGCCCACGAATTCGTCTGCGCAGAATTGGATTTTGGACAATTCACACAAACACTCTATTTATAAAAGGCACAGGTGATTGACTGATGTATCAATGCCCAGGCCTAAACCCTTATTCTCCTTTTCCGTTGTAGCAATTTATGTTTTATGTTACTTGAATAGGCAATCAACAAAACCAAAAGCATCTAATTGTATGTGGTAAGCGTCGCCCATGAACATATACGAGATCACTTGTCGTGGCGGTGGGTCTCAGTAGCCTAAGGTGAACCCAGCACCTTGGGCGATGCCACTTGAACCGAGGGAGCTGCTCTTCGTAACCCTCTTATAAGAAGCGCTGTCACCATTGCACTGTCCCGACGTTAGGAGGGGTTGTCTTTTGGTTCGGGACAACCCCTCTGTGGAGGTGGCGTCGGTCCCTTCGGGGACTAATTATCCGTCAAGGTGCCTTGTTGCTCAACAGAATATCCGGGGCACCTGACCAAAGGCAGCATTGGTGGCACTCGCTGGGTTTTAATAGGTAGAGCTGCGTCCACCTTACTATCTTTCAGGCGCACCGAGTCCCACATACTTGCTTGGGGAGTCCCCACTTCTCCACGGAATACCTAAGAGCATTTACCGGTGCAAAATAAAGAAAGGGAAATTATTCATGCATTGCCTATCCTAAGGTGTAAGATGATAAGTCTTGATGAGGGTACACACTGTCCTGACTTTCTTTCCGAAACACAGCAAAGATTTTCCCTCACATTAGTAAAACTCTGGTAAAACTCTTCGCCCACATTATCCCATGTATCCCTACGTAAGAACTAATCTCTAGGTCCCATCGATTATTCTGGCCATGACTATGAATAACTACTGAACTAATACCAGACTGGCCATATCTTTAGGCAATAGTTTTCAGTTAGTGCGCTCCACCGAAATGGAATTCACCGAAACAATTTATGAACCTGTATTAAGCCCTAGCGGCTTACCAATGAAAATTAGTTGCTCTCTGTGTTTATGAGGGTTTATAAAATTGGGCTCGGTTGTTGAGTTTGGCTCTATATCAAAATTTGACAAAGGGTTTTATGTGTATGCGAAAATGCTCTCAACTTCATAAATAAAACACGTCTTTTAAGAACTTTTGTTATTTGTAAGGAAAATAAGTTGATAAAAATGAGAGGAGCTAATAAGTTCCGACGTGATCATCGTACAAGTACACGAAAATACAATATTTCAAGACGGTTTCACACAAAAATACTTCAAGCAATTTTTTGGAATATCTCAGGACAGTTTCATGTATGACATACTTGAGGGGACAAAAGAGCAGGGAGACAAGGGGCGAGGATGGGAACCTCACCCCATTGTACTGTCCCGACGTTGGGAGGGGTTGTTGTTTGGTTCGGGAAAACCCCTCTGTGGAGATGGCGTCGGTCCCTTGAGGGACTGACTATCCGTCGAGGTGCCCTGTTTGCTCAACAGATCCGGGGCACCTCACCAAAGACGGTATTGGTGGCACTCGCCGGGTTTCAGCGGGTAGAGCTGCGTCCACTTACCATCTTTCGGGCGCAGCGAGTCCCACATACCCGCCTGGGGAGACCCACTCCCCCGTGGGATGCCTCAGAGCATTTCCCGGCGTAAAAGAAAAAAAATATATACACGTATGTTGGTTTTTAATTCTTTGTAGAGTCAGATAAAAGCAACGAAACTGACGGAAGAATCTATCTTAGATTATCTTAAACTTGGCAGAATTTTATCTTCACAAATGTGTAAAGATAATCAACAATAGAAAATTACTTTTGGGGCAGATTGTAACTGTGAATAAAACTTGAAAACAAACATTTTTATCACGAAAATCCACAGGGCAAAAGTTTATCGACGCAAGATTCACTATGATATTGTATGAATAATTCATTGCGTTATTGATGTCCTTTAATAAAGAATGTGTATCAAATATTAATAAAGACACCAAAATCAATTAAATTATACTTAATGATGAACCTACAAAATTGGACCATAAGAGCATTACATAAATCAAATATCAAACAACAATTTGTTAGGATGCCGAACAATAATGCGGAATTTATGTGAGCGATTTTTCAATTCCACAAAATTTTCCCTCACTCATACGATAAGGCTGAATAATGGCTGCGATAGGGGAAAAGCAGACACACACACGCACACACACGCACATACACACACACACACACGCATATATACAAGAGGATATTGAATAAAATTATTTGGCTAGTTATGGTGATTTTATCATCATTAATTGTCATCCGGGTCCATTTTCAACCATGTTATGACTTATTTCAAAGAGTGCGGAATCATTTTCAGTATTATTTTTTTATTGACAGTAGTTCATAGTCATTATATTTTATTAAATAAGTAATATTATGAAGTTTTTAATCGTTTAAATGTGTATTTAATACGCTACCGCCGAAGGAGACGGCAACCACGATTCAGTCCTTTTATTTTCCGTTCTGGTTTTTAATAATAATAAACTTTATTGCACACATTCATATTCATTTACACAATAAATAAAAATAAAAAGTAAATAAGTACAATTGGCGGCCTTATCGCTTTAGAGCGATTTCTTCCAGGCAACCAGCACAGGCAGGAAATGCACTTTTTAGGTTTTTCTCCTGTGTGCACGAACCAAAATTAAATCAACACAGATAATATATACTAATATTCTAACACAAACAATAAATAGATAAAAATTAAGCCAATAATAACAACCAAAAATAAAAAAGTAATAATATAGATTAGGCAAAGATACAAAATAATCGATATTAACTACCTAATTAGTATAACGAAAAAAAAGAAGAAGAAACAGAAAAAAAAGAAGAAGTAGAACACTAATTAGGTTTTAAGTTTCTAAATAATGTTTTTTGACTAGAGATTTAAAACTATTGAAATTTTTAGCCTCTCTTATATCAACCGGTAACGAGTTCCATAGTCTTACACTTTAACAAAGCATTAAAGGAGTTGCTATAGAATTTACTTTTTTGTGTTGGTATTTTTATGTCATTTAAGGAGCCAACCGAGCAGTCGGAGCCTTATGATGACTACCGATGCCCATAAACATCAAGCAGTGATTATGCAGATGCGTTGCCCTCCTTTTCCTATCCCCCAATGGGCCACCGGAAACTCACAAACCACACGAAGCGCGATCATAGCTCTCTTTACGCTGGTATTATATAAGCGAGAGGTACCACCCCGGTCATGCCGGCCCATTTCGACTGCAGAGCAGCATGGTTCTACCTCTTACAATACTACTTACGTAACTTTAAATGAAATATTTAAAGAATGTTTTAATCTACTTGTAATTATTGCGTTATGAATTTGAATCTTGCCAATTTGTAGTCGGCAGGACAATATAATATTATTGTTACTATAGAGTTAATCTGTTGATGCAGTTGTAAAGTGAAAGTCTGTGAGCTCAGACTTAAAGATATAGGGGATAAAAACTTATTTAACCTTTCAAAGTCGACTTCTTTTATTTTCATAAATATATAAAATGGTTTTGATAATTTTTATACATACATTTTATCTCGAGATCAGTCTCGGGATAAAATGATGTATAAAATTCAGTCAAGACTGAGATGGCCTGAGATCGTCGCCATATAACGCTAGAAGCGGATTTAAATAAAATTGAGTTGTCTGAGATGATACTAATTATATTTGTGTCAAAACATCGCTTATATTTTATTTACAGTCACATGATTTAAGAATAATATAGAGGCATACTTATACATTACAACATTATACACTACATTTTTTTTTTAACGCCGGAAAATGCTCTGAGGCATCCCACGGGGGAATGGGTCTCCCCACGCGGGTATGTGGGACTCGCTGCGCCCGAAAGATAGTAAGTGGACGCAGCTCTACCCACTAAAACCCGGTGAGTGCCACCAATGTCGCCTTTGGTGAGGTGCCTCGGATCTAATAAACAAACAGGGCACCTCGACGGCTAGTCAGTCCCGCAAGGGACCGACGCCACCACCACAGAACAACCCCTCGAAACGTCGGGACAGTACAATGGGGTGAGGTTCCCATACTCGCCCTTTGCCCCCTGCTATTTTGTCCCTTCTTCTTATAAGAAGGGTACAAAGAGGCCCCTCGGCTGAATTAGTTTCGCCCAAGGTGCTGGGCTCACCCTAGGCTACTGAGCCCCACCGCCACGTCAAGGTATCAACCATGGTGGGGATACACTATATTACTACAAAACCAGGAAATGAAAAATCCCTCGAGTTTTGACTTATCGGTTTTGATAATACTGGGATATTATGTATATTTAAATTTTAATTGCAAGCAAGTTTTCTAGCGGTAGTTCTTAGTGTTTTATCAAAATCAGTTCAGTCATTTCAAGTTTAATAACGCTACAACAGCTTATCAGCTCGTTGGTTATTGGTTATGTTGTAGTTTTCTTTAAAGTACCTTTTTAACCTTCGGCCGTCTTGACGTCCATTCAAAGAGACCTATGTTCAGCAGTGGATAAAAGATTAAGGTGAGCTTTTAGTTACTTAAACTTTAATTTCCTTGTTTATCAATTCAAAGTAACTGTGACTGTCAAGACACACGTTGTTGCGGTAAAGATACGCGAGTGGAATATATAAAAGTTTAAAATTGAAACATTCGTTCCGACCGACTACGTGCGTTGTTTGAGCTTGAACAAGCAAGATATTTTAAAAATCGATAAATCTATACTTTCACTCTGCACGGATATCCATATATATATTTACACAATATAAATTTACCAAGATATCCACGGATATCTTGGTAAATTTTATAAAAAAAAGATAACGGGGCAATTTTTTTTCCTAATAATAATTCGACGCTTACGGACAATCACAAAACCTGAGCGCTATTAGATACATTGCTTGTTTAGTGTGTATGGTAATAATCCTCTTGAGGAGTAGACACACCGGTGGGAGGGAAGCGCTGTGCCGCGCTCCCGGCTGCATGGGTACCACCATCTTGCTTGTTTCTCCCGTGAAACAGCTTTGCTGTGTTTCGGAGAGAAGGGCAAGACAGAATGTAATTACTGGCACCGAGACTTAACATCTTATGTCTCAGGATAGGCAACACATAAATGAGTTGCCTGGGCTCGTTCCAGGTATACTAGTTTATGTTCATGGGCGACGTCGACCACTTAACATCAGCTGGTACGTTTGCCAGTTTGCCTATCCAACTATCATAAAAAAAGACAAATGCTTAACAGATGGTACTGCGGGATATTACTTAGTGCTTTTAGAAACCCCACCAAGGTTTGTCGTGGTTGGGGCGGGAGTGGTTCAGTAGAATAAGGTGAGCCCAGCACCTTGGGCGAAGCTAATTGAGCCGAGAGGGCTCTTTGTACTCCTCTAATAAGAAGAGGGGTCAAAAGAGCAGACAAAGACAAGGGACGAGGCCGGGAACCTCACCCCATTGTAATGTCCCGACATTGGGAGGGGTTGTTCTGTGGTGCTGGACAACCCTTCTGTGGAGGTGGCGTCGGTCGGTAGTCGTCGAGGTACCCTGTTTGCTCATTAGAACCGGGGCACCTCACCAAAGGCGGCATTGGTGGCACTCACCGGGTTTTAGTGGGTAGAGCTGCGTCCACTTACCAGATTTCGGGCGCAGCGAGTCCCACATACCCGCTTGGGGAGTTTTCCCCTCCCCAGTGGGATGCCTCAGAGCATTTCCCAGCTTAAAGAGAAAAAAAGTGCTGAAAGAGTGCAATAGTAGTTGTAAACGGGATGATGATGATTCTTAGTCGTCGATGAATCGTCATATCCACGTAAATATGATTCAATAAGTAAGGAATATAATACTAATCTATGTTCCCTTTACGCTGACTAAACTTAACACGGGGTTGATCCAGATATGATGAAAATACCGATACAAACTATAGACAGTTAGAGATGACCTAAGGCCGGGATAATCCGTCGTTTGAACCTCCATTGCTTCTAAACGCCTGGCTCTTTTGTTAGATTTTTTTTTTTTACTTTTAAGTAAACCTTATAGAATAACGGTTAATAATATAATTTATAATATAAATAATATCAACCCTTATATTATGTCCCATTGCTGGACGGGTCTCTTCCTCGAAATCAGGCGAGGCAACACCCTTTGGGCCATAGTTGCGCTGGCCTAATGCGGGTGGTAAACTTCACATACCTTCAGAGACTTAATCTCATCAGGCATGCAGGTTTCCACAAAATGTTACCTTCACCGGTGAGCAAGTGAATAACGGCTATCTTCATGAAAATCAAATAAATTCGTTTATTTAAAGTATCTAACCTATCTTCGGGACGATCATGATGCTGATGATAATGATGATTTGAAAACGATTCATATAATAATTGGTTTTAAAATGGTTATATTTAAAACATATTATAGTTTGATGTGTTTTTGTTTGTTTAATATTTTATTACCTCGCTTTTTTAATTTTGTTTTTTTTTGTAATGTGCTTTTCTTTTTAATTTATGTTATTAGTAACTAATTAATGTATAATATTGTTATACTTTTCAATAAATCATATTCTATTGAAATAGCAAGGCATTAATAATCTTGCGGTGAGAGCCTTATAATTCAGACAAGAAACAACTAACAGCCACTGTTAATTTGATCATTGATAGATTACTCTTCGATTAAGGTTCAAAAGAAATATGACACAATATGTTGGTGTATGATCGGGTAACGGGTTGATAACTTTAGGATACGATTATAACACTCAATTGATAGTTACATTGTATAATAGTTTATATTACAATTTGTAATTTTCTCTATTAAGACATCAAACGAATTTCTAATTAAAAGATTAGATATACGAAATGACGTAACAATTACGTATAAATACAAAATGAATCATGAATTTGGCAAAAATAATTTACAGAGTTAAAGAAATAATAAATAATTAAATAAATTTTTATTTTAGTAACTTACATATTAAGTAAAATAAAATATCAATCACAAAATGGTAATGTGAAGAAAAATCTCGAATTTCTATGGGAAAAGGAGGGCGGCGCATCTGCGTGGTCTTGAGGATCCGACTGCTCGTTTGCCCCCCGGAAAAAAAAATTAAAAAGTATAATACGTCAGAAGAAACTTGAGGTTGTATATAGGAAACTATTACAATCTTCCCTGTACTTTCCAGTTCCCTATATTACCTATGTTCTTCTTAGAAGGAAAAAATGTTGCTTTCGATTTTACGACACATTTAATTTACGTGTCTCATTCCGATTCTTAAATACGCTTACAAAGGCGTCTTACACAAAGGTGAGCAATTTCTTTTCTCGTCAAAAAGCAATAACAAAAGATTACGAGATATGTAAAATACTTCTAACGATACGAGTTTTTACTTGGTTTTAACAAATACATTTTTCGCAAAGCTACATAAATTTTCACAGTCTATCGCGTCTGTACCGCCATTTGACATTTATATTCAGGGAAGCGATCTTGTTTTATTTTTCTTTTATAATTTCTTTTCATGCTCCAGGACACAGCTTAGGAAATCAGTAATGTTCTTGAAAACGGTTCTACGAATATACTTTTATTGTTTGTTGAGACAAAAGCGACGAAATTAATTTGATTACCATCAGTTTTCCAGTTTGCCTATCCAACTAACATAAAAAAAAAACGGTAACATAATATAGTCCATACAGAAATTAGTTCCGAATTTTTCCGCAATATGGCGAGGGTTTTTATTCTTCTGGTCAGGCTTTATTTATTTTATTGTGTGTTCACAACACGCTTCTCAATCTAAGACTATCTTTTTCCTATAATACAACTTATTCGAGTACTAGAATGAGTTGTTTATTACATGAAACATGCATGAGGATTATAATTGTAAGCTTGCATGTTTTTTTATGGATCCACCTTCTCTTTCGTGACCTGGTTGGTGAACTCCCTGAAAAGTATCCAAAATATCTGAAACGAAAATATATACATTATGAAATTCATCATCATCATCAGCCTCTATCCATCCATTGCTGAACATAGGCCTCCCTCAATGATCGCCAAGACGGCCGATCCCTTGCCATTCGCATCTAACACGGACCGAAAAAATTATAAAATCAAACGAGCAGTCGGAGCCTCACGGCGCCGACGGCCATACACATCCGCACAACCAAGGCCACGCAGATGCGCCGCCCTCCAAAAGGAGGGATAGGGAAAACCCTATCACCCCAATGGGCTACAGGAAACTCACAAATCGCACGAAACGCGACAGCATAGCTGTCTCTTGACGTCGGTGTTATGTGAGCGAGAGGTACCACTCCGGTCGTGACGGCCCAGTTCGGCTGCAATGCAGCATGGCAACCTCTTACAAATACTTTTAATCAATACATTATTTTATTTATTTAAAATATTCTCTGAAAATTTGTCTAAAAGTACTTTAATCAACGTTCCTTGCGCTGTAAAGCTCGAAGCCAACATACCGTAAAAGAATAACGACAGCATTTGTACGTTACATACAGGTACCGTCGCAGGAATGAACTCACTTATCTTCAGAGTCTTACCGTCGACTCATTAATCCATAGAATAGAATTCTAACTCAGTAATCCCAGCATTATTTCTTGTTAAGGTAGCACGCAATTTACTCTTTACGTAAGAATTGTTTTTATTCCTTTCAAGTAAAGTGGAGTAAAAAAATATGACCTTTTTGTAAAAAAAAGTATCTGAAACTAGTTTTAAAATCCAGAAGCTATTTTTTTTTTGGAATCTATAAAATATTTATTTACTAGGGGTATCGCTTTAAGTAGTCTACTATAATAAGAACTTACATAAAATTGACTGCCTCTTTGAAAAAAATAACCCAAAAGAAACCCTTAAAATAATTATTTTCACATTATAATTAAATAATAAATAAAAAAAAGCCTCATTATAATAAAACAATTTTTTACGGATTTTATCGCGGTTTATTAAGATTTTTACAAGCCCGACGTTTCGGATACTTTACAGCAACCATGGTCACGGGAGTCCAGTCCTCCCGAGTGAAATTCGCGTAAACATTAGAAAACAATATAAAAAAAAGCCTTTTATTTCTTGCATTATTAAAAAGTAGAATTACATTTTTTGTTATTACTTTTGATTTGTGATTTACATTAAGTAATAATAATCTATACTAATATTATAAAGCTGAAGAGTTTGTTTCTTTGTTTGAACGCGCAAATCTCAGGAACTACTGGTCCGATTTGAAAAATTCTTTCAGCGTTAGACCGCCCATTTATCGAGGAAGGCTATAAGGCCATATAACATCACGCTGTGACATATAGGAGTTTAGTGACGCGGGCGAAGCTGCAGGCAACAGCTAGTTAAATAATAAACAGATATTTACAGTTATGTCAAATGTGCAAAAGAAGAAAAATAATTGTGTAATATTTTTTTTTATTATTTATTTATTATTATTATTTTCACATTATATTAATATGAATAATGTTTTGTAAAATGTAAGTCAATTTCACTGACTGTATTATCTTTAAACGTCTAAAACACCAGGTGTGTTAGCCATGTCATTCTATAATCGTAAACGCTAATAGAAAACTAATAAATGTATGGAAATGACATTTTACACCGATAAATCACGTGGTCTTAAATGTCATTTACATACATTCATTACTTTTCTACTAGCGCTTACGATTATAGAATGGCATCTTGGCTAACCCACCAGGTCAAGAAAAGCATAATGTAAGGATGGTAAAAATAATTAAAATTATATAAAAGTAAAGTGATGTAAAGACGGGTGTCGGGGTGACATAATAATACCACAGATTGAGCGCATTACTATATTGTTATCATTACAAGGTTGCGCAGCGACTGACTGCTGATTTACATTGCAATTAACTATAAATATATAAGGCATGCAATTTGCATGCCTTATATACTAAAAATCTAAGTACACGGCGCTAGTGCCGTTACAGTGAATTTACACGACGTGGTTCGCGATAATTGAACACACATCCACTCTATTTCGTGCCCATCGGTTCGAACACAAATAAAGTGCCGGTACTCAGTTTGATTGCAGCCGCTTTGTGCTATCAAATTTTATTTGGAACTTGTAAAATTAATGTAAAAGTAAACGTTTTACGTTAAATAGTCATAAAGAAAAAAAAGGAACTACGAAAAAAGAAATTGTATGTGTAGTAGACTTGTAATTTGGCGCCAAATTCTCTCAAGGTAAAGCCAGTTAAGATTGCGTGCTCAAGAAATAGATTCATAATTACGAAAATTATTTAAAACGGGATATTTACTATGTTTTTCATTTTTATTCTTATACTTCAGTCTCGTGAACAAGACATTCGTAGATAATGTCAAAATATCGAGATCCGCAAAATAAAAATGAAAAACATGGTAAATATCCCGTTTTAAATAATTTTCGTAATGAAAATAACCATGTTAACTTAAAATCATAGACTCATAATTATTAATTAATAAATATTAATTATAAATTATCTATACATATAATAAAACTGTAGAGGTCTAATTTATGTACAATGAAAAAAAATGCTAAAAACCGAGTCAGGGGGATGTAAGAAATGAAATAGAACTTATTTGGATTTTTTCGATTTTTTTGTTTCTCTGTTTGTCTGTCTGTTTGTCATGGCTAATCTGGGAAACGACTGGGCCGATTTAAATAAAATTTTGTATGGTGGTAGCTTATACCCCTGGTCAACATATAGGATACTTTTGATCCCGGTAAATTAAATACTTCCCGTGGGATAGTTAAAAAAAGTAATTATATAATAAAACAGCTTTGTATACAACAACTTATGAACTTAATTTGCTAATACCTTATGTTGCCGTTGTATTCAAACAATGTATTCCCATAAAAGTGTCGAATTCCCGCGGGAAAGTAAAACATTACAAAAACAGTGTTGTAAATAACAGCTTAGATTATAGTTTGTTTTATATACATTAGCTCATAAGTCTAATCGTTATTTTTCTCGTTGTAATTCTTTTATTTTATACACAATTGTTAAAATTATATACATAAGCATTTGTAACCATAAATTTTATATGAATAAAGAAATGCACGCACACTCACGAACACACATGCTCACTATACACGCCTGCCTCAAAATTAGCGATGAACGCCAGCGCGCTCGCACCTGATTGGTCGAGCGCTCGCAAAATCACACCGGCCCGCCTTCGCAAACACTATTCTGCTTGACTCGCTAGTATCACAAGGTGTCACTCTGCCCGTGACTCCTCCGACACTCTACTATTCACTGCATTGTTTAAATTTAAAAGTTGTTCTTATTTACCTAACCCAAGAATATACAGTCCACTGCTCCACGAAGGCCAAAGGCGCATGCCCCGCTGAGCGCTGCCCCTTATAATTGGTCCTTCTTGGCCGAATCACTGTTTCAAGCAAGTGCATATCAAGAAAAGAAGCAAGTGCATCTCAAGAAAAGAAGCAAGTGCATCTCAAGAAAAGAAACAAGTGTGCGTCAAAGCAAGAAAGAAATACGAACGCGCGAGTGTTAGCAGTTGGTCTTGCCTAACCACTGTTAATTACTTGTTACAAATCGTCATTACGTACGTGGCCACCTAACGGTGTTAAAGGCCATCACAGCGTACGGAGGCATAGTGAAGTGGCTGACGACTTCACGCACCTCCCCAGGTGTCATAGTCAGACCTCGCCGGTACGGTGCGGGCACGTTCTGGGGCCACAGGTTGGCACGCAACGACAAGGGTGGTTTTCCCGCCATTCTTTAATGCTCCCGTGAACACCTGCGCCCTATGCCGGGAGGTTCCTACCTTCCTATCCCGTACATTCCCATTCCTGGTCCGGCATCACCGCGGTAGTAGTCCGGCCAGGCAGATAGGCAAGATAGGCAAGCTAGGTAAAGACATTAAGAACAAGTGAAAGTGAAAGTGTTAATTTAAGATATTGTTAGGAGTAGGGTCCCCTCGTGCGCAATGGAAGACGTACGTGTATTACGTTCGGGCAAAACTACACCCTCCACCGACACCACGCCGACGTCAGGCCAAACCACGTCTACAGAATCGAATACGTGGAGTAAGGGCACCAGCGCCGAGAATACTAGCGGAAGCAGCAACACGCGCGGTAATAACGAGCAGATAGTCGAGAACAGGGCAGAAGAGCTAGATAGTCAAGTAAGGAGTGCGCCGGGCACAGTTGTTAATATTCCCGTGGATAGGGCCAGTAGCCGATTATCTATCTTAAAAGCCGAGTTAGAGTTACATAATTCCGAATTAGCACGGGCTAGGGCGGCATCCGCGGCTGCATTGAATCGTTTAGAAATAGCCAGAATCGAACTGGAGAGCTCAAACGACGCGGAACAGCCACCCAGTAGAGAAGAGTCACGCGTTAAGGGTTGGATATCGGAACAGTGCGTAACTAAAAGACCGGTAATACTAGATAACGCCCAGATCCCGGGACAGGTGCCGCAACCACCCAACTCTGTTAGGGATGAGCCACGCGTTGGCAAAGACGTGTCGAGTAGTAGCAGCGACATGGCAATGCTGACCAACGCGATTATGCAGGCGGTTAATTCCAATACATCGAAAGCTCCTAAATTCATCCACGAGCTACCCCACTTCGACGGGGCCATAACAGAATGGATGGCATTTAAATCAGTCTTCAACGACACAGTAGACACGTTTACCGACGTACAAAATGTAGCCAGATTAAGAATAGCACTACGAGGTGCAGCCCGCGAAACAGTTAGAGCTTTACTATTCACGTCGTCCGATCCATACGAAGTGATGGACACCTTAGAAAGGCGATACGGCCGACCGGAATTACTTATATTATCGGAATTAGATAACATTAAGCGAATGCCCCGTATGGGCGAAGACGGGCGCAACATCAGTAGTTTCGCGAGCAAAGTATCCAATACAGTAGCGGCTATAAAATCACTAAATCAACCGCAATATTTGTACTCGCCCGAGTTGGTGAGTCGTATAGTAGAAAAACTTAGCACAATTTTAAAATATAAATGGTACGAATTAAGATCGGAACGCTCCGGAGCGCCCGAGTTAGAATTGTTGTCCCGTTTTCTTAATATCATGGCCGATCAGTGCGGCGCTATGTTCGCCTATGAAACAACACGTGATGAGAGAAAAAATCGAACGAAACCTCGCGTAGTAAACACAACCCGCGAACGGGAGCGTCCGCGCATGCGCCATCCACAAGAGGAGAGTGATAGCTCGTGTTACGAATCGGAGCCGGAGACCAAACCGTCACGTAAAACAGTCGCCACCATAAAAAAGCAAACTTCGAGACCGCAAAAACCCCGCCCGTCGCGACCTAGTGTAGAACCATCGGTAGACGCGAAAATAAAATGAAGTATATGTTCAGGAAACCACGGCGCCGCGGCGTGCGCGGACTTCACGAAACTATCGGTTAAAGAGAGATGGGAGACGGCCAAACGTGATAGATTATGTTTTAGGTGTCTAAGTAGCTCACATCCGCGAATGTTCAAATGCAAATACATACCGTGCGGAGTAAATGGGTGTGAAGCCTCACACCATAAAATGTTACACGGCAACGACGGCACATCAAGGCCAGCGCGCGGTAATGTCAGCTCCATAAATCATATACATGCGTCTAACACCTACTTAAAGATAGTACCGGTTGAGATTAGCGGCCCCATAGGTTCGACTACCACTTACGCCTTACTTGATGAAGGTTCAACCATGACGCTCGTTGAACAAGGCACGGTGGACAGCGTCATAGAGAGAGGGCACGGCCAGTTATTATCGTTGGAAGGAGTAGGGGGCAGTCGCATAGACGAAATAGAATCGTGCCGCATCACGTTATCGATCCGTGGTCTATGCAATAGAAATATAGAAACCATGAGTGCGAGTACCATAGGAAATTTAAACTTAGCGAAACAAAAAATAAGCAGGGACTTAGTGCGACAGTGCAGCCACCTAGCGGAATTAGAGGACGAACTATGCTATGAGTTGGGTAAACCGACCATATTAATAGGCCAGGACAACTGGCACTTAATTACGTCTAGGCAGTTACGAATCGGCAACAGAACTCAACCAGTGGCATCGTTAACCAAATTAGGATGGGTACTGCACGGGCAGGACGCACGCCCACGTGGCACGGTCGCATTAATAAACCACGTGCGTCCCACGCCGACAGACGATCCCGCGTTAGATCTAATTAGGAATTTCTTTAGTATAGAATCGCTAGGCATAGAAGCGCGGCGGCCAACGTCAGACCCTGAACAGCGTGCCCTAGCGATTCTAAATAAAACTTGTAAGAAAATAGATCACAACAGGTTCGAAGCGGGTTTACTATGGCGAACCGACGATGAGATAATGCCTAATAACAAAAAACAAGCTCTCAGCCGTCTATACAGTTTAGAAAACAAGTTAGATAAAAATTTAATTCTAAAATCCGAATATAACAAGCAGGTAGGCAATTTAATAAAGGCAGGCTACGCAGAAAAAATTGACAACCCAGTTACGTCACCACGCAGCTGGTACTTGCCGCACTTTTCGGTAGTGCACCCCCAAAAAGGTAAGGTACGATTGGTGTTCGATGCAGCAGCCAAGTACGGGGGAAAGAGTCTGAACGATGCGCTCCTGACAGGTCCTGACTTGTTACAATCTTTATTCGGAGTATTGATTAGGTTTCGGGAAGGTAGGATCGCAGTGGTAGCAGACATAAAGGAAATGTTCCTTCAAGTGAAAATCGCTCAGCAGGACCGTGATAGTCTACGATTTTTATGGAGGAGCGAGGATAGGGAGGGACCGCCACAAGAATACCGCATGACGTCATTAATATTCGGGGCAGCATCCTCTCCGTGTACCGCCATTTATGTGAAAAATAAAAACGCAGAACATCACGGCCAACAGTATCCCGAGGTCGCGAAGGCCACAGTGCGTAACTTTTACATGGACGATTATTTAGGCGCGTTCGACACCGAGAGCGAGGCAAAGCGAGTGATAGATGCCATGTACAAAGTACATTTAGACGCATCCTTTGAGTTACGCGGATGGGCGTCGAACGTGCCCGGAGTGATAAGCGGCGTCACTGATACGCGCAGTAGCGATTCGACCACATTAGGTAAAAGCGATATAGAGCGAACATTAGGTCTCATATGGAACCACACACGCGATACATTAGGTTTCAACGTCAACCTTAGGAGTACGCCCGCGAGCGTCATAGATGGCAGCACTTTACCTACCAAGCGACAAGTAACCAGCGCAGTCATGTCTGTGTTCGACCCGCTAGGTTTGGTTTCACCGATTACGATGATAGGCAAGTGTCTTATTCAGGAGATATGGCGAAGCGGGATAGGTTGGGATGACCCCATCACAAAGGAAAATCACGTGACATGGTTATCATTTATTAAAAACTTAATACTTTTGAAAAAACTAGAAATAGATAGATACGTACCTGCCACGCCCTCTGGCGAGGGGGAGTTACATGTTTTTTGTGACGCGAGTGAAAAGGTATACTCGGCCGCGATATATCTAGTAAGTACAAGGTCGAACGGTACAAAGACATCGCGACTGGTAGCCGGCAAAGCCAAAGTAGCTCCGTTAAAACCCATCTCGATACCCCGCCTAGAGCTTCAAGCAGCAGTGTTAGGTAGTCGACTAGCCGAATCGGTCAAGCGCGAGTCGGATTATAAGATAACAAAATGTCATTACTGGTCAGATTCTAAAACGGTATTAACTTGGATAAAATCTGACCCGCGCACGTTCAAGTCATTCGTAGCTCATAGACTAGCCGAGATAGAAAACCTAACCACTCCAGCTAACTGGCGATGGGTACCCAGTGCAGATAACGTCGCGGACGACGCGACCAAGGGCATTCCTGTCGAATTTAACGCAGAGCATAGGTGGTTCACTGGTCCCGAGTTCATTAGGCATGACTCCGCATCATGGCCACGAGAGAAGCTCCCCGCGGCGCCGTCACCCCCTTCAGGGGAAGAAAGAATCCTGAAACAAGTACATGTAACCATTAGGCATGACGTGAGTGATTACTTACCTCAATTAGAACGTTTCTCTAAATATACGCGATTAATACGTGTTGCTGCCACAGTTCTTCTCGCTGCCGAGGTATTTAAAGCCAAATTACTCAAAATAAACACAAGTACAGAGCTCGCACCAAACCACATGAGACTGGCCGAGCTATTACTAGTAAGACGAAGCCAATATAACTCGTTCGGCGAAGATATCACGACGATAGAGGCTGGGCGGCGACCGCCGAAGAAGTCCCCGTTCTACAAGCTCTCCGTGAAGATCGACCGCAACGGCATCCTGTGCTTAGATAGCAGAATAAGAGATAAGCATAACCTGCCAGTCTTACACGCAAAGGAAGGCTTCACTCAGCTGTTGGTGCATCATACGCATGCAACCTTCAACCACGGCAACCATCAGACCGTAATGAACGAGTTGAGACAACGATACCATATAATAGGACTGCGCGGTGTTATACGCTACATATGCAACAAATGCCAATGGTGTCGAACCTATAGGGGGATCCCCTCAAAAATCCCCTTAGGCGACTTACCTGCAGAAAGGCAGGCCCAGAACCAACCGCCCTTCACAGCAACAGCGGTAGACTACTTTGGGCCGATGCATGTAGTTGTCGGGCGAAGACGAGAAAAGAGGTGGGGCGCACTATACACCTGCCTCACCACACGAGCAGTGCATCTGGAGACGGTCACATCTCTCTCGGCCTCCTCCATGATCATGAGCCTGCGCAGAATGATAGCTCGCCGTGGCACGCCGACAGTAATATACAGCGACAACGGCACAAACTTCGTGGGCGCCGAGACTGAGATCACCGAGGCTATAAAGAACAACGGTCACGAATTAAAAGCTTTCGCATCTGAGAAACTGATCACCTGGAAGAAAATACCACCCGGTGCCCCGAACATGGGAGGAGCTTGGGAGAGAATGGTTAGATCAGTAAAGTCAGCTTTGAAAGTCACGCTGAAAGAGAAATCCCCCCCCCCGATGATATACTTCATACGCTGTTACTAGAAGCGGAACATATTGTTAACTCAAGGCCATTGACACCGGTGAATCCCAATCTAGATGAAGAAGCGTTAACCCCAAACCACTTTCTTATTGGACGCTCAAGTGGAATGTCACCGCTGGGTTTCTTCAAAGACACGGCACTGAACGCACACTCTTGGAAGGCTACACAAGCATTAGCTGACGCCTTCTGGACACGCTGGACAGCAGAATACAGACCTCTCTTGATGCCCCGGTCTGGCTCCACCTCCCAGCATGCGAACATAAAAGTCGGTGACATCGTAGTCATATGTGATGGCACAATGCCCAGAGGAGTGTGGCCTCGAGGCGAGGTGGTAAAAGTCTACCCAGGGCCCGACGGACGAGTTCGGGTGACCGAGATCAGAACAGCAGCAGGATTGCTTCGTCGTCCGGCCTCTCGTCTTATCGTAATTACAACTGCGACTGAGTATATGGTGCTTGCGCACGAGGGGGAGATTGTAAATAACAGCTTAGATTATAGTTTGTTTTATATACATTAGCTCATAAGTCTAATCGTTATTTTTCTCGTTGTAATTCTTTTATTTTATACACAATTGTTAAAATTATATACATAAGCATTTGTAACCATAAATTTTATATGAATAAAGAAATGCACGCACACTCACGAACACACATGCTCACTATACACGCCTGCCTCAAAATTTGCGATGAACGCCAGCGCGCTCGCACCTGATTGGTCGAGCGCTCGCAAAATCACACCGGCCCGCCTTCGCACAACGCTGATACGATTCTAATAAGAATCTCGCGCTTGGCGGGCCAAAACACTAATCTGCTTGACTCGCTAGTATCACAATGTGTCACTCTGCCCGTGACTCCTCCGACACTCTACTATTCACTGCATTGTTTAAATTTAAAAGTTGTTCTTATTTACCTAACCCAAGAATATACAGTCCACTGCTCCACGAAGGCCAAAGGCGCATGCCCCGCTGAGCGCTGCCCCTTAAAAGTGTGTAGCATAATTTTCAACTAGATGGCGCTAATAGTATTGTATGTTTACCATGTTTACTATGCCAGTATATTATAAGTCAAAATAATATTATATCGATTTCAATTCTTACATATTAAATAAATTCGTATTAAATAAAGTAGATGGCGTTGACAGTATTTAAAATCGCGATGGGGAAAAAAAGTTGTTGTGTAAGGGTTGTCGTTTCGTTCGTGGTCCAGTCTTAATTTATTTTGACATAATATATTGGAAAGAAAGTTTCAAAGATTGCCTTTAGCCTTTATTTCTGCTTAGAGATTTATTTTAAAATCCTAATATTGGTCAAGTGTTGGTTGAAGATTAATTAGTACACAATGCCTAGATAATGGTGGTAATGTTGCTTTTTTTGTTTTCTATATTATACGTTTTCGTTTAGTATACGTTTTCTGTATAACGATGTTGTATGTGAGGATGAATAAAGTTTATTTTTATTTGTTATTATAAATGTGGAAACTCTCTTAGTACTCAAGAGAAGCTAAAATATTAAGCTCGCTTTATGTAGATTAAGAAATAGATCAAGTCTTTTCGCTGGTCCTATGTGACGGATAGAGCATTTTTAAGAAATTTATATTAACGCCCTTCATTAGATTGGTTCAGCATCCAAAACCTGACAGAATTAAGTCTGCTTCTCAGATTCTTGGATTTTAGCAGCCTTAGCTATATTGGAATTACCTACTGCCTGTGAATGAGAACCTTACTTAACATTTATGAAAAAGAATTATAATAATATACCTATACCAAAGATTAATAAATGAACTCCACGACTAAATAAGTAAAAATAAAAAAAAAAATAAACAAAAAATAGTTTATTTTAATAATAGGCCAGGAAAAGATGATTAAATTATGCCCAATAAATAAATGAATCCAACAACTTATCACCATTAGCAGCCTCATTATTAGTCTCTGTGTCAGTCAGTCTGTGGGAACTCTTATGAATATAATATGAACGCCACCAACAAACAGCTAAGTTGTAATTTAATTATATTCAAACTTCAATTAATTAAAAAAAATACGTTTGAGAAAAACCTAAGCCTTACGACTAAGTATAAACGTGCAAACACAAAACAAAATACTTAAAAAGCTTGAGGTTAAATAAAAAAAATGTATCTATGAATCTTTAAACGGAATATATAAAGTCCCATATAAACTTATATCCCCTTTGAATTTTGAAAATTTCTTTCTTAGTGGATATCTATGACATAAGAGACGAAATTTTAAGTTTCTAGCCTTAAGGGTTAACTCAATTCATACGAAATTTCATACAAAATATATTATTAAAAGTGTCATACAAACTTTTATCTCCTATTTCACCTTTGGGGTTGAATTTGGATAAACCCTTCCTTAGTGGATACCTACGTCATAAGAGAAATTTACATGTGCGAAATTTCAATTTTCTAGCCTTAATGGTTTGGCCTGTACGTTTATTATTTAGTCATAAAATTTTGACGTTTATTTAAAACTTTCATTTTCCCCTTTTAGGGGTTGAATTATAAAAACGCTGAATTAAAAAACTCTTACTATTTAACTTAGTGGATGCCTATGACATAAGGAGAATAAGGGTTTAGGCCTGGGCGTTGATACATCAGTAAATCACTTGTGCCTTTTATATATAGAGATTTTGTGTGAATTGTCCAAAATCCAATTCTGCGCAGACGAATTCGTGGGCACCAGCTATTCTAAATATGCCTACAGAAAAGTCCTCGATAGCATATTATGTCTATTTGTGAAAAATAACATACTACCTATATGCGCCCATTTTAATTCCCAATATATCCAATATCAAATATATACAATTGAATACTTTAAAAAATTGGCAATTATAAAGTGGTAACGTAAAAGCTATTTACATAAAAACGGTATTAATCCTTATCATCATTACATTATAGAAAACAAAGTCCTTCCTCGCGTCCGTCTGTCTGTACGCGATTAACTCAAAACTACTGACCAACTAAATTGATTTTTATGCTGTTTTCAATATGAGATAGAGTAATTCCTAAGGAATGTTATAGTATATTTTTATAAAGACTGTAGATATAAATTGATAAATAGTTATTGTAAAAGTCGGAAAAATTTTAGCCGCTTGGGAGCTTACTTTAAAAACGCAGCCTTATTCCCTTTAGAAAAATAACAAAAAAGTAGAAAAAATATCATCATCGGTCCGGATACGTCCGTTCATATAAAATAACGCGGGCGAAGCTGCGGGCAACAGCTAGTTGTACAATATATTATAAATTATCATCATCGGTCCGGATACGTCCGTTCATATAAAAAAAACGCGGGCGAAGCGGCGGGCAACAGCTAGTTGTACAATATATTATAAATTATCATCATCGGTCCGGATACGTCCGTTCATATAAAATAACGCGGGCGAAGCTGCGGGCAACAGCTAGTTGTACAATATATTATAAATTATCATCATCGGTCCGGATACGTCCGATCATATAAAATAACGCGGGCGAAGCTGCGGGCAACAGATAGTTGTACAATATATTATAAATTATCATCATCGGTCCGGATACGTCCGTTCATATAAAATAACGCGGGCGAAGCTGCGGGCAACAGCTAGTTGTACAATATATTATAAATTATCATCATCGGTCCGGATACGTCCGTTCATATAAAATAACGCGGGCGAAGCTGCGGGCAACAGCTAGTTGTACAATATATTATAAATTATCATCATCGGTCCGGATACGTCCGTTCATATAAAATAACGCGGGCGAAGCTGCGGGCAACAGCTAGTTGTACAATATATTATAAATTATCATCATCGGTCCGGATACGTCCGTTCATATAAAATAACGCGGGCGAAGCTGCGGGCAACAGCTAGTTGTATTGTTGTACAATATATTATAAATTATCATCATCGGTCCGGATACGTCCGTTCATATAAAATAACGCGGGCGAAGCTGCGGGCAACAGCTAGTTGTACAATATATTATAAATTATCATCATCGGTCCGGATACGTCCGTTCATATAAAATAACGCGGGCGAAGCTGCGGGCAACAGCTAGTTGTACAATATATTATAAATTATCATCATCGGTCCGGATACGTCCGTTCATATAAAATAACGCGGGCGAAGCTGCGGGCAACAGCTAGTTGTACAATATATTATAAATTATCATCATCGGTCCGGATACGTCCGTTCATATAAAATAACGCGGGCAAAGCTGCGGGCAACAGCTAGTTGTACAATATATTATAAATTATCATCATCGGTCCGGATACGTCCGTTCATATAAAATAACGCGGGCGAAGCTGCGGGCAACAGCTAGTTGTACAATATATTATAAATTATCATCATCGGTCCGGATACGTCCGTTCATATAAAATAACGCGGGCAAAGCTGCGGGCAACAGCTAGTTGTACAATATATTATAAATTATCATCATCGGTCCGGATACGTCCGTTCATATAAAATAACGCGGGCGAAAGCTGCGGGCAACAGCTAGTTGTACAATATATTATAAATTATCATCATCGGTCCGTATACGTCCGTTCATATAAAATAACGCGGGCGAAGCTGCGGGCAACAGCTAGTTGTATTGTTGTACAATATATTATAAATTATCATCATCGGTCCGGATACGTCCGTTCATATAAAATAACGCGGGCGAAGCTGCGGGCAACAGCTAGTTGTACAATATATTATAAATTATCATCATCGGTCCGGATACGTCCGTTCATATTAAATAACGCGGGCGAAGCTGCGGGCAACAGCTAGTTGTACAATATATTATAAATTATCATCATCGGTCCGGATACGTCCGTTCATATAAAATAACGCGGGCGAAGCTGCGGGCAACAGCTAGTTGTACAATATATTATAAATTATCATCATCGGTCCGGATACGTCCGTTCATATTAAATAACGCGGGCGAAGCTGCGGGCAACAGCTAGTTGTACAATATATTATAAATTATCATCATCGGTCCGGATACGTCCGTTCATATAAAATAACGCGGGCGAAGCTGCGGGCAACAGCTAGTTGTACAATATATTATAAATTATCATCATCGGTCCGGATACGTCCGTTCATATAAAATAACGCGTGCGAAGCTGCGGGCAACAGCTAGTTGTACAATATATTATAAATTATCATCATCGGTCCGGATACGTCCGTTCATATAAAATAACGCGGGCGAAGCTGCGGGCAACAGCTAGTTGTACAATATATTATAAATTATCATCATCGGTCCGGATACGTCCGTTCATATAAAATAACGCGGGCGAAGCTGCGGGCAACAGCTAGTTGTATTGTTGTACAATATATTATAAATTATCATCATCGGTCCGGATACGTCCGTTCATATAAAATAACGCGGGCAAAGCTGCGGGCAACAGCTAGTTGTACAATATATTATAAATTATCATCATCGGTCCGGATACGTCCGTTCATATAAAATAACGCGGGCGAAGCTGCGGGCAACAGCTAGTTGTACAATATATTATAAATTATCATCATCGGTCCGGATACGTCCGTTCATATAAAATAACGCGGGCGAAGCTGCGGGCAACAGCTAGTTGTACAATATATTATAAATTATCATCATCGGTCCGGATACGTCCGTTCATATAAAATAACGCGGGCGAAGCTGCGGGCAACAGCTAGTTGTATTGTTGTACAATATATTATAAATCATCATCATCGGTCCGGATACGTCCGTTCATATAAAATAACGCGGGCGAAGCTGTGGGCAACAGCTAGTTGTACAATATATTATAAATTATCATCATCGGTCCGGATACGTCCGTTCATATAAAATAACGCGGGCGAAGCTGCGGGCAACAGCTAGTTGTACAATATATTATAAATTATCATCATCGGTCCGGATACGTCCGTTCATATAAAATAACGCGGGCGAAGCTGCGGGCAACAGCTAGTTGTACAATATATTATAAATTATCATCATCGGTCCGGATACGTCCGTTCATATTAAATAACGTGGGCGAAGCTGCGGGCAACAGCTAGTTGTACAATATATTATAAATTATCATCATCGGTCCGGATACGTCCGTTCATATAAAATAACGCGGGCGAAGCTGCGGGCAACAGCTAGTTGTACAATATATTATAAATTATCATCATCGGTCCGGATACGTCCGTTCATATAAAATAACGCGGGCGAAGCTGCGGGCAACAGCTAGTTGTACAATATATTATAAATTATCATCATCGGTCCGGATACGTCCGTTCATATAAAATAACGCGGGCGAAGCTGCGGGCAACAGCTAGTTGTACAATATATTATAAATTATCATCATCGGTCCGGATACGTCCGTTCATATAAAATAACGCGGGCGAAGCTGCGGGCAACAGCTAGTTGTACAATATATTATAAATTATCATCATCGGTCCGGATACGTCCGTTCATATAAAATAACGCGGGCGAAGCTGCGGGCAACAGCTAGTTGTACAATATATTATAAATTATCATCATCGGTCCGGATACGTCCGTTCATATAAAATAACGCGGGCGAAGCTGCGGGCAACAGCTAGTTGTACAATATATTATAAATTATCATCATCGGTCCGGATACGTCCGTTTATATAAAATAACGCGGGCGAAGCTGCGGGCAACAGCTAGTTGTACAATATATTATAAATTATCATCATCGGTCCGGATACGTCCGTTCATATTAAATAACGCGGGCGAAGCTGCGGGCAACAGCTAGTTGTACAATATATTATAAATTATCATCATCGGTCCGGATACGTCCGTTCATATAAAATAACGCGGGCGAAGCTGCGGGCAACAGCTAGTTGTACAATATATTATAAATTATCATCATCGGTCCGGATACGTCCGTTCATATAAAATAACGCGGGCGAAGCTGCGGGCAACAGCTAGTTGTACAATATATTATAAATTATCATCATCGGTCCGGATACGTCCGTTCATATAAAATAACGCGGGCGAAGCTGCGGGCAACAGCTAGTTTATAAATAAATCCCCTTCTAACGTAGTAACGTAACATACTTATTTCTCAGAGGTCAGCAACCATAGGAATTTATTTAAAATATCTGTGGCACCAACCCACCTAAACTGGAGGTTTAGGTGGGTTGCATAGACGTCTCTAAAACTCTCTTCTCTAAAAACATAAGAGCGCAAAAAAGAATGAAAGTGTTTCGGAACGCTGGATGAGTAGGGTACATGATCATCATTAGTCCAATGGCCTGGCCATCATCAGAAATATGTTTTAACTGGAACTTGAACTTTACCAAAAATTCATACTGTGGTTACATGTTACATGCATGCTGTGGTTGTAAAATGTAAGTAGTTGTGTGTGTGTGTGTATTAATTATTTTGTATTTTGTTTTTAATATTTCTGTTTATAAAATTGTAACAACTGTTGGTAACCCATAAAAATATATTATATGTTCTGTAATAATTATTCCAGTATTTTGACAATTCTTTATATTTTATTGTAATATTTACTAACTAACTTTCTTATAATATTTTCTAGGTATATTGAAATCTGTTCTAATTTTATGCTAACAACATTGTACTAAAGTAAGCAAATTGTAATGTAACCACTTTCTTAAATTTGTTCTGTTATTAAACATAAGATAATGTTGCGCATGTCTTTAATAATGTAAGCACCGTCTATCGATCTAGAAATTAAAATAACCAATGTATTGGGTTTACGTTGTTGATGTGCCGAAATAAATAAATAAAACCTAACCAGTCAAAATAGATAGTGAAAACTCACAGATACTTAGAACTCTTGTCGCCTGCCAATATATATTGTTGTGTGTAGTTGTATATACCTAGTTTCTCTTTTTTCATATAAGTAAACACAGCGACACAGCACTTAGCAGTGAAGAGCAGCTGACTGTATCTTTCTCGCTCGGCCACACTCGGCGGTCCGAGTTCACCCGATCGAGCCTTTCACCTTCGCGAGTGATGGATCAGACTCACTCACAGCCTACAAAAATCTGAGTGCGGTGCAACAAAAGAAGTTTTCACTTTAAAAAAATCGTAAATTGAATAAATATATCAATCAACTAGAGCCTACTAAAAAGAAATCATTGGTTTAGATAAAAATAATCGTTAAAAAGGGTAACGGTAACAATATTCGACATTTTGAGAACCTCCTAAGTCGATTAAAAATAAGATCATCAATTAACCCAGAACGCTTTAAGGTACAATAAAATTAAAAAGCCCTATTTCTTTTATAGTAAAAGTAAATTGTATCCACAAGTAATTCATTGCTTTGGCATTCAGCGTACAAACCACACAAACTTTGGAAAGCAATTTTGTTTTATAACCTTTTAAAGTTTTATTTATCGCCATGACGAGCCACACGATCCGGGAATTGATGCTTTTAAAGTATAGATGACCTGGACTTAACTGGAGGAACCTTAAGTCGATATTACTCATCATAGAATATAATATACTTAGAATAGATAGAATAATATTTAAAGATTTTTTTTTTCTTTAACGCCAGGAAATGCTCTGAGGCATCCCTCGGGGGAGTGGGCCTCCCCAGGCGGGTATGTGGGAGTCGCTGCGCCCGAAAGCTGGTAATTGGACGCAGCTCTACCAACTAAAACCCGGCGAGTACCACCAGTGCCGCCTTTGGTGAGGTGCCCCGGATCTGATAAGCTGACAGGGCACCTCGACGGTTATTCAGTCCCGCAAGGGACCGACGCCACCTCCACGAAGGGTTGTCCCGCACCACAGAACAACCCCTCCCAACGTTGGGGACAGTAGAATGGGGTGAGGTTCCCATCCTCGCCCCTTACTCCCTACTCTTTTGTCCCCTTTTCTTATAACAGGGGTACAAAGAGCCCTCTCGGCTCAATTAGCTTCGCCCAAGGTGCTGAGCTCACCCTAGGCTACTGAGACTCACCGCCACGTCAAGGCCTGAATCATGATGATTCCCCACCATTTAAAGATACTCACGAACGCTTTATATACATTTGATTACTAATGGATTTTCTTTTATCTTAGTATAACAATTTGTAAGTAAGCACAGCCCTCTGTCACACGTTTAATCGTTCTTTAACGAGATTTGGCGAGCTGCCCTGTAGTAGGTGTGAGGATAGTTTGCAACTACGTAGCGGGGAACTAAGTAGTTTTATTGTTGGAAGTTCTTAAGGTAGCAGGTGATAAGTGAAGTTTTAATGGCCTTACCTATCTTCGTGATACTGAATATGCAATTAAAGGCACTGTAATATTTTCTTTTTAAAGGTACATAAAATGGTTTACTACTTGTATCTGACACCTATTAGGATACTATTATGATTTCTCGATTTAAAATTCAATCCTATACTGAAAACGCTACTGACTCTTCTTTGAATTTAATGTTGAAGGTCAATAACTTTTTTCAACCAATTTAAAAAAAATTGTATCACACAAATATGTAGCGTTTACCCTTACTAATATAATAAAATACAAACGAGTGTTAATGTAACAAATCTATACATAATATAATAAAACTGTAGAGGTCAAATTTCTGTATAATACATAATATAATAAAGCTGTAAATGCTAAAAACCGAGTCAGTGTCAGAGTCAGTGGGGGTGTAAGAAGTGAAATAGAAGCAATTTAGTTTTTTTTTTTTTATTTGTTGTTTCTCTGTTTGTCTGTCTGTTTGTAGGGGTTAATCTCCGAAACTACTGGACTGATTTAAATGAAATTTTGTATGGTGGTAGATTATACTTCTGGTCAATATAATATATGAAACTTATGATCTTAGTAAATTAAAGACTTGCCGTGACATAGTTAAAAAACTGTAAATATGAAACAGCTTTGTGTACAACAACTAAATTAAAATTTGCTGATACCTAATGCCGGTTAAACAATGTATTCCTATAAAAATGCCGAAACAAATACAAATGCTTATTGTTATTCAGAGTACCAGAAAAAGAAAG
Organism: Helleia helle; assembly: GCA_963853865.1. Taxonomy (NCBI): domain Eukaryota; kingdom Metazoa; phylum Arthropoda; class Insecta; order Lepidoptera; family Lycaenidae; genus Helleia; species Helleia helle. The sequence continues at coordinate 5,766,826 of OY971423.1, read as the reverse complement.
AGATTTATTTTCTGTTTACGCGAAAGAAAATAAAAGGAGGCAACGAGGAAGACAGACCTCCCGTGTCCATAGTTGCTGTAAAGTATCAGAATTATCGCGCATGTAAAAATCCTAATAAAGTTGTCTGTAATAAAGATGTTTACTTAAATTGGACTACATTTAAGTAGTGTTGTATTAGTTATTAGAAAAAAAATATGATGTTACATATAATATATATTTTTTAAGTATGTAAATAAACTTAACGTCTTTCACGACAAAGCTTTTCTCAATATTTATTAAAAAAAAGTAAAGTCCACTATTGCAGATCATATCCATTAAATTCTATCTACCTACCCTGACCCTACCTACAGTGACTGCGTGAAAGTAGCCACTATTGAGCGAGTACCTGCTGTGCTACCATTTATTAAAGGGGTCACTGACAATATTGGCTACATCCTAAAGCGAGCTTCCGTCGCTACACTAAGTCTGCCATCTGTGAACATAGTTTTGACAAAGCTCGCCATTATATCAGATTTGATAAACCACAAGTCCTCACAAAAGAACACCGATTCCAACCAAGGATGATCCGTGAGGCTATTGAAATTAAAAAACATCCTAGTTTCGATAGAGAAGATGGCTGGCTCTTACCACCTGCTTGGGATCCCATTATAAATATTAACAAATCAAAATCAAAGCATAATATGTCACAGATTAAAGATACAGTTAGCACTTTCTGCGTAGACAGGACTAACCAAAATATTGATGTATCATAGGGTAGTTTCGAATAACTTTGTAACATTAGGACGTATGACACCTCAGTCCACCTTTGACCATGGTTGCTGTAAAGTATCCGAAACGTCAGGCTTGTAAAAATCTTAAAAAACCGCGATAAAATCCTTAAAAATTGTTTCATTATAATACCTACCCTACCTTGCTTTATAATATTTAAATATAAGATTCCATAATAAGTCCAGGATCCGAGTACGTCAAACTTTGCTCATCAAACTGGAACTATTAAATCTCCAAGGGCGAAATTACTGGGAACTGCACTGGAATTTCATAATAAGCTTTACTAAGCTGAAATTGGTTTCAGTCAATATTTTACAATGATTTATTATTAATGTAAGGTATATGTTATTATTTATTAATGTAAGCTTATGTGTTAAGGAATCCCCACCATGGTTCAGGCCTTGACATGGCGGTGGGGCTTAGTAGCCTGTGGGCTCACCCGCCCAGCACCTTAGGCGAAGCTATTTGAGCCGAGGGGGCACTTCGTACCCCTCTTATACGAAATGGGGACAAAAGAGCAGGGGCAAGGGGCGAGGATGGGTACCTCACGCCATTGCGCTGACCCAACGTTGGTGTATACAATGTCAAAATATGAAATGACGTTAAAAAAGTGAACAATTTGGTACTTAATCAAAATAATGTTAATGCCTTTTACCTTAATAACTTTTAATATAAAAATAGCTTCTAAAGCTTTAAAAGTTAAAGTTACATGTTATTTGTTCTTGTAAGGTTAATGGATGATACTGAAGGCCCCACTATGGTTCAAGCCTTGTCGTGGCGGGGGGGCTCAGTAGCCCTAGGTAAGCCCAGCATCTTGGACGAAGCAAATTGAGCCGCTGATACAGCGGGCTGATCTTTGAACTCTTTTAGGAAGAGGGGACAAAAGAACAGAGGGACAAGGGGCGAGGATGAGAACCTCACCCCATTGTACTGTCCCGACGTTGGGAGGGCTTGTTCTGTAGTTAGTGAGTACAGCCTTTACCACCTTACCACCTTTCGGGCGCAGCGAGTCCCACATACCTGCCTCGGGAGACCGACTCCCCCAAGTGATACCTCAGAGCATTTACCGGCGATAAAGAAAAATATCAACAGTAATAATATGCGGAAATGATGATCAAATTTGTATAAAACTGAATATGAAGCGTCCACATTAATTTGTTTTATTATCCGCAAATGTCAATGAAATTCCATTTAAAAGTAATGTATTCATGAAAGTCGTAATTATTTCCGCCAAAATAAGATAGATCATTCTCTGTCACATCGGATTTTCCCCTTTAACACATGTTTGGTTTTATCTTCTGTATAATACAAGTATGATCAATGACAGTTAAAATATTATATAATAAACAATTTCGCTTTTAGCTGGTCTCATTTAATATAAGAAATAAAGGTGTTCTTTTAGTGCATCTAATTTTGAGAGGCGGACGGAGGCCGTATTTTAAATATGTGTATTATATAATAAAAATCTTAAATATATGTATAGTATAAAAATATTAAATATATTTCCGTTGTCTGGTACCCGAAACACAAGTTCTTCGAGACCTTACCACGGGACCAGATTGACGTGGTCTAAATAGCGTCCATAGATATTATTATTATTACTATTTTCAACTTATTGACAGTATAATATATTATATTCCAGAGAATAATAAAAACACATAAATGAGCTACCTGGGATAGTCCACTTAAAGCCAAAATAGTACCTAATGAGGGGACCTAAAATATGGATAGTTGCGTGTATGTTATTATTTAATATTAAAATCTATTGCTGATGTCGAGCTTCAAAGGTCATTATGTTCAACATTTTATAAAAGTTCAAACCTATATTAAACCTATAGTTCAAAGTATTCATAACGTGACGTATTGCTTCAAGCTTATCTGGTGTTTTGGGTGGTCTAATGATGTTGAAAATTAATTATAATAATGATTGCCACCACATTAACCTTCATTTCTGTAAAAAAAAAAAAAAAAAATCATTTATGTGATCCATGACAAATTCAAGTCCCTCGAATACTTATAGAAGTCTTTAAAAGTTGTACGTTAGAGGACGTCCGGCAGACCTGTGTTAATACAATGGTAAAAAAAAACATTCCGACGAATTGATAACCTCCTCCTTTTTGAAGTCGGTTAAAAATGTAAAACAAAGGATACAAAGGAGTCGAGAGTGGCGTAGTGGGACGTCGCGCCATGACAGCGTGCCATCCCTTTACCGTCACGGCATTCCAGTCAAGGCGTGCCAAAAATGTTTTTTGGCGTTATTTGATGGAAAATATTTCACTTTCTTTGTTTCTTACAAATGTAAACCATTCAATTCTTATTGAACTCATTTACAATACTTTCTCGGCATTGTAGAGCCTTGAGATGACCGAATAAACATTGACTGAATATATGGAATTTGAAATATGGTTCCCAAAATATATTGGTGTAACCGTAAATAACAGTATCGAGAACTTATAACGTAATTAATGGTTCATAACGGGTATAGTGTAACGGGATATGAAAACTGATTGAGCATTAAAACGAAGGCTGGTTTCGGGCTCACCCTCAAACATTGACACTCGAAAAATCGATCTAGACGAGTCTCGGCGGTTTTCTTTTTAGTACTTATAGTATAGTATATTAGGTAATATCAAAATCAGACAGTAAAGTTTATATTTTGTACGTGACCAATACTCGCTTTATTTCTGAAAGTATTGAGGTGGATATAGGTAAAACAATAATTGTGAACGTGAAAGGTAAAGAAACAAATCGTGAATTTTATCGCGGTTAATTAAGTTTTTTATATGTCCGTCGTTTTGGATACTTTACAACAAGGTTGGTCATGGGAGGACCATCGGAGAGACTTGTCTCTGCCTAGCGTAATCAGCGCGATGCTCTGTGACGAGGAGTCCTGGACGGCGATGATCTCCTTCTGCGAGGTAGTTATATCCCAGAAGGAGACCGACGAGCGGGTGAAAGATGAAGCGTGCGTAGGAGGCGCTACTTAATGCGCCTGAGGCCTGGGAGCCTGAGGCCGTTATGACACGTCGTCGCGAGGACTGTTAATAGCGGCTGGGGAGTCCCCCCTTACGAGGAATAATCTAGCGTTCAACGGGGCCAGCCTATCGCTGAGGTATAATTAATAATCATAATAAAAATAGTAACATTATATTATTATAGAAGTGTTCAGATTTCTAAACAACTTATAATAATAATAATAATAATAATAAAACGTTTATTCACGCGTGTGTGTATCGATGTGTGTGTGGGACACACACATCGATATACAGAAAACTTATAGACGAAATTAAAATGAAATTTGCACATTAAATATCAAATAAAATATAACTATGTAGATCCTAAAAATTAAACTTATAAACTAGGAACATAGTATGCAACTTAAACAAAAAAACAATAAATTGAAAAATAATAGGTGATAATAGGTACCTATCTACAAAAAAAAACAATAATAATAATAAAAAATAAACAAAAAAGAAAGAAAGCGGCGATCTGCATAGCGATGTTGATGGGAGCAATGAAATGTATGACGCTCGGCATTTGTTGGAGAATCAAGATTCTTCCGCCGATTTTCAGCGTCACCCGTGAGTAGCTATAGTTTTAGGTAGAGCAGTTACTGAGTACAAAGAGCCCCCTCGGCTCAATTAGCTTCGCCAAAGGTGCTGGGCTCACCCTAGGCTACTGAGCCCCACCGCCATGTCAAGGCTTGAACCATGGTAGGGACATTTATATAGACTATATTAGTTATATAATAATAATTTATAACCATTTGTGGTGTTTGCTTCCCTTTAATTATATCGTGTCTATTATTATAAACTTATTTAGCTTTATAGCTTTTTCAATGAGTTATTATGATTGGCTCGGTAAACGTCGATTCCCCATTGAATATAGTTCGTCAATAGTTGCTGCAAATACACGTATTCAGAACAATAAGCACCATTATATGTGTATTGTATTTTAGTAGTAGCTTTTTCTCATTAAAATGAAACAATTTTTATTTCATTATAATGAGTGAAATTCGCGCAAACATTAGAAAACAATAAGTAGCTTTTTCTCCTGGAAGTAATTGTTTCTGGGAAGAAGAGGGAAAATCGGTAGTCTATTTACCTCATAAGTTGCCACCGATACACATAGATTTTACCTAACGAAGGGCTTCATAACACCCCACCATGGTTCAGGCCTTGACGTGGTGGTGGGGCTCAGTAGCCTAGGGTGAGCCCAGCACCTAGGGTGAAGCTAATTGAGCCGAGAGGGCTATTTGTACCCCTCTTATAAGAAGAGGGGACATAAGAGCAGGGTGCAAGGGGCAAGCATGGGAACTCACCCCATTGTACTGTTCCGACGTTGGGAGGGGTTGTTCTGTAGTGCGGGATTATAAGACCCGGCGGATCAAAGGCGGCATTGGTGGCACTCGCCGGGTTTTAGTGGGGAGAGCTGCTTCCACTTACCAGCTTTCCGGCGCAGCGAGTCCCACATACCCGCGTGGGGAAACCCACTCCCCCGCGGGATACCTCAGAGCATTTCCAGGTGCTCAAGCCGGAGGTAGCGGGTTCGAATCCCTCCAGGGAACAAAAAAGCTTTCTGTGTTCCTGGGTCATGGATGTGTATTAAATTTGTGTATTATATAAAAAAAAACGTGTGGCACTCGGGGACTGCCGCGGTAAAGCTATTGCATAGCATTTTTTATCAACTTATGCAATTATAATAATTTGAAAATCCATTTGAATTTCGTTTTCAAGCAAATTGAGCTCTTAACATGCTACACGAAATGTTGGGCAAACTATACCATTAATAGTTCGTAGTGATTTAAATGATGTTGACCCACGAACATTTTCCAGCAACAACCGCAAATCATTCGCTAATAGTAACATCGTTGCCAGTGATGATCTTTCAATGGACAATTTATAGTATATAACGCCTATGTCGATCGCTCTCCTTTCTATTTAAGCTCCGTGACACACGCATAAAAATTTGACAACTATTATACTTATAATATTATGTCAATTCTTTTAAATTATTTACATTTTTTTAATCTAAACTACGCCATTATCCGAATATTGTGGATATATGTTGTCGATTCGAAAGATTTATTTCAATGCGTTAATTTGAGAGGAGAACTTACTGTATCCCACACCTATATACTTTCTCACAAACAGCTGCTTACTTATTCGTCCGATTTCGGAGCAGCTCGTCTCTCGTCGGGTGTTAGGCTTTTTTCGTTACGGAATTTCTTGATTCGGTCGCCGCGCTCAAGGCCCGCGATAAAAGCTATGCAATAGCTTAAAAAACTTAAAAATATGTAAAGTATTAAATGTATTTCTGTTGTCTGGTACCCGTAACACAAGTTCTTCGGGAACTTACCACAGGACCAGATTGACGTGGTGTAAAAGCGTAAGTAGATATTATTATTATTATTATTATTACATCACACATTACCGGTGGGAGGGAAGCGCTGTGCCGCGCTCCCGGCTGCATGGGTACCACCATCTTGCTTGTTTCTCCCGTGAAACAGCTTTGCTGTGTTTCGGAGAGAAGGGCAAGACAGGCAGTGTAATTACTGGCACAGAGACTTAACATCTTATGTCTCAGGATAGGCAACACATAGATGAGTTGCCTGGGCTCGTTCCAGGTAAACTAGTTTATGTTCATGGGCGACGTCGACCACTTACCATCATGTACACTGGCTATGGTGCGTTTAAACTGACGCGGAGCTGGATGTAGTGGAGAGTACCGTGAATCACCCAATCACTGTGGTCGAGATTACCACTTCGCTTCAGTGGAAACAGTATAATTGACTTATTCACGGTCCGCTGTTCTGCTCAGCTCCGAGTTAGTGTAAACGCACCCTTATAATCATTATGTATAAATAGATTACTTCTCATGCATTGAATACAACTTATGATTTATAACTATAGCTAGAATAGAACCAAATTCATATATATTTCCATAAAATCTAGATTATTCAGCAATATGCTCTCTGGCGGCGAGCTGAAAACGATCTCATTAATATTAATAACACGATGGGCATTGTATGGAAAATATCTACGCTACACAGGCCTTAGCTTTATCTAGAACAACGTTTCTCAAAGGGTTTGTACCTTTAGAAGAATTCCCTAAGCCCCTGGACCCCTAGGGGTTTGACAATTGATCGTGGGGTTTGTGACGATGACACCGACTTATGATGAATCTATACTAATATTATAAAGCTGAAGATTTTGTTTGTTTGACTGCGCTAATCTCAAGAACTACTGTTTCGATTTGAAAAATTATTTCAATGTTAGCCCATCTATCGAGGAAGGCTATAGGCTATATAACATCACGCTTTGACTAACAGTAATTAAGTTGAGTAAGTTAACGAGTGAAGCTGCGGGCAACAGCTAGTATAATCTAAAAAATTCAAGCAAAGACAGTATCTTATGATGAGGTTTATTCTACAATGTGCACAAAATAAAGTAAATGATATAGAACATGCAGACATTTCATAAGATTTTCGAGAATCAACCTTACAAATTCGTACTGGTTGATTTTATATATTCGTATACACACACAATTGTGTTATTAACCTGCCCTTAGGTCTTGAATATTCGACCTTTTTGTAGTTCTTGAGGCACCAGTCAGTTTTGAACATGCCTTCAGTACCATCCATTAACCCTTTTTTGTTGACGCTGGTTAATGCTTTCTCATGATCCAGGTTTCTCTCGGGTGAGGCTCATGGAGCTATGCGGGGACTCGCATTTGGGAATGCACTACCCCACTACGCCAGGGTCGTAACTTTTGAGGATCCATCCAATTAACCCTATATAAAAGATACGAATGTAGACGTATATTATGATATCAGATATAACTTTATTATATTTCTTAAATTAAGTAATATACCAACATTTTCGATTAAAAAGATGTATTGATGCAGGAGACATAAATTTCGGTAATAACAAAAATGTTTATTCCAAAATATGAAATTCGTATTCAGTTTAAAGGTAAGTTTAAGGTAGTTTGAGAAACGCTGATAGATATAACGTGCTTGTAATCCGAATGAGAAGCTCACATGACTGTTAATATGGAACACGACTACAAACACATCTTAGACTAAGTCCTAATCTCTATTGAATTGAGTTAGTATTTTACAGCTCCCCCCCCCCCCCCTTATAAGGAGTAGTCTGGCCTTCGCCGGGGCCTGCTTGGGCTAGTTCATGGGTGACATCGACCACTTACCATCATGAGGCTCGTCTGAGTTGCCTATCCTACTCACTTAATACACATCCATGACCCAGGAACACTGAAAAGTTATTTTTGCTCCCTGGCGGGATTCGAACACGCAACCTCCGGCTTGAGCAGCAACGCGCTAACCATTGAGCCACAGAGGTCGTCAGATGTCAAATGATGATTAATGAGTGTATGTCTCGTAATACTTGCGACCGCTCATTTGATAGGGAATGGCGACAATAAAAGTGTGTTGTTAAGGTTTTCTAGCATATTATAAAAAAAAACAAAAGTTATAAACAAACGATGATGAAAAAAGAGTCATTTAGAATTTTGCAACTATATCAGAAATTTACAATTAAGAAATTTAAAAAAAGATTACATTAAAAAAGCATATTTTTTTAAATTATTAACTGAACAGTTTTTATCTAGCCCCAAATATTTCAGTGCAACCCATTTGTCCGTTACCGAAGTCAGGGTAAATTGCTAGCATATGTAATAAAACGTGTGTGTAGAAAACTACACAAAGATACGTCCATTAGCCGTGAAAGGCGAACCTTGACATGCCCTTCACTTGCCAGCCCACTGAGCTGGCCATCTGGCCGTCATGTTGGAAATATCACTAAGGCCTCCTTTCTACTGGAAAATTATCACTTTATATTGTGAAACGTTCTATGAATAAATCTATACTATAAGCTGATGTGGTGCTTAATTATAATTTAAGAAAGTCAATGAAACTACAATTATGAGCATTTATAATTAATTTATCTACATGCCTTAGGTTACCGTGTTATTAAGTATTTACTTGTATGGTATGGATTCGACTTCGTATTAGAGGTCTGGATTCGATCCCCATTGGTTGAACGACCTCTGTGGCTCAGTGGTAAGCGCGTTGGCGCTTAAGCCGGGGGTTGCGGGTTCGAATTCCGCCAGGGAACAAAAATAATTTCTGTGTTCCTGGGTTATAATAATAAAAATCTTAAATATATATATATATATATATATATATATATATATATATATATATATATATATAGTATAAAAGTATTAAATATATTTCCGTTGTTTGGTACCCGTAACACAAGTTCTTCGAGAATTTACCTCGGGATTAGATTGACGTGGTGTGACAGCGTCTATAGATATTATTATGTCCATAGATATTATTGGTGCACCTAAGATTGGTATTTCTAAATTTCTCCATGTGCCTAAACATGATAATATCGCTTGCTCTATGACGAAGGAAAAAATAGTGAAGAAACCTGCATGCCTGGTAAGATTAAGTCTTTGAAGGTGTAAGAAGTTCACCACCGTAAGGCAAGAATAGGGTTCTCATAGATGATGAATAGGCAAAGCTATCCTCGAAATCAAGCCTCCTCCTATCCTCGAACTGAACCAATACTTGTCAAGGCGTGTACGTTTCCAAATAATATTACTCTGCACCACCGACCCTTTTTTTCTTTTTTTTTCTTTGACGCCGGAAAATGCTCAGAGGCATCCCGCAGGGGAGTGAGTCTCCCCAGATGGAGAGATGATGGGGGGAGAGAGTATGTGAGACCTACAGGTTGTGAGGTGGACGCTGCTCTATCCAATAAAATCCGGCGAGTGCCACCAATGCCGCTTTTGATGAGGGCACCACGGACCCTGACTTTAACGTGAAAAAAAATTAATTAAAATACTTTTATATATTTTTAAAGACATGACAATGAACTCTATCTTTACATAAATTAAACTTCTCTTATTAGATATAAGATTCAATGTAATTTATTAAAACTTATTGAACAATAGAAAATAAAAAAGCAATAGCACCATTAAGATTATTCTCATTTTATTTTTCACCTTTAAGCTCTTCATAAAGGAAAATAACACGAAATAAAAAGAGAACAGCTTGCAGAAAGGAGAATATTATATTGAAGTCTGGGCTTAGCGCATCGTTTGCGTAAAACGAAGTTTGTGGAATATGATGCTGGTATAACTGTGAATAAAAATTATGAAACTTCTGCAAAATTTTGAGAAAGAAGAATATTGAATGCAATAATTATACATGTGGTATAAAAGTTTTTAAAATTTTAATAATAATAATTTAATAAATAGACGAAATATATTGATATTCTTAGGGTTGAGGTTAATTTAAATTAACCTTATTTAAATTAACCTGAACTAAATCTATTTTAGTCTGTAATAAAAAAAACTTTTATAAATATACAACTAACTTGGCGATGGGCAGGCAGCGCTTATGCTGGGTGTCCTTCTGCATGGTAACCACAATTCTGCATATTTCTTCTGTCAATTAGCTAAGCTGAGTTTCGTGTGTGCGTGTGCGTGTGCGTGTGGGCAAGATAGGCAGTGCAATTACTGAGACTTTCCATCGTATCAGGATAGGCAACGCATGAATGGATTGTAATTATGTAAACTCGTTTATATTCCTGGCTACCACGAACATAAAAATGTTAATTATTAAAACTTAAATTTCCTATACAACATAGTTTAATCAAAACGTTCTCTCATCACTTGTTACAAACACATGTTACCTTGTAAACGTGTTTCATCCATCACAGCTAATTGTAAAATCATTCCTGACATTTCAACATTTCAACCAATTTCCGCAAAACCTTGACTAATCTTATATATATATAAAAATTTCGTGTCACGATGTATGTTCGTGATAAACTCTGAAATTACTAAACCAATCTTTATAAAATTTTGTAAATATTTGTAATTTGGTCCAACTTGGGAGATAGGGTAGTTTATATCTCAATTTATAATCGCAATATTTATTTATTTCAAATTAAATGTTTATATTTTGTTACTGTATGCAGATGTCAAATTCTCAAGATGATGTCAAATCCAAAACTCATTTAGACAGAAAGATGTATTAGACCTTCATTATTGTTTGACGTTTGTTAAGTATAATACCTTACAAACTTTATATACCTTAGCCACTGCAACGCGTGGCCGTGTCTGCTAGTTATATTATATTTATTTATTTTTATATGAAAAATGTAGATGAAAGAATATTTTTTGACGCCAACCTTAAGAAAACCTCTGAAACTTTTTTTACAGCACATTTACCATGTTTATTTAAAACCTTAAGTAAACTTTCCCATCTCCACAAAATTCTCTGCTCGCACAAGAAATATATAACAAATATAAAAGCAAATCTGCATGACAAACCGATCGATTTTCCATTTCCTTAAGTATATACGAATAACATTTCTCCCGCTCAATGTGGCTGAAGAAAATACTGGTAATTGGTAAACGTTGTTTAGCCTAAGAATCGTTCTCGATCCATTTCCTAATGGAACTTTCTCGAACATCTCTTAAACTTCACCCCTGAATTAATACGTATTTTTTTGAAGATTTAATGTCGTTTCCGTAGAAGTTTTACGTATGAGTGGATATGCTACATTTAGTAGAGTGTTTTTCAACCTGTGTCAATCAAGTTGGGGGGTCGACAGTAAAAGTTTGTTTATGTCATCAGGGGGCAAAGAGCAGTCGGAGCCTCCCCCCCCCCCCCCCTAATGGGCCACCGGAAACTCACAAACCGCCCGAAACGCGAGAGCATAGCTGTCACTTGACGCCGGTGTTATGTGAGCGAGAGGTACCACCACCCTGGTCGTGCCGGCCCAGTTCGGCTGCAATGCAGCATGGCACTACCTCTTATAAAATAGAGTAGAGATAAAGAAAGAAAGGCAAGGTTCTGAATTAATGTAAAAACTTTGTTTATTAAAAAATATATCATTAAGTCTTCCATTAGTCCAAGGGGTCGCCAGAAATTTTGAACCTGTAAAGTGGTCGCGTATTTATAAAGATTAAAAAACACTGACTTAGTATATATTAAAAACTGTCAAAGAGTTCAGTTTTCAACTATTATCATCTGTAAATATATTTTTATATTCATCCTGGATGTATCTTTCATAATCCGCTTTGTTGTGTTTCGGAGAGAAGGGCAGACAGACAGTGGTACTGATACTTGTTTAGTCTCAGGCTATCCTATTTAATATGTTCACGGGCAACACTGACTTACCATGTGACTTATCTGGCTATTTGCCTATCCAGCTAACAAAAAATAAGTGTTTTAATTAGTTAATTAAATTTAAAGTATCCACACTTTTTCTACATACAGTTACAGGGGGCTATATATTGTAACTAAGCTTAAATCCACAATAAACTAATGTAATTACCCCGTCCAAATTTTATAATCCGTATAAAAGGGTTTGGTGAGCTAATTAATTTGGTGTTAGAGGGTTTTCTGGGGCCACGTCGGGATATGTGAGATCGGCAATAATTGCCCTCCCTTTTCATTAAACATCTCATAATTAGCTGAGTCTTATTAAGTGTTATTATCATATGTAGGCTTTTATTGAAGTGACTAAAATATTTTCTTTTCCAATATGCCAATGATGAAAATTCTGTCTTTTAATTTTCCATGGAAATATAAGGAAAATAGGTCTCTTATACTGTACGATTAGAAACAGATACAAACTTGATGTATAAGTTGAAGTGAGAGAGAAACCTTTAAATATTTTCTGATGATTGAAAAAAATAAATATCTACATGCTATAAATAAGACTCGCGCGGTTTCCACGCGATTCTTAAGCCGTGCGGTTCCCGGCGTGTCTAGTGCATGAATGCATGCTATTGATGGAAGCTTTTATAGTATCTTTTCCTGTACTCTTTTCCATTTTAATACTATTGTCGTTTAAAAAGTAAAGTAAAATATTTGTTTTGATTTTGTTTTGTGACCTTTTGTGTGTTCAAGTGGACTCGATTCACAAATAGGTCCACTACAAAATGTTTTTTACAGTACTAGGTGTGTCGGATCCACTCGTAATATTTTAAGTTTAAGCTTTTACCCGCAGCTTAAGCTTACAGCAATATTATCAAGAATCACATAACAAACCCCCCCCCCCCCAACCCTAACGAACGGTGGTACGTCTAAGCGCATTCCCCAACGAAACCAAAAAAGGCCTATGTTCAGCAGTGGATGGATAGAGGCTGATTATGAGGATGGTGATAATAACATAGCATTATACTGGCGGTAGAATATTTTTAATCAGACTCATTATAAGACTAGCATATCTATAGGTAGTTTTTTTTCTAGCCTACACTGTTTTTCTACTGGGCAAAGGTCTACCTTTTTTTCCACGTGTCTCTATCGTTAGCTACACTGCGCCAGTCTTTTCAAAAAGCGTCGAGGTCATCCCGCCATCTCTGTCGAGGTAGCATAACTAGATTATAGCCTAGAATCCTAAGTAACGTTAAAAGTACTTGTACTAAATATACTACCATTATAACCTGAAAGTATTTCAATCTAAATCCACATCGAGGGACTAACGCTAAATCAACAACATATCTGATATACCCAGAACGTCCACACCCATCGGAATGGCGTGTTAAACTGCGGTGTTCCATTCGAAACGTACAAAATTACTTAATTATACACCGCTTCGATATTAACACTATTTTTATTAATGTAATAAACACGCACGCTACAAATAAATATTTTCAGGAAAGTTTCAGTGATATTTTCATTTTAATATGGTAAGTGTATATAATATACGTCCTACATTTTGTTTATTGTTTTCTAAAGTTTACGCGAATTTCCCTCTTTATAATGAAACAATATTTACGGACTTTTCGCGGCTTATATAAAATGCTCACGCTTTCGGATACTTCACAGATACGGTCACAGGAGGACTATAACGTTGGGCATGCAAGTCAGTAACGGTATAAAATCCTAAAAAGATGTTTCACTACGTTTTTGAAGTGAAAACTTCTTTAGGCCTTAGGAGCAAAAATCATGGAAGTCGCGTCATCTTCACCGAACGCTTCCAATATGACATTCTAATGTGTCATTTTGACTTCATTATGCGTAGGCTGAGATAGTATTCTCTGTCTACGTCATTATGAAATTTAAAATTTTTTGTATTAAAATTTGATTCATGTCATAATTACAAGTTATAAACGTTTACTTCTATCGGCAGTCCCTGCGAATGATAGTCAAAGTATAACTCTCAATAGAGAGAGAGAAATAGAGAGGGGGGCCTTTGCCTATTAGTACATCATCATCATCAGCCCCTATCCGTCCACTGCTGACCACCTACCTCAAAGAACGCCAAGACGACCGATCCCACACACATACTACATATTAAAATAATTATTGGCAAACTAGAAGATCAGCTACATAGATTCACTTCATGGTCAATGTCACCCAAAAATTCGAAACAAGCACATGTAATTCATGCACGCGTTGCCTATCTTGTGTCTGTATCTATTGCCTGTCCCGCTCTTCTTTCACAGTAAACTGCACGCAGTACAAGTAGAGCTTGGTGTATTATAAGTAGTGCTTGGTGTATTATAAGTAGAGCTTGGTGTATTATAAGTAGTGCTTGGTGTATTATAAGTAGAGCTTGGTGTATTATAAGTAGAGCTTTTTTTTTCGCAGGGAATTCCTTATGAATGCAGCCAGGATCTTCGGGTAGATCCTGACCCAATGTGGGACTCGCACCTGGGAGTGCCCACCCTAACTAAAACCACTGCGAGCGCCTTCAGCCGCTTTTTGAGGGTCCCGGATATGCAGGCAACAGACAAGATCACCTCAGCGACAGGCTGGCCCCGACGAAGGCCAGACTACTCCTCGTAGGGGGGGACTGCCCGGCCGCTACTAAGCAGTCCCCACGACGTCGTGTCATACAGACCCAGGTTCCCATCCTGAGTCCGACACGAACACAGGGCGTTAATGAAGGCGCATTAAATAGCGCCTCCTACGCACCCCCATTCGTCGCTTGCGGGAGGAGGCCTCGTCGGCGGTTTCCTCTCTCACCCGCTCGTCGGCCTCCTTCTGGGACATTACTGCCTCGCAGAAGGAGACCATCGCCGTCCAGGATTATAAGTAGAGCTTGGTGTATTATTAGAAGAGCTTGGTGTATTATAAGTAGAGCTTGGTATATTAAAATTAGAGCTTCATGTATTATTTGGTACATAATACAATTATTACGATATGTATATTTTATTGGGTTTCCGTTTGAATTAGTATTTCCCCAATCAAAGCAAATCAAAATATCTTTATTTCGTAGGTAACAACTTGTACACTTGAAATGCGTCAAAAAAAATTATGGGATCATCAATATAAAGCATGGGATGAAAAATCGGTCAAAATCATAATTCATAATGATCATTGCAGATAGCAATATAATCACTACATAAAGTTAATCATAAATATTTAGCACACTAAAAATAGAAGCCATTTGTTTTTTGACAATCGTTAAATCTTTACATTTCACTTAATTACATGAACATATAAATCATAATTATAGAATGCAGTTATACCCTTGATACTTGTATAGAAATCATTATCATATTGGAAGGATCCAAGACAGAGTTTCACTACTGGACGAAGGTCTCCTCAAAATTAAAGGAGGCGGGGAGTTACTTCACAAACATTTAATCTCATCAGTTTCGTTTTAAACATTTTAAACAATCCCAGAGTTTTGGAAATTCGGGTTTACCATCCATTAATCTTATTTTCTATGATGCAGCTTTCCTGGTCAGCCAATTATAGAATAAATCATCTCATAAGTGAAGATAGACAATGAACACGTGAATTTATGAAACTAATATTTAATGACTTGACACCTTTAAATTATTTTGTGTTAAGGTGAAATTGACCACTTACCTTTATCTCGACCAACATCAAAACCTATTCTCACAATGCCTCATTTTATTACACGACATCATGCCAGCGAATAAGTGGCGCGTAAATGAGTTGTAGATAATAAACCTAGATAACACAATGGTATATTACAGTGATACAGATCATAGTAACCACACTGCCAATCTTGCGACTAGATTTAAAATAACGGATCTGTCTACTCATCTACATCTTACTTTAGCTTCATCATCATTTTTAACCGACTTCAAAAAGGAGGAGGTTATCAATTCGTCGGAATCTTTTTTTTTTCTTTTTTTTATGTATGTTACCTGATTACTCGAAGATGGCTGGACTGATTTGAAAAATTCTTTTTTTGTTCTAAAGGGTATACTTCCCAAATGGTCCCATGATAAGGAAACCAGGATCTGATCATGGCATCCCAGAGAAATCGAGGGGAACTTTCGAAAATCGTAGGGGCGACTAGTGTGTTTGATATTTTTTTTATAAAGTGTTTTGAAGGACTTCAATTTAATGAAGGTCTGGAGTCGATCTGATGCTGGAGCCGAAAGACAATCGAGGGAACTCCTCAACGATTTACATCAGTAACCTTGTGTTTGGGCTTGATTAATTTGTAATGATGAGAACTTTACACCTAGATGGGTTGTGACTGTCATTAGGGGTCTGATGATGAAGACAAAGGACAGTTAAGGGAACTCCTCAACAGTTTACAGTAGCTACCTTGTGTTTGGACTTAATTAATTTAAATTGATGAGAACTTTGTACCCATATGGGTTATAAGCGCCATTACAGGTGTGATGATGGAGACCATACACAGTCGAGGGAAATCCTCGACGATTTACAGCTTTAATTGGGCTTACTTCATTAGGTAAATAATATTATGCCAAAATCATATAATTTTATTACTTGTCGTTGTTAAATGAACAAAATACAACTGTGGCTTGGAAGCGCATCATAGTTTTTCAAGGTCATCATAATATCCATTCTATATCTATATATTGGTGATGTTCTATACCTATATATAATGGAATTATCGAATAGCAGCAAATCTGCCGTGATTGCTTTCGATTACATGTATGTAAAGTTTTACGCAATTCCATTTCGGTTTTTTCATTTGTTATGTAATGATTTAAACCCTTTCTACGTTCATCTCATTTATACAGCGCTATCTAATCTGAGCAACGCGTTTAATATTTCTACCCATATTTCAGACAAATAAAATCAGTTATCGAATTTTGAAATCACTAAAAATTAAGAAATAAAAATTTTTTAAACAAAAATTAAAACCGACTTCAAAATTAAAAAAAAAACTAAAAAGTAATAATAATGACGTGGTAAATGCAAAGATTGTATATTAGTAGAAGAACAAGTTGATTATAAATTGTAGGCACAAAGATTAAGGAAATTATTTTATTACTTTTTAGTTTTTTTTAAATTTTGAAGTCGGTTTTAATAGACGTAATAAAGACTTACATAACTCCGGCTGCACACACGAAAAAGTATCACATTGTGCCTGAGCCAATCGTGCAAGCGAGAGGGCGGAATAAACGATAGAGAGGCACTATCGGCCTAAGCGGTCGGCTTTTAACAGCACCTCGAGTTTTACACTTTGTACTATTAAAAGTAGAACGCAGCGAAACGTGTGAGATATATTCTTACATGTTGTCCGTTATCCGTTGTACGTTGTCCGTTATCCGTTGTACGTTGTGCGTTATCCGTTGCCCTTTGTGCGTTATCCGTTGTCCGATGTCTGTTGTGCGTTATCCGTTGTCCGTTATCCGTGATTCCGTTGTCCGTTTTCCAATGTCCGTTATCCGTTGTCCACTATCCGCTGACCGCTGACCGCTGACCGCTGACCGCTGACCACTGACCGCTGTCTGGTGTCCGTTATCCGTTATCCACTATCCGCTATCTGTTATTTTTTATATTTATATGTTTTAATTAAGTATGTGTATTACTTATTGAATTAATTGTTATCCAAATAGGTAATTTTTGTATTCAATAATGATTCAATACCTGTTGATTACATTTTGACTGATTGAAATTGGACATTCCCTTCCAAAAGATAACAATTATAAATTTAATGTCAATATCAACAAAAAAAATATTATGCACATATATTTTATAAATGGGGAAATATTTTATTGTTTGTTTTTTATTTTATAAATGGGGAAATATTTTATTGTTTGTTTTTTGCATTAAATAGGTTTTGAAACTACTGGCCCGATTTGAAAAATTATTCCACCTATTATAGAAAGCCACATTAAGCCACAGATGCTCACCGTTGCGTGAGTACTTGTGCCGGACGGCCCACAGGCCGCTGATGACAGTTTAACGATTGTGGCGTTATGTCTGAAGATCTAGGATCCTCATGTTTAAAAAGCAACTAATGGCGCACGCAGGTGGTTTAGTTAGGGTAGGGGAACTCCCAAGTGATAGGTCCCACATAAGTCTAGGAACCCGCCCCGTTATCAAAAAAGGCAACTCATTCATGCCTGTCCTAAGAATAACTTACTGGAAACTCAGTAGCTATTTCGAGAAAATGGTAAGACTTTTTTATTGTTTTCTAATGTTTGCGCAAATTTCTCTCGAGGTTCTTGAGGTCTCGAGGGCATTGAGTAAGTAATCCTCCCCTTTCTTAGGTTCAAGCCATCTGCTCACCTTCTCTTTCAATGAACTGGTGGGAGGGAAGCGCTGTGCCGCGCTCCCGGCTGCATGGGTACCACCATCTTGCTTGTTTCTTCCGTGAAACAGCTTTGCTGTGTTTCGGAGAGAAGGACAAGACAGGCAGTGTAATTACTGGCACCGAGACTTAACATCTTATGTCTCAGGATAGGCAACACATAGATGAGCTGCCTGGACTCGTTCCAGGTAAACTAGTTTATGTTCATGGGCGACGTCGACCACTTACCATTAGGTGGCACGTTTGCCAGTTTGCCTATCCAACTAACATAAAAAAACATAAAAAAATGAAGCCTAAAGGCCAATAGGCCAGCAGCATAGGTCCTTCCGAACAAACAATTCTTTACACATAAAATTCAAGCCGGCTTTTTTAGTTTGACGAAGATCTACCAGTGACTTCGAAGTAATAATGATGATGATGATGTCCTCCTTGTCGTATCCGTGAGTTCCTTTGATGGAATAATAATAATATATTGATAAAACTCACACTAGGCCATCTGATCCCAAACTAGGCGGAGCCTGTTCTTATGGTAGCCACTTTTTTTTTTCTTTAACGCTGGAAAATGCTCTGAGGCATCCTGCCTGGGGAGTGGGTCACCCCAGGCGGGTATTTGGGACACTCTGCGCCCGAAAGATGGTAACTGCACGCAGCTCTACCCACTAAAACCCGGCGAGTGCCACTAGTGCCGCCTTAGTGAGGTGCCCCGGATCTGTTAAGCTAACAGGGCACCTCGACGGCTAGTCAGTCCCGCAAGGGACCGACGCCACTTCCACAGAGAGGCTGTCCCGCACCACAGAAAAACCCCTCCCAACTTCGGGACAGTACAATGGGGTGAGGTTACCATCCTCACCCCTTGCCCCCTGCTCTTTTGTCCCCTCTTCTTATAAGAGGGGTACAAAGAGCCCCCTCGGCTCAATTAGCTTCGCCCACGGTGCTGGGCTCACCTTAGGCTACTGAGCCCCACCGCTACGTCAAGGCCTGAACCATGGTGGGGATGGTAACCACTGATACATACTTATATATTTCTAAATACATACATATTATAGATAAATTACTGGATAAATTACACCCAGACACAGAAGAAATGATCATGCTCATCACACAAACATTTGTCCTGGGTAGGAATCGAACCCACGACCTTCTGGTTTAGCAGTCAAGCTCACTAACCACTAGACTAACAGGCCAGTGAAACTGGAGTTCCAGTATTATAAGACCTTAGGCATTATAGGTACGGAAGCCTGGAAATAAAACTTTCGAAATGAACTCACAAACGTGCAATTTTAACGACAGTTGTAAACGAGCTCATTAAAACTTATCTCTCCCGATGGAATCAAAAAATCATGTCGCATAAAGAATATTTATAAATCAGCAGAAACTCAGCAAAGTTATTTACTATCTATTCTATTGTAATATTCATTAATGTGATGAGACGATGATACATGTGTTTTTGACCAGAGAAATTGTGTAACATACTCAGTAGTTGCATTATGAATGCGCTTACGGCGCAAAACTTTCGTTTGACACAGGTGCTCACTGGCCATTGTTTCTTTGGTGAGTATACCTATGCCAGACACAGGGAGCCGGTGATAGAAAAAAATTATTGCACGACCGCCCGGTCTAGCACACCCTCGAGGTGTGCCCGAGATGGGTGGCACTGCGTACGCGATCTGACGTCGGCTAATAGAGGGGACTTGACTCTGCCGACCGTCATCATCGCGATGCTCGGTGACGATGAGTCCTTGACGGCGATGGTCTCCTTTTGCGAGACAGTAATCAGGAGGTAGATGAGTGGGTGAGGGAGCAGGGCGCCGACGAGGCTTCTCCCAGCAGGCGACGAACGGGGGTGCGTAGGAGACGCTAGTTAATGCGCCTCCAATAATGAGAAGTACGCGGAAAGTTCCCAAGTGCGAAACCCTACATAGGAGCCCTAAGGAACCAGGAGGAAGAGGTAAACCGGAATTATGCGAAAGTATTAACATGCATCATAAAAAAGTAGTTGCATTATAAGGTGTTTATTGTGGAAAGAATATCTTTATTTTATCTAAATAAAATATTTTATTTTAAACTAACAGCGCCCTGCGGTTTCACCCGCGTACTTCTCATTTCCGTGCGAGTACAGCTATAAATTATCTATAGCCTATATTATGTTATTCTGATGTATACGCTATGATATTGTAAAGTTTCACTAAAAAAATACGCGAAACTCTTTCGTCCAAAACAAACAAACGAACATTCATACACCCATACATTCTTACAAACTTTCGCGTTTATATAATGTTTTCTAATTTTTACGCGAATTTCACGCATTATTATGAAACTATTACTAATAAATATAACAAATAATATAATAATAAATATTAACTGTTGGATCAGCACTAACCTCTGCCAGTTTACCTATCCAAATGACATTAAAATTAAATTTTCTCTAAATTCTATATAAGTACATAATATTATATTTATTTTGCGCTAACATTGTAACAGGAAAACATATTTTTCACTGTTATGTAAACTACTATCTAGCAAGTGAACAGTGAAGATACAAAAATGCGGTGTTAGTCAATACAGAATTTATGTGAATTCACACGAACGTTCTAGAACGTGCGCAGAAATTTTCAATAAAGAGGTTTTCCTTACCGTATTTACTTCGATATTTGTACCGAGCATTTTTAAGCAAAACTATTTAAAAATGTAGCCATTTTGAAATAGTTTTAGTCCTTTTTGTGACTAATTCTTACGTTTATAATTAATAATAAAATAAGGTCACTATGCCGTTTTTGGAATTAATGGCCGACTTGTTAATTTGATCCAATTTGAAACTCAGTAGCCGCTATCGGATTCAGGGAATCTAAATTTCTAATTCAATGTTATTTACGACCGAATAAACATAAACTAAGTACATAAATTATAAGTATAATAATTTAATTTAAAAAATTATTTAAGGTACATTTTAAGGTTGAGACATTTAAATTAAATAGGCTGATTGGTAATAATATTCTTCAATCATCATTATCATCATCATGATCATCAGCTCCTATCCGTCCACTGCTGAACATAGGCCTCCCTCAAAGAACGCCTAGCCCCAGATAGCTCAGTTCCAATTAGACATAGGTTACCTAAGCATGTTTTAACAGATCCAGCTGACGAAATCTCTCAGCTACTAATGCGCGACGCAAAAGCGCGACGCGAATGTCACAGCATATACAGAAGTACAACACACGGTGACAGGTACACCTGCACACCTCTTGGGCCTTGGGGTCGTAAGCGACGTCGAACCCTACACATGGAAACCACATCGATCCGGACCGATCACGGAAGCTTAGGTTCGAATCCGATACGAGTAGACACAAACCCAGACCGCGCAATCGCGTCCCCCTTTCGAATATTTCTTAAGTGAGCCATCTGCTCATTTACTGTACCGATTGAGCTTAAAGGCCATCAGGCCGAAAAGTCTAGCCGTACCGAAAAAAAAAGAACGCCTATTATTAATAATATAACATTCTCCTATGTATTACTTTAATGTAAAAAATGGTAAAACCTTGTAATTGAAGACAATTATTCTTCAATATAATATGTTATTACGTATTTCGGATACTAATTCTTTCTTCTGTTCTTGTTTATGTTGTAGTAAAATTTGAATACCAAAATACATTTTATGTGGACTTTCTAAGTATATCATCATCATCATCATCATCAGCCTCTTTCCGTCCACTGCTGAACATAGGCCTCCCTCAATGAACGCCAAGACGGCCGATCCCTTGCTACTCGCATCCAAGTTTTTTTTTCTAAGTATATAAAATATTTTAATTTACAAAAATATCAGTGTTATATTGTCGGCAGTATAAAAATAAATATTAAGCTTTCACTGAGTTAGTTGACGCGAAGAATAGCTCTTTGAAGCGGCAGTGGGCTGGTCACAGACTCGGAACGTATGGCCGATGGGCCAATGAGGATCGGTCGTCTTGGCGTTCATTGAGGGAGGCCTATGTTCAGCAGTGGATGGACAAATACTGATGATGATGATGAAGACTGACAAATATATTAATTGAACGGCTTAAAATAGACTTACGCTTGATATTTCGAAAATATTACTGCCATTTGGCAGAACATTATCATTAAAGCTGGGAGATAGTGAAAACTAATTGCCAATAAATTTTATTCTCCCAGCAGACTTACCCTTTTTCATAAAGCATTAATTGCTCAGAAAACGAGACTATGACCTGGTCGATACTTCGCATTCGGTATCACGTCTTGCTGATAAGGGTAAGACTGTACCATAGGACATGGTGTTTGAAATATTAGACATAATACGAGACCATCGTTGAACCAACTTTTATTTTATCCATTAATTAATCTTTATTAGCCACTCTTAGCTCTGTTGAAACAGTGACTATATGGCCGTTGGGCCATACGTCATGTTGTCACGATTTTTTATTTTTTTATTTTGAATAAACGAATCGGTGAAAACAAGTTCTTTTTGGCATTTCGTTCTTATAAAACGGTTGAGAAACAAAGCTTTTTCTTTTTTCCTACATCTACGATAGCTAAACCACGCTAATCTTTTCTAATTACATCTAGGTCGTCCCGCCATCTCCATCAAGTCTCTGTTCAATCGGACCTAGAAGATGGGACGAGTTAAGGGCCAAGAAAATCATAATGCTAAGTGCATTTAGCTGCTGTAGATATTTAATAAACGCACAGTATTACTAACGAAATTACAATGTCATCTGACCGTAATCATAATATTTTCTTTACCAAGGACCGCAATATGAACTGAATGAACGAAGGAATTGTCTTTTTACATTTTTACAGTCGAGGTGCTGCAGTTTCAATAAATAAATGAATTTTATGCGAATCATTTTAAGGCGGTAAATGGCGTTGCTGGTTAAATTTATAAGATGGACCTTTTGTAGGATTTTTTAGTTTCCTGATTCTTGATATTATTATTTGCCAAAAATAGGTAGGATTTTATGAAACAATATTATGCCAAAGTTGTGTAAATGCCTGCGAACTGACTGTAACTTATAACGGCTCTATGGCTACCTTTATTACCGCGTGACTGCTATAGCCTGTAATTAAACTATAATGTTGCCGGCCTTTCAAATATAAGTGTGCTCTTTGCTTAAATGTCCCTAAGTCGTATTGGTTCGGAAACACCGTCAGTGGCTGATTCCATATATATTTGTCATGCGAGGCAGGAAATGCCGTAAAAATCTAGTTGTTGTGGATTTTCGATCATCGAGATGGTGATGATGAGATTTGGAGTTTTTACGCGATGTCCGGTGGTGGAATTCTGCTGCAGGTATTAGTCCGAACAATTCATCATAACACTCCCCGTGGTAGATGCGGTAGAAACCGCATCTACATGCATGCAGAGCGATCCGACATCTCTACGCAGCGCCAAAGAATCAAGCCGATCGGAGAGAACCGCTTCGCATTACCGGAATCTTGCCTTCGAGGATCAACCTTGGAAATTCATAAAGGAATCCTCTCTGCATGTGTCCAAACAAGGCAACTTTAAAGTACTTACAACACTAATAACATACAAACGTAAAAAAAATACAAGTGTTTGGGTCTTATTTTGAAAGCCTCGGATACGTGGGTAACACTGAAAATGTTTAGAACTGGCCAGTTAGCAACATTGAAAATGAAAACATTTTTTGAATTTCAATTTTAGAACTCTTTGGTAACCTAATGTAGTATATTGCATTCATTTGTCATTTGTTTTTGTGAATTGGCGTCAAATCTAAAACTCTTGTTATAGTGCCACAAACTTTTCTTGGCCGGTAAGAGCGTCGCTGTCATGGATATTAGTATTGCTAGTAAATAAAAATTAACCATTATATGGGGAAAAATTTGAAGTGATGCAGGCTACCTTAATAAGTAATTTATTGAAGTGTCTTAATAAAACAATGTATACTAATATCTAGAAAATACAGTTCTAGGAAAATAAATGTAACATAAACTTAGGAACAATACTGATATGATAGGTTTTGTTACCTGTATTATTAATATAATATCTTTTAAGATACCTAGCAATCGGAACCGTTCGATAATTAAAATTTTGCCATTGTAATTAATAATGCAAGAAATAAAAATAAATAGTGGTGGTGGATAGTAAAATTATTTATTGTACGCACCAAGAAAGAAAATAAACACAAACATTACAAAATAGTACAAATAGCGGGCTTATTGCAAAGAGCATTATTAATAAATCATTTTAAGCACTCTACACGTGTTTTGCCTCTATATTTTGATACAATAATTATGATCAAACAAAACAAAATGTTCATGTTCAGAATCACTGCTTTCGCTTTCACTATCGCTGCCCAAACTAATAATGAACGGTTCATCTAAAAATGCATCTTTACCTCTGTATTTGCTTTCAATTTTTTTTACATGATCGCAATGTTTTATTCCAATCTGCAACAGATATTCTGTCGAAGGCTTCTTCACTTAACTGAAGCATTTCAGTACTTGATTTCCGAAGGTTCTTCTCTGCTACATTCCGTTTCATTGAACTCCAGATCATTTCTATTGCATTAAGATCGCAATGATATGGTGGCAATCTTAACACCGTGTGTCCACTATCTTTTATCAATTTATCAATTTCGTATTCTGGTGCCAGTTTGTGTCTTTTAATTAGTTCATAAAGCTTAGGTTTTGTATAGCTTTCGTGGAATTCCACGTTCTTTTCAGTTAGCCATTGTTGCATGTCCACTTTTTTATAATTTGAATTTGGACACTTGTTCGTGCAAATGCTGTGATATGGACCATTATCCATTATGATTAATGACTCCTGATCCACATTTGGAAGCAACTTGTCAGCGACCCATTTTTTTTAATTTGTGTTGTTCATTTCATCATGATAATTACCGCTTTTTGTATTTGATTTGAAAACGAGTAAAGCATTCTTGACAAAACCTGCATTGACGATTATATATCTATTTCCTTTAGAAACTGGGTTCAGAACACCATCATCCTCATTACTTTGCCAACATTGTCCAGCTGTGTGCGAAGTGTGAATATATGTTTCGTCCAAAAAAACTACAGGTTTCTTTTTGTCACTAAATTCGTTTTCCTGATTTTTTTGTAAATATGTCACCCTCCATGCGGATATATCATTACGTTTTTTTTTTTCCATGTTAGTTGGATAGGCAAACTGGCAAACGTACCACCTGATGTTAAGTGGTCGACGTCGTCCATGAACATAAACTAGTAGACCTGGAACGTGCCCAGGCAACTCATTTATGTGTTGCCTATCCTGAGACATAAGATGTTAAGTCTCGGTGCCAGTAATTACACTGCCTGTCTTGCCCTTCTTTCCAAAACAAAGCAAAGCTGTTTCACGGGAGAAATAAGCAAGATGGTGGTACCCATGCAGCCGGGAGCGCGGCACAGCGCTTCCCTCCCACCGGTAACGTTCAATAAGAACTTTTCTTTTAGATTGGGTCTTGATGTATCGAAATATTAGTTTATGTAATATTTGCCGTAGGGTCTCTCGGCTCCCCTTAAAACAAATTTCTTCTCGAAGAACATAACTTCGGTAAAGTGGGAATTTCTTTTTTAACTGAGTAAAATTCGTGAACTTTCCTTCTAATGACACCGAGATCAAAGTTGTTGACTTCTGAGTAGAAACTTTTGTCCCTGTTTCATCGGCCCTTTTCTTTTCATTTACCATTCGTCGCACTTCCTTTACTACGCCTTTAATAAAAAAAGTTAATAAGTTTCCGTTTCATTAATACGTAAATTCATCCCCATCTATGCTGGTAACACTAACCTGTCGCGGCAGCAACTCGTTCATATACTTTTTGTAATGGTATAATTGGCGCTTGATTGCGTTTTTCTTCATTCATGAAAGAAAGAACGCGTAAAACAATGCTTCTGCCATCGCTTTTCAATGCTCCAGGCATGTTTGATGTTCATAAATACAACAAAATACAAAGGACTCAGCAAGTTGTATTTGAGAGCTAACTGACAATGTCAGTCCGACTGCTGACATTTCAAAATTAGTACCAATTTCAGCCGCCGGCCAAGAAAAGTATATGGCACTGTACACGTGAAAATGAACATAACGCGAGAAAATTTTCGGTCAATGATTTATTATGACTTTCGTTGTGGGCTTACTCAACAACAAAGCTATGATAGGCTGCGATTAGCATTTTTTAATGAAGCCCCATCTCGTGCCACTATTTACAATTGGTTTAACGAGTTTAAGCGTGGACGTTGCAATCTCAGTGATGATCCGCGTGAGGGACGTCCTTTAACAGCGACTACTAAAGATAACATCAGTGCTGTGCGACGCATGATAGAGGAAGATAAGAGAGTGACCTATCAGCAGATACGGGCAAGCCTAGGCATTGGTATGAGTTAAGTTTAAAAAATATTACACGAACATTTAGGCGTGAGGAGCTTTGTACCACATGGATTCCCCATACTTTAACCGACGACCAGAAACGCCTCCGCATGGACTGGTGTCGCCAAATGTTAGATAAGTTCAACGGCGGTAACTCAAATGCTGTATTTGACATCATCACAGGTGATGAAAGCTGGATATATTGCTACGAACCCGAAACCAAAAGACAATCAGCTCAGTGGGTGTTTCCTTTCGAGGATCGGCCAACTAAGGTAAAGAAAGGAAGAAGTCAAGGAAAAAAGATGATTGCCTCATTCTTTGGTCGGAAAGGTCAGTTCGCGACAGTTGTGCTAGAAGATGGAAGGACAGTTACTGCAGACTGGTATGTCAATCGCTGTTTGTCTGTTGTCTTGGAAAAATTTCGACAGCAGCGCCCTCGAAGCAGGATCCTTCTTCACCACGACAATGCTTCAGCGTACTCCGCAAAACGGACTGTTGAATATTTGACTATGGCAGGTGTCGAGATAATGAGTCATCCGCCTTACAGTCCTGACCTGGCGCCCTGCGACTTTCATTTATTCCCAAGAACTAAAGAAAAAATTCGAGGTATTCGCTTTACGAGCCCTGAAGATGCGGTGAAAGCGTACGAAAATGCCATAGAAGAGACTCCTAAGGAAGAATGGGCCCACTGCTTTTCTCAGTGGTTCCATCGAATGCGACGATGTGTAGAAAGAAACAGAGATTACTTCGAAAAACAATAAAAGTATTGACAACTTTCTAGATTAAGCCGTTTTTCATTTTCTAAACATTTTCAGTGTTACCTAGGTATACGAGGTTACATATTAATATTAAGACATCGGAATATAATAATCAGTTATTATAATTATTTAAAATTAGATTCTAATATTGGAAAATTATAGAGGTACGAATTAAGCGTTTCAAAATCTCATTGCCATAAAATGAAGATCGTTGTATTACATTATTTTTCACAAACAAGGTTTTATCGATATATGAATATCCTGAACATTCCTGAATATAAATACAGCCTTCAGGCTAGCCCCAGAGGTAAAAGAATATTGGAAAAACTTGACAGCGGCGGAAAAATGATTTACTTTGAACAAATAAGTGTCCAATACACCCCACCATGGTTCAGGCCTTGTCGTGGCGGTGGGGCTCAGTAACCTAGGGTGAGCGGTGCACCTTGTTATGTAATGTTAACATTTTTCAGTAGATCCCTCACGTTATTTGCTCGAATCGAGATACCAGTGATATCTACTAATGATGGCTCTGTAGATTCTAGAAGCATATTTGAGACACTGCCACTGGATTTTTCCAGGAAGTTGGAACTAAAATAATCACTGAACATGTCACAAATTTGTTTCCCGTCGCTAGAAGATAGCGCGCCAAAACACATAACTGCTGGATACGAGTTAATAAGTTTTTTAGATTTAGCGTAGCTTCAAAAGTCTCGTGGGTTCCTACAGATATTCGATTCAGTTCTTAGAATGAAGTCCTGATACAAGTCCCTTTCTAAGCTTTTAGCTCGCTGTCGTAATGTAACGTACGATTGATGATCAGAAATGTTGTTATATTTTTTATACTTAGAGCGGTATTTCTTTAATTATCTTTATTAAGGAAGTTGTATACCATGGGGGATATTTTACATGGGATGTAACTCGTTTCAGTGGAATATACTTAGTATGTAACCGATATGTATGATATTGTATCATAGAAGTAAGTCACCCCCTCCTCCAGCGTCCTGCGATTAAGCTCACTGTGCCAATCTATGTCTTCTATTTCTTCTCTGATTTTATCAAACTCAGCCTTGTTGTATATGAATTTGGTATGCGCCCGGGCTGGGAGACTAGGGATTCCAATAAACTTAGCCAATATACACAGAGATCGATGGTGTGGATCTTGTGGACATCCAATGGACATCCCTATTTATCATCTTGGCAAGCAATATTAACTGAACATAGGCTCTTTCAATGAACGCAAAGACTACCGATCCCTTGCTTCGCATCCAACACGGACATGACACTTCACGGAGATCGTCTTCCCACCTGGCCGACCAACATTTCGTATACCTAAACGCAGCCGCTACTCTTGAACCTTATTGGCCCATCGGCCATCCGTTCTCCTGAGTGTATGACCAGCAGTGTTCGTGTATGGATGCCAAAATCATACTTAGTTCTTCCGTAAAAAAGATATGCCGTATTTAAAAAAAAAAGCAGATCATTGAAATTACTGTCACCGAGACAGAATAGATAAAGTATAATGACTTCCTTAGACTCGTCCCAAGTTTCGGGTTTTACTACTACGTGGCAAATTTACCAGTTTGTCAACCAAATAACATTTAAAAAGAATTGTACATTAACTAACATACGCTACTTTTTTACTTTAATTTAATGCGGACGAAGGAAACTCGACTCGACTTTTAAACTACCTTACCTTACCTGTACAAAGCAGTTTAAAATAAAGAATTGTAATGAGTAATCCCAATTTTTTGTCTGTTGTCGTAATGAGTTCTTAACTTAAATTCAAGATCCTGGTGCGAGTTTTTCGGGAAGCGGGAATAACATTATTTTCGGGGAGTTTTATTATGACATTGTGATGGTGTCTTAGGGATGAAAAGTTCTGCTTGTGAAAAATCATCATCATCATCATGCCTTTATCCTTCCACTTCTGAACATAGTCCTCCTTCAATGAACACCCAGACGACCGACCCTTGCCACTTCTATCCAACACGGACCGGTCGGGTACTTCACGGAGATCGTCTTCCCACCCGGTTAATGATCGACCAAAAATGATGACAAGTACTTACGATTTTTGTATTGTTTGGTTACAAATATAATGAAAATGATGGAATACTATCAAGATATTATTAAAAAGTTCGTGAATGATTCCCGTTGGAGGACGGTGATATAATATACCTAATATTAGTGGCACCGATATACGATGTCCTGTCCTTGTCTTTTAATATACAAAAGATGATTTTTCTATCAGTATTTATTCTATCTCTTGCCTGTCTCGTTCATGTTTTTCCGACTCTTATATTATCAGAGAATATAGGCAGAAAAAGGGAGGCTTTTTTTCAGCAGTGGGCAATAACGGGTTGATGATGATGATGATGATTTATTCTATCGCCGGTAAATTTATTTCAACCCATACGGTCCTTATAAGACCCACGCCAACTCTGGTAGAGAAAGAGACATTACCGATATATATATACGACCTATAAAATGAGATGATAAAATTTTGCACATATTTCAATAATAGTCAGAGTCAAGAAATAACATAGAGTAAAAAGTCTCTTTATATATATATATATATAATATATATATATATATATATATATATATATATATATATATATATATATATATATATATATATCTATATTTAAGAACCTTTCTCTTGTCGGTGAAGCAGTATTCCATACTCCATAATTAGAACGACCCCACTTGCCTTCCGTTCCGCAGTACAATGACCAATTTCTTACTCGGTGATCTCTAATCCAGAGCCCTATATTAGGGGGGAAGAGCTTTATAGTAGCGGTGCTTGCTCGTTACGTTAAGATCGTGATAGGACCTATGTAGCATTTATAGGTTAGCCAATACCACTGGACTACCCACTACATCCTGGTAATATTGTCGCTACCAGGTCAGTCAATGTTTATTGGTAGACTCACAGCTACCAATCAAAATATAGCTATGTAAGATTACCGTTCCACTATCCGCCACCTGTGGACTCCGTAGCCGTAGCGTAGCCTGCACCTCAGCCCCTACAGTAAAAAGTCTACTCTAACAAAAATGAAGAATGAGAATTATTATTATAATATTATATATATATATATATATATATACCGGTGGGAGGGAAGCGCTGTGCCGCGCTCCCGGCTGCATGGGTACCACCATCTTGCTCGTTTCTCCCGTCAAACAGCTTTGCTGTGTTTCGGAGAGAAGGGCAAGACAGGCAGTGTAATTACTGGCACCGAGACTTAACATCTTATGTCTCAGGATAGGCAACACATAAATAAGTTGCCTGGGCTCGTTCCAGGTAAACTAGTTTATGTTCATGGGCGACGTCGACCACTTACCATCAGGTGGCACGTTTGCCAGTTTGCCTATCCAACTAACATAAAAAAAATAAAAAAAATATAACACAGCATTAAATCCTGTCTAGTGAATTCCATAAGCACATAACACGTACAAACACACAAACAAACGTATACTAAAAAGGATTTGTATAATCCAGTGCTTCTTAACTTAAGCACGCTTAAGTGAATACGATACTGAGTCTTCAGCTAACAACATGAAAGTGAAATAAATTTGTCTTGCCTACAAACCTCTTTGCATGCCTTTAGATGAAATTTGTATGTAATGAAAAATAATGTATAGTATGTGTCGTATAAAGAACTTTCCTTTGGTGTTAGTTAACCAACCATAGAGTTGATATGAATATTAAATATGTTCAAAGGTTCGACTCAATAACAAATCTTGCAAGTTCATATCCTGATTCCGTTGCTACTAAAGAAAAGCTTAATAATATAATAATTATAATTAATATTCATAATATATAAGGAAAGCCTGCCGAATAAAAGTTTTTGTCATTTCATTTTTATTAAGAAAAATATCAATATTTCAAAGGAAATATTTAAAATAGAAAACTGTTTTAGACGATTCATTTGACATGTCTTTTTTCTCTTATTTCTCGATGTTTTGACACTGTCTACGAAGATTATACTACGTAAGATTGAACACAAATACCGAAGTCTTCCGATACAAGTAACTTAAAATGTTTGAATAGTGTACCAACTTTACAGACAACCGTCTTTTTTAATTACAATCCTTCTAGCATTTCTTATAATAAAAGATTCGACATCCATCTCGTTATTAAGTACATAATAGATAAAACTTTGGAAGTAAAAGCTTAAATAGTGCTAAAAGTTCAGTCAGTTGAACAATATTAATACTGAAATCAAATTAGGCTTATATTAAGATATTTTCAATATCGGAAGATGAAAATTTTCCAACTTGTGCAGAGCAAACTTAATTTCATCGCTTGGCTTCGCTCCAACTCTCGCCGACACTTGAACAAGCAATCTTTTGGAACTATTTAAGAATTACAAATACATTGGATGTTGATAATAATAGGGATGTTGACACTATTCATATAAAAATATAATTTTGATGTTAATTGGTAGTTTATATGATAGAATTCTAAAAAAATATAATATTTTCCTTTATTTTTATTTGATTAAATTAATATTTTATAAATAAAATGTAACAAAATTTTAAATAGGTCACGTGATAATAAACGGAAATGACGTCACTTGTTCTTATTTAGCGGAAGCGGAAGAATATTGAGGTACTTCTATACACCATTTTTCGTACGCAGTACATATAGTAAAAACAAATTTTCAGGCGTTTTGACAGTGTACGCACACATAGGCACCGTACAACACTTATAAAACTTAGAAGCCATTTTTTATTAACGACAACTAGAATCATTTTATCACTTTTACGACGTTTAACAACATTTGACGTCACGTGACAAGTGTTAGCGTTTTGGAACGAAATTTAAAATGCATTTTAGAATGCAAGATTTTATAGGCATTAGACGTACTTACCTATTTAAGCAAAAGTTAATAATATTTAGGCCTCCATTAGTCATTTATAAATGATTTAAAAACATTTCTGAAAAATGTGAACATCCCTATTGTGTTGCAGTGACTAATATTTACAATACTTAATTGAAATGCGGGTATCGGCCATCTTGGTGTTTATAAAAAAAATATGGCTATTTATTATGGACGTGGATAACAGGAGAAATATCTGAATCGTCAGAGAATCAAAACGAAATATGTTATGATGATCAAAAATTATGAAAATTATCGTTTGTTCAGTTAGATTTTTTATGTAAGTTGGATAGGCAAACTTACCACCTTATGGTAAGTGCTCGACGTCACCCATGAACATAAACTAGTTAACCTGGAACTGAAGGTGAAGGTTGTGTTTTAGTGATCGTAATTTGATGATAACGTGTTATAATGATGATGCTATTAAAGAAACTCCAAATATTTAATAAATAATTAAATAATTCCGACTGTCCGTTTGCCCCCTCTTCTATAAAAAAAAATTGAAGTTTCCGAAATTTTATTTATTTATTTATTTTATTTAACAATTTATGTACAACAAAAAGAAACTTAGAACAGTGAGAAAATTAAAAGGTAGATACAAAGGTACAGCTTATTCCATGGAGGAATCTCTTCCAGCAGACCCGATACTGAAAAAATTGAAACCTACGGCCATAATAGGGTGTACATAAAATTAAAAATTGAATAAAACACTAAACGAACAATAATTTAGCGTTGATACACATATAGTTAACACATAATAAACATACACATAGAAATATACATAAATACATATACCTACATATAATAAAATAAAATATAATAAAATAATATATACCTATATAATATACATATTTAAATTAAACTATAAATAGTTAAACAAACATTTATAATATATTTTTAGAATATATAGATGGAGACGAACAAAATTATAATAATAATAAGAATAATAATAAATTATGTATGATTGAGATAATGCTCTTTTACACTTTTCTTAAATAGTCCTAGTTTTTTGCAATTCCGAATTTCAGGTGGTAAAGAATTCCAAAGTTTGGCGGAAAGAACAGTATACGAATAAGAAAAAAAGTCAGTTTTATGGGGTGGTATCTGAAGCAGACCACGTCTGTGAGACCTGCAGGAAGAATCATCGACGTAAACAGGTGTAAAGCGTGAACGTAGATAAGGAGGAGAATAGGGATTGAAAAGAGTTTTGAAGAGTAAACAAAGAATTCTATAGTTTCTACGCTGGCGTATGGGTAGCCACTGCAATTCCCTGCGGGCCTGAGATACATGATCACGTTTTTTTAGACCAAAAATAAAGCGAATGCAAAGATTCTGCAGTCGCTCTAATTTATTTAAATTTTCCTCCGTAGCATCCGGGCAACATACATCTGCGTAATCGATGATGGGCTGAATAAGGGTCTGAGCAAGCGAGATCTTTGTTGCAAACGGTAAGAAATGTTGGAGCCGTTTCAGTGAATGCATTGAGAAATGCACCTTACGACTGATGTCACTAATGTTGGCATTCCAAGAAAGATTTGAGTCAAAGATGACACCTAAGTTCTTTGCCACATCTGTGTAAGCGATTTGTTTGCCACCCAATGCAACAGGAGGGAGTGTAGTGATGTCAAGTCTTGACCGAATCCGTTTACTGCCGATGATTAAGGCTTTCGATTTTACTGGATTTACAAGTAAGCCAAAAGATTCAGCCCATTTATTAATGCAGTTTAAATCTTCGTTAATATAGGAAATCGCTGAATCTGCATCTTGTATATTAAAATGGCGATATATTTGTAAATCATCTGCATATAAATGAAATTTTGAAGAAATTACTTTCGTTACAGAGTTAATGAAAATTGAGAAGAGAAGAGGAGAGAGAACACCACCTTGAGGAACGCCGGCGACAAGATTGCTCCAGTTTGAAAAGATATCATTTACCTGAATACGCTGCGATCGGTCGCGAAGGTAAGAATTAAACCATGCTACGGCAGAAGAGGAGATATTTAGAGATCGTAAAATACTGAGAAGGACATCAAAGTCAATTGAATTAAATGCGTTGATGAAATCTAAGAGAACAAGAATAGTTAAAGATTTATTATCCATGGCCCAGCGTATATCATCAGTTACGTTAATAAGCGCTGAAGATGTACTGAAACCGGGACGAAAACCAGATTGCTGAGGGCTTATCAGATCATTACTATATAAGAAAATAGAAAGTTGCTTGTGAACAATGTACTCAAGAACTTTGGAAAGAAATGGAAGAATAGATATAGGACGGAAATTTGACGGAGAAGTGGGGTTTGAAACTTTAGGAAGAGGAATGATATTTGCTTTTTTCCAAGCAAGAGGAAAACTGCTAGAAAATAAGGAATAGTTAAATATGTGAGTTAAAATAGGCAGTAGAAAAGGAAGGATCAATTTAATCATTTTGGAGCATAGTTTATCACAACCAACAGCTGAAGAAGAGATTGAAAGGATAGCTACCCTGACGTCTACCTCAGTAATAGTTTTAAATGAAAAAGAAGGATTAAATATAGGCAAACTCTTTATGTAGCTTAAGGTGTTATCTTTGATAGGAGTGATCAATGTAATGGGGGGTAGAGAAAAGTAATCATTTAGAGCGTCTAGGTCCATGTCATTAAGTGTAGTAATTGAATTTTTGCCAATACCGACAGATCTCAGAAACTTCCAGGCCTCTGAAGTGCTTCGGTTGTGAAGAGAGGTGTGAAAATAACGCCTCTTAGCATCGCGGCATTGTCTATTACAATTATTACGTAGCATTTTATAGGTGTTGAGATTGCCTTCAGTGGGGAAACGCTTAAATTTTCTCTTAGCCCTATCTCTCCGAGCCATACACTCCTTAATTTTGTCTGAAAGCCAAGGGGCAGGGTTGTGTTTTAGTTTTACTTTTCTTGCCGGAGCGTGACGATCATAAATGTTTAAGATTAGAGAATTAAAGTTGTCAACCTTCTCATCAATACTAGTACAGTTGATTACTGACGACCAATCGGTGAGTCTGACATCTTCCTCTAACGCTTGCTTATCAATGTTATTAAAGTTACGTAAAACAATCGTTTGGGATCTTCGCTTTGGAGAACGTATACGATACGAGAGAAAGACAAGATCATGGTATGAGAAAGGAGCAGTAAGTTGGCCATGAACGGCAACATTATGGGGAGAAGATACTATCATAAGGTCCAAAAGAGAAGGAGTACAATTTGGGAAGTGATGAGTAGCAGAAGTGCTAAGAAAATGAAGATCGAAAGAAGATATAACAGATTGAAGTTTACGTGAACGAAAGTCATTTTTAAGCAGGCAGGTATTAAAATCACCCATAATAACAACATGATGATATATAGCCCGAAAATCATTGAGGAGTTTGTCAAGGCAGTCGAAATAGTCTATGGTGAGGTTGGGGCTATAAAAAGTAATGAGGAGCAATTTAGTATGGTGAGTTATTACTTCAATCGCTAGATATTCAGCAGATTCTGAGTAAAGAGAAGGAGACGTATCAATAATTTTATACTGAATATCTGCGCGGAGGTACATTGCTACCCCACCACCTCCTTTGCCTGTTCTATCATTACGAATTAAGATAAATCCGGGGATCGAAAACTGAGTGGAAGAAAGAGTAGGTTTGAGAAAGGATTCAGAAATTAAAAGGATATCAAGAAAAGTGCTATTAAAAGATGATAATAATTCTGAATAATGACTTGGTACGCTTTGAGCATTTATGTGAACGATATTAAGATTCGCGCTATGATCGCAGAAAATGTTCGAAAGTTGATCATGTAGCGTCAAAGATAAGGACGAGGAAGTACTATTTGCGCTTCTGTAGCTGCAAGAGGATGAGCAAGAGACAAAACTACTATCTAAATCATCCAAAATACTATCATTCATGGTGATAATATAATTTAATAAATTACACAAATATAATATATAATATATAGAATATATTAATATATAGCAAAGAATATAATAATAAAATTAAATAAATAAGATATTCAAAAATACATTTCACTGCAGAAATCACCTCTCATAATTACGAAAAAACTAGTTAAAAATATCGATACAGATTAAACACTGATTAGAAATCTTTGATCATTAATGTTAAACTAAATAAACATATCAAGATCAATACATTTATCAAAGAAAAATTGAAAAGAAAAAAAGAAAATGAAATAAAAAGAAATATAGATATCTTTGTTCTTGAATGTAATAGACATTATAATACATTAGAGCAACAATTTCAAGAGACTTTAAGACTTTTCGTGTTGGAATGATACATTAAATTTCTAATCTACTTTAAAAATATTTAATATTAAAGAATTAGAAGAAGTATTAATACTATAATTTTCCCTTGTCAAACGCCAACCTTTACTCCTTTATAGAATTCGCTAAGGTTAATTTAGGTTTGTTAAAATTTTGGCAGAACTTTGCCACACCTTTCTGTCTGTAGAATCTGAGGTCCGATAAGCACTTGCCATTATTTTCTATCCTACCCTTCTTACCGAAACATGGCAAGCTGTTCTACTCAGAAATAAGTAGGATGATAGTGCCTTTTTTGTCGTAGTGGAAATTCTTTGCGCATTCACCCGGGATGTGTCATTCCGGGGATATTATATAAGAGACTACCAGCGCCGCTACCCCCACGCCGTTCTACCGCACTTCCGCTTCAAAGGGAGTGTCCCGGATCTGACTAAACCAGGACACCTCCCACGAGGATGATGTATCAGGTGTAATGGCTTAACACAATATTGGCTTTTTCTCACTTTTTTCGGTACTCGGATACTTTTTTTTAAATTTCTCAACCTGCATTGAGTATTTCATAGGCGAACTACTGCCTCGGTTAAGCACATTTCTACCGCGAAACAGCTTTGCTGTGTTCTTAAAAGATTGCACAATGGTACAGGTAGTCTAACTACTGGCACCGAGACTTACCATCATAGAAATAGGAAAAATATAATCGGTTACATGAGCTAGTTCCCAATGAACTCATAATAAGCGACATAATCAATTTGTCATCAGGCCTTTTCCCAAAGATAAAAGGCCTGCAACACACTTGCGGTTCCTCTGGTGCAGGTGTATAGTGGATGATGATAATTCACCACCAGTAAACCGACTGTCCTCTATAAAAAAAGATAATAATATAATATGTTGAGACCACTCACACACGGCCATCTGATCCCGAACTAGGCAGAGTTTGTATTATAGCAACCAGACAACTGATACATATGTATTTCTATATATTTCTAAATACATACATAATATTATAGATAAATAACACCTGACAATGATCATTCTCATCACACAAACGTTTGTCCTAGGTGGGAACCGAACCCACGACCTCCGGTTTAGCAGTCAGGGTACAGCACCACTCCGTGGGCAATGAACAGGGGTGCGGAGGAGGTGCTACTTAATGCGCCTTCAGTAACGCCCCTGTGGTCGTGTCGGGTCGGGATGGGAACCTGGGCCCTGTATGACACGACATCACGTGGAATGCTTAGTAGCGGCCGATAATTCCCCTCTTATGAGCAGTAGTCTGGCCTTCGCCGGGGCCTGCCTATTGCTGAGGTGATCCTATTGCCTGCAGATCCAGGACACTCAAAAAGCGGCTGAAGGTGCTCGCAGTATTTATAGTTTAGGGTAGGGTACTCCCAGGTGCAAATCCCACATAGGATGAGGACCCGAAAATCCTGTCTATACACAATAAGGATTTCCGTGCGATATCAAAAAAGGGGTAACTCACTACTAGACCACCAGGTCAGTCAATGATGGCCAGGACTGAAAAGTCTACTCAATAAAGTTGATTAACTCTCGAGTGTGTTTCTGAATGACGGTCCAATATGGAAGTTTCTAATAGTGGATGATAAATTCGGTCCTCGTACCGTAGGCGGGTCATAGAGCAATCAATCTTTACGTTTTGACACACTTCTCCTTTTACCGGAAGATTCACTGGCGTTATACAACATCATAATTTGAAATATAACTTGATATTTATTAACAGATACGTGGTTACGAAGGACTGATTATATTGCAGGTTTTAATCCCACCAATATGATTGTGTTTTAGTATTTATTAATGTAATGTATAATATATTTGAACGGGGTTATATTAGAAACCTTCACAATTTAATATCTACTAGGAAACGTACGTGATGATAAAGTATGTATTTGCAAAAAAACAATGGCTAAGGACAGTCAAAATATTTTCATTTTCAGTGTTCAAACTTAAGTATAATATAGCTAATTTCATCCTAGGATAAAATTGATCATATCTAAACAATGACATCCAGCATCTAAATCCATCAAATACAAGCATTAATGTAAGTTGAACTTAGGCCTCAATTGTCATTCAAAATACAGAACAAAATAATACTTTATAATATGATACGTAATAATTAGTACATCTCTTGGTAGAGATGTACTAACCTCTTAATAGATGGTTCTAGTAAGAGGTAGTGTCATGTTGCTTTGCAGTCGAATTGGGCCGGCACGACTAGAGTAGTACCTCTCGCTCACATGATACTGGCGTCAAGTGACAGCTATGCTATCGCGTTTCGTGCGGTTTGTGAGTTTCCGGTGGCCCATGGGTGGGGATGGGGTAAAGGAGGGCAACGCATCCGTATAGCCTCTTGTGCGGATGTTTATGGGTGTCGGTAGTCGCCTAAGCCTCCGACTGCTCATTTGCCCCCTTATAATATAAAAAATCTCGCTTTCTGCATATTATATAAAAGCAGCTTAGTAGCTTTATGCAGCAAAAAAATACAATAACTATCTATAATACGCTAATTACAAAGGTAATAAAATTCAATATGAATTTTTTCAGCGTATCGTAAGTTCATAACGCTTTTTGTAGTGAACGGAAATCGATAATGATATTGATTGTAACGAAGATGGTAATGATTATCATGAAGAGTACATTGAAAAGTTGGAAACATCCTCACCACTCCACCGTACAACATGATATTTTTTATTACAGTATAGGAGGGCAAACGAGCAGTCGAAGCCTTTTAGCGACTACCGATGCCCAAACACATCTTTTTTTTTTAACGCCGCGAGGCATCCCGCGGGGGAGTGGGTCTCCCCGGCGGGTATGTGGGACTCGCTGCACCCGAAAGCTGGTAAGTGGACGCAGCTCTACCCACTAAAACCCGGTGAGTGCCACCAATGCCGTCTTTGGTGTAGTGCCCCGGATCTGTTGAGCAAACAGGGCAACTCGACGGCTAGTCAATCCCTTAGGGGACTGACGCCACCTCCAACCCCTCCCAACGTTGGTACAGTACAATGGGGTGAGTTTCCCGTCCTCGCCCCTTGTCCTCTGCTCTTTTGTCCCCTCTTCTTATAAGAGGGGTACAAAGAGCCCCCTCGGCTGAATTAGCTTCTCCCAAGATGCAGCGGCTCACCGTAGGCTACTGAGCCCCACCGCCACGACAAGGCCTGAACCATGGTCATATTTAAAAGTATATTCCGACTTCTTCTCATTCATTCACTGTAATACATGCGAGATCGGGATGCCTTCGTCTTAATTTCTGATCATTTTCATTAAAATTTTATAAGCAATTTCAAATTGAAATAATTACTAGAGGAAGTGAAAATCTATTTGGAAACCATCCAGAATTTATATTAGTTAGCGGTGCGCTAACTTCTTTATACAAAAACAATCGAATAAACTGCTGCAGTGGGCAAATAACCGGAATAGTGCGGTAATGTTGTGTGATTTGTATAAAAACAAATTCCGAAAAGTACTGCGACGCTGCGCCGATTCTGCGCTCTGATTGGCCGACAGATGACCATTGATGGATGTTAGCCGATGGGACGTACATATAGATCAGTGGTTGAATTTCTATTACGTCTGTGACAAATCACTGACCAGTTTCGGAATTTTAGGGCTCACATTACCTTCTACTCTTTCCTGTTATATGCTCGATGGTCAAGGTTAGTGAATTATCTAGCGCATAATTTTTTATAATAGAATGCACATTGGACAAATAATAATCATCATCGGTGGGATGTGTGATATATATGGCGATACAGTTTCTGTGCTGCCAAGAGGAACCTGCTTACCAACATCCTGCTTTTTGCAACCATCCTGCTTTTTACAACCATCTTGCTTATTATCACCATCCTGCTTATAACACGCAGCCTTCCAGAAAGCATAAAGAAGAATATCCAAGAAGTACGAACTTTCTGCCATCTCAAGATAGGCAATGAATGGAGAAGTTGCATAAGCCTGATACAATAAAATTAGCACCTCGTCTGCTACCCCAACCCGATGCCAGGAGGTCGTGCGGTCGTAGACTTTACGGTTGGCGGGGGGCAACCCCCCACTAATATTCAATCTTAAGTGAGCCAAATCGGCCGCCAAGTCCGACGAAGCATTAGGGCCTTTTGGCCGTAACCATAGATCCATCCGAAAAAAAATCGTCTGCTAGTTTTGTATATCTCAAATAGCATAATATATCAGAGGAAGGGATGCGATGTGCCGCGCTCCCGGTTGCATGGGTACCACCATCTTACCTGTTTCTTACGTATACTTCTTTCTTTCTTATATATACAGCTTTGGTGTGTTTTGGAGAAAAGGACACGTGAGTAACTACCGGCACCGAGACTTAACATCTTATGTCCTAGGATAGGCAACAAATAAATGAGTTGTCTGGTCTAGTTCCGGGTATACTAGGTTATGTTCATGGGCGACGCCGACCACTCACCATGAGGTGGCACGTCTGCCAGTTTTAAAAAAAGTTACGCAAAAGTAATAAAAAAATAGTTGCATCCACAGAACTATATCAAGATAGAAGTAAAGAGTTCCGTAATTTGTATGGGGACCGAGCGTGTAACATTTTGCGTAGGTAAGATGACGTCACGAGTGTAATTTAGTGATGTGAAACACATAAGCCGCGCGAAAACAATTCAAAAGCATCGATTCACAGATCGATTATAACATGGCACCGACTTTATCAGTAGTATTGTTCAAATAAACTATTTTATGATAGCGTGCTATGGACGATAAACTATATTTTTATACATTGAGTAGCTATATTATAGACTATATTATAACGTGTAATCATTTAATAGCTTGTTTTTTTATTATTGATAATTATAATGTTGATTTGATCAGATAGTATAGATAGGGCGCCGACCGTCCACTGGCGCCCTTATTATACCTAGAGGGATTGTAATTTCTAATAAACCAATCAATTTCTTTATAGTCATCATATAGTTGTAGTCCTTCTGATTCAACTTTTGGTCTTTGTCACATAGTGTCATTTTAGCTTAATCATCTAAACGGCAAACGGTGGCCACTTTTTTATTTAAGTAATGAATCCAAAAATACGGAATATAAAACTATATCACATAAATCAATAACTGGAAAATG
Source organism: Helleia helle (assembly GCA_963853865.1). NCBI lineage: Eukaryota > Metazoa > Arthropoda > Insecta > Lepidoptera > Lycaenidae > Helleia > Helleia helle. The sequence goes on along the minus strand of OY971423.1, from coordinate 5,725,140 downwards.
AATAGGCCTACAAATAATCACTGGTGGATTGTAGAAAAATTAACTGGTTTATTAAAAAACACAATCCATTTATTTTTGTTGACACCCTGGAGTTAGCTATAGTCAACATAATTTTATATAAAAATATTCACATAATGACAGTATAGACGTCATAAGAAGATATAGTTTTTAACTACACAATAAGCAAAAATGTTACAGTGTAATGAAATTGTACTATGTATTTTTCTTTAAGGAGTATTACTTCTAACGCGTGTACATAAGTTGTGTACTTTTTTATATAAGGATCATTCGGAAAACAGAAATAAACTTGTAATATAGAAGTAGCCTTATCCAGTTAGAAAACAATATCTACATAACCAGTTTCTCAATAATATTTGCTTTGCATTAAAAATGCTAAAAATAAAGGTTTATTATTTTTATTTTATATTTTACATACATTACATTGTAGCTACATAATATAATATAAAATGAAATTATCATTTCCTCTGCTTTCAAAATAGATTTTAATCGAGTAAGAAAATCGAAGTGTAGGTACAGCACTTTTGACAGAAAAAATGAGAAATCGTCTTCAACTTGACCTGACAGTTTTAATAGCATATTTTACGTCGCTGGTTTTGAACGCCCGCCAAGTCTGGCTCGTCAAATAAAAGCCGCAATGGAAAACTAGCGTTAGACACAATCGCCCGCTACTGTTTTGATGAAAATAGTAAAATAAATGGTTTTTTAAATTAATAACAGATTTTTTAGGACAAATAGTACTTACTGGTGAATGGAAATTGGAGGTATTTCCATCCTCCAAATTAACAGCTCCAATTGTACTGGAAGTGTTTGAACAATTAATTATTGAACTACTAGTCATTTTGTTTTTAAAACCTTACGTCGCATGCTGACCGCGGTCAGGAGTATACTAAAGTTTGCGGCGAGCAATGGAGCCGTCGATTCGTCGTTTTGCCACGCGAGGTACATACACTCTTTACTTCTATCTCGATATATTTCTGTGGTTGCATCGAATCGCCATCGAATGACGTCACACGACTAAAAGCAACCAATTGCAGATGACTTAAAGATTTTTTCCATTCATTAAATTTTACGGAATTTGAACGTACGACTATTTGCGATAGAATATCCACCTTCTATATCCACAAATCCATTAAAATACAGAACCAGAGGAAAACACAACTCATTTTCACTACGGCATTGTTTCTAAAGCATTATGCAGTGAATTTAAATTACGGAATAAGTAGCGTGGACTAAAATAAATTATTTTAATGTTTCCTCGGTGTACATTGTTATGAATTCAAAATATTCGCTTATATTATAATGCCTTATTAATTTAAATTGCGAAACTAGTGTCATTATGAATAATGTCACAAAATTAGTTTCATTACTGTCAACGGCTAGTGAAAACCGTAGAATTAAATACTACTAAAGTGTTTTACCCTTTGCGTGATATCGGTAGCTTACCTGTATCACGCAAAGGATATTAAGGATCACGCTTTAGGACATAAATTTATAGAATATAATCATTATCATCATCATCATCAGCCTCTATCTGTCCACTGCTGGACATAGGCCTCTCTCAAAGAACGCCAAGACGACCAATCCCTCACTACTCGCATCCAACACGAACCGGCTACACTTCAACGAGTTTAATCTTTGCATGATATCGGTAACTTTAGTTCTCTGGCGGATGTCTTCATTTATTAATCCTATCTGCCAAAGAAACACCCAGCATAGCGTGATCCATAGCACGTTGAGCTACGGCAAACTTTCGGACCAGTCGTAAATTTGAGGCCACGTTTCAGCCCCGTAGAACATCACGGGGAGAACGCATTGGTTGAAGACTTTCGTCTTTAAACTCTGCGGTATAATATACGACGTGAGAATTTGGCTATGTTTCCTGAATTCTACCCATTCCAAGTGAATCCCCCTATTGGCTTCCCTCTCAAAGTTAAAACCCTCGAAGGATCGATCGTCTTGGCATTCGTTGAAGGAGGCCTATGTTAAACAACGGACAGATAAAGTATGGATTTTATTTTACTGTAGAATTAAATGTTTAAATGATTAATCATTATAAACATGTTATCGTTCACGAGTTATTAATCTATGGTGTCTAAATAATTTTTCCGTCTGACACAGGTGCTCACCGGGCATGGCTGCTTCGGTGAGTACCTGTGCCGGACGGCCCAAAGGGAGCCGGCAACTGTATGTCACGATTGTGGCGCGGTGGTGGACTCGGCCCAGCACACTCTAGAGGTGTGCCCGAGATGGGCGGCGCTGCGTCACGATCTGACGTCAGTTATCGGAGGGGACTTGTCTTTGCCGAGCATCATCACCGCGATGCTCCGCAATGATGAGTCCTGGACGGCGATGGTCTCCTTCTGTGAGGCAGTAATGTCCCAGAAGGAGGCCGATGAGCGGGTGAGAGAGGAGGCCGCCGACGAGGCCTCCCACCGCAGGCGACGAACAGGGGTGCGTAGGAGGCGCTACTTAATGCGCCTCCAGTAACGCCCCTGTGCTCGTGTCGGGCCGAGGCTGGGGTTAACCTGGGTCCAAATAGGCACGACGTCGTCGGGGACTGCTAAAAGTATCGAATCAAACGAACAGCCGAGCAATCCCCCTTTAGAGGAGGAGTCTGGCCTTTTCGCCGGGGCCAGCCTGTCGCCGAGGGTCCTGCGTTGCCTGCATGATCCGGGACTCTCATAAAAGGCGGCTGAGGGCACTTGCAGCGGTTTTAGTGGGTAACGCATCTCCAAGTGCGAACCCCACTCACGGCTAGGTTTAAAACTCACCCCGGTCCTAGTTATGGTTTGGTCTGCAAATTTCCCCTGCATTAAAAAAAAAAAAAAAATGGTGTCTAAATAATTTAACAAATTGCCAGATTGCAAAAGTGACATTTGTTAGATGAACTATTTTAGTTAGATTTTTGGGTGAAATGGTCCCGGTAATGAGGTCTGATCACCCGTCTGGCCTAGCTGGTGTCCCCACCCTTAAATAATAATAATAGATGAACTAAGGAAAGCAACAATAAAGCAACATAACTCTCTCTTTCACATCTGATAAAGCCTTTTATAGATGGCTCTTGTGATTGTATTACAAAACTTTTCCCTCAATTGTCCAAGACAATATAACTTATCCACCCAACAAACAATTTATCCAAATTTTAGGGAAAAACTTCTAGTAAGTTATATTCCAAAAATCACTTATCATTTATTGCTTTTTTCTCAAGCGCTTATATTATTACGTTTTGTAAGTTACAACGATTCTTACTCATGATTTTGATAAAGCTCAATATGAGCTTCTAATAAATGGTGCTTAGTAAAATAATTAACTATACAAAAAGATAAGAGCTGATAGTCCGCATGTATTTTTAAAGCATTGTAGGGCAAACGAGCAGTTGAAGCCTTTTGGCGATTAACGATGCACATAAACATCCACAAAAACAGAGATGGATAGGGAAAAGGAGGGGCAAGGGGGTATCCATATAATGGACAACCAGAAGCTCACAAACCAAACGAAACGTGACAGCATAGCTGTCACTTTACGCTGGTATTATGTGAGCGAGAGGTACAACCCCGGTTGTGCCGCCCCGATTCGGCTGCAGAATGGCACTACCTCTTACATAAATGTATGAACCAGCAGCCTGTATATTTCTAACTTTTAGCTGCGCTTCTAACAGACAGTGTAATACCGGGACCAAATTTATAGATGAATTAATTTTACCTTTTGGTAGCAATTGCCAGCTATTGAAATATTTTTATTACATGTATATTTTACCACTTTGTGCCACCTGATGGTAAGTGGTCGATGTCGCTCATGAACATAACCTAGTTTATCCCGAAAAAGCCAGGGAAATTCATTTATGTGTTGCCTACCCTGACATAAGATGTTAACACCCGTATTCACAAACAATACTTTTCTCAGTAAAGTAGCAACGCTATGCGAAGTAAGGCATTTCTCACTGCGTTGCATATGACAAGCCTTTTAATTCATAAACAATACTTAAGCGACCCTTGACTAAGCAAACGCACAGCGTTGAATAGAGCTCTGTGATTGGTTCGTTTGTGTTGCTTAGTTCTGTTCTGTTCTGTTCGTCTTCGTGTTGATTTTATTGTATCGATATTTGTGAATTTGTGGAGTGGCAAGAGTATAAAAAGTACCACATCTTTGGTAAACCTGTAGCGTCGTCTGAATTCATGCAAACTACAATAATCAAAAGGATTTAGGAAATCCCGTATCACTTTTGTGGTAATTATTGTGCTTCTCTCATTGATAAAATTATCAAATTCTTTTTCACTACTATAATCTATTGTATAAGCACGCTATTAAAATGGAAAATTATAACCAACAGTAAAATCCAACCCCGAAAAATATTTCTCGTAACACAAAGAGACCGCAGAGAATCGAGAGACAATAGCTATGCGTTGCTTAAAACAGCTAGCAGGATACCTTAGCTGTGCGTTCATTCTAAGGGACGCATAGTGCTAGCCGCCACTCAAGTATTGTCTATGAATAAGTTTTACGGGCCCTGTGCGCTCGCGCGCACTGTGAGACCGCATAGTAACGTTTGTGAATACGGGTGTAAGTCTCGTTGCCAATAATTACACTCCCTGTTCTTCCCTTCTCTCCGAAACAAGGCAAATGATGGTACCAATGCAGCCAGGAGCACGGATCCCTCCCACCGGTAAATATGTATATGATTAGGAAAGAAAATTTTTGCTTTTTGTTGCAGCAAAACCTTCCTTATGCCTTATTGAAAGTATTCCATCCATCCATAACTTTCGACAGAACAAAGTTTGTGGATAGGGGATTTAATTTACTTTGTGGTTTGTCCTATCCCCCCTATATCCCCTTGAAAAGAAACTGAGAAGATCTGTAAAAAAAGTGTGTGTATAGAAAAATACATAGTACAATTTCGTTAAACTGTAACCTTTTTGCTTATTATGTTAAAAACTATATCTTCTTCTGACGTCTATAATGTCATTATGTGAAAATTGTTCTATAGCTATCTTCATGGTGTCGGTTATTTCGTGACGGTGTGCGCGCGTATCGTGAAAATTTGCTCTCATATTTTTTCCCTAACGTGCCAAAAGAAGTATAACTTCATAAGTAGTTCCCTTTATATTTAGTTTGTTTTCTCAAAAAGATGAAATACCATTGTACATGTACAGTTCTATACAGACAAGATAATATTATTTACACGAGTTATTTTTCTTGAGCTGATAACAGTTTAAGAAAAATGTGTCGTTTCCCGACACCATCCCGACGAATGACATGTATCATATGTATTTTCTTTACACTTTCCCTTATCTTTAGGTACATGAAATTAAAAATAGCAAAGTATAGGATTGATTTCATCGTCATCATCATCAACCCCTATCCGTCCACTGGTGAACATAGGCCTCCCTCATGAACGCCAAGACGACCGATCCCTCGCCACTCGCATCCAACAAGGACCAGTCACTGCACGGAGATCACCTTCCCTTCTCGTTAATGGCCGACCAACACTTCGTCTTGAACCTTGTTGACCCATCGGCCATCCGTTTTCCTGAGTGTGTGACCAGCCCACTGTCACTTCAACGAACTTATTCTTCGCGGTAGCTTTAGTTCTCTGGTGGATGTCTTAGTTTTAAATACAATCTGCCTAAGAAATACCCAGCACAACAGACTGCATTGCACGTTGAGTTGCGGCAAACTTGCAAACCAGTCGTAAATTTAGAGTTGTTGTCATCACGGGGAGAAGGCGTTGGTTGAAGACTTTCGTCTTCAAAGTCTGCGGTATAGACGTGAGAATAATATTGCAAAGCTTCCTCAATTCTTAATGTCCCAATTGAATCCTCCTGTCGGTCTCTCTCTCGAAGTTAGTTAACCTAGCTGCAAAGTGTACCCAAGATAGACATTCTCTTGCACGACTTCGAGAGTTATGCCATCAACGAATTGATTTAAAGAACATATTATGGAGTGTTCCAAATTATATTTTTTTTTTCACATTTTTACAAAATCTAGGTTTCCAAAATAGCATCTACCAGTACGTACGTTTTTTACGTACAGCGTTATTCAACATCAACAAACTTTTAGTTATATAAAGTTTTATACTATAAATTAAATTAATGCTGTATTTCGGCAAATGAAAAAAGTTACAACAACTAATTAGCTTGTTTAATTACATCAGTGTATTTTTTTTCACCTCCGAAGAAAACAAAATATGGCAACAACATTTCTTGGGGAATGTTCAAACATTTAAACTTTTTCCGTTCTGGTCGTTATGACTTTTTGATTTTAATTCAAGTTGTCAGCGAATAAAGGAAACTTTTTTGAATCATTAATTACCTTTTTTACATTAATTTCAGTATTTTTCTTCTTTCTTATTTAAAAGATATGCAAGGCACGTAGTTTAATTTTGTACTATTACAAGATTTTGCGGGATTTTGATTGTTTGTTTACATTAATGATAGTGACATTAATATAAATGATATTTAATGATAATCTTAACTAATATTGCCAGCGTGTTCCCGCCAATATGATACTCTCAATGAACCCCAGGAAGCAGGATATAATATATTAGTAAGTACAATATAAAATCCTTGGTAAGAATGTCTAGAATGATTTATTTATTTGATGCATCCCTTAATACTTTTAAGGTTGCCTAGGAGTAAATCTGTACTCGCAAAATATATATAAATAACTCGTCTTTCCCATTTGGCACTCTGGGCAGGTGTCCAGACCCCGTGATCCATGGGGCCCCATTATTTCTATCACAGTATGTTTGTGTGATAATTTTAATATAATCTAACAATATTATTTGTTTTATTCTTCTGTAGTCCTACTTCAGTCGTTGTTTCGTCGGGGCCCTATTATCCTAGAACCCAAGGCTGCCGGTAGGGGGCATGGGTCGTATCAGTTTGGAAATACCGCTGATGGCAGATCAATAAAATTCATCTAGCACCTTTACATTCTCAAGTGCAAGCAATATATTTGATATTAAAAGAATATGGGTGCCCCACATGATATTTATCATTTTTTATGTCATTTTTTCTTTTTTTTTCTTTCTATTTTTTTGTCTGTGCTAGTCTCACTTTAACTTGTTTATGTTCATGGGTGACGCTGACCACTTACAATCATAATAAAAAGAATCAAGTTCCGACTTAACTGGATTATAAATTCACGTCCAATGTCATTAATGTAATGAGAACCGATGGCTGCAAATGAAATTGAGCTGAAATTTTGACACCGTAGCAATATTAAACTAACGAGATTATCGTCACCACATCTAGCAAGGACTAATTAGTGCCAAGGACTTATTGGTTTTCATTTACGCTACTTCACCTTAAGGATTGTACACTAGAGAAAAAATAAGATCTTTTGTTGTCCGAGAGTTCATTTGTCTATCTGTATGTATGACTATTTCGCATGGAGGTATCAAGATGTAAGTGTAAATTTTGGTATATATCCTTCTCTTTCTTTCTTTCTTTAAATTATTGTACAAATCAAGCTTTTTTTAGAAGAGGGGGCGAACGGACAGTCGTTTCACCTGATGGTAAGTGATAAACGACATCCATAGAGACCCGCTGCATCATTAGCGGGCGTTGCCTGCCTTACAAATATGAGTTTGGTTAAAAGGTCCCTAAGTCGTATCCACGAAATAACTTTGTTATTTATTCCATGCTCATATCTTTTGATACTGTTAATAAATCAATTAACAATTTAACTTGCCATACTTTCGTAACTAAAATTATAATTTATCATTAATCTGAAGGGCTTGTTTTCGCTTTCATGAACTGCCAGCTCCATTGGTAAAATTATTCTTGCATTTGACAGCCGGTTTTTGGAGCTTTATGCGAACTTATTTATTTACATAGCGTGTTACAAAGCGCCCTTCTAATGTTTATTGTTAAATATTTATCCGCAATAATGTTTGTCCGCAACAAACACATTTTGTTAATAATAATAAATAATAATAAAGCCATTTATTCCAAATCTTCACTTTCGTTTACCTTTCGACATTTGTTAGTAAGTAGTAGCTTAAAATTGAGAAAATAACACTATAATTATTGTTAGTTTTATTTATGAGATCTTGACCCCTATTTGGGTAAAGGCCTCCTCCATCCTTTTCCATAACTCCCTGTCCTTGCCTGACTTTATCCAGTCGTTTCCTGCGACGAGTGCTATGTCATCAGCCCACCGTCTTATCGGTCGACCAACATTCCTTTTTCCCTTTGGTCCTTTCCATCGTGTGGCTGCGATGGTCCATCTCCTGTCTTGGGTATCGTGAGATGTGTCCGGCCCATCTCCACTTTAGTAAAAGAGCGTGCCGGAGAGCATCAGTGACTTTGGTTCTTTGACGATTTTTTTCGATCTTAATTTTATTTATTCTTCTTATTTTCAACATGCTCCTTTCCATTGCTGTTTGACTGCATTTGATTTTTTGTTTTATTTTGTTTGGCAACCATACAACAAGCAGGGTAATAGGCATGTATCAAATACTGTCCTTTTCATGTGCGAACTATAGTTCCCTTTTAGGATTTCTCTTAATGTCCAGAATTTTCTCCAAGTTGAATTGATTCTTCTTGTTACCTCTTCTTCATTGCTTGACGTTTTGAATGAAATTTGCTTCCCCAAGTAGATATAGTCACTAACGTATTCTATATTGTTACCTTTTATCACTATCGGGCGTTCATTATTGTTGGTTATTATTTTATTTCTAGGCCGATTTTGGAGCTTTCGCAGTCAAGTGAACTCATCATTTCCTCTAGATCTTTGGCAGTTTCAGCTATTATAACAATATCATCAGCAAACCTCAGATGGTTTAAATATTGTCCGTTTATGTACACTTCCTTGTTTTTCCAGTCTAGTTTTTGGAAATTTTTTTCAAGTACCGCTATGAAGAGCTTCGGGGATAGAGGATCTCCCTGTCTAACTCCTCGTTCTATATTTATTACGATCCCTCTAGTTTCTAATTTTACTCTGCTCGTACTTTTTGTATAAATATATTTCAAAATATTAATGTATTTATAGTTAATATTTGATTGTTGTAGTGCGTTCCAAATTGAACAGTGACTGATGCTGTCAAAAGCCTTGCTGTAGTCAACGAAGGCCACATACAGAGGTATATTGTACTCTCTGTGTTTTTCTATGACTTGTTCTAATGTTTGTATGTGGTCCATTGTGCTAAAGCCTGATCTGAATCCCGCTTGTTCCTTTGGTTGCTGTTTGTCAATGTCGTCAGATATTCTCTTTAAAATTATGGAAGAAAATAATTTATATATACTTGACATCAAGCTCATGGGTCTATAATTTCCTATGTCCAAGGGGCTTCCTTTCTTAAAGAGCAAAATGATGTCCGATGTACACCATTGTTTTGGTACTTTTTCTTCGTCTAGTATCATATTGAATAATTGCGTGAGATGGCAAGTTAAAATAGGTGCTCCGATTTTAAGGGCTTCATTGGATATTCCATCTGGTCCGGGACTCTTCTCTACCTTCAGCTTTTTCATATGTATATGAAATATACATATATATACGTATACTTCGGAGGCTTCAATTGGTCTGATGTAGTCAGTCTTGTTTATGTGAGTTGTTTCTTCTTCTACTTCAGTATTATTTTGATTCCTGTACAAATTTTTGTAAAAAATTGTTGCGTGGTTTATTACATCTTTTCTAGATTTTGTTTCTTGTGAGTTATGCTCAAGTTTTTGAATCCATGATTTGTGTGTAGTTAATTCTTTGTAGGCTTTTTTGGCACTTCTAAAGTTCTTTATGTTTCTTGAAATTGTTTCGTATCTGTGGTTGTTGTAGTCCCTTCTGATTGATCTATTGGTCTCATTGTATATTCTGCGGAGTTCTTCTTTCATATCTTTGGTTTTATTTTTTGTGTGTAGTAGTTCCGTGCGCCTTTTTATAAGTTGGACTGTATCTATAGAGAAAATTTTATGTTGATGACTATTTGTAATGTGATTGTATTTTAAGCTCTCTGTTATGCCTCTTTCCAGGATATTATAGTATATTTGGGTATCAATGCAGTTTGTTTCAATATATTCTGTGTGTACTCGTAGATTTTCGGTGTAACTTTTGGTTTGAGCTTCTGTCTTGGGAATATAAAATGGGGTTGTGTAGGGTTTTCTGCTCTTTTTTGGATGACTTAAAAGAAGTGTTGCTCTCACTAATCTGTGATCGGAAGCGAATTCAAATTTGTTTAGGACTTCAATATTTATTACAAGTTTATGATTGTTTATCATTTTAAAATCTATTTCATTTTTGGTTTTTTGGTCGGGTGATATCCATGTCCATCTGCGGCTCTCTTTCTTTTTAAAAAATGAGTTCATTATTGACAATTTATGTTGGTAAGCATAATTTAAGAGACGTTCTCCTCTTTCATTACACACCCCGTAACCATATTTTCCCATTACTGGATAATAGTTTGCTTTTGGACAGCCGATTTTAGCATTGAAATCTCCCATGACTATAACTTTTCCTTCAGTTATGGTGTGAGCATATTCGATATCTTTATAAAATTTATCAATTTCTGTTTCTGTTGATCTCTCTGTCGGGGAATATGCTTGAATTATTGATAAGGCGAAGTATCCAAATTTAAATTGTAAAAGGGCTACTCTTTCAGAGATTCCCATAAAGTTGGTAATGTTGTTTTTATATTTTTTCTTGATTAGAAATCCCACTCCATGTAGTCCTTTAGTTTCACTGATGTAGCAAAAGATAAAGTCGCTGTACTCTTCGATATTACACCCCATTTTCCGGATTTCTGCAAGTCCTAAGATGTCCCAGTTTATATTTTTTAGAGCATTAGTTAGTTCAAGAAATCGTTCTGTTGATGAAAGTGTTCTTACATTATAAGTGCAAATTTTGAGGGTTGGTTTTTTATCTTGATTTATTTCTGTATTTGGTGGAGGGTTGCAGTCTAATTCCCCACGAGGACAAGTCGGGTTGGGGAATTTTTTGTTTAAATTACCTTTAAGTTCTTGTTTATTTAATGTTTTATCACGGTGGCTGATGGCAATATCCTATGCATTCTGAACAGTTGGCAAGTCGGCAGAAGGCAGAGAGTTGCTTCTATTCCTCATTACGTCAAAAGCATTAAGACGATGTGTTTTTACTGACGGTTGCTGTTTGCGGAGGTGCTCTTTTGCATTTGGCGAGGTTGACGGTTGCCTTTTGCGTTTTTCATTTCCTGGTCTTCTCTGTTTTGTAACTAGCTTGTCATAATTTATGTATGCATAATTGCCTTTCTTCCTTTCTTCTTCCAGTTTTGATTGTAGTTTCTTTCTCGTTTCGAGGATTTCTTTCGGGTAGTCTTCGGACACATACACATTTTTCAATTTCTTTTTATCTACTCATATCACTATCTCATTTTTTTTCCAGAAGTTGACGAAAGCCAGAAGGATTGGCCTTTCCTTTCCACTGTCTGTGTTAATTTTGCCAATTCTATAGATTGTGTTTACGTCCCTGTCTTCAAAAGTAATATTTAAATCATCTTTAAATTTCTTTTTGATGATTTCGATGAGGTTAGCCTTTGATTTTTCGGTTTCTTTTACTCCATATAAAATTAAGTTGTTTAATCTTTTATGTTTTTCAAGATTGTATATCTTTTCTTTTAACTTCTCGTTTTCTGACCTTAATTCTTGCATTTCTAGTCTAAAAGGAACTAATTTATCATCGATTCGTGCCATAATATCTTCGGTTTGTTTTGACATTTCTATTTTCATTTGGTCGAAAAAGGATTGAAGGTTCTCCATTTGTGCTACTAACCCTTGCGTGGAGTGGAACGTAATATTGTGAACACAGCTTATTGAAGTTGGTAAATTATCACGATTTTAGCCTTTTTTACACAGTTGGTATGACCAGCGCCCTCTAGTTTTATTCTGTCATAACTTTTTAGATACGATTTTTTTTTTCACTGTTGCCCTCTGTCAAGTAATGGTGTCAAACCTTTTGTTATTGTTGTTGTTTGTCACACATTTTGTTATCTGATATAAATTAAATTAGGCTCTATAATTTAGTCCACCTAAGAAAGAGTTAGTTTTGGACATTAGGTTGTTCTTTTCTCTACGGCAAGTCATCATCATCATCATCATCAGCCTCTATCCGTCCACTGCTGAACATAGTCCTCCCTCAAAGAACGCCAAGCCGATTTCTCGCTTCTCGCATCCAACACGGACCTCACATGGTTGCTATAAATATCCGCAACGCCTGGACGGTAGAATCTCCCTAAACCGTGATAAATCACATAATTTTCAGTACAGTGAGTGAAATTAGCATAAACATGAGAAATCTGCCCACTGCTGGACATAAGGCCTTTTTTTTCTTTAACGCCGGGAAATGTTCTACGGAACCGGGGGAAGTGGGTCTTCCCACGCGGGTATGTGGGACTCGCTGCGCCCGAAAGATGGTAAGTGGACGCAGCTCTACCCACTAAAACACGGCGAACGCCACCAATGCCGTCTTTGGTGAGGTACCCCGGATCTAATGAGCAAACAGGGCACCTCGATGGCTAGTCAGTCCCCCAAGGGACTCGCTACCTCCACAGAGGGGTTGTCCCGCACCACAGAACAACCCCTCCCAACGTCGGGACATTACAATAGGGTGAGGTTCACATCCTTTCCCCCCTTATAAGAGGTGTACAAACCCCCCCCCCCCCCAGCTCAATTTGCTTCGCCCAAGATGCTAGGCTCACTCCAGGCTACTGAGCCCCACCGCCACGACAAGGCTTGGATCATGGTGGGGCGGTCATAGGCCTCTAACAATTAACGCCAAGACGATCGATATAGTTACTATACTATACAATAGACGGTCGATATATAATAATAATAATAATATCTATGGACACTTTTACACCACGTCAATCTGGTCCCGTGGTAAATTCTCGAAGAACTTGTGTTACGGGTACCAGACAACGGTAATATTATATTTAATACTTTTATACTATACATATATTTAAGATGTTTATTATATAATACACATATTTAATACACATCCATTACCCAGGAACACAGAAAATATTTTTGTTCCCTGGCGGGATTCGAACCCGCAACCTACGGCTTGAGCGCCAACGCGCTTACCACTGAGCCACAGAGGTCGTCAAATATATAACTTTAATCACTTACATAGCATCAGTAAACCACGAAGAAGTGATTATTGATCAAACACATCGGGATTCAAACCCGAATTAAATATATTATGTCTTATGTCTGAAAATTCGATCCCCTTCGAATCCAATAAACAACAAGTAATTAAATATACGCTTAAATCCAATATACGTCAAACGTTCTTTTGGGAAGGGAATATAGAAAAAATCCCATTGAAATTAAACTTTTTTTAACGAAATGTCAAGATATTGGTACATACGTATATTTGTAACGTAATTTAATATTTATATTTAACTTTGTACTAACTAGTCTTTCTTGACCATAGACTTAGAATATACTTGACACACTTATTGTAATTCAATGAAAAAAAATGTTTCCTATGAAATATGCAAATCTCGCGACAAGCTTTTATATCATTTTACAAATTATGTAATAATACGTGTACTAAATTGATTGGTTTGATTCAATTTAAAGTTTATTTTTTTATTTTTAGGGAAATTGAATACAAGCTTGTTACAAAAAAGGGTTTTTTTTCATTAATTTATTTAATAAAAGTTTCCTTATAAAGCTGATAGTGCGGTTTTCCTAAGTAATTAACTTTTCTAAGCTAGCTTAATTTTAAAACATATTATTCACAAAAAATACTTCGTACTAAAATTCAAAACAAAATTCAAACTAAAAAAATATTATTTATTATAAAACTTAAACTTAAATGAAACCAGTCTATCCTAAAAAAGGCAAGATTATAAAAGTTGTAAGAATATTTAAATTTGGTACAAGTACTAATTGCTAGTTGTTACGTTAGTACAGATTTTTAGGCTTAGTAGGAATGGGTGTATCTTTGTATTTTTAAAGAAAGTTTGAAAGATCTACATTTTGGTGGTAGGAATGTGACGATCACAAGTACCATCAAGGGGTTAGTATGCCCGTTAGCCAATCCCAATAATATACAAAAAAAAATAGTACAGTAACATGTACCGTTTAGAACTATCTACAAGTTCAGTCTATTTGATGCTTACCTACTAATGAAACGACTCACTTAAGAAAATAAAATAATAAAATAGTAATAGACTGTTTTTTAGGAAACATTTTCATAAAGTTGTATTCAATACCTGTTGTCTGCCTCTTCTGCTTATAGATTTACTATCGAATACGAGGTTGTTAAGAGTTCATAGGAACGCGTAATTAAATAATCTGTTATTCGTAGATTGTAATTCACAGAAAGCTATTACTGGGACAATGTATCATATAATAATAGTAATTAGCTTATTTTCTTCATCATCACCATCTTAAATCTTTTTCAAACATACACAGACATGTATGTCGGGCAGTGGACGATAACATGGTATTTCATTGAACGTCAAGACGGCTGATCTTGGAAATGGGATCTAGGAGGAACTATTTATTGTACTATCGTCACTCAACCTATTTTGACATTAAACGATCCTTCCTCAACGTTTTTCAAATACGTGCAAAATTTTATACAGACCCTTTCAGCTCTATGTGTAACAAACTTTTCTATTATTATTTTAATATATTTCTATTATTATATTAATACGATAAATTAAAAAGATCGCAACAATAAATTTGGGCAGGGGAAGCGACAGTAATCTATTCTGTCCCTTACAACACGATTTATAGTTTCGCTTGAAGAAAATCAGCCGAACGTTAACGCAATACGCATCGGATTTGCGACCCAAACGAGTTACAGCGTGCTCCACATTCTCGTAGACAGGTGTACCTGCAAATGTACCTGCTGTACCTACGATCACGAAACATTTACTGGTGGGCTTAAGCAGTAAAAAGCGTTTACCTGCCAGATGTGAAACATTGATGTTTCACATCTGGCAGGCATCTCGTGACGCGTTGGCCGTTACGAGATGCCTGCCAGATGCCTGTCTTTTTAATGGAGCTAACCTTTACCGGTGGGAAGGTTGCAACGTGTCCCTTGAAATAGCTTTGCTTTGTTTCAGAGAGAAAGGCAGGACAGGCAGTGTAATTACTGGCACACAGAAATATCATCTTATGTTTTAGGATAGCCTGACCACGTCTGCCAGTTTGCTTATCCAAGAAAAATATAAAAAAACCAACCACAGTCACAGGGATTGCTGATAGAAGTTAAAAAAGATTATTACAACCTATACAATTTAAAATGCGCACAAAATGGCCGCATGACATAATTTAGAAGCAACACAATTTGCAAAACAAATATTGCATAATCCTATATAAATAAATCAAACGTCAAACTGCGTCTCCAGTGGCTCGCGTGCGGTGTCGCGAGTCCTCGTCATATAAACGTCAAACTGTCTCCAGCGTTTCGTGTGCGGTGTCGCGAATTCAGAGATTTTCAAAAATATACCGACATACCGATTGTTATAACTTTACTACTTCATTATAATAAGTATATTTTACTGTGAGCGAGCCCTTCGAACTCAGTAGCCAACGGGTTGCTTACATATAACCTAAAGATTTTATAGTTATAGTAGTAGTGCCTAGAACTTGACTTTAATGACTCGGCGAGAATGTAGAGCAAGCTTGATATTACCGCTGGCCCTTTCCTGTGAAAGTCTCACGAGATTTATAAACAACCTATATTTTCATTCGCTGTCACTGGCCACTACACTTCCAATCCTATAACATGACAAGAAGAATCTAGCGTGAAAATCTTTCTATATTTTTATAACTAGCTGTTGCCCGCAGCTTCGCCCGCGTTATTTTATATGAACGGACGTATCCGGACCGATGATGATAATTTATAATATATTGTACAACTAGCTGTTGCCCGCAGCTTCGCCCGCGTTATTTTATATGAACGGACGTATCCGGACCGATGATGATAATTTATAATATATTGTACAACTAGCTGTTGCCCGCAGCTTCGCCCGCGTTATTTTATATGAACGGACGTATCCGGACCGATGATGATAATTAATAATATATTGTACAACTAGCTGTTGCCCGCAGCTTCGCCCGCGTTATTTTATATGAACGGACGTATCCGGACCGATGATGATAATTTATAATATATTGTACAACTAGCTGTTGCCCGCAGCTTCGCCCGCGTTATTTTATATGAACGGACGTATCCGGACCGATGATGATAATTTATAATATATTGTACAACTAGCTGTTGCCCGCAGCTTCGCCCGCGTTATTTTATATGAACGGACGTATCCGGACCGATGATGATAATTTATAATATATTGTACAACTAGCTGTTGCCCGCAGCTTCGCCCGCGTTATTTTATATGAACGGACGTATCCGGACCGATGATGATAATTTATAATATATTGTACAACTAGCTGTTGCCCGCAGCTTCGCCCGCGTTATTTTATATGAACGGACGTATCCGGACCGATGATGATAATTTATAATATATTGTACAACTAGCTGTTGCCCGCAGCTTCGCCCGCGTTATTTTATATGAACGGACGTATCCGGACCGATGATGATAATTTATAATATATTGTACAACTAGCTGTTGCCCGCAGCTTCGCCCGCGTTATTTTATATGAACGGACGTATCCGGACCGATGATGATAATTTATAATATATTGTACAACTAGCTGTTGCCCGCAGCTTCGCCCGCGTTATTTTATATGAACGGACGTATCCGGACCGATGATGATAATTTTTCTACTTTTTTGTTATTTCTCTAAAGGGAATAAGGCTGCGTTTTTAAAGTAAGCTCCCAAGCGGCTAAAATTTTTCCGACTTTTACAATAACTATTTATCAATTTATATCTACAGTCTTTATAAAAATATACTATAACCTGCCTTAGGAATTACTCTATCTCATGTTGAAAACAGCATAAAAATCAATTTAGTTGGTTAGTAGTTTTTGAGTTAATCGCGTACAGACAGAGGGACGCGAGGAAGGACTTTGTTTTCTATTATGTAATGATGATAAGGATTAATACCGTTTTTATGTAAATAGCTGTTTACGTTACCACTTTATAATTGCCAATTTTTTAAAGTATTCAATTGTATATATTTGATATTGCATATATTGGGAATTAAAATGTGCGCATAAAGGTAGTATGTTATCTTTGACAAATAGACATAATATGCTATCGAGGACTTTTCTGTAGGCATATTTAGAAAAGCTGGTGCCCACGAATTCGTCTGCGCAGAATTGGATTTTGGACAATTCACACAAACTCTCTATTTATAAAAGGCACAGGTGATTGACTGATGTATCAACGCCCAGGCCTAAACCCTTATTCTCCTTATGTCATAGGCATCCACTAAGTTAAATAGTAAGAGTTTTTTAATTCAGTGTTTTCTATAATTCAACCCCTAAAAGGGGAAAATGAAAGTTTTAAATAAACCTAACAATTTATTGACTAAATAATCAACGTACAGGCCAAACCATTAAGGCTAGAAAATTGAAATTTCGCACACGTAAATTTCTCTTATGACGTAGGTATCCACTAAGGAAGGATTTATCCAAATTCAACCCCAAAGGTGAAATAGGAGATAAATGTTTGTATGACACTTTTAATAATATATTTCGTATGAAATTTTGTATGAATTGAGTTAATTAATTGAAGTTTGAATATAATTAAATTACAACTTAGCTGTTGTTGTTGGCGTTCATATTATATTCATAAGAGTTCCCACAGACTGACTGACACAGAGACTAATAATGAGGCTGCTGATGGTGATCAGTTGTTGGATTCATTTATTTATTGGACATAATTTAATCATCTTTTCCTGGCCTATTATTAAAATAAACTATTTTTTGTTTAGATTTTTTTTTGTTTTTACTTATTTAGTCGTGGAGTTCATTTATTAATCTTTGGGATATGTATATTATTATAATTCTTTTTAGAAATGTATTATTAAGTAAGGTTCTCATTCACAGGCAGGTAGTAATTTACCTAAGAGATATAATATAATGTCTCACAGGATTAATTCCAATATAGCTAAGGTTTCTAGAATCCAAGAATCTGAGAAGCAGACTTAATTCTGTCAGGTTTTGGATGCTGAACCAATCTAATGAAGGGCGTTAATATAAATTTCTTAAAAATGCTCTATCCGTCACATAGGACCAGCGAAAAGACTTGATCTATTTCTTAATCTACATAAAGCGAGCTTAATATTTTAGCTTCTCTTGAGTACTAAGAGAGTTTCGACATTTATAATAACAAATAATAATAAACTTTATTCATCCTCACATACAACATCGTTATACAGAAAACGTATACATATAGAAAACAAAAAATGCAACATTACCACCATTATCTAGGCATTCTGTACAAATTAATCTTCAACCAACACTTGACCAATATTAGAATTTTAAAATAAATCTCTAAGCAGAAATAAAGGCTAAAGGCAACCTTTGAAACTTTCTTTCCAATATATTATAACAAAATAAATTAAGACTGGATCACGAACGAAACGACAACCCCTACACAACAACTTTTTTCCCCATCGCGATTTTAAATACTGTCAACGCCATCTACTTTATTTAATACGAATTTATTTAACATGTAAGAATTAAAATCGATATAATATTATTATGACTTATAATATACTGTCATAGTAAACATACAATACTATTAGCACCATCTAGTTGAATAATATGCTAGACACTGTTTTTGTAATGTTTTACTTTCCCGCGGGAATTCGGCACTTTTATGAGAATACATTGTTTGAATACAACGGCAACATAAGAATTTAGCAAATTAAGTTCATAAGTTGTTGTATACAAAGCTGTTTTATTATCTAATTACAGTTTTTTAACTATACCACGGGAAGTATTTAATTTACCGGGATCAAAAGTATCCTATATGTTGACCAGGGATATAAGCTACCACCATACAAAATTTCATTTAAATCGGTCCAGTCGTTTCGCAGATTAGCCATTACAAACAGACAGACAAACAGAGAAACAAAAAAATCGAAAAAAATCCAAATTAGTTCTATTTCATTTCTTACATCCCCCTGACTCGGTTTTTAGCATTTTTTTTCATTGTACATAAATTAGACCTTTACAGTTTTATTATATGTATAGATAACTAGTTGCAATACCCGTCTTCTCTCGTATACTTCTGAGATGTATTTGGAGGACTACAAAAACAATAATAGGTTATTTAAACGAAATTCAGTAATTTATGAAAATATAATATATTTTGTGAGCTTGATATAATGTTCCAAATAATAATCCTAGGATGTATCCGTGAGAAAAATCACGACAATTGTTACATTGCGTTTTTTTAACAAACGTTTACATGCTCTTATCCCTGAAGCTTTCCAGTCCGCGTAGTAGATAAGATACTTCTTATGGCCTTTGTTATATGAAGAAAGAAGACCAATATCAGTTTTCTTCTCTGAATCCATGTAAATTGCTATCAAGTTGTCAGAAATCTTCTCCTTTGAGTGTCAGAACTCTCTTTTAAAAGGTCGACTGTTTGCATCCTAAATATGGATAAAAAATCTTGAGGTTTGTGATGAAAAAGAATAAATATTCAATAAAAATTACAATCGCTCATCTTAAAATATATGACATACCTTTATAAAATGAATACTATGTAGTTTAAGAATTACCAAACCTTTTACTAAGCTTTATTAAAATCACAAGGACTGAGGTTAATTCCATTCTCAGTTAGCTCTGGATTCGTCTAATTAGCATAACAATTATAAAAACATCCCTAAAATGGAATCCTTACAAAGAGCAATAAGCACTGCCTTGAGAGAATTAAGATTCGCTTTGATAGAAGTAGATTCAAATGAGTTTAAGAAATTAATTTGCATTATTATTTTTATTTAATAATATAATTAATACTAACTGTAGTGAATGGTGCAAACATGTTTAACATGCTTTAAATATGTTTACAAAACTATCTACAAAATCTATTATTATTTGTATATGCAGCATATAATATTGTCACAAGGAGGCCTCCTTTTCCCTATCTCCCGAATGGGCCACCGGAAACTCACAAACCACACGAAATGCGTCAGCACAGCTGTTACTTGACGCTGGTGTTTTGTGAGCGAAAGGTACCCCGGCCGTGCCGGCCCGATTCGGCTGCCAAGTACCATAGCACTACCTCTTGACAACTATTATAGAGAACTGGCCATTCTACACAGTACACTTTATTTACGTGACTGTAAAATTTCTACAAATATATTTCCTTACTAGATGTTGCCTGCAGCTTCGTCCGCGTTAAGTAATATTTACGGACGTCTACGGACTGATGATGATCATTTTCTACTTTACTTTTTTGTTATAACTCTAAACGAAATAAGGCAGCGTTTTTAATATAGCTTACATTGCGAGCTTAAGTTTTTAACTCTTACAATAATTATCGTTATATTATTTACCAATTTATACAAAATCTTGGTAAATAATATATCTACTCTAATTTAAAACCATATTATTGTTTCTCACGTTGAAAACAGCAACATAAAATATCTGTTATTAGCAGGTACTTTTATGATAAAAAAGAAATATAATAATATAACATATTGGAAAAGAACATCTCGTCCAGAAACTTTACATTAAGATCATTTAAACAAAGACTTATAAAAGACGGTCTCCTAACGAGGCACGTATGCCCTGTGACTCATTAGTACCGAAGCTTACTTCCAGCTCTGGAAAATATTTGCTAAGATATCCCGGAGGAGCGAACTTAGTAAGCATATTGAATTTACTTGCAGCTAAGTTTAAGCACGTATAACTTAGGACATATAGTGGTACAGTCTCTCGAATAGATATCGTCTTAACCATCATTATTGTCATAATCATCACCATTACCCTTATCATCATCATTAGTAGCAGCTGTCATCAATATCATAGTTCAGCCCGTATCTAACTAATATCTATGGACGCTTTTACACCACGTCAATTTGGTCCCGTGGTAAGTTCTTGAAGAAATATATTTAATAATTTTATACTATACATATATTTAAGATTTTTATTATATAATACATATATTTAATACACATCCAGGACCCAGGAGCACAGAAAACTTTTTCGTTCCCTTGGCGGGATTCGAACCCGCTACCATTGAGCCACAGAGGTCGTCAAAACTCGTGTGAAGTAAATTAAAATAAAGAAGTTAATGGAGTTAATATATCAATGCCAGCTCCTCCCATTTGACCGCTTTCAACGCCGTGTGGCTCCAATCGTCGATGACAAGGTTTTCTCTGATCAGCTTCATCCTTTGGCGTTGCGCTGAAATGTCGGATCTCCATCACCGGTGGGAGGGAAGCGCTGTGCCACGCTCCCGGCTGCATGGGTACCACCATCTTGCTTGTTTGTCCGGTGAAACAGCTTTGCTGTGTTTCGGAGAGAAAGGCAAGACAGGCAGTGTAATTACTGGCACCGAGACTTAACATCTTATGTCTCAGGATAGGCTAGGTAAACTAGTTTATGTTCATGGGCGACGCCGACCACTTTTTTTTTTTTTTTTATAGAAGAGGGGGCAAACGGACAGTCGGTTCACCTGATGGTAAGTGAATAGCGACATCCACAGACACCCGCTATACCAGGAGATCAGCAGGTGCGTTGCCGGCCTTTTAGATGTGAGTATGCTCTTTTCTTGAAGGTCCCTAAGTCGTATCGGTTCGGAAACACCATAGGTGGCAGCTGATTCCATATATTTGTAGTGCGAGGCAGGAAATGCCGTAAAAATCTAGATGTTGTAGATTTCCGGACATCAAGATGGTGTGGGTGAAATTTGGAATTCTTACGCGATGTCCGGTGGTGGAATTCTGCCGCAGGTATTAATCCGAACAATTCCTCAGAACACTCCCCGTGGTAGATGCGGTAGAAGATGCAGAGGGATCCGACATCTCTACGCAGCGCCAAGGGATCAAGCCGATTGGAGATCACATTATCATCGATGATTCGAGCCGCCCGGCGTTGGACGCGGTCAAATGGAAGGAGCTGATATTGGGGCGCTCCAGCCCAGAGGTGAGAGCAGTATTCCATGTGAGGCCGGATCTGCGCCTTGTATAATTGAAGGCGGTGTGAAGGCATGAAATACTGCTTCGCCCTATTGAGCACGCCAAGTTTCTTAGAGGCTAGTTTAGCCTTTCCTTCCAAATGACCACGAAACTGCACATCTCACGATATGTCGACGCCAAGTATCCCAATGCTGGCTGCGGCAGTTAGGGGAGTGCCTTCAAATCGTAGAGGAACGACGAAGGGTGATTTTTTGGCGGTAAACGCGCAAACTTGTGTCTTGTTGGGGTTAAATTGGACCAGGTTAAGTCGTCCCCATTCCGAGACTTTGGTCAATAGAGACTCGATTTCAGACACAAGTTTGTTCCGACACTCATCGACTTGTTCCCGAGAAATATTAGAGCGGCCAGTGTATAAGGCATCTCCAGTGCTGTCATCCGCATAACAATGAATGCCGCTGGTTTGCAGCATATCATTGATATGCAGAAGAAACAGGGTTGGAGATAGTACACAGCCTTGCGGAACACCAGCATTAACAGACTTGAGGTCCGAGCATGTACCGTCGACAACGACCTTGATGCTTCTGTCTGCTAAAAAACTGGTGATCCACTTACATAATTTCTCGGGAAGCCCATATGATGGTAGCTTCGCTAGAAGTGCTTTATGCCACACCCGATCAAAGGCCTTCGCTATGTCCAAACTAACCGCCAGTGCTTCCCCCTTGCTCTCAACTGCCTCCGCCCATCGATGCGTTAGGAATATTAGAAGATCACCAGCTGAACGATTCCGTTGAAAGCCATATTGGCGATCGCTAATCAGCTGGTGCTCCTCCAAATACCGCCGGAGCTGGCAGTTAATTATGGATTCCATAATCTTTGAGAACAAGGAAGTTATGGCTATTGGTCTGTAGTTGGACGGGTCTGAGCGGTCCCCTTTCTTAGGGATCGGGTGTACCAAAGCTGTCTTCCACGAGCATGGGACGACGCCTAATGAGTATGAGTGCCGAAAAAGACGCGTAAGGACGGGTGCCAACTCAGGAGCACAAGTACGTAGCACTAACGGAGGGATGCCGTCAGGCCCACTCGACTTATGGATGTCCAGTGAAAAAAGCGCTTTACGTACGGAGCTCTGTCGAAAAATTATTTCCGGCATTGAGGTATCACACCGAGGGATCGTCGGTGGTATTTTTCCCTGGTCATCCAAAGTCGAGTTGGAAGCAAAAAGAGAGCCTAGAAGATCGGCCTTCTCCTTCGCGGTGTGGGCCAGCGAGTCGTTCCTCATGTGCAAAGATGGTAGGGATGGCTTACAGAAATTCCCTTGAACAGCCTTGGCGAGGGACCAGAATGCACGAGTTCCCGAAGGAAGTCGAACCAATCTCTCGCCAATTCTGTTCACGTACTCCGCTTTTGCCTCAGCAATAGCTCTTTTGAAGGACCTGGAGGCAAAGTTATACTCCTTTTTTAATGCGCTGGTCTTTACATCCTGTGACATCGATGCATTGGCCCAGGCTCGGTAGCACAAGTTTGACAAGTTTGACCAAACCAGGGCTGGGATTTGCCGCCTATAGGCACTGAAGAGCTTGGAATAAAAAGCTCCATGGCTTGCAGCACCACCTCGGCGACAGAATCGGCAACGATGTCTGGATCATCCAGCGAGAAGCAAATTCGCCCCCATGGGTAGGATGCGAAGAAGGACCGCATTCCATCCCAATCAGCTGACCTATAGTGCCAAACATGGCGGCAGCTGGCAAAACGTGGCCATGATGGGCGGGCAACTTGCACAGAACTCCGGATCAGACAGTGGTCCGATGAGCCAAGTGGAGCGTCCACGGAGACCACGTAATTGTCCGGGTGAGAGGTCAGCAGAAGGTCCAACAGGGAAGGCGTATGATCTTCCACATCAGGGATACGAGTTGGTGATACCACCAATTGTGTCAGATCATATGCTGAGGCAAAGTCGTAAACAGATCTTCCTGCATGATCGGTTGTACGTGAGCCGAGCCACTCGGTGTGATGGGCGTTGAAATCACCAAGTATCACGATCTCTGCAGATGGGATCCGTTGTAGTACGGAATCTGTAGCCATTTGGATGTGCTCTATGAGTCGATCGGTTACGTCATTACCGCTGTGGGACCTATATAGGCAGGCATAGATGCGGGGATGGTCATCGCTGTCTATGCGCAACCAGAGGATGGAGAGGTCCCTACCTTCAAGACTGCCAAGGCGACGAGAGCAGACATCCTCTCTGACGTACGCGCAAACTCCAGCCCGCGGTACAAAAAAGTGTTCTAATTTGTACCCCGGACAAGAGAGATAGGAAGTATCAGCCGGAGAAGATATCTGAGTCTCGGTCAAAAAGAGCAGGGCCGGCTTCGCCGTCTGGAGGTGGTAGTGAACAGCGTTGAGATTGCTATGAAGTCCCCTTATGTTACAGAAATCCACGGTCATAGTGGTAGGGGACTTCTGCCGACTGCTCCGTTTACCCCGGGCAGTTTTTGTCTTGAGCACAGATTCGCCCCCCCCAGAATACGCAGGGCTGCCCAGGTTTCCGGGTTCAGGTACGTGTCCTGAGCCCGGAAGCCTAGAGAGGGATTCTCCGGTGTTTGCGCGACCGGTACCCTCCTGGGGTAGTCTTTGCGTAGTCTGTGCTGTCATGTATGTTGGGGGGGGGGGGGGATGGGCCACCGGATCTCTCACAAACCGAACGAAACACGACGACATTTGCCGCCATTTGACGTCGATATTATGTGAGAGCGAAGTACTTCCCCGGACGCGCCGGCCCATTCAGCTGCAAGGCAGCATGGCGCTACTTCGTACAACACTACCATCAGGTGGCACGTTTTCCAGTTTGCCTATCCAACTAACATAAAAAAAAACTTCTGCCGCACCTAGAGGAGTATTCGGACTAATACGTGCAGCAGATATCCATCACAGGACATACTGTCAAGCTTCCAAATTTCACCCACTTCATGTCCGGAAATCAACAACAGCTCGATTTTTACGGCATTTTTCCTGCCTCGCACGACCACTATATGGAATCAGCTGCCACCTCATATTTTGACTTAACAACGTCTTATAATTCGATGGAGCCGGCTGCAAGATCGAAAAAACATGACGTATGCGGCGTTACCTCGCTCTGAGGCATTCCATTTTCTTATGAAGTTGTCACGTTCAACTATCGTCAGTAAACCGACTTTACAGACAACCGATTTCTTTTAAAATAAAAGGTTCCTGGAACGCACCTTCTAATACTTCGGTGTAGCGGGTGTCTATAGATGTCGCTATCACTTACCACCAGGTGAACCGACTGTCTGTTTGCCCCAATTAGAGCGTCCAAACTTCTTAACTCTGCAATCACGTTATTGTCTTACTTTTTTTTCTTTTACTCCGGGAAATGCTCTCAGGCATGCCGCGGGGGAGTGGATCTCCCCACGTATGTGGGATCCAAAAAGTGATAAGGTGGACGCAGCTCTACCCACTAAAACCCGGCGAGTGCCACCAATGCTAGCTTTGATGAGGTGACCCGGATCTGTTGAGCAAACAGGGCACCTCGACGGCTAGTCAGTCCCTCAAGGGACCGATGCCACATCCTCAGAGGGGTTGTCCCGCACCACAGAATAATCTCTCCCAACGTCGGGACAGTAAAGTGGGGTGAGGACCCCATCCTCGCTCCTTGTTCCCCTGTTATTTTGTTCCCTCTTCTTATAAGAGGGGTACAAAGACCAGCTCCCTCGCCTCAATTTGCTTCGCCCAAGGTTACTGAGCCCCTCTGCCACGACAAGGCTTGAACAATGTTGGGGACGTTAATTCCTTCCTGGTCCAATGGACCATAAGTAAAACTAGTGTAAAGTATATTGCATTATTAAAATAAAAAGCAACAAAACATTCAATAATTTATTATAAGTTTTAAATACATGGACTGTTTGTCGCATTTCTTACAATTAACATTTACTCGCAAACTATAACTCACAAAATGCTCTGTACATATTTGATACAAAATAAATATTAATTTTACTATCAACACTTCAATATACTTTATTTACAATTGAATATCTTTATATTATATACATTCTTGGATATATCAGGTGTGTAAGCCAAGATGTCATTCTACAATCGTAAACGCTAGTAGTAAACTAATAAATGTATGGAAATGACATTAAAATTACGTGATTTATCGATGTAAAATGTCATTTCTATACATTTATTAGTTTTCTACTAGCGTTTACGATTATAGAATGGCATCTTGGCTAACCCATCTAATCCTAAAAGTAAATTACTTTACGCAATCATTGCGAAATAACTGCTTTTGACATAAATTATTTATGTAACTACCAAAAATGTGAAATATCCCATTTCATAATGGCATCACACTTTCCTTGCTTGTATGTCATTCAAAGTTTTTGAGGTCTATAGCATTTTAGTTATACATTTTTTGGGGAACAAAAGACGTCATAGTGAGTGCAAACTCGCGTCGGTATCGCTCTCGGCTCCGCCTAGCAACAGGCTGGTCTCGCAGGGCTGGCAGATGGCTTCGGGTTCCTCCTTGCGGTCCATTAGTCACAGTTCGATAGCAGCCGAGCCCTTCCACGTGATGCCCGCCCTTAGAAGGTGGTAGAGCCGCAGCACACACCATATACATAGACACTAAAAAAGATAATTAATGATAATAAAAATATGTTGGGACAATTCACACGCGGCCATCTGATCCCAAACTAGGCAGACCCTGTTCTTATGGTAACCAAACAAATGATATATACTCATATATTTCTAAATAGATACATATTATAGATAAATTACATCCAGACACAGAAGAAATGATTATGCTCATCACAAAGATTTGTCCTAGATGGAGTTCGAACCCACGACTTTGTAGTTTATCAGTCAGGGTCACTAAACACTAGACCAACAGGCCAGTCAATTTAGCTATAATTTGCAGAGACAAAATTTGATGGAAAAGTCTGTAGGCCATGTGATATCCTCACTTTTTAACACACAATTTAAAACTATCATGGTTATTTTTAGCTCCGCGAAAAGAAAGTAAAAATTATGGTAAATATCAGGCATAAGCAGTTTTATGTCTCGCACATAATAATATGTAAGGAAAGAGTAAAAAAGTATTTTTACAATTTATCGAGTAGATCGATGATAAGAAATAACGTGCAATATCTACTTATATTTATATATTGTAGATCCAGCTAAGCAAGGGTTTGAAGAAATCGATGTAATTTGATGAAAAGCAAAATAAAAAGTTTATACTAATATTATAAAGCTTGTTTGTTAGAACGCGCTAATCTCAGGAACTACTGGTCCGATTTGAAAAATTCTTTAAGTGTTAGATAGCCCATTTATCGAGGAAGGCTATAGGCTATATAAAATCACGCTGTGACTAACAGTGATTAAGTTAAGTAAGTTAACTCGGACGAAGCTGCGGGCAACAGCTAGTTTAAGATAATTTGATTAAAGGTTTTTTACGTATGAAATAACATAAAATCTTCTTTATCAAGAGAGTTACTAGTAAATAGGCTATATAATAAGTCACTACTTGAGTTCTTAGAAACGGTAAAGCTTTTTTAAGTGTCTTAATTAACAACATTTCCAGTAAAAACCAAGAGCACCCTTTAGATATTTGAGCCCTATAAGTAATAGGCACCAATTAAACGAATTATCTTGAATATAATTTAATATTATCTGTACATAGTATTATTGTATTTATTATTTATCAACGTAATTTAATTCAATATTATTACATATCTATATGATTCTCTAGTATTTTTAGCACTTTTTCAAAATATCTATGTTTAGTGAATAGGCTACAATAATTATGGTCTAGTTGATGGCCCAAAAATTTGAAGTCTGTATTGGAACCTGATTTGTGCACCCAAGTGCGTCGAGCTCAACACTCCATCCTTACACCCTTCTTTTTTTTATATCTAGGAGGGACGAGCTTTATTATATTCTGGTTAGCAGGGGCCGATCTAAGCACAGGCTTTTCGAGCTGTAGCTCTGGGACCCGTGATTATGAAGGGCCCCATGCAGTTGAAATAATATGAAATATGTATATCAAAATTATAATCAATTGATTTTGAGATTGCCATCTTGAGATTTATGTCTTATTTTGTTGTTATTATAGAAATTATTTCAAAATTACAATTAGCTACTAACGTGTGCCTAAAGTAGCCCAGGGCATCTCAAATTTACCGTTAGCCTCTGCTAGTTAGGTATAGAAAAGGAGTTAGTGAATGAATTCATTATTATTGGCTCCAAAATCATATCTGGCTGCAACATGGTGAATGATGTTTGCATATACTTTACATGTAGGTGTGGTGAAAAAAGTTCCCTACTTTAGTTCCTTCCTATACTTCATCTATCACTAACATACAATAACATTCTTTTACAAATAAGAGAAGAGAAACATACTCACATTTAAAAGTATTCTTGGTATTAAAAACGATATTTCCGCCTTGCACATCGCGTCGAATTGCTGCAAGAAAAAATAAAATTTACAAATTTGATTCCTCACATACTTTATACTGTAATACACTGTTGTTCTCAATGTGTTTTACTGTTTTATCACAATATTTATTACTATAGCTCAATATATTATGTTGTTTTGTACGTATTTGTGTTCTGTATGTATGTATGGATGTATTTATTTTATAATATTATAGAAGTACTCTTATTATCAATACCTACATCTCGTTCGTGTACCTAATAGTATGTATTATATTGTATGTATATGTATATATTATTCAACAGAAAATACCAAAATATTTTAATTATTTGTTTCTTATTCAACAAAGAATGCTTGTGCCGACTCCTACCTTTTCTCACGCTGCGATCATTTTTTTTTTTTTTTTTTTTTTGTTATGGTTGTCTGGTAGAGACCGCTTAAAGCGGTAAGACCGCCATTTTTGTGCGTACTCCTAGACATAAGTTTGTTGTTACCTGTTAATAATTTTATGGTACAAAATAAAGCATATTATTATTATTATTATTATTACTTTAATTATTTTAACATATATTTTTTTCTTAAACGCTGGGAAATGCTCTGAGGCATTCCGCGGAGGAGTGGCTATCCCCAGGCGGGTATGTGGGACTCGCTGCGCCCGAAAGCTGATAAGTGGACGCAGCTCTACCCACTAAAACCCGGTGAGTGCCACCAATGAAGCCTTTGGTGAGGTGCCCCGGATCTAATGAGCAAACAGGGCACCTCGACGAATAGTCAGCCCATCAGGGGACCGACGCAACCTCCACAGAGGGGTTGTCCCGCACCACAGAACTACCCCTCCCAACGTCGGGACAGTACAATGGGCTGAGGTTCCCGTCCTCGCCCCCTGCTCTTTTGTACAAAAGAAAAAAAAGAGCTCCCTCGGTTCAATTAGCCGCGCCTGCTGCTGGGCACACCTTAGGCTACTGAGCTCCACCGCGACGTCAGGGCCTGAACCATGAAAAAAAGGAAACTATGCGTTGATTAAAACTTTATAACCTGTTCACATAGTTAACTTTGACATACAGGTTTGAATGACTAACATTTATGTCTGAATGAAAATAATATTGTGTGAAGAAGATTTTTTTTATGTTAGTTGGATAGGCAAACTGGCAAACGTGCCACCTGATGGTAAGTAGTCGACGTCGCCCATGAACATAAACTAGTTTACCTGGAAAGAGTCCAGGCAACTCATCTATGTGTTGCCTATCCTGAGACATAAGATGTTAAGTCTCGGTGCCAGTAATTACACTGCCTGTCTTGCCCTTCTCTCCGAAACACAGCGAAGCTGTTTCACGGGAGAAACAAGCAAGATGGTGGTACCCATGCAGCCGGGAGCGCGGCACAGCGCTTCCCTCCCACCGGATTCTACTTAAATGGATTTTTTCAAGCAAGCTAAGTATCAATATAAGATTGATTTTATTTTTTAATATAATTCAGTCTAATTATGTATACAAACTTTAAAAATTATTGAGCTGCTAACGACTCATGTTAATATTTAATAATCTTAGAATGTTATATCTTTAAATGAGCAATTCTTGTATATATATATATATATATATATATATATATATATATAATTGGAATCTCGGAATCGGCTCCAACGATTTTCATGAGATTTAGTGTATAGGGGGTTTCGGGGGCGATAAATCGATCTAGCTAGGAATCATTTTTAGAAAATGTCATTTTATTTAAAAAAAAAAGTCATCCGGGTACTTTTTTTATATCAAAAGGAGGCAAACGAACAGTCGGAGCCCTTTGGTGACTACTGCATTTACATAAAATGGACCACCGGAAACTCATAAACCACATGAAACGTGGTAGCATAGCTGTTACTTTACGCCGGTATCACATGTAAACGAGAGGTACCACCCCGGTCGTGCCGGCCCAATTCGGCTGCACAGCAGCATGGCACAACCTCTTGCCAAATATATATGGAAACATCAACAAATTATATATGAGACGAGCCATCTGGTGATAAGACGTGGACAACATTCATTTTTTTATAGAAGAGGGGGCAAACGGACAGTCGGTTCACCTGATGATAAGTGAAAAGCGACATCCACAGACCCTTACTACACCAGTGTATTAGCAGGTGCGTTGCCGGCCTTTCAGATATTCTCTTTTCTTGAAGGTCCCTAAGTCGTATCGTTTCTTATGTTCATCATAACTTAATACTATTTATCAACAAAGAAAAGTCATACTAGTCCAAGGGGCCGTCTGTAAATTACGTCACACGTATTTCATGATGTTTCGACCCCTCCTCCGTCCTTGTCACATTTGTGAGACTCCCCAATCCCTAGTTTGACGTCACATATTTTGAATTTTTTACACATTAAAATAAGTTCAAAATATTTTTTAATTTACTTTTCTTTATTAGTACATAATTCGTGTTTAAAGACTCAGATATTTCATGTGGAATTGTGACGTCACAAAATCTAGGACTCCTTCCCATCCTTATCACACTTTGTCCACCCTCTCCCTCCTACTTAACGTGTGACGTAATTTATAGATGGTCCCCAAGGAACTCTTAAATCAATCCTCGACCTATTTAATACATAAAGTTGTTTTTTTTCTAGAGGAAGCATGAATGTTCAAAAATCCTGAATATTGATTATCTCACCCTACACTGTATTATGTTAATACTACTCATAGATCACAATTACATAAACATAGACAACTTCCATAGACTAAAAGAATTGCCCAAATTCGACCTCTGTGGACGCATTCTTTTATCGGTGTACCTAATTATTTTAGGTCCCGTGCACGTCTCAGCTAAATGAGAGGGATAGACATTTATATGAAAAACACAGAAATACACTGTTGTACGTGGAATTTTATATAAGATTTACTACAAATACACTTTAAGCTGTGTGCTATAACTAAATATTAATGGATGACACTTTTGAGGTAGATACTTTCAATTCATTGTATATTTTCAAAACAAAAAAGATACATACAGACGAACATAGAACCTTCTCTTTTTTGGAAGTTGGTTAAATAATGTAACATATTTGCAATTCAAATACTTTAAATATGTTTTTTTTTTTTTGTTTAAATTTAGCAACAATGTTCATAAGCTCGGCTTTAGAAGTTAGAGTAAGGTTTTGGAAAAATAATAATTAAAAAAAATATCTACCGATGATAACAAAAATATCCACTTCGTGAAACGAACGAACTATAGTCTAGTTTCAAAGACGCATTTAAAATAAGACCACTGCACTCACATTAAAGGGTTTTATCCCGCTTTTCGCTAAATTAGGAGCCTACCACGTGAAACTTTGAGAAAACATCCCCAGTATGTCATAAAGAATCATTAATACCTTTAATCAAAATCCATTCACTGCTGCTTGCCCCTTGCTTCCAATCTTAATAAAAAATCCTTTGACATAGCAAAAAATCAAATAAATACGGCCCAATTTTATTCTACTGGCTCCAAGCGTGCCGAGTGTTGTACAAACTGTTATAATTTCAGTGGAACAACAATAATAAAACAATTGTCTTCATTATCCGCGCGTTTCGAATACAAAATGGCGGACCGGCTTAACAAGATTTATTTGTAGTACGGTTCAATTGGGGATCTAATAAAAGTTGTGCGGTTGTGTATATAAAATATAGTAGCAATCTAATTACAGAAGACAAATTAAAAAAGGTTTATTTTTATTTTTATGATAGTTTGATAAGCAAACGGGTAGGCGAACCATATGAACGTATAAACATAAACCATTAACCTAAGGCAGGCTTTTTTTTCTTTAGCGCCGGGAAATGCTCTGAGGCATCCCGCGGGGGAGTGGGTCTCTCCAGACGGGTATGTGGGACTTGCTGCGCCCGAAAGCTGGTAAGTGGACGCAGCTCTACTCACTAAAACCCGGCGAGTGCCACTAATGCCACCTTTGGTGAGGTTCCCCGGATATGTTGAGTAACAGGTCACCTCGATACCTAATCCCCAAGGGACCGATACCACCTACACAGAGGGTTTATCCCGCACAGAACAACCCCTCCCAACGTCGGGACAGTGCAATGGGGTGAGGTTCCCATCCTCGCTCCTAATCCCTAAAAGAAAAGGGAAGAGTCTTTTGTCCCCTCTTCTTATAAGCGGAGTACAAAGAGCAGCTCCCTCAGTTCAATTGAAGGTAAGTACTCTTATTCAACTTGTGTCAACTGGAAGTCATTCTCATTCAATGGTTGTTATATTATATCAGTATGTATGGCTATTACTGAACAGAACATTAGCACTCAACTGCAATTAGCAGACGATTAATGGAGAGTCATTTGTAATAACATTAGTATCCTGAGATATACATAATAGTTGTATAATTGCTATTCATTAAATTTCTTCTATAATGAAAATAATTCTTCTTACCTTCAACTATATAATAATTTATGAAAACATTTGTATTACTTGCTAACTAACTGCTTGGGATCCCATTATTAATATTATACTTTATTACTTTATTATGTAGATAACACCATTTTCTACATACTATTGATAAGTGGTGTTTGAATGAACGAGATGAGCCGCCTGTCTGAGTGACTATGGAAGTGACCATCAGCCATTTACAGCTTCGTCATCATCATCATCATCAGTCTTTATCAGTCTGTTGAACATATGCCTCCCTCAATGAACGCCAAGACGGCCGATCCCTTGTTACTCGCATCCAACATTAGACCAGCCACCGCACGGAGATCATCTTCCTACCTGGTTAATGGCGGACCAACACTTCGTCTACCGACAAAACTCGCAGTTTTCAGTATGTTTAAAAAGCATACCCGAAATTGCGTTTGTTCCAAACCATGGGAATAATACTAATAAAGTATACTGTTGCAGATGATAATACACTATTAGTAGCAATCCATCCATCCATCATTGCGTTCATACAAGTGTCGCTGCATCTCTCCATTGTTAGGTCGTTCCGTTGTTTTGACCATGCATGTGTCGTTCTATTTACTGGTCAATTCGTTCACAAATATCTCGTTTAAAAAACTAGTAGAAACAAGTTGAGTAAATTTAATAAAAAAAATTAAAAAACCCACGACGGTTAAAAGTCCATTGAAAAATGAAAAACCGTATCAAAACAAATGTTTACTGCAGCGTCCCCTGGTAGATTGTAATCGTAACACCTATCTAAGAACATGCACCAATCAAACCCAGACCCATCATTGAAAACCGCATCAAAATAAGAAGAGTGTTGGAGAAAAATGGCAACATTGGATTGTACAAAAAACGTATACTGCAGTGCCCTCTGGTGAGTCTCTGAAAACCGAATCACAATCGGACGAGTAGTATTGGAGATACACGGCAAAATAGGTTTGCACACACAAACTGCCTCTCACCCCAAACGCATATACAGTCTCCGTTCCGTCGCGGGTAAAAAGAGAAGCGAAAGTTTATTATATTATTTCTTTGTTTGTAATATTCAATTTTATTGCGTTAACATAGTTTCATGTGGAAGGCGATAGAGGATTTTACGTGTTCCTAAACTATTCATTTACATATTTACGTATTAAGTACGGTATGGGTGAGAAAATTGTTGGGTTTATAGTGTTGTGTACTTTATTAAATATACAAGGAATTTGCAGCGGTTTCTGGCTACATAGTAAACTAGTACTGATTCCCTACCATGGTTCAAGCCTTGTCGTGGAGGTGGGGCTCAGTAGCCTAAGGTAAACCCAGCACCTTGGGCGAAGCAAATTCAGCCGAGGGAGCTGCTCTTTGTACCCCTCTTATAAAAAGACAGGAGGGGGACACGAGCGAAGATAGTAACTTCCCCCATTGTACTGTTCCAACGTTGGGAGGGCTTGTTCTGTGGTGCGGAACAACCCCTTTGTGGAGGTGGCGTCGGTCCCTTGGGGACTGACTAGCCGTCGAGGTGCCCTGTGGCTTAATAGATCCGGGCACTTCACCAAAGGCGGTATTGGTGGCACTCGCCGGGTTTTAGTGGGTAGATTTGCGTCCACCTTACTATCTTTCGGGCGCAGCGAGTCCCACACACGCGTTTGGGGAGTCCCCACTCCCCCGCGGCATGTCTCAGAGCATTTCACGGCGTAAAATAACAAAATATATAAAAAAGTACCTACATACTGATTGAAGGTTTTAAAATCCCAGCTAAATTCTGCTTAGAATCCAAAAATCCTACAGAAGGCATCCTTTAGCTTTTAATTGTATAATGCGGTCTATTTTTATACATAAAATAGAAGTATCTATGCAAATTTAAATTGTTTCTTTATTTAAAATTGAATGACTTTAAAATTTTACGATTACGAATTTACGAATACGATTTATTTAATTAAAAGATGTCGAAGAAACAGAATCCTAGTCAATAAATGCAAAATGTTGTACGGATGACTATGTTACGAGCTTACGTTGCTGCTAACTAACATGATTGTTTCAAGTAGTACCTTGTTTACGTGATCCCTCAATATATTGGAGTAGACCATGGCCATTGCCTCTAGCGCCATGAACGTCATGCATCCCACCACCCACGGGACCAGGAACGCCACGTTTTCCTGGAACAAATCATCAACATCAACAAACATCTACATTTCTTAAATATGGGAAAATTACTAGAAAAGTTGGTATTGTAATGAACTACTTATTATTTTACTCATTTCATCATTTAAGATTTTTATGTTCTTGACGTTTAAGATACTTTACAGGGACCATGATGACCAATCCTTTTTTTTCTTTAATGCCGGGAAATGCTCTGAGGCATCCCGCGGGGAAGTGGGTCTCTCCACGCGGGTATGTGTGACTCGCTGCGCCCAAAAGCTGGTAAGTAGACGCAGCTCTACCCACTAAAACCCAGCGAGTGCCACCAATGCCGTCTTTGGTGAGGTGCCCCGGATCTGTTAAGCTAACAGGGCACCGACGGCTAGTCCCTCAGGGGACCGACGCCACCTCCACATAGGTTGTCTCGCAACACAGAACAACCCATCCCAATGTCGGGACAGTACAATGGGGTGAGGTTCCCGTCCTCACCCCTTTCCCCCTGCTCTTTTGTCTTCTCTTCTTATAAGAGGGGTACAAAGAGACCCCTTGGCTCAATTAGCTTCGCCAAAGGTGCTGGGCTCACCCCAGACTACTAAACCCCACCGCCACGTCAAGGCCTGAACTATGGTGTGGATAGTGACCAATCCTCCCGTAAACATGGTTGTGTATCTAATATATTATAAAGTTCTCGTGTCACGGCTTGACCGATTCACATGAAATTTTGTGTGCATATCAGGTAGGTCTGAGAATCAGTCAACATCTTTTTTTTTCTTTTTTTTTTGTTAAGGGTGGTCCACCCCTCAAATTTTAAAAGTTGACGCGGGCTAAACTGCGGGCAACAGCTAGTATTATATAAGTAAAAGTTGTTTCATTATAAATGAGTAAATATAAAACACAAGGTATTTCAATTCTTGTCTCAACAACTTCATACAATTAATAGTACTTAAATAATTATTATATATAAATAAAATATAGTATATAATAAAATAATAAAGCCGTACAAACGAACTCATTTAATGAACATTGCAAATAGAATTTTTTTTTTTTTTGTTAAAATCATGAAATGTTAAGCCCACACGAACTAGACCGCGAACGATCTCTTTCCCCAATCGACGATCCATCGACCAATTAGTCTTATTATCTTACATTTAGGTCACCTCTTATCTACACTAACATAAAAAGTACAAACCCTAACAATATAAGACCCCAAAACTGGGAAAATAAAAAGAAAATTAAAGAAGTGTTCACATTTTCTCGTTTTAAATTGTCCCGCCCCCGGTGAGCCTTACCTTTGTTCTATTTTTACACGACACCCTAAAATACTCCTTGTGAAGTTGTTTTTTGTATTTTTACACAATACTACCTCATTTCAGTGCTATGACGTACCGACATTCGTGCGTGAAGGCTATAGTAATTGTTCACATTTTATTAAGGTAAAGAAACCTTGGTGACGTGTGGGTGTGGCATTACTATTTCCTCACCCTACCTTTGGGACACGCAAAAACTGTTGAAGCATGCATGAGCACTGGTTGATATACCTATTGGCGTTCATTCAATAAAGTCGAAGGAATGCCAATAGTAAGAGGTAGTGCCATATTGCATTGCAACCAAACTGGGCCGGCACGACCGGGGTACCTCTAGCTCTCGTAATACCAAGACAGCTATGCTGTTGCGTTTTATGCGATTTGTGAGTTTCCAGTAGCCCATTGGGGGGATAGGGAAAAGGAGGGCAACGCATCTGCATGGCCTTGGTTGTGCGGATGTGTATGGGCGTCGGCGCCGTAAGGCTCCGACTGCCCCTGATGACATAAAAAAAATGCGCTGTGCTGCGTACTCATCTGTATTCGTATCACCATGCTTATGTCTTCCGCGAAACAGTGTTTGTAATTATTACTAGTACTGAGGAATATTATGTGTCAGGATAGTCGTTAATGAATTGCTTGGGCTCATCCTGGACTAGCTGAACATATTCATGGGCGTCGCTGACCCATGGTGCACGTCTTTTTTTTTCTTTAACACCGGGAAATTCTCTAGGCATCCCGCGGGGGAGTGGGTCTCCGCATGCGGGTATGTGGGACTCGCTGCGCCCGAAAGCTGATAAGGGGACGCAGCTCTAGCCACTAAAACCCGGCGAGTGCCACCAATGGC
This sequence comes from Helleia helle, assembly GCA_963853865.1. NCBI lineage: Eukaryota > Metazoa > Arthropoda > Insecta > Lepidoptera > Lycaenidae > Helleia > Helleia helle. Next base: position 5,688,004 of record OY971423.1, on the reverse strand, counting down.
TTTGGTGAGGTGCCCCGGATCTGTTGAGCAAACAGGGCACCTCTACAGCTAATCAGTCTCTCAGGGGACAGACGCCACCTACACAGGGGGTTGTCCCGCACCACAGAATAACCCCTCCCAACGTCGGGACAGTAAAATTGAGTGAGGTTCCCGTCTTCGCCCTTTGCCCCCTGCTCTTTTGTTATTTATTCTTATAAGACGGGTACAAAGAGCCCCCTCGGTTCAATTTGCTTCGCCCAAGGTGCTGGGCTCACCTTAGGCTACTGAGCCCCTCCGCCACGACAAGGCCTGAACCATGGTGGGGGTAGTGCACGTCTGACTGTCACCTGTCCAATTAACATAAAAATCTTTTAGCTTGACGATGGTGAAAGGTTTCTGATTTTGTAATTTTTTTATGTCATAAGGAGGCAACCGAGCAGTCGGAGCGCTATGGTGACTACCAAAGCCCATAGATATCCGCACAACCAAAAGTTGTGCAGATTTACAGACCGGAAATTTACAAACCGCACCAAACGCGACAGCATAGCTGTCACTTGACGCCGGTGTTATGTGAGAGAGAGGTAAAAGTAGTACTGATATTAAAGTACGATATGCTTTTCGTTCATTCATCTACTCCTAGAGGGTTCTTTTCAAAGAACGTTGAGACAGCCGATTTCCTACCTACATCCAACATGACAATACGGATATCGCTTTCCCATTCAATCTCGGATTAACTAATCCTCCGTTAAAATATGATATTACTAATGTTTACAAATTCTATACATTAGAAATATTTGTTTGCAATCGATAAATTGAAATTTTGAATCGTATTTTATTCATCGTACTATCATTATTAAGAAGATACATGATAAAAGGAATATGGCCTATGTATATTATAGCCGTAGTTAAGTTAAGTTTACCGGTGGGAGGGAAGCGCTTTGCCGCACTCCCAGCTGCATGGTACCACCATCTTGCTTGTTTCTCCCGTGAAACAGCTTTGCTGTGTTTAGGAGAGAAGGGCAAGATATGCAGTGTAATTACTGGCACCGAGACTTAATATCTTATGTCTCAGGATAGGCAACACATAGATGAGTTGCCTGGGCTCGTTCCGGGTGGGCTGGTTTATGTTCATGGGCGACGTCGGCCACTTACCATCAGGTGGCACGTTTGCCAGTTTGCCTATCCAACTAACATAAAAAAAGTTAAATATTTTAATCTCAAATCAATAAAACCCTAGACAACAGCCGTATTAAACCCTATTGTACGCTATGTACACTTGTTGCTGGGTTGGAGAATTGAAACAAGAATTTTATTTTCCTTTTATTCGTCTCCTTAGTATTTCTTCATTATTTACTTTATTTATTTACTTCATTATTCATTATTAGTAGTAGTAGCAAAATACTGAACTGACGAGCGTAAAATCGGCAATATTTATACAAATCTTGCCACAAATTATATTGCCGATTGACCAATCAAAGCTTGCCTTATCTTATCTCGCTTGAATCCTATTTCCTACCCTTTCTAACAATTGCTAGAGAGAGAGGTAGTGATATATCTATCTTTATTACACAGTTCAACTTACATGAATTTACATCTATAATTTACATGAATTACATTGCGAATATTTATAGGATTAATCTAACTAGAAAACAACATTAACTATTATTTATTAATTTAATTTAATTATTAAAATTATTAAAAATTTAAGCGCACCACAATTCAAGGTGATTACGGGTTTCACTCAACCCAAATGAGTAGTTGTTAAATAATGGATAGTAAGCAAATGGCAAAGAATCCTCGGGCGGGTCCTCGAAAGGGGGAATCCCGCACCCCGCCGATTTCGGCGGAGGTCTGTCCCACGTATACGGGGGGGGGGCACAATTTGCTCCAGGGACGAGCAGAGCTCGTTCCAGTACCGACGAACCTGGCAAGAATATGGAATTGATGGCAAGTGATACGGTGAAGCCTAGTGTTTCGACAATCCCAAAACAGCGCGATCTCAGCGAGCTGTTGTGGGACACGGAGGCACGTGAGGCACGTGATTTGGTAAGAGGGAAGAAGAAGGAAAGTGATTCCCCAAGAATATCTTCCGAGGTTGAAGAGATGAGCCAGAGCGACTGGAGTGAGTCGTCTGGTTCATGTCTTATGGAAAGGAAGAAGACAGGAAGACGAACGGAGAGATGGTGGACGGACGTCTCTGATTACATCGAGGAGATGAGTCCGTCCAGCGAAGTTGGTGGGTCACAAGGCAATAGAGGAAAGAGGACGAGAAGACGATCGTCGTCAGAGGAGGAGGAGGAAGAGATAGGGAAAAAACGCGCGGGGATGCCTGGGGGAAAGGCACTACCACCGCCACCCACGAAGAGAGGAAGGGGTACAAGTCCGACTACTGGGCAGTACGTAGGCCTCGCTAAAGCGCAGCGAGAGTTAGCAGCGGCAGAGAGGGAGGCCATGGCGGCGGAGGCGGAGCGCGATGTATTCGAGCTCTCCCGCCGCCTGGTTTTGCCCCGACTTTCGGAGTCGTCCGGGTCGGAAGCGGCCCTGGACTCAGGACACAGGACAGAGACGACGGCGAGTGCTCTAGGGTTGACTATCACACAGGCCCTAGAGACCATCACTGGGGTCCGCACTAGGTCCAAAAACCTAAAGGGACCCATGGTGAGCGCCCTAAAGAAGGCAACAGAGACCATCCAGGAGGCAACAGTCATCCTCCTGAATAGAACGTCTTCAACGGAGACGAAGGCCCTCGAGGCCGCCAATAGACAGCTGTCGACGGAGGTGGCGGAGCAGCGACAACAACTGGCGGAGCAGCGACAAGAACTGGCGGCTCTACGGAGTGAGCTCGACTCCTTCCGCCAGCAGTCTGCTGTGACCGACGCCCGCGCCCGTAGCGTTGGCCGCACCTGTACCGCCCAATCTCGAGGAGATCGTCGAGAGGGCGATACAAGAAGCGGTTGCGTTGTCGGGCACGCGCCTTAACGCACGACTGGAAGGTCTGGAGGCTCGACTCCTGCCCGAGCCCCGGCTACGGCCGCCACTCGCGGCGGACTGAAGAGCGGAGGCAGCGCCAAAACCGGCGACAAATCCGAGGCCATCGACCGCCACGAAGAAGGCGACGAAGAAGAAGACGCCTCCCCAGCCGACGACGCTCATGCCGCCGGCGAATCCAGGGGCATCGGACGCCCCGAAAAAGGTGAAAAAGAAGGCGGCGCACAAAGCAACCCCGCCAAAGGTGACTGCACAGGGTGCTAAGGGTGACGGTGATTGGACGACCGTTACCCGCAAGAAGCAGCCCAATCCAAAGTCGGCGCCACCAAAGAGTAGCCCGCCAAAGTTGAGGGTGCCTAACAGTGCGGTTGTGGTGCTCCAACTGCTGCCGGCCGCAGCTCAGAAAGGAGTGACCTATGCCGACGTCATGTCAAAGGCGAGAGCCTTTGCCGAGAGCCGAGAGTCCAGACCTTGGCATAGAGCCCGGAATTGGCTGCAGGAAGGCGGCCACCGGTGCTCGTCTTCTGGTGCTACCAGGGGCGGCCATGGGGGAGAAAGCGGACTCCTTGGCCGCCAAAATCCGCGAAGTGATCGGCAGCGACGTCATCCGGGTCTTCAGACCCACAAAGTGCGTGAGCGCACGTGTTTCGGGTCTGGACGACTCTGTCACGAAGGACGATGTCGTGGCCGCGGTGGCAGAGGCGGGTGACTGCCCCGCAGAGCAGGTGCAGTCGGGCGTGGTCGGCCGCAGTGCCTCCGGGCTAGGAGCGGCGATTGTCCGTTGCCCTATCGAGGCGGCGAAGAAGATTGTGGCAGGGGGAAGGCTTCTTGTAGGCTGGGTCTCCGCCCAATTTAAGCTCCTGGACGCCCGCCCGCTTAGGTGCTTCCGGTGCCAGGAGCTGGGCCATATGGCGGCGACTTGCACGTCAGCGGAGGACAGAAGCGGACTGTGCTTCCGCTGCGGAGAGGCAGGCCATAAGGCACTAGAGTGCTCAGTGGTCACCCCAAAATGCGCGGTCTGTACCGCCACGGGGCAAACCGCCGCCCACAAAATGGGCAGTGCAGCGTGTGTCGCCCCTCGCCGTAGCAAGCGTAGCGGCACAGACACAACAGAGAAAAAGGCTGGCAAGGTCCCTGCGGCCCCTGCTGAGCCCATCTGCCCCGTGAGCAATAGCTTCGCGGTGCTGGCGGAGGAGGAGGTTCCCATGGCGTCGGAAGAGTAGTAGCTCTGGGAACCTCCAGCACTCGGAGAGAAGCGGCGGCGACATGTTGTCGCTCCGCTGCAAGAGACCTGTGCGCGGCTGGTCTGGGGATTAGCCGCGCGTGCGAGAAGGTCTGAGCTGTAAGGCGCCCTTCGTGTTCAGGGTGCTTTGCCAGCGGAGAGTGCCGTGGAGCACAGTCAGGGGCCGGCGCGGCGCAATTACACTTCCCGCGTCGGGCCAGAACGAAGAGGAGGAACACCTTGGGGTTTTAGTGCGGTGAAAGTCCCACATAACCATCCGGGCTCCCCCGGGCCCGGTGGTATCTATTAGATTTCCCCAAGTAACAAAAAAAAAAAAAAAAAGGGTCAATTACACCACACTTAGTTTTCTTACTAGACTTATTTTATAAATATATTAATAGCCTTGCCTTATTTTAGTTAGAATCACATTACATTTTACAATTAGACCTAAATTAATACTATGTACATATTCTAATTAGACTGCTACGTGGTCTGCTGCATCGTTCTCCAAACCTATTCTGGAACAGTCCCTTACAAAACTTAGACATTTTCAAGCCAAAAATCATATGATATGTTAATGAATGTTACATATTGTAATAACCTCAATATGTGACTTAATTTTCTCAATAAATACTCAAATAACGTTTTTATTGCCACGAAAGCCTATGTTATCGGCAGCATAAAGACCAAATCAAGCGAAATAGCACCCCATAAACAACATTATCACTTCACGGCGAGCGGTCAGTTTTATTGCGCATTAGATGTTGACTATGAGTGCTAATACTTTAATATAATATATGACTTACTCCGCCATTATTATTTTTATAACCCAAAATTGTGATAAATTAACTTTCCATGCCGATGTTCCGGATGATTTTTACAAACATGATCATGGAAGCATGAAATCCGTACAAGTTGTTCGATGAGTGAAATTCGCGTAAACATTAGAAAACAATAAATAAAGGCGCGACTCCACCGCGGCGAACGCAGAGCTACACACGAATGTTAAAATGTCAATTGCAAGAAAATGCAATTAATGCGTAGCGTGTCCGTTGTTTGCAGTGGAAACAATCACATATATTTTCTTGCAAAGCGAAACTTGACAAACGTGCGATCTCCGTGCGCCACGGTGGAGCCGCACCATAATTTTATTACAAAATTTAACTTATACGATATGTTAAATTTTAAAACGTGACGTGATGTGACAGGACGTACGTTTGTTTTATTAATTTAAATAAATGTGATTTACAATTTATATAAAACTACTAACTGCTTCACACTTGTCTTGTCACTTACATATAGCTAGAATATTCATAGTTTATTTTTATATAACTATTATACAGGGTGTCCCGTAAGTAGTGGACCAACGGGATGTGGGTGATAGGGGGAACTATTATCTACCAAAACCACTAAAAATTATTGTTCTAGGTCTTATAGCTTTGAAGTTATGATTTTTTTTAATAAATAGGTGAAATTATCGTCCTATGTACAAACATTTTATAATTTTACGAAATCTATCACTTATTTTTTTGTTATTTTTTTTCTAGGCGGTTAATAATACATAGGTCTTTCTAATTAAAATCGTATTTAGGTGTAATTATCATAAGCATGAAAATAAAAAAATAAAACTAGTGCAATTTTTACATTTCAAGATGCTCTATGTGGTGTTTGAGCTAAGCTGGTGTAAAAAAATGTATTATAGCCTAGTGAAACTTTATTTTAAAAATATCTACATGTCATACCAATTACAAAAAAGTAACTGGTTTCAAATAAGTATTTTTCCTATTTTAATTACTATCAAAACCAAAGGACATTTTTGCAAGAAAATAAAAATACATTGCTATTTATGGAAAAGCTTTTATTACACATTTTTTTTTCTTACATTAAGTGCTCGAATTGCACCCCAAGCCGGCTTGTCACTGTGGGGGAAGAAGACAAACACCCTCCATATAAATCAAAACATAATAATTCGAAATACCCTAAAACAAACCTATCTAGAGATAATATGCACAAAAGGAAAACAATACAGATAAAACAAGATAAAAAGATCATTGAACATATACATATCTGCACACTGAATACTCGGACACTAAGAACAGAAGAGAGCCTTAAAGAACTAAAAATAGCAATATCCAACATAAAATGGGACATAATGGGCATCAGCGAGATGAGAAGGCCAGGAGAAGGGATAGAAGAGAGGAACGACTATATCATGTTCCACAAAGGAGAACACACTGGACAAAAAGGAGTAGGTTTCCTTATTAAGTCTAAACTGAAGATGAACATTATGGGATTTGAAGGAGTTTCGGAAAGAATAGCGGTAGTTCATTTAAAATTACCGGATTACAAGAAAAACTGGGCCATCTTTCAAATATACGCCCCAACAGAACAAGCGGGTAAATCAGACATAGAATATTTTTATGAGAGTATCTCGGAAGCAATAAAACCGCACTACAACAACAACATAATAATCATGGGCGACTTTAACGCACAGGTTGGAGAAGGGCAAACTGGAGAAGAATCCTCAATCGGGAAGTTTGGGCATGGTAAAAGAAGTAAAAATGGACAGAAACTAGTAGAATTCATGATGGAAAATAACCTTATTTTAATGAACTCACGTTTTTACAAGAAAACTAAGAGCAAATGGACGTGGTCCTCCCCAGGTGCTAAATTCAAAACTGAAATTGACTTTATTATAACCAACAAAGCAAGCGCGTTCACAGATACCAATATAGTTAAAAGCCTCAACTTTAACACGGACCACCGTATGGTAAGAAGCTGCCTATGCCTAAACCAACCCAAAAGATCCAGGAAGAACCTAGTAAATAATAATAAGCAGTATCAAATATCAGAACATAGTCATTCCACTAATTCCCGCATAACAGAATCACTCAATGAAATTATTACCTCCGACGCAGAAACTGTAATTAAATACAGGAGATTACAAAACAAATTGAAAGAGATGCTAGTCAGTAAAAACAGAAACAGAGAAAGCTATTTAAGCAAAGAGACACTAGAACTATTTGACGAAAGAAGAACACTAATATCAAATAAAGGGGATAAAGAAAGACGCCAAAAAATTGCAAACTTAGCAAGGAAATTAAGGAAAATATGAGGAAAGACCGTAAGGAGAAAAGAAATAGAGTTTTGGAAGAAAATATAAAAAGAACAGGTGGAACAAAAAAGGCTATGAAACAACTAAGCGAACATGGGAAAGAATGGATATCGAAACTAAAGCAACACGAATCTCACTTAACTAATCGACTCTCAATACAGAAACTAGCTACAGACTATTACCGCCTATTGTATTCTGATAAATTCGATTTAGGGTTGGCCACAATTCCGGAAGTAAACGAAGCAGAAGAAAATAAAGTAAATTAAGTGCCAGAAATCCTTGTCTCGGAGGTAATCAAGGCAATAAAATCCCAAAAACTCGACAAAGCCCCCGGGCCAGACAAGATATCTAATGAAATGCTCAAAGGAACCTTACAGGAAATCAGTCCTGTGCTGGCAAAACTTTTCAATGAAATCTTACAAACAAGGCAAATTCCAGAAGAATGAACCGAGTGCCACATTATTCTACTGCATAAAAAAGGCCCTAAAGACGAGATTGGGAACTACAGGCCAATTTCTCTAATATCAAACATATATAAAATATTCGCTAAAGTGATCCTGGAAAGAATATCATTAGCACTAAACGAAAGCCAACCCGTAGAGCAGGCAGGATTCAGAAAAGACTTCAGCACAATAGATCACATTCACACGATAAAACAGTTGATACAGAAGTACAACGAATACAATAAACAAATCTACTTGGCGTTTATAGACTACTCAAATGCATTCGACAGCCTCAGGCACCAATACATATGGCGGAGCTTAGAAAAACAAGGAGTCCAGAGCAACTATATAGAAATACTTAAGAGTATATACAAATCTAGCAAGGCCAGTATTAAACTAGAATCAATGGGAGAATCATTTCCTATCAAAAAGGGCGTACGTCAAGGCGATCCTTTCTCCCCTACGCTATTTAACGCCGTACTCGAGCACATCTTTAGACAGCTAGACTGGGACCACTTCTGGGGTCTGAACATTAATGGAGCTCGCCTAAACCACCTAAGATTTGCCGACGATCTGGTGCTTCTTGAAGAGAATCCAGCAACAATAGAACAAATGATGCAGAGTCTAGCAAATATAAGTAGAGAAGTTGGTCTGACAATCAATGCCAATAAAACAAAATTGATGACAAACTCAAGGGAAATAGACGTTAAGGTAGATGGCAACAAGATCGAATATGTCAAAGAATATATCTACTTAGGACAGATAATATCCCCTTCAGATGAAGTGACAAAGGAAATAAACAGGCGAATTGCCCAAGGGTGGCGAAAATACTGGTCACTGAAGGAAATAGTGAAAAGTAAGGATCTAGGCAATCACATAAAAAAGAAAACATTCGAGACCTGTATTCTACCAGTTCTTACATACGGCTGTGAAACTTGGTCAATAACATTTCACCACAGAGAAAGGCTAAGAAAATGCCAACGTGCCATGGAAAGGAGCATGCTAGGGTTAAAAATCAAAGACAGATTCAGGAACGTAGACATAAGAATAAGAACAAAACTCACAGACATTCTCACCCGAATAGACGTCCAAAAATGGAGATGGGCTGGACATATGCTACGCCACCCCATTAACAAATGGAGCAAGCAAGTCACCCTCTGGCAACCAAGAGACGGCAAAAGAAGTAGGGGTCGTCAAGTCTGGAGATGGGAAGATGACTTAAAACAGACAGCGGGACCATTTTGGTTGAGAGTGGCAAGGGACAGGACCCATTGGAAGGAATTGGAGGAGGCCTATGCCAGAAGGCACACCGAACTTAGGGACCTTTTGTAACCCTATGTTTAGGAATAAAAGGCTATTATTATTATTATTATAAGTGCTCGAAATGCTTTCCTCTAGCTCTTATGCATAACCAACATCTTCATATAAAGTTTCTTTGTAAACTTCGTCGAGCCCATTCATTATTTTTTATCGATTCAGCAACATGATTTAATTTTTGTCGTAACTCTCTTTCATCAGAAATATTCGTTTCATAAACTGCTTCTTTGAAGTAACCCTATAAAAAATAACCCAAAGGATTCAGGTCGGGAGATCGTGGCGGCCATGATATTGTACCTCCGCGTCCTATCCATCGATTTGGGTACGTCACGTTCAAAAATTCTGTCACTTGCCGTGAATAGTGGGCTGGTGCACCGTCGTGCTGCAACCACATTCTCTCGCGTACTTCTTGTGGCACGTCTGCTAACAAATTACCGAGATCACGTCTCAAAAATTGGAGATAACCAACGCCGTTAAGTCTCGGCGGTAATTCAAAAGGACCGATAATTCTGCCATCTAATATTCCTGCCCACAAATTCCCTCCTCTCTCACTATTCGAGGATTCACGACACTCCAATGATGAAGATTGTATATGTTAAACACTCCCATCCTTTTAAAACATGATTCATCACTCCGTAATATGGAATTAAAAAAGTTTCGGTCTTGACGGCATCGACGCAACATCTCTCGGCAGAAATTTATTCGTCGCTGATAATCAGCAGGTAACAGCGCTTGAACTCGTTGTACATGATACGGGTGTAAGTTGTTCCGTTTCAATATGCGGTATACCGTACTTTTAGCTACACCAGTGCGTCTAGAAATACGACGAGTGCTAGTCGAAGGATCCTCTTCTACTTCTGCCAGTATTTGACGTTCATCCACTGTTCTAAGTCTTCCTTCACGGTTTCCAACTCCAGGAATACGACCTTCTAAGTAGGCATTATTGACCCGAAGAAAAATGCGGTGATCGGGATAGCGATCTCGATTTGGATAGCGCTCACGATATGTACGTGCGTGTTGGTCCACTACTTACGGGACAGCCTGTATAAGACAGCATAAGGATTAAATATTTTAGAAAATATATAGGGTTTTCTAAGGTAGAAATAATCTAAACATTATATTAGACGGAATTCCACGTACCTCAACTATGTCTTCAACTTTCCCAAGTATTACGTATAGTTATAAAACATGCAAAGTTCTTATGGGAGAATTATGTAAAGTATGACATATATTCCCAGCTGAGCTATCTGAGAGTGGCCGTAAAACTTCCAGCGGTATGCACTTGCATCAGCTTTCAGTGCCTAATGAAATTATATTAATAGCGGGCCCGACAGATGCCCTGTACCAAAGATTTTGTAGCGGACGGCATTATGAATCTAAACCATTCTAGAATCCATTTGAACATACAAAAAAATTATTGAAATCGGTTCAGCCATTTAGGAGAAATTCAGTCACATACACATGCACAGAAGAATTATCATTCTTGGTGTGGAATTGGAATGGAGTGGTCCTTTGCCTTTGTTTGTAGGTAGGTATTTAAGAAGTGTTTGTAGGTAGTTATTTGTAAAACATGTATTTTTTTTTTCGCAGGGAAATCCTTATGGATGCAGCCAGGATCTTCGGGTAGATCCTGACCCAATGTGGGACTCGCACCTGGGAGTGCCCACCCTAACTAAAACCACTGCGAGCGCCTTCAGCCGCTTTTTGAGGGTCCCGGATATGCAGGCAACAGACAGGATCACCTCAGCGACAGGCTCGCCCCGGACTGCCCGGCCGCTACTAAGCAGTCCCGACGACGTCGTGCCATACAGACCCAGGTTCCCATCCTGAGCCCGACACGAACACAGGGGCGTTACTGAAGGCGCATTAAGTAGGGCCTCCTACGCACCCCCGTTCGTCGCCCGTGGGAGGAGGCCTCGTCGGTGGCCTCCTCTCTAACCCGCTCGTCGGACTCCTACTGGGACATTACTGCCTCGCAGAAGGAGACCATCGCCGTCCAAAACGTGTATTATGCCCTATCACAAAATAACAAATATTAGTTCATGTATCGAGCTATATCACAACTTGTAGAACAAACGTTGTTGATTTTGATATACCAGCATCTTATACGAATTTTTAATAAAGATGTAGTAGCAATAGTTCTTTTCATTCCGGAAAATGTGGCATTCCATCGAGAAAATAAAATCACAATTGCAGATAGCGCTGCATTAAAAACTCGATATCCAACAAACCAATTCACCGAATGCAGTCGTGACAACTGGGGTGTAATAATTTTAAAGACAGCAATACCAAGTTTTTGATCAAGTATTGGTTTAAAACTCTGCATTAATGTAAAACGACGAAAATTTGTGGGGCTAAATAATAATTTAAAACATACTTAAAATTATAATTGCGAAAGTAACTCTCCTTCCTATCTGTCATCTTTTCACATTCAAACCCATAATGAAGTTCAAATCATCAAATAAATTTGACATCAATATCTGATTAAAAATGTAGCATATGTTGTTAAGCTTCGATGGAAACAATATATCAGGACAAATATGGGCTTAATTGGTATTAACATGGAGCCGTTTAATATTAAAGTAATGACAATATTTCGAATAATAGTGTTTACAGTCGCTTTAATCTACGCTCTAAATTCATTAACATATTTTATGCGTTATAACCATATTATGCAGATGGGTGCTTAAAATTTAAGTGCGAAATGTTTACCGTTTAAATGAATGCGCTGTGCTACGCTTGTCTGTTTGGGTCCTACTATCCTGATTATATTTCTTCCGTGAAACAGCTTTACTGAAAGAATGTTTCTTACATACCTCTTGGAATATGCTATGCACCTGGAGCATATAACCGGAATATAATGTTATGTGTTTTGTATGAAAATAAATACGGCAATTTTTTGTTGCAACTTGCCCCGCTTCTGCGCTCTTTGAGTCCTTTTGCTCCGTTGGTTGAATTGCTATAACGTCAGTGACAAATCACTGACCAGTTTCGGAATTTTATGGCTCAGATTACTGATAGAGCAGTTATATAATATATAGCAGCGGCTGTATACTCGATAGCTCTCTATGAATGAATCGCCTGGACCTTCCCCAGTCGAACTTGTTAATGTGCTGGGCGGCGCTAAGGATGTGTGGTTGAGTCTTTTTAGTATGAAGTCTACTATACTAACCCTTCGTTTAAGCTATGTATAAAATGGTTCATGATTTTTAAATGAGCGCGTAACGTAGCGATGCAAGTGACATCTGCGTCAGCACACAATCGTGCCAACTGATGTGTAAGGAACCACTCTGAACTGAAATAACTGCTTGCATGCATCCTACTGTTAATTACTTTCTGAAGAGTAATATTATACCTCTTATTTACATAAATATGCAAATATTTTGAAAATAATAACGGTTAAAGGAATATTATTTTTTTAATCACCGTCATGGGACGCTCAAGAGATGTGGAATACTGATTTATTGATATTAGAATTTTTAATTCATAGTTAATATTAGATCTCATCATGGATTGAAATCTATAACTAACTTTGCCATGCCGTTTTCCGTCACGGCATTTGAGTCAATTTTACTGCCAAAACACGCTAATGGGTGTTTCACGTCAAATATAAATTTATATGTATTTTTGTGTTTGAAAGGTTTTTACAAAAACATAATTTATATGTTTTTTTTTAATTTTATATACATATTTTTGTATAAAAACACTAGTTTGAGTAACTCACTTTTTAAGTACGCACCGGCTTTCAAAAATGTCGCTAATATAATAAAGATTTATATAATAGAAACGGCCCTGTCTCAAAAATATGTACTTTTGTGAAATTCTCTTTACAAAGAGGAGGTAGTGATAAAAAAATAAAAATTGTATACTCACTTTATATATTCCATAGAAGAGGAAGATGCTGAGAACGATCATGAACATCTGCGTGCCGATTATGGCGAAGTACGCTATCTGAACACCTGAAACAATACACCATGTATAAGTTCTTATGAGTGACGATGATCGTGGGTATGGGTACATATCACAGTGGAAGTTCTGGGTCAATCCTACGGTGCAGAAACAACAACATTATGTATAAGTTTTTAATCGTAAGTATTGATGATTTTTTTTTATATTATAGGAGAGCAAAGGAGCAGTCGAAGCCTTTTGGCGACTATCAACGCTCATACACATCTGTGTAACCAGAGATTATGCAGATTCGTTGCACTCCCTTTTCCTATCCCTCCCAATGGGTCACCGTAAAATCATAAGACTCACGAAACACGACATCATAGCTGTCGCTTTACGCCGGTATTATGTGAGCAAAGAACCACTCCGGTTGTCTCAGTCCACTCGGCTGCAAAGCAACATAGCCCTACCCCGTACACAAATACTTACAATTTAAGTATGCTAGTGGCTATCGGCTCTTCCTCAAAGATATGTGGGATCAATCCCATCTGGTGTTCATCAAAGTTCGAAATTTTCTCATGCCCCTGAACACGAGAACATTGATTGCTCGTCGGTGAAGGAAAACTTCGCGAGTAAACCTGTACGCCTGCTGTGATTAAAAGTCTTATGCATGTGAAGTTCACCAACCCACATTCGACCAGCGCATGTGGGTTGGTAAAGTTGATATGAGTCGTCGATGATGTTAATGATGATATTCTTGATAAGTTTTTAATAACAGATAGTAAGTTCTCGTGATAGATAAGTGCTATCATACGGTCCATAATATCCATACGAGATTATGTTTAATGATCAGTAGCTATGTACTAAAGTATTATCAACGCATATCTTCTTTGTAATTTTGTAAAATGAAGAGGGATTTGTAAACAATACGATGCGAATAGCTTTTACAGCTACGAGTAGTAATATACTGGAGTTATGAAGTAAAGTTCTGTGAGACAGCAAAGTCTAACGAAGTATAAGTAATAAAAAGTAGCTAAGATAAGTGCATATATTTCAATACAATCCTCAGTGGATAGTATTGAATTGACCATGCAGTCAGTTTATGTAGGTTAATATTGGCAAGGAATCTACCCTTGCATGAATAAGGCATAAACAGCTAGCTACGATATTTCAAGCGAATACGACTTACGGACCTTCAAGAAAAAATCATTAATTAAATAACACTACGAGCTTAGTATTTATACTACAGACGTGGGTGATCTATTACCGTCTGGTACAAATTACCCCTAGAAAAGTACCTCAGGAAAAAAGTAAATTATTCAAGACGTCATTTTGTGCCAAGTGCGTGTTAGGGGTGTATTACGTGTCTCCATTTGGCAATCTAATGTATCTAATATTGTGATGTAAAGAAACCTACAAAGGTCACACGGGCTCAATATAAAATATACAAAAACACGAGAGCCGGGCTATAAATATCGGGGGTCAGATGGCGGTACCATTTGTGGAGAATAAACCCAGATTACAATTTTATCGTTATTATTTTAGTAACGTAAACCAGGGCTCTCAATAGGCCCACCATGGTTCAGGCCTTGTCGTGGCGGTGGGGCTTAGTAGCCCAGGGTGAGCCCAGCACCTTGGGCGAAGCTAATTCAGCCGAGGGGGCTTTTTGTACCCCTCTTATATGGAATATATAAAGTGAGTATACAAAGTTTTATCATTATCTACACCTCTGCGAAGCGAATTGAGCCGAGAGGACTCTTTGTACCCCGCTTATAAAAAGAGGTGACAAAAGAGCAGGGGGCAGGGGGCAAGGGGCGAGGACGGGAACCTCGCCCCATTGTACTGTCCCGACGTTGGAAGGGGTTGTTCTGTGGTGCGGGACAACCCCCTGTGGAGATGGCGTCATTCCCTTGGGGGACTGACTAGCTGTCAATAGGCCTTTTTATACAGGACCTTAAACTGTGTAATCGATGATTATGAAATATTATGTTCTATACATATACCTAAATATTATGTTTTCTATAAATATTATGTTTATATAGGATTTTACAAATCTAAACCACAAAAGGACATTGTTTGGCCTTGAGACTTATTAAAAGACATGGAAAAACCTAACCGAATAAGAAACCCTCTGAAGTGTATCGTAGATTCTGACGGTATCATTGGAATATGTGGCAATAGGACTAAGTCTTCTTTAAACTTTCCAGTGAAAATGGTTGCTTCAATAATATTTTAGGTGATTCCTTTGATGACTACGTGTACCGTTGCATCATCATCATCTTTCCGTCTACTGCTGAACATAGGCCTCCCTCAATGAACGCCAAGACGGCCGATCCCTTGCCACTCGCATCGAACACGGACCGGCCACCGCAAGAATGCTAAGAGGTGCTAAGAATCCCCGGGCTACGGATCGCTACCGTTGCATAATCGAGGTGAATTCAAATTACGCATAAGAATAATAGGTAAACAATCTTGTATCAAAGATTTATATGTATTATGGTGGCATTCCGGGTATTTCTAGAGAATTTAAAAATTCAACAGGAAAATGTACACTTTCCTTTTCATCAATAACAGTATCGATTGATTTAAAAGACATCTGATCGCCTGACTACAATTGTTGTATCTGGAAATTAATTTCGTCAACATCAATCATTTGATGCTTTGGCCCGGGGGGCCCGGGGGGGTCCGGTGGTTATGTGGGACTCTCTGCGCCCGAGAAGATGGTAAGGTGGACGCAGACTCTACCCACTAAACCCCAGCGGTGTTCTCCTTGTCGTCTGAATGATCCGGCGCGAGAGCTGTGGACGTCCGCACCGGGCCACAACGGTGTGCCTCCCGGCACTCTTCTCTGGAGGCGGGGGTTGGCATCCCCTCCTCCTACTCCGCTTAAGGCACACTGAACACATAAGGGTGCCTTATAGCTCGGACCGTACGCGCGCGCGGTGGATCCCCCGATCGGCCGCGCACAGGTCCCTCACGGCGGTGCGACCGCCTGTCACCGCCGTACTCTCCTTCGGGAAGCGGCGTCAGTGCGCTCCCTCTCCCTCTCCGTCTCCTCCTTCTGCGACATCACGTCCTCGCAGAAGGAGAGGACCACCTGCCATGTGCTCTCACTGACAGTCATCGCTCGGATGACCGCAGGGAGCGACAGGTCCGCGACAACCTCAGCGATGAGGGGCGCCCTTGCCTCCGCCCAAGCTGGGCACTCCGCCAGGGTGTGGTCTGCAGTGTCTTCACTGCTACTACAGTGATGATACCCTGGCGAGTCCTCCGACCCTGCCACCTTCCACAGATACCTTCCGCAGCAGCCGTGCCCCGTCAGGATCTGCGCAAGGTGGCAATCATTTTGGCTGCCAAAATAGTCTGATTGCAGAGCCAGTTATAATCCAAGTTGATAATAATTATTTTGTATGTCCCGAAAAATACTTTTACTTAACTAATTTTTTGTGTGAACAACAGTTAAGAAGTTGTTTGGCAATGTCTCAATACTGTCAAACTTTGAGTATACATAATATAAAGAGTGCTACTGTCACGCCCACGGTGTAATTACAATTTCTCTATGGTTACGCCGCTTCATTGTGCTATATATCTTCCGTCGTACTATTTTCGTATTTTTTCAAAAAAAAGTGGATGCTTGTGATGGATAACGCGTTATCAAAATAAAATTGCAATCAGCTGACGAACGTTATTCGTCAACTTTCGTGCTACGTCCCAATGGTTATCTTCTTCTAGTAATTGCAGTTCGTGACATCTTGGTATGTATTTAATACTCGGCCATTTACTGCTCGCAAAAATTAAAAGATGTTAGTACAGGAACATGCACCAATAACAAACGTAAATAAAAGCATTCACGTTATTTTGGATGTACCGCGTAGAGTCGTTCCAATGTCTTAGCTTTGAATATACGTGGACTATAATGGAAGTAGTTATTTTAATAAACGAATACTGTAAAATTATAAATACTATTTTAATAATAATAATATCTATGGACGCTTTTACACTACGCCAATCTGGTCCCGTGCTAAGTTCATGAAGAACTTGTGTTACGGGTACCAGACAACGGATATATATATTTAATACTTTTATACTATACATATATTTAAGATTTTATTTTTAATATACATCCATGACCCAGGAACACAGAAAATATTTTTTGTTCCCTGGCGGGATTCGAACCCGCAACCACCGGCTTGAGCGTCAACGCGCTTACCACTGAGCTACATAGGTCGTCAATTAATAATGAAGGTCTAATACGTCATTTTTCTGTCTAAATGAGTTTTGGATTTGACATTATCTTGAGAATTTGACATCTGCATAAAGTAACAATTAGAAACATTTAATTTGCAATAACAAATATTGAGATCAATAATTGAGATAAAAACTACCCTATCTCCCAAGTTGGACCAAATTACAAATGCTTACAAAATTTTATAAAAATCGGTTAAGTAGTTTAGGAATCCATCGCGGACAAACATCGTGACAGGAGATTTATATATATTACTAGCTGTTGCCCGCAGCTTCGCCCGCGTTAACTTTAAAAATTTTCTTTAAACTAAAACTAAAAACTTTAAAAGCCGTTTCGGAGGAGTACGGTAACTAACATTGTGACATGGAAATTTTATATATTATATTATATATTATATGCCTTTGTACCTGCATTATTTGTATTTGTTATTTCTTTGTATCTATCCTAGTGTACATAAATTGTTAAATAAATAAATAAATAAAAATAAACCAATAAAATTGCTGAGCAAAAGATCTGTAACAAACAAAGTAAGAGGTAGCGCCATGCTGCTTTGCAGCCGAATTGGGCCGGCACGACCGGAGTGGTACCTCTTGCTCACATATAACCGGCATCAAGTTACAGCTATGCTGTCGGGTATCGTGCGGTTTCCGCTTCCGGTGAGTTTCCAGTGGCCCATTGCGGGGGATAGGGAAAAGGAGGGCAACGCATCTGTTCTCTGGTTGTGCGGATGTTTTTTTTTCGGATGGATCTATGCTAACGGCCCGAAGGCCCTAATGCTACATCAGATTACTGTGAGCCCAAATGGCTCACTTTTGGTTTGTAAAAGTGGGGGGTTGCCCCCCGCCAACCGTACAGTCTGCGACCACACGGCCTCCTGGCGTCGGGTTGGTGTGCGAATGTATATGGTCGTCGATGGTTGCCAAATGGCTTCGACTGCTCGTTCGCCCTCTATTAAAAGAAATACAAATCAAATCTTGTCATTTAACCCTTACGTGTGAACTGTGAACACAGCTAAAGAATCTATTCTTATTAGCTATAACTTTAACGTGTTAAAAATAATACAGTTTTCTTTTATATTCAAACAAAATTTCTAATTACTGAACGTCATTGTGGTCTAAGTTTCAAAAGTACTGAGCTGTTCACCACTTTCGTGGCGTGGTAATGTGCGTATTTGCGCTAGAGATAATGATACAAACTTAAAGATTATGGTTACTTTGTATATTTAACCTTAGGTTAATGTGACAATTTACCTTGCTTCACAAAAAGCTTATATTTTATAATTCAACTTCAAGTTCAAGCCTTGTCATGGCGGTGGGGCTCAGTAGCCTAATGTGGGCCCAGCACCTTGGGCGAAGCCAATTGAACCGAAGGAGTTGCTATTAGTACCCCTCTTATAAGAGGAGAGGACAAAAGAGCAGGGGGGAAAGGGGCGAGGATGGGAACATCACTCCATTGCACTGTCTTGACATTGGGAGGGGTTGTTCTGTGGTGCGGGGCAACTTGCAAAAGGCGGCATTGGTGGCACTCGCCCGGTTTAGTGGGTAGAGCTGCGTCCACCTTATCATCTCTCGCATACCCGTCTGGGGAGTCCTCCCTCCACCGCGGAATGCCTAAGAGCATTTCCCAGCGGAAAAAACAAAGACTAGCTGTTGCCCCTCACTTCGCCCGCGTTAAGTTTTCCAGTCGTCTTAGGGCTGAAGATGAATACATATTATTCTTTCTAGCCTTTGTTACTCAGTGATTATATTTATATGATACTAGCTGTTGCCCGCAGCTTCGCCCGCGCTAACTTTTAAAATTTGAGGGGTTGACCATCCTTATCACTTAGGGGTATGAAAAATAGATAGTAGCCGATTCTCAGACCTACTGAATACGCATATAAATTGGTAATAATCGGTAAAGCCGTTTCGGAGGAGTACGGTAACTAACATTGTGACATGGAAATTTTATATATTAGATTAGATATATTTATATATTTATGATATAATTATTATTATTACAACTTCGTTAAATTAGTATTGATTAACATCTCCATATTAATCAAGTTATTCGCCAAGTATTTGTCGACCATTGACCAGGTGGGAAGGCGATCCCCGTGCAGTAACCGGTCCGTGTTGGATGCGAGTGGCGAGAGATCGGTCGTCTTGGCGTTCATTGAAGGGAGCTATGTTCAGCAGCGAATAAAGGCTGATGATGATGAATATCCCCATTTGTCTTCTACCAGAATGAATTTGTTCTAAAGTTGTAAAAACTTTTGAAACTATGATGTATTCAAAGTTTTCAGAATTACTAATTTAAAAAAGTATCACATCGCAACTAAACTGAAAAGCTCTTCATATTTTATACACATAATTATATATATATATATATATATATATATATATATATATATATATATATATATATATATATATATATATATATACATAAATTAAATTCTCCTTTCCGACGTTCGACATGATACGTTATCAATGAACGCTAAGTAGATTATATCCTTTGCTCTAACTTTCCGACGTTCGATACGTTATCAATGAACGCTAAGTAGATTATAGATTATACTTGCTCTACTTTCCGAGTTGATAGTTTCAAATCCTTTGCTTTAACTTTCCGACGTTCGACATGATACGTTATCAATGAACGCTAAGTAGATTATATCCTTTGCTCTAACTTTCCGACGTTCGATACGTTATCAATGAACGCTAAGTAGATTATATCCTTTGCTCTAACTTTCCGACGTTCGATACGTTATCAATGAACGCTAAGTAGATTATATCCTTTGCTCTAACTTTCCGACGTTCGATACGTTATCAATTAACGCTAAGTAGATTATATCCTTTGCTCTAACTTTCCGACGTTCGATACGTTATCAATGAACGCTAAGTAGATTATATCCTTTGCTCTAACTTTCCGACGTTCGATACGTTATCAATGAACGCTTAGTAGATTATATCCTTTGCTCTAACTTACCGACGTTCGATAGGTTATCAATGAACGCTAAGTAGATTATATCCTTTGCTCTAACTTTCCGACGTTGCTAATTAACAAAGTACCTACTCGAGACTAAGACGAAACATTGCAAGTCTGCAATGCTTCAGAGAAACGGGGTCAAATCAAACACTTCAAACTTTCAAGTACTTGCACTTAACTTCGCTTTTCAAATCCTTTATATCAAAGGAACTTTTCCTAATTACTACGCGTCTATGAATAGGTACTTGTAAAATTTAACTCATTATACTTTTTTCTATACTAATATAATAGGGCCATAAAGCAAGATGTTTGCTACCTTAGCTAAAGGTGAACCTTAGGTGAAGCTAAGTGAACTGAGAAAGAAGAGGGGACAAAAGAGCAGGGGGGGACAAGGGGCGAGAGCCTCACCCCATTGCATTGTCCCGACTTTGGGAGGTGGCGTCGATCCCTTGAAAACTAACTAGCCGTTGAGGTGCCCTATTGCTCAACAGATCCAGGGCACCTCACCAAAGGCGGCATTGATGGCACTCGCCATTTTAGTGAGTAGAGCTGCGTCCACCTTACCACCTTTCGGGCGCATTGAGTCCCACGTACCTACCTGGGGAGACCCACTCCCCCGCGGGATGACTAAGAGCATTTCCCGGTGGGAAGGAAAAGGAAAGGATTGTGGCCACCACCTCATGCAGACAGGTGAAGAATGAAGGCACAGCGCATCCCTCCTACCTATTATGCAATTAAAAAATCACAACATACACACAAATACATAAGCGAAAGAAAATTCAACAATTACTAATGTTCTAATGGGTATGTTGTATGGTTGAACCCACATAATAGATCCGAATAGCCTTCACCTAATTCTGTCTTTACCTAAACAGTATTATGCTATAAAAATATTAAATTCGAATACAATTTATTTGTATATTTCCTTTAGAACCTTCAGTTCTAAAAGCATAGATTTTATTTTAGAGTTCGGCTTGCATTTACAGTGGACACAAAGAAACTGTTGATAATATTAATAATATTATGTATTAATTATCATAATATAATATCCTTAATGAAAAATAGTACTTAGATAATACTGAAACCATTTTTTACTGATTTTATCGCGTTTTATTAAGTTTTTTACATGCCCGACGTTTCGGATACTTTACAGCAACCATGGTAAGGAACTTAATAAACCGCGATAAAATCCTTTTTACGGATTTGTTTGTTGAGATGTTTCATTATAATGAGTGTTTGCGAAAACATCAGAAATCAATTATAGTACTTAGAGATAGATAAAAATACCACATATTTTAATATATTATGTTTTTTGCGAAAGTTAATAAATAATATATAAGTCATTGTAATCCATTGCGTCCATAAATAATATGAGTACTCATAATATATAAAATACAACAAGCAAGGTTGTACGGGTGGGAAGGCTGCCACGTTCCTGTCTGCATCCTGCGTATTTCCTCCGTTGAACATCTTTGCTCTGTTTACGAAAGAAGAACAGATCAGGCAGTGTAATTACTGGCACCGAGACTTACTAACATTGTCTCAGGATAGCACATAATATTATTAGCCTGACAGCTACGAATCAGATGGCTTATCTCCCCGTTTGCCTATCAAATTCACATAAAAAGAGATCTAGTAGGCAAGTCTCCAGTTAAAATAATTATCCCCACCATAGTTCAGGCCTTGTTGTGGCGGTGGGGACAAAATAGCAGGGGACAAGGGGCGAGGACGGGAACCACAACCCATTACACTGTCCCGACGCGACGGAGGGTTGTTCTGTGGTGCGCGACAAAACCTCTGTGGGGGTGGCGTCAGTCGCCTGAGGGACTGACTAGCCGTCGAGGTGCCCTGTTTGCTCATTAGATCCGATGTACCTCACCAAAGGCGGCATTGGTGGCACTCCCCGGCGCTAAAGAAAAAAAAGGTAAAATAATTATTTTGGATCAAACATTTATTCAAAGCTGGCAACCCTGTAACATGTTTTATTTAAACATTCATGCACAGTAATCCCGACGGTATAGAGAGACGTGACTAAAACACGGAACGAGTGTTGCCAGTACACAGTTTCCTAAAGGATTCTGACATTTGTATGTCAGATATTTATTATCATTATCATCAACATCATTAGCTGTAAGATAAATATGCTACTAAAACACAAAATAGAAGAACGCACAAATTTCATTATTATATCAAGTATGATAGTAAGCAGACCCGGCCACGCGTTGCAGTGGCTAGGGTATATAAATTGTGTAAATTATTCGGAATTCGCCGCAACCTCCGGCTTGAGCGACAACGCGCTTACCAATGAGCTACATAGGTCGTCAATTAACCCCACCATGGTTCAGGCCTTGTCGTGACGGTGGGGCTCAGTAGCCTAGGGTGAGCCCAGCACCTTAGCGAAGCTAATTGAGCCGAGGGGGCTCTTTGTACCTCTCTTATAAGAAGAGGGGACAAAAGAGCAGGGGGTAGAGCTGCGTCCACTTACCATCTTTCGGGCGCAGCGAGTCCCACATACCCGCCTGGAGAGACCCACTCCCCAGGCGGGATGTCTCAGAGCATTTCCCGGCGTTAAAGAAAAAAAAAGGTCGTCAAATGAAGGTCTAAAACGTCATGTCAACTTTCTGTCTAAATGAGTTTTGGATTTGACATCATCTTGAGAATTTGACATCAGCTGTATACAGTAACAAACTTTGATTATATATACGTCAAGATTGCTAGTCCTACACCTTAGCACGGCTCTGTTTCAAATACTATTAATTTATAGTATTCGCAGCGAACCGCTGCCAGTGCTTTTAGCGCGCTATCGAGTGCAGACGTATTTATTGCTCCCGGATTTTTAATTATTAAGACGTTTTGTACTGTGAAATCTTGCAAAAACTATGTCCAAAAAAAGAATAAGGATAAGAAGATTACATTTCATCACTAAGTATTTTGTTTCTATATGTGCAAGTCACTTATTTTCAATTTAACAAAATATAGTTTTCATAAGAGCGTCATGACCGTTGTTTTTGTCAGTGTTGCCATTATAATTGTATTATATTTCCCTGTGTCGGTTGTGTTAAATATTATATAAATTTTAATAAGTCTTATAATTTGAATATTAGGCTCTGTCTGTAGTATAAAAAACTAGTCTGACTTGCACTTGGTCGATTTTTTTCCCAATCTGACCAAATATTGTATGTGTCCTTTTATTAATATATCGCTTGTCCCATTTTGATTAAATAAGGTATGCAGTAGATTTTAAATGGTTCGAAATCCGTAGGAATTACTCGGACGAATATTTATATTTTAAAGCATTAGCCATGGTCAGTAATCTATGAAAGTAAATTGTGACTTGGAACAGTAGGATTGAATATCCGAAACTCAAAATAACGGGGCGTAGATTATTTTTTATAATTCAAGGGACATGTTTTAAGGATATTTGTTATTTATTAATATTCATATTTTTAGATTTCCTAAGGATCCAGATCGTTGGAGAGTTTGGCTGGGAGGTGTTAATGCATCCGCCGTATAGTCCTGACCTTGCACCTTCAGATTTTCACCTGTTAGCAGTTTATCAGTTAGTAGCCGTGATATTCCGGGATTATAGATACTTTTAATTTTATATTATTACTAATCTGTCAATACTGTTTAGCATAAGAGTAATCTATGTAGAATGTCCATAAATCTGTTCGTTAAAGTAATAAATATATTTGAATTAATGAGTGCAAATAAATTGTAGATTTCATTTCATTCCTTCTTTATATAATGTTATCACGATAAACTTATCATCCGTAAACCGACTTTACAGACAGCCGGTTTTTGAATAAACCATTCATACCATAACTATATTTTATTTTATTCACCACCAGACCTCTGCGCCATGACCGTCTGGTGTAGCGGAACTGGTTACTTTATGCAGTGGTTCACGCGCGGTTTCAAATCCCACCTAAGGCAGCCAATTTGTACAATCCTATTCTACTAATATTATAAACGAGAAAGTTTGTGGGGATATTTAGATGTTTTTGACTCAATCACGAGTAAACGACTAGACGGATTTTGATAAAAAGTTGTGTGCATATCGGGTAGGTCTGAAAATCGGCCAACATATATTTTTCATACACATGCGCACGAAATTTCATAAAAATTGGTCCAGCCGTTTCGGAGGAGTTTGGCAATAAACACCGCCACACAAGAATTTTATGTATGAGATATATTTAAATTAATGTAAATACCGGAGTCATGGATATGTATTGATATGAATTTCTTTCAGTTATCTATTCCATAACACAAATTCTCTCGAACTTACCACGGGACTACGCCTAAGTCGTGCGAGTGACGCTTATTTTTTTTATTAAGTATCCTGCATTTTAATTAGGTATCTCTCGTCTTCATTAACATTAAAACAATACAATTCAATTCGTTTCTTTCATCTCAATTTGTGCATACAAATGTCCCTATTTTGAAAGTAAAAAGTTGTAACTGGGTATCCCCGTACACGCACACAAATACAGCCGACGCGAGTGTACAACATGTCTTCACGCACACAAGGTTATAAAAGTTACGCCGTTCAAATGACATCCCTCTCAAGGCGACACGGTATCTAGACGTATATAATATAATCAAAGGTAACAAAATATAAACATTTAATTTGCAATAACAAATATTGAGATCAATAATTGATATAAAAACTACCCTATCTCCCAAGTTGGACCAAATTACAAATGCTTACAAAATTGGATAAAAAGTGGTTCAGTAGTTTCGGAGTTTATCACGAACATACATCGTGACACGAAATTTTTATATATAAAGATTAATAATTCCATAAAACTCAGAGCTCTAATTTTAGGTCTTTAAAGAATGACATTTTTTAAATATTTGTTTTAGTTTTTGCGAGGTAAAAAAAAATACGCCCTGAGCTACAAAATGAATTACATTTTGCGTAATTACTACATCTATATCTAATTTCTACAATCTGACAATAAATAATCTATACCAGTATTTAAATCCAATCTCATAAACAAAATTGTTGTCGAATAAACCGAAGTGCTTGGAGCGGCTGTAGTAAAGCGAAGTTGTTTAGTCGCGAGATTGTGTCATTTATTTGTCCGTACTTTATAGCACGTGTAATTTAAACAGAATTGCTCTCTTAGTTCGAGAATGTTGCCGAGAATAAAATCCTTGCCTCAACATTCCCAACTGTATACATAAATGCCGATAATATTGTTTGGGAAACACAATTAAATGGAAAAAGGGTGACGATAGTGAAGAATATTAAGTTTTATCCACCTTTGCTTAAAGTTGAAACTTAAAATGCTTATTAATTACTTCTGTCGTAAAATCTATCTGATCATGATAATTTATATACAGTAAAATTGCTAGATCTTATCCCAGAACTTATCCTGCTAATATTATAAACGCAAAAGCTTTTATGTATGGATTTTTGTTACTCTTTCACGCAAAAAACACTGAATTGATTTTAATGAAACTTTACAATGATATAGCTTATAATATATCATATTATAACATACAGGCTATTTAATTTATCACTGTAATTCCACGGGAATGGGAAATACGCGAGTGAAAGTGCGGAGCGCTGCTAGTATGACAATATGGCGCTATTAGTATAGATGACAACCAAAAAAATTATAAGATCTTCTATTCCTTTTTTTGCTAACAAAACAATTATACATATTACTCAATTAGAATTAGTCAAAAAACTGTCCCGGATATTTAAGATAAAACCTTTAGATCGCACCAACGTAACACAATCAATTTACGATAATCTCATAACAGACAAATAATTGTTATGATTTTCAGTAGTATTTATATTAATATCGATTTTGTGCGTCACGATTTTCAGTAGTTTGAATTATTTATATCACTATCGATTTTGTGGATATTGGTAGTTGTAGATTTGTCTATTGTCAGTTTAGTATAAAAGGACGCCGATGGTAGTGTTGCGGGGTATTCTACCAGTATATTTTGAGAAGGACGTTACTCTGCTGGATTACATTGCGACAAGGAGAGTCAATTGTGTTAATCGGACATCCGTGCTGCGGAATTGTTTTATATTGTAGACTTATCAAGTAAAGTACTTGTAAATGGAATACAGTATTTTCGTCACATAATCTTCTACTTGGAAAAATTCCAACAAAATCTTGTTCCATCGTAGCAATACCCAAATTGATTTATGCAAGCAAACAATGGATGTCAAACATGTTAATTACCTAGTAGGAATGATCTAGAATGTTCTACAACTGTATGTGACGTGCCATGTCAAAGTGAGGTTTCAAAGGCTGGGCTGAAACTCATGCATTCGTGAAATGACCTAGTAGTGTTTTTGCTATCGAGTTCGTCTTTGAAGGATTTTGTGACTTTGAGTTTGTGAGATTCTACATCATCATCAAGAAAAAGGCATGCTTTATTTTGTTGTTGATGTTCTTATTTTTTATAATAAAACAATTTTTACGGATTTCATCGCGGTTTATTAAGATTTTTACAAGTCCGACGTTTCGGATACTTTACAGCAACCATGGTCACGGGAGGACTGAGGACACCTCAGTCCTCCCGTGACCTATATCGGGAGGATACGTCCTATCATTATAAAGTTATTCGAAACTACCCTATGATACATCAATATTTTTGTTAGTCCTATCTACGCAGAAAGTGCTAACTGTATCTTTAATCTGTGACATATTATGCTTGAATTTTGATTTGATAATTTAAGATTTTTTTGTAAAAATCTTAATAAACCGCGATAAAATCCGTAAAAATTAATTTGTTCTTATTTTTTTAAATTATCTATACTGTTTAAATGATTTTATATAACATACAAAGTCAATAAATAGTATTTAGTAACTTCACACGTTTTATTTTTGTATATCTTTATTTCTATATATATATTTCTTGTGTGCGTGTGTATGTCACTGAACTTCTAGACGGCTGGACCGAATTTGATGATTTTTTTTGTGAGTTCAAGGGGATTCGAGGATGGTTTAGATTCACAAAAAAAATATTTTATACAGGACAATGTCTGTCGGTGCCACTAGTTTTCTATATATTTTTGAGACGAACTTATATATAATATATATTATATATCTATTACTAACTAAAAATGAATCGCAGACGTGTTTGTACACGCATAGCTTCAGAACCACTGCACCAAATTAGGTAATTCTTTTTTTGTTGTTTTGGTTATCACTAGGACAAGGTTTGTATAAAAATAATTACGACTCTTAACATTTTTGGGTAAGAGTAACATTGAGCATATAACCGTATAGAGTAAATTATAAAATTCCGAAACTGGTCAGTGATTTGTCACTGAAATAATAGCAATTCAACCAACCAGTGATACGTCTCATCGCCCAATCATCCGTCGATGGCCATCAGTTTACCAATCAGAGCGCAGAACCGGCGCAGCGTCGCAGCACAAATATGGCGGAATTTGTTTTCATTCATTCAAAACACTTATCATTACCGCTCTATTCCGGTTGTATGCTCGATGGGGCAGGACAACGTTTGCCGGGTTCGGCTTGTTTAAAATTTACAGTATTAAATTATAACTTAATAAATAATTAATAAATACTTATTTTTTTATGATAATGATCTGTCAGAGTTTCGGTCATGACAACCACTTATGATTCCATAAAGGAAGATGATGCGCAGGATATACGAGGGTGCTCAAGCACAAGACACATTCGCATCGTTGTCCTTCTAGACCCGTTCCATTGAACGGAAACAGTGACGATAGGAGAAAGACTCGGACAGATGTAACATTATCGCGGTGAGAGAGTTACAAAGGTGGTGGGGGTAGTTCTTTCTCACATTCCCTTAATCGCCTCTTAAGATACCTACAAGAGAAGGGATGGTGCTATTCTACTCTACCGGCACCACACGGATTTTTTTTAAATTAATTTTACTTAATTTTTATATACCTATCTTAATAACCCCACCATGGTTCAGGCCTTGACCTGAAGCAAAGCTAATTGAGCCGAGGGGGCTCTTTGTACCCCTCTTATAAGAAGAGACAAAAGAACAGAGGGCAAGGGGCGAGGATGGAAACCTCACCCCAGTGTACTATCCCGACGTTGGGAGGGGTTATTTTGTGGTACGGGACAACCCTCTGTGGAGGTGGCATTGGTCCCTTACGGGACTGACTAGCCGTCGCGGTGCCCTGTTTCTTTATTAGATACGGGGTATCTCACCAAAGGCGGCATTGGTGGCACTCGCCGGGTTTTTGTGGGTAGAGCTTTCGAGCGCAGCGAGCCCCACTTACCCGCGCGAGTACCCACTCCGTCGCAGGATGCCTCAGAGCATTTCCCGGTGTTAAAGAAAAAAAAACGTAATAATTTGTTTTAGTTTATTTTTATCCATTTCAGAAGCATCTCAAATGATAATAGCGAAAAAGCATTGTTTGGTTTGTATAAGCGAGACATTTGCCAGCAGTCCCTTATAATGGATAAATATATACTTAGCTTTTTAGTGAAAAGAATAAGTGTTTTTGGTCAACATTAAAATGGGCGAAGGTGCCATTGTAAGACTATTTTAAGGTATTTTGAAATAGTAAAAAAGGGTGTTCATGATTTTTTTTCATTGCCTATTGCCTAGTGATAACATAGACTGGGGATTTTTTTAAATTCAAACGAGTAGTTTCAAAGATCACAATATTACTTGTTTATTTTATTAGCACAGATATATATTTTTTCAAATTACATTTATCAATTTATTTAAACATATAATCAACTCACAACACGTGGGAACGACATAATGTGTCGTAAGTTGTAAAAGGACATAATTAATTAGGATGTCCTTTTCTGTCCACTGCTGAACGTAGGCCTCTGACAAAGAACGCAAAGACGGGAGATCCCTCGTTACTGTACGGAGATCCCTCCGTCTTTCCGAAGAATATACACAGTTTTAAGAGTAGAATTGCTCGATTTTCATTTCAGAAAATATGAAAGAATATTTTTCCAAAATTCTCAGCATCGTTTATCGTCTTAGCGCAGATAGAACTCGCCATTAATATTAATTAGCTGGTGAGTTATGGCTCTGACGTGGAAAATTATGATATATTAGACCTTATACGTATTATATTGATACGATTACGGAGGTTTGCTATGTTATAAAT
Source organism: Helleia helle (assembly GCA_963853865.1). NCBI lineage: Eukaryota > Metazoa > Arthropoda > Insecta > Lepidoptera > Lycaenidae > Helleia > Helleia helle. Next base: position 5,658,730 of record OY971423.1, on the reverse strand, counting down.
GGTATTTATAGTGTTCGCAACATTGACAAGAAGTCTTGTGCATTTTTGAATAAAGGGGAATAACTGCTTGGTGTTGCTATTGACAAATAGTAAAAGCTCATTGCCATAAAAATGTCTCTAACAAAGAGATCCGGCCCATTGAAAGTCTTATTAAATTATGTCTACCAAACGTATGTACTCTTTACATTTTTAACCGACTAAAAAATAGAGGAGGTTCTCAATTCATCTGTATGTTTTTTTTTGTATGTATGTGACATGATTACTCCGCCGTTTGTGAATGGATTTAGATGATTATTTTTTGTTTGAAAGCTGGTTCTTCCAATTTGGTCCTATATTAATTTTATTAAGATCTCACAAGCCGTTTTTTAGTTATTTCCAGTAATGGCTATTTGGTTAATTATACTTTTACCTGCTGCTATTCTCATTTTGTTACTTTTCGATGTAACAATTGTATAGGATGCTTTGGTAGCATACCATAGTATGTCACGGTCATCGTAATCATCATCATCGTCCTTTATCCGTCCACTGCTGAACATAGGCCTCCTTCAATGAACGCCAAGACGACGAATTTCGGAATCACTAAAAAATGAGAAATAAAAACATTTGTAAAGATTAAAACCGACTTCAAAAATACTAAACTAAAAAGTAATAAAATAACTATGTTTCTTCGATTTTTGTGCTTACAATTTATAGTCAACTTAATCTTCTACTAATGTACAAACTTTGCGTTTACCACGTCATTATAGTTACTGTAAGCACAAAAATTAAAGAAACATAGTTATTTTATTACTTTTAAGTTTAGTATTTTTGAAGTTGTTTTTAATTTTTTGTAAAATGTTTTTACATGTGAGTGACGGTGGTCTAGTGTGTGTGGGTATGGGCTCGGTTTCTTGAGTGAGGATTCGATTTTGACCCCCCTTAATGGGTTTTTCTTAATTTCTATGTGCCCCTGAACATGAGACCTTCGCTTGTTCACCGGTGAAGGAAACATCGTGAGGAAACCTGTATGCCTGATAAGATTAAAAATCTTTGAAGGTGTGTGACGTTCACCAACCCGCATGGGCCAACGCATCGGTGAACTTCGGCCCAACACAACACCCTTCTCGCCCGATTTCGAGGAGGAGACCCGTGTCCAGCAGTGGGATATAATATAAGGGTTGATGCTGTTATTATTAAACATGCTTTCTAATGTTAACGCGAATTCAAAAATGAAACAATTTTTACGGATTTTATTGCGGTTTATTAAGAATTTTACACGCCCGACGTTTCGGATACTTTAATAAATCGCGATATAATTCGTAAAAGTTTTTCATTACAATACTATTATGCAATATAACTTGGCATCCAAATATTGTATTTTGCTAAAATCTATCTCAAATCCGAGCCAAGAAAGAAACTATATAACGAACAATCCCACGGCATGCGATATACAACGTGACAGGAATTCTCTTCAAGTTAGTTAGCGACTGTTAGCCCGTCTCACTGCTTCGGTGGTGATAAACTTAGACATTCTAAGACTGCTGTAGAATCTGAGCTGCTTTTACTAAAACATTTTGTAGACTTTTTTATGTTAGTTGGGTTGGAAAACTAGCAGGCGAGCTGTTACCCGCAATTTACCCGCGTTAGCTTAGATTTACAGCCGTACCTGGATTGATGATGATTATTTTCAAATCCTGAGTTACTCTTTATAAAATCAGCTATTTGCCAGTGAAAGTTCCATCAAATATAGCCCAGCCGTTTCAGAGACTAGCCGAAACAAACAAACAGACAAAAATTGTAAAAAAAAATATTTTGGTATATGTACCGTGTATACATCCATATGCATTTGATAAAAAGCGGTTATTTTAATATTACAAACAGACACTCCAATTTTATTTATCTGCATAGATATATAGATAACTTCACCTAGGACTAAAGCAGCGGCAAACTAAAAGTGCGACTGATGTCATATGGATTTTTTTAATATTTCATACATGGGTTTTACTGTCCTTTAGTTTGTTACATAGAAATCATGTTTTTATTTATACACTTGTATGGACAAACTGCCAAACGAATCATGTAATTGTAAATGGTCAACGTCATTTACATACATTTAATTTACCCAATTTGGGACCCAGGCAACTCAAGTGTTGCCAATCCTGAGTCGTAAGATGGTAAGTTTCAGTGCCATTGATTACACTGCCTTTATGCCCTATGAAAACACAGCAAAGCTGTTTCATGGATGGAATAAGCAGAGTCGTGGTGCTTATTCTTTCAGTAAAGCGACTCCACAGGCAACGCAATCCATTGTATTAGATTTGAAAGTATATTTTAGAAGAATGGTGAAATAAAAAATACAAAAAATATTTTTCTCTTTTTAACATCATTAGAATATAAGAATGCCTTGTTCACGAGATATATCTAAATACGAGCTCTGCGAAATAAAAGAAAAACATCGTAAGTATCCCGTTTTAAATAATTTTGCTAATGAAAATAACCATCATCATCATCAGCCTCTATCCATCCACTGCTGAACATAGACCTCCCCCAATGAACGCCAAGATGGCCGATCCCTTGCCGCCAGAAACAGAGCAACACGGACCGGCCACCGCACGGAGATCATCTTCCCACCTGGTTAATGGCCGACCGACACTTCGTCTATCTAAACGTGGCCTCCACTCTAGAACCTTATCGGCCATCCGTTCTCCTGAGTGTGTGACCAGCCCACTGCCACTTCAACGAGCTTATTTTTAACCGAAAATAACCATGTTAACTCAAAATCATGAAAATTATCTCCGGTTATATATTCACACTCTGTCCAAATAAATCGAAACAATACGCCCCCGGGCGATCATTGAGCGATATATTTTGTTTTACTAATTTCTTTTTTGTAAATGTATCTGTGTTTTGTTATTTATGTTCCGATATACATATGTTCCGATATTGAGTATGTCTTTTCAGAATCAAGCGAGAAGGGCAACAGTACCAGTACTCAGGGATTTGGAAATATTGTTTTCAGTTATTCGACTCGAACCCAGTCCCTTCACTTATATACTGAAAAATAACTTGACTTTCGCCCATCCCACCTAATTCTATAAAAATTAATAATACCTACTACTTGCTAGTACTTACAGTGAATCATGAAACTTTTAAACAAGGTCAACACGTTTTAAATGACGTACGTTCGTACGTATGCAAGGAAGCGCAGGGCGAAGGCGGGCTTCGGGCTGTCGCTGACATGCGCCTAATAGTCCAGTCGGTAGCGTAAAGGTAAGACAAGAGCAGTCTAAGAGAAGGTTGGGTAGATACAATTAAAAATATGCCAAAAAATGACTGAACTATGATAGCAAAACCAGGATAGCGTCGAAACTGCTGGTGAACCGTGAAGGTCATTACCGCCAGGGGCCTGTAGAATACACTAGTGGGTGAACAAAATATTTAGTAATTTCGATCGCTTATCTTCGTATATCACAGGACCTAGGTCAGTTCCGTATGATCCTCTTCCTATTGATGCTGACCACATGCCATCAGATGGCTTGTCTGTCCGTTTTATACATTTTTTTTTATGTTAGTTGGATAGGCAAACGTACCACCTGATGGTAAGTGGTCGACGTCGCCCATGAACATAAACTAGTATACCTGGAATGACCCCAGGCAACTCATTTATGTGTTGCCTATCCTGAGACATATTAAGATGTTAAGTCTCGGTGCCAGTAATTACACTGCCTGTCTTGCCCTTCTCTCCGAAACACAGCAAAGCTGTTTCACGGGAGAAACAAGCAAGATGGTGGTACCCATGCAGCCGGGAGCGCGGCACAGCGATTCCCTCCCACCTGTAATTAATATTCAAGGTATATAATATAGAGAGAGTACGCAAACTTTATAGCAAATATCTTGAATGATCAGAATATGCTTGTCTTATAAATGTAGAACAACAATTTTTTTTTTTTTTTTTTGTATTCAATCAATCTCAATTTGAATCCAATTATTCAGTGACGTACGAACCAAGATTGTATCTCATCAATCTTTTCGGAAGTCATTAATCGTAATCATCAAAATTTATCGTGCCGTATTATATATCTGATATAATGATCACTGATGATCACACTCAATTTTATTACATGGCTCTTAGGATTAAAATATTATAAAAACGAATATTATGATATATATAACGATAGATGGGTAGCTGCTATAAGACTGAGTAGAAATGACCCATAATGGCAGCCATCCTCATCTAGTGTGGTTTGTTCAGACCATTTTCATAAAACTGACATGTACGACACACAACGTGGACTTCGCCGTATTCGTAGAACAGGATATCCAAAAAAGGTATTTTAACCGACTTCAAATAAAAGAAGGTCCTCTATTCTTCCTGCATAAATATGAATGAAAAATATATACCTATATTTTCTCAGTATACAGTATTGTTTTTATTACAGATATTTCCTCCTTCCAATGCAGTTGTCAGTAATAGCGCCGAATATATCGATTCCACTTATTACTGTGAGTATGTGGTAATCGTATGATGTTTTTGTCATATGTATTTGTATGTAACTACCAATCTTATCTGTAACGAATATTGTATTTATTGTAGAACGTACCAGTCTCGTCTAGTGTGGTCATTGACAGCAACAGCTCATCACCGAGTACATCTCCTACGGCCATTCTCGTTAGTATTTGACAGTACAGATTTCCGTATACTTTTCTAATTGTATCATGTAATATGTATATTGTAAAAATTATATCCTAATACACAAGTATTAGGATATAATTTTGTTTCTATTACAGAATTTTATTCCCCCTTTTAATACGATCGACAGTAATATATTATCGCCAAATATATTACTTCCGTTTGCTCTTGTGAGTATGAGGTAATTAGGCGTATGATGTTTTTGTTATATTTAACTACCAATCTACTTATCTGCAACGAATATTGTATTTATTTACATAGGCTGCACTAAAAGTATCGGGAATGGAATATTTCCACTGTTCCTGTCTTATTAAAATCTTTTTAATTGAAAACTCCTTGGTTTAAAAATCGAATACCATTTATTTATTTAAAAAAAAGATTCTCGAAACGTTGATGCTGTGCGTAAGCTGATTGAGGAAGATCGACATGTGACATACCGCAAAATTCAGGCAACTTTAGACATTGGTACGAGTCAAATACAAATAATCTTGCATGAACAATTAAGTGTAAAAAAGTGAATTTCCCGATGGATACCGCATTTGCTCTGTGAAGAGCAAAAATCGGCTCGCGTTACTTGGTGCGTCAGAACTCTCGAAAGATTCCACGCAGGATCCTCAAATGCTGTATACAACATCGTATCAGGTGACGAATCCAGGATATACGCGTACGAACCCGAAAAAAAAACAAGTCACGTGTTTGGGTGTTCGAAAATGAGTTAATGTCAACAAAAATTGTTCGTTCACGGAGTGTTGCAAAAAAATGGTGACCATGTTTGTCTCCAAAACCGGCCATGTTGGGACTATTCCTCTTGAGGGACAAAGAACGGTTAATGCAGAATGGTATGCTAGCATTTGTTTGCCACAGATCGTTTCTGAACTCCGTAAAGAGAACTGCAACCGCCGCATCATCCTCCATCACGACAGTGCGAGTTCTCACACCGTGCACAGAACAAAAGAGTTTTTAGAGCAAGAAAACATAGAATTATTAGACCATCCACCGTACAGCCCCGACCTAAACCCTAATGATTTCTATACTTTCCTTTAAATAAAGAATAAATTGCGTGGTCAGAGATTTTCATCGCCTGAAGAAGCTGAAACGGCCATTTTGGAGACCCCAACTTCCGTATGGAATGGTTGCTTCAATGATTGGTTCCATCGTATAATACTTCGAAAAGCAATAAATACATTTTTAAATAGTAATGTTGTGTCACTTCCTTGATTCCCGAAATTTTCAGTGCCGCCCTCGTAGAACGTACCAGTCTTGTCGAGCGTGGTCATCGACAGGAACTGCACATCACTGAGTACATTTTCTGCGGCCGTTCTCGTAAGTATTAGGCATTGCAGATTTACTTACAATTTTCTATTCATACGAAATACTTTTCAGTAATATGTTCTGTTCTAGGATCAACCAGATAAGCCTAAATCAAACGTAAACCAAGAGACAATATTTGATACACCCAGAAAACATGAACTACGACAGAAATTAAAGAAACCTGAACTTAATTTAAAAAAATATGTAGCAAAAGTTAAATCTTTACAGCAAAAAGTCAGACGCCTCCAAAACAGGAACTTGTCCCTTAAAGAAATCATTAAAAACTTAAAAACGCGAAATTTAATTGACACGGATTTACATAACTCATTAAATCAAAACATGGCAACAATATATTTATTTAACAGTTGGAACCGAAAAAAGGCAAAAAAAAAACATTAAATATACACCGGCACTTAAGAAATTTTGTCTAACTCTTAACTATTACTCTCCAAAGGCATAATACATGTCTTCCGCATCCAAGCACAATGTCGAGATGGTATATTAGGTATTAATGCATCCAGCATTAATGGGAAACCGGGATTCACAGAAAAATCCAAGAAAGAAGAAGAAGAAAGTCTATGAGACACTTTGAGTTTCAAAAACCATTTCATTTAGAAAAATAAAAAATAAATTGTTTTAAATCTCAAAGTTAAATCGGTTAACAAGCGTAAAGTTACAAGATAATATGGCCGTCCGACGTATGTAATTATCCGCTATTATAAACCAGTGCTTGATGCAAAATGCAAAAGGGTTTTTTGGGTATTATAATAAATATAGAAAGTTTGAAAATAATTTATCACAAATTGATAGAAACTGAAAAAAGACTTCCGGTCTACAAGCTAAGCCAGGACCACTTAGAAGTTATGTTTTCGGCTATTAGGATGCAAGGCGGGTTTAATGATAACCCAAATGTGCGCCAGCTACAAGGTGCGTATAAAAAACTGCTTGGCAATCTTGAATTAAAATGCTTATCCACTGGGAACTGTGTCCCGTTAGAAGATGTAGCCATTTTAAATTGTACGTCTACCGCTGTTACAGCTATAAATTCAACCACGACCTCTTAAAAGCACGAAGAACAGGAATGCCCAATAGAACAAGAATTAGGTGCACTCGAGTTCCTCCGTAAAATACAGGAGGACACAGCAGAACTTGCAAGCACTCTGCATATTGCGGAATTCGATGATTAAAAAAAAATGTTATATCGCTGGTAGTACTATACACTACATTTCGAAAACATTAAAATGTGAAAAGTGTTCAAATAGTTTATTATCTAAAGAAGAACATGATTTCCATAAATTAATCATAGCCAGAAATAAAGGTGCATTGTGTTTTCCCTCCCAAGACGTATTAGATATTTGCGCAACTTGCGAAATCATATTAAGAAAAAAACTATCTAAGGAAAATATAAAATTTTTGAGAGAAAGCCAGCACAGCTTTATTGTTACGCAAATTTTAGGCTCTTTTATAGGTAACAAAAGAAGTTTTAATAACTTGGAAAATGTCCACGATTATGCTGGCCATGGACATAAAGTAAATTTAATAAGGTTAATTATAGAAAAATAATTAAACATTAGGCTGCATCATATTTGTAAAATGCACACACTGACGATAACAATTCTAAGCGCCAAAAATTAAAAAAACTCATACAACGTAAAGGATTCTAGGTGAATAAAAAACATGGAAACAAGATGGCCTATTTCTGTCTGCAGTCCTACAAACCCATGCAGTTCTTGAATATAACAAAAAGCTAGGTCTTTTTGTTATATTCAAGAAGATGCATATGATTGCATGAGATTTTGGGATCAGAGACTATAATAATTAATGTTGTATATATACATATACATCTATAGTATGTTACAAGTTAATGCTCTATGTTGTACTTACTTAAATAATAAATATACCTTTTTTATCTCTTCTTATCAATCGCGTTTTCGTTTTCTTTTTGTTTTATGTTATTTTAATAAACACTTCTTACCTTTGTTGTATTTTTTTTTCGCAACCACAACGGGACTATTGAGACAACTTATAAAGTCATCCTACATGCCTCCTGCATAACATGTATTTATTATGTTATTATAATAATAATTTATAAAAACATTTATTGACGCATTCACTTAATATCTATTTTTATTATTGCGCAATTTTGAGGGACTTTTTTTAAAAAGTGGCAGCCCTTCATTCACTCACACATATTTAATAAAGTGGCTTCACTTTCATGTTCCAAGTGCGTTATCTACCTTTTTTTACTTGATCTAAGCTGGAAGCATATATCTCTGTAAATGTTCAACGAACATTGTTTTATTTATTACACTCTCTGCAAATTTTGAGTTGCTGTCCTTTCAAATATGAGTATGCTCTTTTCTTGAAGGTCCCTAAGTCGTATCGATTCGGAAATACCGCGGTAGTCAGTTGGTTCCATATAATTGTTGTGCGAAACAAGAAATGCCATAAAAATGGAACTGTTGTGGACTAAGTTAAAGAAGTTATATTATTTAGATTTGCGCCATTATATCTTTCTATACTATTTTTAAATTTGATCTAAGCATAAGATTAAAGATTAAATTTAACCTTTTTCTTTTCAAGCATATTTAACCGAGCTGCTGTGGTTTCTCCAACGTGGTTCGTTCATTCTGCGTTTTTAGGTGACCCGAATTTTCTTCTTTTTTTTCCTGTTGTTTTTAGTCGAATTCACTTTCATAGTCATATCAGTGAATAAAATAAATGTTGCAATTGTATATTGCGGCGTGAAGTTTTGTTATATGAACGTGAATATAAAATATGTATATTCAATTATAAAATGAATCTTACCATAATAAACGTCGTCAAGTTCTTTAAACCTCTTCGCGTTGACGCCAATTCTCCAACTGTACAGCAGTACTACTAGTATTGATATATTCTGAAACAAAAAATATCAATGAGGTCCTTGACCAATGCAATAATAATCTATCTTCATATAAAATCTTCTAGAGAACTGACAAACACAAAATCCTTTCTTCAGTGTCGTAAATAAGACATTCGTAGACATCTCAGATGAAGTAAAAAAAGTTAGATGACGCACGGCCTTTGCTAATACTGAAGCCACAAAAATCAGCTCCTTCATGTAAATACACGCGCTCACGCACACAGATACACCAAAACTAAGCTCATTTTTGTTAGTATCTTACGAGTCGTCGTGCAGTAAGTTTGCCAAAAAATACCGTTCTGTGTAATTAAATGTTGTAAAAACAATACAAAAGTGACCAAAGAGTCTAAAGAAATATCGTTTCACACATAAATAAACACAAGACTATATTCTTATAAGATATTTTAACACTATTTTGAGGTTAAACAACATAAATAATGTTATTGCCCCGAAATGACGTATCGGGAGAGTGTTGCCAGAAGTTAGTATTTCTAATAGCCCAATAGTGGGTAAGTCAATTGCAGGCAAAGCCATAGCAAAATAATTAAGTACAGAGGTGACATAATTATTATTTCATTATTTGATCGCTATATGACTGAATCGAAATGACCTCGTACAACCTATGTTGTATTTTTTTTGGGACTCACGTACCCACAGCGGGACTATGTATTTAATTATTTATAAATTTAAAGATTTACCATTTAATAAATTTAAAAAAATGTAACAGCGTGGCTTGCAGAGAAATGTTTTTTTTTAAATGGTAAACGATATATTATGTATTTAATTTAAATTTTGTATTGATAAAATGTGACTTTCTAATTACTATTATAATCAATTATTTTGAAACTGTTATTCTCTGACAATGATTTTAATGACATGTTGTATTTATCAAGTTTATTTAATTGTAACTATTATTTCCTGTTAATTTATATTAATTGTTTATTTATGTAAAGTTTTATTTTCACACACCATGTTATGGTAGATTGTATAGAACTTGTTTATTTTTTTTTAATATCACCTATGTATTTACTACATTCATGGGAATAAATAAATAAATAATACAATTGTGTCAATAAGATATATATTGAGACAGTTTATAAAGTGATCCTACACGCCTACTACATATTCGTAATATTATTGTATTTTATAAAAATATTCACTGTCGCATTCACGTATTACCTATTTTTATTAATATACAATTATAAGGGATATTTAATAAAATGGCAACCCTTCATTCACTCACACATACTTAAATAAGTGGCTTCACTTTCTTGTTCCAAGTGCGCTATCTACCTTTTTTTACTTCATCTGAGGTAGACATAAAAATATTTTACAAAAAAATTAAAACTGACTTCAAAAATACTAAACTAAAAAGTAATAAAATAACTGTTTCTTTAATTTTTGTGCTTACAATTTATAGTCAACTTAATCTTCTAATAATGTACAAACTTTGCGTTTACCACGTTATTTTATTACTTTTTAGTTTAGTATTTTTGAAGTCGGTTTACATTTTTTGTAAAATGTTTTTATTTCTTAACTTTTAGTGATTCCGAAATTCGTCATCTTGGCGTTCATTGAAATAGGCCTATGTTCAGCAGTGGACGGATAAAGGACGATGATGATGATGATTACGATGACCGCGACATACTATGGTGTGCTACCAAAGCATCCTATACAATTGTTACATCGACAAGAAATACAATCAGCATATCGTCGAGGTAAAAGAATCAACCAAATAGGCTTTATTGGGAATAACTAAAAAACGGCTCGTCAGATCTTAATAAAATTAATATGGGACCAAATTGGAAGCACCAGCTTTCAAACAAAATAATTACCATGGAAAACAATCCACAAATTCTTGCGAAATACAAATCTGTTTAGGAACATTATCTACTATTTAGAGTAGGCTCAAGTTTAGTGCCTCCCCACCATGGTTCAGGTCTTGACGTGGCAGTGGGGCTCAGTAGCCTAGGGTGAGCCCAGCACCTTGGGCGAAGCTAATTGAGCCGAGGGGGCTCTTTGTACCCCTCTTAACAGAAGAGGGAACAAATGAGCAGGGGGCAACCTCACCCCATTGTACTGTCCTGACGTTGGGAGGGATTATTCTGTGGTGCGGGACAAACCCTCTGTGGAGGTGACGTGGGGAACTGACTAGCCGTCGAGGGGCCCCGTTTGCTCAAATCCGAGGCACATCACCAAAGGCGGCATTGATGGCACTCGCCGGGTTCTAGTGGGTAGAGCTGGGTCCACTTACCAGCTTTCAGACACAGCGAGTCCCACTAACCCGCGTGGGGAGGACCACTCCCCTGTGGGATGCCTCAGAGCATTTCCCGGCATTAAAGAAAAAAAATAGTCTACTGCCTAATGTAACTGCCATGAAATATTAAATGGTTATAGGTACCCCCAATCCCCAAAAATAAGAGATGGTGAAATTATTTTGATAAAACTAGTCTGAGAACCACCGCTAGAAGACCTGGATTCAAATAAATTAAAATGTGCGTGCGTACAAAGTACACAATATGTCAGAAGTGAAACAAATTTTTGAATCACGTTTATATTTATACTAATCTAAAACTTTAAATTTCCGAGACTTGCGATGCAACGTTCGCTCTATCTCACTCTCTCTCTCTCGATCTTTCTCACTCGCTTGCTCCCTACTCTCACTCCATGGCTATGTGCTTCATGCTATGTTCGCCCTTTCTTACTCTTTCTCGATCGGTCTCAATCACTCTCTCCCTCTACTTGAACAAAAACCGTTGCACATTTTCGTGACGTTTCATCCGTAAAAAAATTACCCTCATACGCGCAAAGAAGTTTCACTTAAAAAACCTTATTCAAAACAGTTCACACGTTTTAGAACACAAACACGCAGACGAGGAGTTTCTAAGTTTTTATTAATATGAAAAATGTGCACTTCTCAGTACAGATATTCGATAATAATCCGAATGTCTTTAGCTGTGCGAAACAGGCTAAGTTTAGTCGATATGATTAAAGTTGAATGAACATTTGCAAAAACTTTTCCAAAGTTAATTTAATGAAACGAGAGAATTTCTGTTAATAACAAATAATGAAATTTGTTTTATAATAAAACCTTTGGAGCTTTTCAGTAGTTTTTTTTGTTCGTAAATTCATTTTCACAATGTATACAGGCGTAACTATCTGAAACAATCTAAAAATATTTATGCACTATATTCGACATTCCGTAGATATTAAAAAATTAATATACTGTGAAACTCACACACGGCCATCTGATCCCAAACTAGACAGAGCCTGTTCTTATGGTAACCAGACAACTGATATATTTCTAAATACATACATATTATAGATAAATATACATTACATTCTTTAATATGAATAAGTAATAATTATAGGTCAGTTTTTTTTAAATGTAAATGGATAGGCAAACTGGCAAACGTGCCACCTGATAGTAAGTGGTCGACGTCGCCCATGAACATAAACTAGTTTACCTGGAACGAGCCCAGACCACTCATTTATGTGTTGCATATCCTGAGACATATTAAGATGTTAAGTCTCGGTAAGTGGTCATATAAGCCTATGTTCAGCAGTGGTCTACGTGACCAGAAGAACATGAAAGAATTCTCTCTTGACTACCTTACAATGCAATTGTAAGTATTCTCAATGAGTGTATTTTTCCAAAACAACAAAGCTATTTCACGCATGTAATAAGAGTAATGGTGCCATATAAACCATACCGGAGAACACGTGGCACAAGCAACATACATACGGGGTCTCGGATAGACTCACAAGGTACATTTGTATGACGAGTCTTGACGTCTATACATAAGAACTGAATGTGCTAATGACGGGTTTTGTTTTCATTGAGTGGCATATGCTATTAACATATTCATCATGAGGCCCGATATGATCCTGGACGGCGATTGTCTCCTTCTACGAGGCAGTAATATCCCAGAAGGAGGCCGAACAGTGGGTGAGAGAGGAGGCCGCCGATGAGGTCTCCGCCCGCGGGCAATGAACAGGGGTGCCTAGGAGATGATACTAATGGGAACGAGAGCCCAGTAGAACACGATGTCGTGTGGGCTGCTTAGTAGCGGCCGGGCAGTCCCCCTTACGAGGAGTAGTCTGGCCTTCGCCGGGTCCAGCCTGTCGCTGAGGTGATCCTATTGCCTGCAGACCCGGAACCCTGAAGGCGCTCGCAGTTGTTTTAGTTTAAGGTGCCAGTCCCACATAGGGTCAGGATCTACCCTAAGATCCTGGCTACATCCATTCCCTGCGATATAAAAAGGCCCGATACGGATAAAGCTGCGGACAACAGCTGCTAGTTAAAATAATTGGTGTCTTGAACTTCAGACGAATCGCTAATGAAGTTAGACTATCAAGGTTAAGCTGGAATCGATAAAAATGTACACGTAGAAGTGGCATCGATTGATAAAAGTCAATTCTATTAAATATGTACGTATATGACCTCATCATCAGCCTTTTATGGCCCACTGCTAAGCAAAGACCTTTTTTCTTGCCAATCTTCTCTGCCCCTTGCCTGTCTTAAAAACGTTCTTAAAAACTCCCCAACGCAATAACAAAAAATCTAACCTTAAAATGGTAGAAACGATTTTGATAAAACATGTCTAGCTACCGCTAAAAAAATTGCTTTTAAATAAAAATCGTACTGAAATCCGTTTAGTGCTTCAGATCAACATAATCATGGCACACATCACAAACACATAGCGTAACATTTCCCCACCATGGTTCAGGCCTTGACGTGGCGGTGGGACTGAGTAGCCTAAGGTGATCCCAACATCTTGGGCGAAGCTAATTGAGCCGAGGGGGCTCTTTGTACCCCTCTTATAAGAAGAGGGGACAAAAGAGCAGGGGGCAAGGGGTGAGGATGGAACCTCACCCCATTGTACTGTTCCGACGTTGGGAGGTTGTTCTGTGGTGCGGGACAACCCCCCCGTCGATCCTTTGCGGGACTGACTAGCCGTCGAGGTGCCCTGTTAGCTTAACAGATCCGGGGCACCTCACCAAGGCGGCTCTGGTGGCACTCGCAGGGTTTTAGTGGGTAGAGCTGCGTCCATTTACCATCTTTCGGGCGCAGCGAGTCCCACATACCCAACTGGGGAGACCCACTCCCCAGGCGGGATGCCTCAGAGCATTTCCCGGCATACTAGAAAAAAATATAGCATAACATTCGTCTTTATGACGTGTCAAGCATCGCGGGCATTTGTATAAGTGTGTAAAATATATACAATGTATAAGATTGTCCTTTTGTTTTCACGAATTTCGCTCATTATAATAAAACTTAATTTTTATGGATTTTTCCGCGGTGTATCAAGATCTACATTCCTGACGTTTCCAATACTTGTAACCATGGTAGTGAAAGGGAACCTTTTCCAGGCTTTCACATAATCAGAATACTTATCCGAACAGTAAACGTATGAAAATCCTTATAAATTGCATTAAATCTGGTAAAGTAGCCTTTATACAATCATGTAATGGTAATAAAGGCGCGGCTCCACCGCGACGTGTGCCTAGTTTCGCTCTGCAAGAAAATATTATATGTGATTATCTCCAAAGCTACAACATTTTCTTAGAAAGCAAGCTTAACACATGTGCGTAGCCTCTCCGTGTGCCGCGTAGGAGTCGCCCCTTTAAGGTAAAATAAAGCAACATAATCTACTTTTATTAAATCAGAAATATTCCTACCTTAGATAGGTACACCAAGGTTGAAAAGAAACAGAAAATTTTATTTTAAATTCTTGCTAAGATTGTACATTTTTAATTCCTCCAAAAGATATTGTTTTGAGTCCGATTCTGTAAATAAATAAGTAAGCCTTGAAATGGTTTTCAGTATTTAAAATATTTTGATTAAAAATAGCAACAGCACTTTAGTTTGACTGGCCTGTTGGTCTAGTGGTTAACTGACTGCTAAACCAGTAGGTCGTGGGTTCTATTCCCACCCGGGACAAATATTTGTGTTATGAGCATGATCATTTGTTCTGTCTGGGTGTAATTTATCTATAATATGTATGTATTTAGAAATATATAAGAATATATCAGTTGTTTGGTTACCTTAACCTTGGCTCTGCCTAGTTTGTGATCAGATGGGCGTGTGTGAGTTGTCCCAACATATTATTATTATATTAATTTTTGTATAGTTCAAAAAGTAATGTATGCCTGCACCAAAGATTACCAGTCTTAATGGATACGTTCAATATTTCTACATATGTGATCTTATGATAACTTTTTAGAAAATACCTTATTATAATAAGCACTTAAAACTATACAAACCATTCTTAAATTTGCTACTTGCTTTTTACTTTATTTCTTTTATATGGTGTATTCTAAACTAAATTAAATTAAGTTATATTAAGTTAGTTGTAACGAAGTGTGTATTATTATTAAGGAAATAAAAGGCTTTATTATTATTATTATTATTATTATTATGTGATCTTAGAAGAATAAAAACAACATTTCTTTAAGTTTTAAATAAAACCCCCTTTTAGCTGTTTTTTTTTATGTAAGTTGGATATGTAAACTGGCAGACGCACCTATTGGTGAGTGGTCACCGTTGTCCATAAAAAATTTCCAGGGACTAAACCAACCAGCTATTCATGTATTGCTTATCATAAGACGTATTAAGTAAGTCTCGTCAGTAATTAAACTGCCTGTTCTTGCCTTCCGAAATACAGTAAAGCTGTTTTATGGAAGAAATAAGCCAGGCACATCTCTACAGACCGTCTGCCTATCTGGAATTATCATAAAAAATAATAATTGTGAAGTGAAAACTTATTTTGGCGCATTGCAAACAGATTTTCGTAGGCTGTGAGTGAGGCTGATTCATGACGCTCGGAAGTGAAAAGCTTGATCGGGTGAACTCGGGACCACCGAGTGTGCCCGAGCGAGAAAGATATAGTCAGTTGCTCTTCACTGTCGTGTGCTGTGTCACTGTGTTTCACTTCTATCGGCAGGCCAACTTTGCCCATTTTTTTTATAAAAATGAAAAAAAATCATAAATTTTGTATAGGAAGGTAGGTATATTTTGTCATTTGCAACAACTTTGTAAACTTGTGCACTTTCTTGTTGTGAAAATTTTGTAATAAGTTAGAATTTAAAAAGAATTTTATTTAATTTTGATGACGGGCAAAATTATCTGGACTTCTAGCCAACATTGCCCACGTTGATTTTTTACCAAAATATAACTCGTATAAGTATGTCATCAGCACCTCGACCAGAATTTGTGGCAATCTTGGCTTAGATTTCAAAATGATGTGTGTAGTTTATACGTATTTGTAAATAAATTACTGGGTAATGTTACCCAGAGATTTTTGCTTTTTCCCATATGTTACGCAAGTAACAATTTAAAATGTTAAGGGTTGTCACATCTTAGTAAATTATGAAATGTGAATAAGAATATGAGACTTTTTTATTTTATTAACGATTGTACGGATGGGGATGCCAAACTGTAGTTTGGCGTCTCTCGGTGATATTTGTTGTTGAAGAAACTGATTCACACGCTAGCATTTTCATCTGTCTTCGGTACAGTTTTTATATGCGCGAGATTATATTCTTCAACTACATTTTTTTAAATTCTAGATTTGTGTTTGTTTGTCTGAAAATTAAAATAAAAAAGGTAAACATGATTTTGATTTATAAGCATAAATGGTTTAAAAATCAAAAAAGAACTTTAAGACACGATTATCGTGATTAACGAAATATAAAAATAATATATACAAGTTTGTAGATAACTCTCAGTACGCAGTTTTAACCTCGCATCTGCACCATTTACGTTATGTTCTTCTAAGTATTTATCACATGTACCACGTAAATAGGTATTCATAGTTTTTACATTCATAGATAGGTTTATTCTCAACTGAGGCCATTATTTTACAGTTTCACAATATTGTGTACTAAGGATTTAACAAAGTTATGTAGTCACTTAAATTTAATGTTGGATAGACATCAATAGAGGAAGATTATAAAATATCATAAATTTAGTTTTTAAGTTGTTAATGAGGAGTTGAAGACTTTTATTTATAAATTTAACATTGTCAAATGTACAAAGTGTAGTTAAAATTACATTTTGAGTTTATTAGGATTATTTACATTAAACTTTGTATAAAGGCAAAATCTTAAACAAAGTACCTATCTAAAGATGACAACCCTAAGCACTTTTCAATGACTGGCAATGTTGGCAAGTATGAGTCTAAACAGTTTATGGTAACTTTTCCCATCGTTGGCAATAGCGAGGAATAACGACAATAATATTAAAACTATAATTAAAATACTCTGCAGTTGTTATTATATAGTAAACTGACAAATAAACTTAACTGGGGTTTAACCATGATGAACTATTCACGGAATGTTCGATCAAGAAATTTGCCCGCCAAAACACATGCCGCATTCGACAAGTTCTAACAGGCAACTGAAGGATTTTGAAAATAATAACGTTACTTATTGTTGCCACAAATATAATCTACTTTCCAAAAAACTTCTAAATATTGTCATAAAATTAAAATATTTTCCTATGGTAAAGATATTGTTTAGAAACTGCATTTAGGGCAAAGATACCTTGATTGGCAAAGTTTCACGGTAGTAAATAATGCAGAAAATAGTATAAATAATAAACATATATAGTTCTTGCAATATTAATAAAACAGAACATTTTCATAAACAACACAATACATCAGCCATTCTTCGGGAATAAAGTTAAGTAATATTACCGGTAGAAGAGGTAATCAATAACATACGACAGGTAGGGCTGCTTGTATGTGGCTGTATATTTACAATACAGTGAGTTCTAGTAGATACTACCTACCAACTACCTTACTGCAGTACAGTGAGTTCTTTTTTTGACGTGACAACGTCTTATAATTCGATGGAGCCGGCTGCACGAACGAAAAAACATGACGCATGCAGCGTTACCTCGCTCTGAGGTCCTATCTATATGTTAACTATCGTCAGTAAACCGACATTCGTTTACGCCGGGAAATGCTCTGAGGCATCCCGCTGGGGAGGAGAGGGATTCCCCAAGCGGGTATGTGGGACTCGCTGCGTCCGAAAGGTGGTAAAGTGGACGCAGCTCTACCCACTAAAACCCTGTGAGTGCCAGCAATGCCGCCTTTGGTGAGGTGCCCCGGATCTATTGAGCAAAAGCCGGACGGCTGACGGCTAGTCAATCCCTCAAGGGACCGACACCACCCCCACAGAGGGGTCGTCCCGCACCACAGAACAACCCCTCCCAACGTAGGGACAGTGCAATGAGGTGAGGTTCCCATCCTCGCCCATTGATCCCCCCCTCCCTGCTCTTGTGTCCCCTCTTCTTATAAGAGGAGTACAAAAAGCAGTTCCCTCGGTTCAATTTGCATCGCCCAAGGTGCTGAGTTCACCTTAAGCTACTGAGCCCCACCGCCACGACTAGGCTTGAACCTTGGTGAGGAGTACATTTAGTGGTAATAGGTAATAAAAGTATGTTTTCATTGTTAGCAGCATTTACAGAATGAAAGATATTTTATACCAGATGTGTCAATTTCGTAACTATCATATACTGGTTAGTAACGCAGTTGCTAAAATGGATCACCTCACTAATCAATATTCAATAAGTGGTTTAACGCCACAGTGGAACATACGTAAATACAAACCTACATAATAATATATAAATTGCTAAAATCGGTAAAAAAATTGCTATGGTCGTTATAATGAAACAACTTTTAGGGATTTAATCGCTATTTATT
Source organism: Helleia helle (assembly GCA_963853865.1). NCBI lineage: Eukaryota > Metazoa > Arthropoda > Insecta > Lepidoptera > Lycaenidae > Helleia > Helleia helle. Next base: position 5,640,138 of record OY971423.1, on the reverse strand, counting down.
AAGTTTTAAATGTTATTTTATTATAATGAGGAAATTCGTGTAAGCATTTTTTATGTCAGTTTGTAAAAAGCGGCTATAAGCGCTTGCAGTGGTTTTAGTTTGGGTCGGGCCCTCCCAAGTGCGAGTCCCACATAGGGTCAGGAACCTACCCGATGATCCAGGCTACATGCCTAAAGAACGCCAAGACCATCGATCCCTCGCCACTCGCATCCAACACGGACCGGCCACCGCACGGAGATCGTCTTCCCACCTGGTCAATGGCCGACCAACACTTCGTCTACCTAAACGCGGCCTGCACTCCTTATTGGTTCATCGGCCATACTTTACTTTTTTATTTATATATTTATATACTAGCTGTTGCCCGCAGCTTCGCCCGCGTTATATTATATTTACGGACGAATCCGGACAGATGATGATCATTTTTCTACTTTTTTGTTATATGTCAAAAGGGAATAAGGCTGTGTTTTTAATGTAAGCTCCCAAGCGGCTTAAATTTTTCCGACTCTCACAATAATTATCCAACTATTTATCAATTTATACAGTCTTGGTTGAAAACAGCATGAAGATCCATTTAGTCAGTTAGGACCTACCTAGTTTTTGAGTTAATCGCGTACAGACAAACAGACGCGAGGAAGGACTTTGTTTTAAATTATATTTTTTCTTTTTATATTATTTATGTTTTGTTTTATATTCTCGATCGGCGCTGCTTTCGCGTGTTCTTGTTTCAGTCATGCTCTCTCGCATGCGGTTTAACCGGGGCTCTCGCTCCTCAGCAGATTTTTGTGATCTAACCAATCTCATTCGCTTAGCGTATTTCGATGTAGCAGAAAGAGTAGTTTTCTTTCTGGAAGGCACCGTGTTAAACCCGTATTAAAATATAGAAATCTTAAAAACTACCCCTATAGAAAAAGAATCACCTTGCACCTAATCTAGAGAATGAAAATTAATAACTAACCTACAACCTATAACTATACTATAAAGTTTAGTACTTTATTAAATTTACCTTTATTGAATTTTAACTAATACCTATACCAAAGATTATTTTTTAAAACTAAATAAAATTAAAATAATAATGCCCACGTACCTTTTTTTTTTTAACGCCGGATAATGCTCCGAGGCATCACGCGGGGGAGTGGGTCTCCCCACGCGGGTATGTGGGACTCGCTACGCCCGACAGCTGGTAAGTGGACGCAGCTCTACCCACTAAAACCCGGCAAGTGCCACCAATGCCGCCTTTGGTGAAGTGCCCCGGATCTAGTAAGCAAACAGGGCACCTCGATGGCTAGTCACCCCTCCACAGAACAACCCCTACCAACGTCGAGACAGTACAATGGGGTGAGGTTCCCACCCTCGCCCCTTGCCCCCTGCTCTTTTGTCCACTCTTCTTATAAGAGGTGTACAAAGAGCCCCCTCGGCTCAATTCGCTTCTCCCAAGGTGCTGGGTTCACCCTAGGCTACTGAGCCCCACCACCACATCAAGGCCTGAACCATGGTGGGGAAGAGGTGCCAGTGCGCTCTCTCTCCCGCTCCGCCTCCTCCTTCTGCGACATCACTAACTAGCACAAGGAGAGGACCGCCTGCCATGCGCTTTCCTGAGACTGACATTAGATAGGTGCTCGCGGGGCTGGTCCCCGGCCCCCGCCCGCCGCTTTAAGCCAAGTTGGACCTTCAGCCCTATTATTACAGCATAAACTCCACGTCGGTTGACGTAACGTACGACAAACTTATTATATATGTTGGTACAGTAACCATGTCTAGGGATCGAACCGCAAAAATAAGTTTGTTTTTAACGTGTATACTTTCCCGGGATAAAAAGTACCCAGTGTGCACCACACTGGGTACTTTTTACCCGGTTAGTAAAGTATAATTATACCAAGTTTCATCGTAATCGAACCGGTAGATTTTGTGTGATGCTTGAACAAACAGACAGACAGACAAAAATTTTGTTAAAAACATTTTTGGGTTGGGAATCGATCTAGTAACACCCCCTGCTGTGTATTTTTTAATTATATTCAATGTACAGAATTTACACTTCTACAGTTTTATTATAAGTATAGATAATAGAAATATTCATACATACATTCAAGAATAGGTAGTATAAATTTCTTTAGGTAGAACCTTAGTATTAAAAGCCTGCGAGGGTACCACTACCCTGCTTGTTTCCTCCGTGAAACCTTATAACCTTTCCTTACCAAACAAATTGTATATCAATTGGATTTCTAGTTAGTACAGTAGTAGTAGTGGGATTTCTAGTAGGTACCTACCTACTCGTTATATTAATAAAATCCCAAAAAAACAGTAAAATATTTAGAATTTTTTAATGAATGATCTTTAATTCCTTTAGAATTGCTAATCTACAAGGGATCAGGGGATGATGTCCTACTTATAATAAAATAACTATGAATATTGAGGCGCGCCTCCACCGCGGCGCACGTAGAGGATACGCAGTGTTAAAATGTCAATTACAAAAAATGTCAATAGATGCGAAGCATGTCCGTGGGTTGCAATGGAAACAATCACATACATTTTCTTGTAAAACGAAACTTGACAAACAAGCGTAGCCTCTCCGTGCGCCGCGGTGGAGCCGCGCCCTTGTACATTTAGATAAATCGCTAACACAGGTGTGCATGGCAGAATTCTCGCACGCTAAGCATCCGCACGCATAGGCCCATTAACCTTACTATTTCATCGATCTCAGCGGGTTTGAAATATTGTCACTTAATATCATCCCCGCCCCATATCAAATGCCTCTTTTATATAATGTAGACTGTTATGATGGTTTTATATCAAAATTTGTAATCGATGGATCTATTCGGTTAAAAATTTACCCCAAAAGTAAGTTTTGGGTTCGAACCTGAAAACCCCCTTGGACGTTTTTCCTAACCTTCACCGTGTCCGGACCATATTCACATCGCTTGCTCACAGGTGAAGAAAAACGCGTTTGAACAACAAAATATTCATCTCATTTACATAATATTATGCTTAACGAACTTATACCAAAGAAAAATTCTTTATAATAAATAAACATACAATATATATATATCTGTAGAGTACGTACTCGAGATATCGTTTGAGATTCAGTATCGTATTCCCTTGAACATCCTTAAATTGAAGGACTGGATAGCATAAATCATTTTTAATATATAAGTATGTGTTTATGTAATAACAAATGGTGCGGTTGATTTATAGCTGAAAATATGAAAGAGCCACACACTGCCTCCTTTTTTTTGATGAAAGATATCTAATATTTGTCATCATTTTTACGGAATAATAAGATGGATTTATCGTTGCTTTCATCATTTTCGTTTGCTTGATAGAGGTTTCAGTAACTTAGAACAGCAACTAATACACAAACCAATACGTTGGGGATGATGGAGTGACGGTCGTCTTTCAATCAGATGAAAGACGATCTTGGTGCAGGAGCTGATCCTGGTCGATGAGAGAGGGAGACAGGTGGTCTTGGCGTTCAGTGATAGAGGCAGTGGACAGACTGATGACAATGATATTACAAGTGAATTTAAATTAAATTTACCGGGAGGGATATACGCGCTCCCGGCTGCATGGGTACCACCATCTTGCTCGTTTCTCCCGTGAAACAACTTTTCTGTGATTCGGGGAGAAGGGCAGGACAGGCAGTGTGATTACTGGCACCGAAAGTTAACATCTTGTCTCAGGATAGGCAGCACATAAATGAGTTGCCTGGGCTAGTTCCAGTAAACTAGGTTATGTTCATGAGTGAAGTGGACCACTTACCATCAGGTGGCACGTCCGCCAGTATCCCTATCCAACTAGCATAAAAAAGTCTTACCAAAGTATAAAGGGCACTTGCATATGCAGCGTGCTTGACGTGCAGCGTCCTACAGCATGATAGAGTCGTGTCCTGCTCGTGGGCGGTCCACGCTTTCATCTGTGAACAATTTAAAAAACATAATGAAAATTCTATATGAGGACAGCCTTAGAAACAGTGACAAAAATTTAATTTTTGTTTCTAATGCAAGATTTGGAACTTTTCTTTTGTGGTAAGTCTGCCAAGCCAGTTGTACTCAAAGGTAACGATAGATTAAGGCCAAACTTAAGTAATTTAAATAAATAAGTAATGTTACTTTACAATATACAAAGCAGTATTAAGGCGACGCATTGTTAAACAATAATTCTAATACCGGACACGCAAGAGGGGGTTGAGCGTCCTGAGCGGGGCAAGGCTCTCCATACGCGCGCGAGCTTATAACTAAAGGACGTAAACGACAAAATAGTTTTTGTTATTTTATTGCGTTAAAAACGATAATTGGGGAAAATCCCTCCAAAATAATTTTAAAGAACATAGTAAGTAGTAGAACATATTATAGACTCTTCTACGAAGAAAGTTAAGAGGCTTAAATCGGTTTGCCCGTTTGCCCATAAGATGTGAATCTCTTTTAAAAAAGAGGTATGTTTGATTTTTTTTTTCTCTGTTACAAAAGTTAGCATGTTACCGGTAGTATACGTGGGTAACACTGAAAATGTTTAGAACTGGCCAGTTAGAAACATTGAAAATGAAAACTTTTTTTGAATTTCAATTTTAGAACTCTTTGGTAACCTAATGAAGTATATTGCATTGATTTGTCGTTTGTTTTTGTGAATTGGCGGCAAATCTAAAACTCTTGTTACACGTGAAAATGAACATAACGCGAGAAAATTTTCGGTCAATGATTTATTATGACTTTCGTTGTGGGCTTACTCAACAACAAAGCTATGATAGGCTGCGATTAGCATTTTTTAATGAAGTGCCACTATTTACAATTGGTTTAACGAGTTTAAGCGTGGACGTAGCAATCTCAGTGATGATCCGCGTGAGGGACGTCCTTTAACAGCGACTACTGAAGATAACATCAGTGCTGTGCGACGCATGATAGAGGAAGATAAGAGAGTGACCTATCAGCAAATACGGGCAAGCCTAGGCATCGGTATAAGTCGAGTTCAAAAAATATTACATGAACATTTAGGCGTCAGGAAGCTTTGTACCATATGGATTCCCCATACTTTAACCGACGACTAGAAACGCCTCCGCATGGACTGGTGTCGCCAAATGTTAGATAAGTTCAACGGCGGTAACTCAAATGTTGTATTTGACATCATCACAGGTGATAAAAGCTGGATATATTGCTACGAACCCGAAACCAAAAGACAATCAGCTCAGTGGGTGTTTCCTTTCGAGTATCGGCCAACTAAGGTAAAGAAAGGAAGAAGTCAAGGAAAAAAGATGATTGCCTCATTCTTTGGTCGGAAAGGTCATTTCGCGACAGTTGTGCTAGAAGATGGAAGGACAGTTACTGCAGACTGGTATATCAATTGCTGTTTGTCTGTTGTCTTGGAAAAAATTCGACAGCAGCGCCCACGAACCAGGATCCTCCTTCACCACGACAATGCTTCAGCGCACTCCGCAAAACGGACTGTTGAATATTTGACTATGGCAGGTGACGAGATAATGAGTCATCTGCCTTACAGTCCTGACCTGGCGCCCTGCGACTTTCATTTATTCCTAAGAACTAAAGATAAAATTTGAGGTATTCGCTTTACGAGCCCTGAAGATGCGGTGAAAGCGTACGATGCCATAGAAGAGACTCCTAAGGAAGAATGGGCCCACTGCTCTTCTCAGTGGTTCCATCGAATGCGACCATGTGTAGAAAGAAACGGAGATTACTTCGAAAAACAATAAAAGTATTGGCAACTTTCTACATTAAGCCGTTTTTTTCATTTTCTAAACATTTTCAGTGTTACCTAGGTACGAGTGTCAACAAGTTAAATTTTCATTTGTTTTGGAATTACTTAAATAAATTGAAATTATTGAAGCCACAATTTCCAATGCATCCTCTTCATAATGATTACGCAAATACTCTAGGTGAGATCCGGCACATGCCATTTCTTTATCACCCCACCACTGTGCTAAAATGTTCACATCCAAAAGAATTATTTTTAATTAACATGTTGTATGAAGCAAACTAGCAAAGCCCCTTGGTGGTAAGTGATTAATGTCTCCCATAAACATAAGCGACGTTTCGTGGAACTTTCCGCACTAATGCCTTGCTTATTCTGAGATGAGATCTCGAAGACTCTTCTAGAAGATTCTATGTGTACACAAATATAAGCAAAGGTCTCAGTATAAGCAATGCAGATTAGTGCTGCGACGCTGCACCGGTTTTGCGTTCTAATTGGCCGACTGGTGGCCTTTGGCGGATGATTAGCCGATGAGACGTACACACAGATCACTGGTTGGTTGAATTGCTATCACTTCACTGACAAATCACTTACAATTTTCCGAATTTTATGGCTTACATTCCTACTCTATCCGGTTATATCCTCGATGCATGCCAGTGATCATACAGTCTGCTAATTACAGTTACAAAAAAGTAAAAAGACAAAATTATAAAATATTTAATACAAGCTGTTGCACCTGACTTCGTCTGCGCAGGATATTTTTGGATCCCCACCATGGTTCAGGCCTTGACGTGGCGGTGGGGCTCAGTAGCCTAGGGTGAGCCCAACACCTCGGGCGAAGCTAATTGAGCCGAGGGGGCTCTTTGTACTCCTCTTGTATGAAGAGGGGACAAAAGAGCTGGGGGCAAGGGGTGAGGATGGGAACCTCACCCCATTGTACTGTCCCGACGTTGGGAGGGGTTGTTCTGTGGTGCGGGACAACCCCTCTGTGGAGGTGGCGTCGGTCCCTTGCGGGACTGACTAGCCGTCGAGGTGCCCTGTCAGCTTAACAGATCCGGGGCACCTCACCAAGGCGGCACTGGTGGCACTCGCAGGGTTTTAGTGGGTAGAGCTGCGTCCATTTACCATCTTTCGGGCGCAGCGAGTCCCACATACCCACCTAGGGAGACCCACTCCCCAGGCGGGATGCCTCAGCATTTCCCGGCGTAAAAGAAAAAAAAAGGATATTTTTGGACAATTCTCAATGTCTTTATAAATAAGCCTATTGTGTACAATTGGGTTATTCCGATAGATAAGCTATATTATTGTAAAGTTTCATTAAAATACATTCACTAGTTTGATACAGTAATAAACATCTATACATACAAACTTTCGCATTCTCAATATTAGTAGAACTCCTTGTATCAACACAAAATATTTAATCTTCATAGGTGTTACTCAAGATTGTATTATATTGTTAAACGTCCTCCATAGCATTTCACGGGGGCATATGTGTAGTAACAGTATTAGTTCTAATCTGCTTATTTCAGGCAGAACATAAGCGCTTTCAGCATTAGTCTAAGTTTAACGAAGTGCTTAACACTTAGGTATATCTTAGATATCTATTATACTTAATCTGAAATAGTTAAGTAGTTGGCGGTTATATGAAAACAAATTTCGCCAAATTTGTGCTGCAACGCTGCGCTGGTTCTGCGCTCTGATGGGCCGACTGATGGCCATTATGGATGATTGGCCGATGGAACGTACACACAGATCACTGGTTGGTTAAATTGCTATTACTAAGTGACAAATCACTGATCAGTTTCGGAATCTTATGTTTCACGCTACTTCTCTTTCCGGTTATATGTGCGATTGCTATAATTAACGAAAGCGCACATACTATCATCACATCATTATACGCTTCTTTAGTGTATGTCTTCAGAGTGGAGTTGGTGGTGCATCACGTAATACCGGCGTAAAGTAACAGCTATGCTGCCGCGTTTCATGCGGCTTACGAGTTTCCGGTGGCCCATTGGGGGGGATAGGGAAAAGGGGAGCAACGCATCTGCATAATCTCTGGTTGTGTGGAAATGTATGGGCGTCGATAGTCACCAAAAGTCGTTGACTGCTCGTTTTCCTCCTATGCTATAAAAAAACATTGGAAACTAACAGTAACCAGTTCGTGTTGGATGCGAGTGACAAGGGATCGACCGTCTTGGTGTTCATTGAAGGAGGCCTATGTTCGGCAGTGGATTGATAGAGACTGATGATGACGGCAGTAATATCTGCATCTCTACTGCTCTTATAGTCTTTATGTTCTGCTTATTAAGAAATAATAATGTGAAGAGGTTAGTTGTTTCGGAAAGAAAGGCAGAAAAGGCACCTAATTTCTGACGATTTCTCACGTCTCAAGAAAGGCTTGATTAAGAGTGATTACTCCCGGGTGCGCTCATACTACAGTAACTTATAAGCGGTACGGCAACCATGAATTTTTTTTAAAGATCTAATATTTTTTTTAACTATTTTTTTTTTGCACATTTTTTTAAAAGATATAAGTTATACACGTTGTTCTGTGTTAATATTAAACCGTGTTTTAAACTATCGTCTTTTGCTGAGATTGACCGACGGGACGCCATAAGATTACCTATTTAAATCGTATTTGTAAGCAAGTTATTTTATTTTTATAAAAAAAACAATATCAAAAACATCGAAAGCTACCTACCTGATCCCTGTAGCACAGTCTATGTATGTTCCTTACGATGTGCCAATTTTTTTATGTCACAAGGAGGTAACCGAGCAATCGGAGCCTTATGATGACTACCGACGCCCATAGACATCCGCACAACCAAAAGTTATGCAGATCTGTTACTCTTCCTTTCCCTATCCCCATGGGCCACCGGAAACTCACAAACCGCACGAGACGAGACAACATAGCTGTCACTTGACGCCGGTGTTATGTGAGCGAGAGGCACCGCCCCGGCAATGCCGGCCCAATTCGGATGCAAATCAGTATGGCTTAATTGCGCTATTACGCGATTTATACGTCTACTGTACTCATAATATGTTCATTGGTGACTTCATTTGTCATAATATGTCTTGTTTGCCAGTTTTTCTAAACTGAACAATAAAGATTCTTCCGCTAACTCCACTCTAAAGCATAGTATATTGTATATCAACGGTTAAAAGGTAATACTGCATAAGCGCCAAAAACCAAATTTTTCACGAGAGCAGTTTAAAGTTTGAAATTAAAAAAAAATTGCTTTAACTTTTTTATTTAGTGTCGTATCGTGAACATGGAAACAGCTCTGTGATCAAAAAAATATAAGCGTAAATTGACACTTTTATTTATGCGATTCAACATTGTTTTATGTGGTTTTATGGCACTTAGACCAAATGATCTGACTTTCGGTATGAGGTAATTCGGCGTAAGTTACATCTACATACAAAAACAAAAGGGTATTGAAGACTTAGCTACATTTGATATCCTCATACTAAGAGGTAATAGGACATACGTCGCATCACTAGAAAAACCTAAATGGTTAAAAAAGGATAAACGACGATTTACACCGTTATGCCAAAAGGTAATGGAACATAAGAAAATTGCTTAGCAAAAACATCGCGAGGATGTTAGACACTAATGTCTAACTGTAAGTTTATTTACAAAAAGGTAATATGGCACTTCTACTCACCAATATTTCTACACCAAGAGGAAAACGAGAACATGCAACATAAGGCATTATCTGGGAAAGGGGTAAAGTGAATTAAACATCACGTTTTAAAAGTAATAGAATCACAACCAATAAGATTCTCCAATTTTTCCCCCATTTTTCTTTTTGACAACTGACTTCTAAACTTATAAATGATAATAAGGTATAACCAACAGGTCAATATCAAATTATATTTTAGTAATTACGTATAAGCGACAACTGTATTGTATTGTAAAGAGTCGTAAGCGCCCGGGATCTCTACGCCATTAAAAAGTAAAAATACATAAGCGACTACAAACCAAAGTTAATGCCTTTTCACAGGGGTACAAGCACCCCCACTATGGTTCAGGCCTTGACGTGGCGGTGGGGCTCAGTAGCCTAGGGTGAGCCCAGCACCTTGGGCGAAGCTAATTGAGCCAAGGGGGCTCTTTGTACCCCTCTTATAAGAAGAGGGGACAAAAGAGCAGGGGGCAAGAGGTGAGGATGGGAACCTCACCCCATTGTTCTGTCCCGACGTTGGGAGGGGTTGTTCTGTGGTGCGGGGCAACCCCTCTGTGGAGGTGGCGTCGGTCCCTTGTGCGACTGACTTGTCGTCGAGGTGCCATGTTTGTTTACTAGATCCAGGGCACCTCACCAAAGGCGGCATTGGTGGCACTCGCCTGGTTTTAGTGTGCAGAGCTGCGTCCACTTACCAGCTGTCGGGTGCGAGTCCCACATAACCGCGTGGGGAGACCCACTCCCCCGCGGGATGCCTCAGAGCATTTCCCGGCGTTAAAGAATAGTAGGCATTTTTTTTTTAATATTATATTTCCAATCCTAGTATTTTTAAAACAAGTGTAATAACTCATCTTTACGATAGCTCTGTTCGAGATTGTTCGTCGTCAAGGCGTATTTGGAAGATTTGGTATTAATTGAACCCTACGTCCAGCAATAACCAGTTACAGGTTGATGATGATAAAAGGTTTTATTACATTCGTTTTACTTTCGTTCTTTTTGCATTTGAATAATTTTTAGTGTTAAAAGATCACATAATTTATGTTGTATTTTTATTTCAATAACTTTTATTATTTTTGTACTTTAATAATTTTTAAATTTATTTGGATATTTGGATGCCATACCATAATATGATTTTATGATTTTGGGTCGGTGAAAGTTAATAATATATCAGAAATCTACAATCAAAGTGAGCAATTGTAAAAAGAAAATTCTAAGTTTAATTATTGTATTGAATACAGTAATTTTATAATTGTGAATATTAGATTAATTATAAATAATTAATAATATATATTAGATTGTTAATAAAAAATAAAAAATAGATTAAAAAGAATGAATATATTAATTTTTAGGGTTTTTAAAGCATACTTTTCTAGGAATTTAATTTTTTAAACTACATCGCAAAATTCATATTAACATGACACTTTTTTTCTAACTTATTCTACAATTTTTCTTATGTAAAAAAATAATCTCATAACGTGCTACAAAACCAATAAAGGAAAATTCTTTAATGTTAACAAAGTTTTAGTTGCCAACTTTTTTATTTAAATCTAAGCTTTTACCTTTGAGCAAAAAGGTTCTCTCTATGTATTCTTAAAGCACATAGCATTTCAATAAAACTCGGTACTTTCGATGTTTCGCGCGAGACAAAAACCGCGCGTACTCCACGCGACAGTCAGGCAACAACTGAGCTACGAACTACGAAGCTACGACGTGCCACTTTCAAGTTGCGTAGAATGCAAGTTTCCATAACTTTTATTTGTAACGTCGGGACATAAAATAAATTAAAATTTGTCATTTCTTTCATTTATAAATTTTAATAAATTGATTAAAATGGGTGAAATGTGCATAAATAATAATCACGAAAGCAATATTACACGCTTTATTTAAGCTTCACCTGTATGTTTTGTTTGTAACTGACTCTTTTGGACTTGATTTTGACCCACTTCAAACGGTCTGATTTCATCCGCTTATCGACCTCCTTCTAGGACATTACTGCCTCGCAGAAGGGGACCATCGCCGTCCAGGACTCGTCGTCACCGAGAAATGCGGTTCAATAAAATATGAATTATATTTTTCTGAAATGTATATACTTCGACGTTACAAATTCCATTAATTTCTACTTACAAAATAAACCGTGGTCAAATAATTTTACCTTCATACCTGAAGTTAACAAACTCTATTTAAAAACGTTTAGATAAAATCAAAGCATTATATTTGAAATATATAAGTTTAAAAAGGTTAAAGCTGAAGCACGATTTTATCAGTAAAATGACTTTGCATCTTAGAGCAAGGTATTTATGACAAAAAAAATGTTTACAGCTAATAAATACAGTTTTTTTATATATGTAAAAGAGGGAGCAAACGGACAGTCGGTTGACCTGATAGTAAGTTAAAGCGACATCCACAGGCACCTTCCACAACAGACGATTAACAGGTGCGTTGCCGATTCAAATATGAGTATGCTCTTTTCTTGAAGGTCCCTAAGTTATATCGGTTCGGAAACACCGTAAGTGGCAGCTGACTCCATATATTTGTCGTGCGAGGCAGGAAATGCAGTAAGAATCGAATTGTTGTGGATTTACGAACATTGAAATGGTGAGGGTACACCTTGGCCGGTTTGAAGTAAATTTCAAGTTTTTAATCGTCGAACATTTTGCATGTAAAACATGGCGTATAGAAAAAAAAATGTTCTTTCCAGGGGCATAACTACCGCTGTATCAGCCATATTCGTGGGCTTCGGGCTCCAGGGTCACGAAATTATTAAGTAAGGTTCTCATTCACAGGCAGGTAGTAATTTACCTAAAAGATATAATATAATGTCTCACAGGATTAATTCCAATATAGCTAAGGCTGCTAGAATCCAAGAATCTGAGAAGCAGACTTAATTCTGTCAGGTTTTGGATGCTGAACCAATCTAATGAAGGGCGTTAATATAAATTTCTTAAAAATGCTCTATCCGTCACACAGGACCAGCGAAAAGACTTGATCTATTTCTTAATCTACATAAAGTGAACTTAATATTTTAGCTTCTCTTGAGTACTAAGAGAGTTTCTACATTTATAATAACAAATAATAATAAACTTTATTCATCCTCATATACAACATCGTTATACAGAAAACATATACTAAACGAAAACGTATAATAAAGAAAACAAAAAATGCAACATTACCACCATTATCTAGGCATTCTGTACAAATTAATCTTCAACCAACACTTGACCAATATTAGGATTTTAAAATAAATCTCTAAGCAGAAATAAAGGCTAAAGGCAATCTTTGAAACTTTCTTTCCAATATATTATATCAAAATAAATTAAGACTGGACCACGAACGAAACGACAACCCTTACACAACAACTTTTTTCCCCATCGCGATTTTAAATACTGTCAACGCCATCTACTTTATTTAATACGAATTTATTTAACATGTAAGAATTGAAATCGATATAATATTATTTTGACTTATAATAGAATAATATAATATAATATAATACTGGCATAATAAACATACAATACTATTAGCGCCATCTAGTTTAATAGTATGCTAAACACTGTTTTTGTAATGTTTTACTTTCCCGCGGGAATTCGGCACTTTTATGGGAATACATTGTTTGAATACAACGGCAACATAAGGTATTAGCAAATTAAGTTCATAAGTTGTTGTATACAAAGCTGTTTTATTATCTAATTCTAGTTTTTTAACTATCCCACGGGAAGTATTTAATTTACCTGGATCAAAAGTATCCTATATGTTGACCAGGGGTATAAGCTACCACAATACAAAATTTTATTTAAATCGGTACAGTTGTTTCCCAGATTAGCCATTACAAACAGACAGACAGAGAAACAAAAAAATCGAAAAAAATCCAAATTAATTCTATTTCATTTCTTACATTCCCCTGACTCGGTTTTTAGCATTTTTTTTTCATTGTACATAAATTAGACCTCTACAGTTTTATTATATGTATAGATTAGCAAGACTTCTGCCCAAGTTTATTCAGTTTCCAAATAATGAAAACTTGCCTGCTATAAAAATAAAATTTGAAGAGATGGGAAGGAGTTCCAACAATCGTGGTTTGAATAATATTGTTTCAGCAATAGACTGAATATAGACAAATAAAAACAAGAAATGTTGTGGAGAGATTTTTTGGAGTATGGAAAAAGAAATTTTCACGATTACAAGTTTGTATACGAACAAAATTGAGAACTATAAGTAACATAATTGTAGCATGTGCTGTTCTCCATAACATTGGCTTACAATATGGAGACTACTATGTAGAAGACAACACTAGTAGTGTAGTTGTGAGGATACCAGAAGAAACAAGGTCTCAAATACCATCATCGGCCCAGGGGCTTGCTATGAGACAAGCTGTTATAGCACAATATAGTTATAAATTACATGCAACAAAACAAAGTGCCAAATTGTATTAATACAAATTAATATTTAATTATGTTGTTACAGATATGGACATAATGAAGAAGAATAACGTTTACATACTACTACTATTGTTAATTTCTTATAGTTTGTTTTAAAATATATTGTTTCTTTAACATCTTTTATCATGTCTGTACTTACAATCGCAAATAAAAGAATTTGATTTGAAAATGTTTGTTTACTTGTTAATGTTTTTTTTATATTAGTTGGATAGGCAAACTAGCAAACGTACCACCTGATGGTAAGTGGTCGACGTCGCCCATGAACATAAACTAGTTTACCTGGAACGAGCTCAGGCAACTCATTTATGTGTTGCCTATCCTGAGACATAAGATGTGCCTTATGTCTCAGGTGCCAGTAATTACACTGCCTGTCTTGCCCTTCTCTCCGAAACAGCAAAGCTGTTTCACGGGAGAAACAAGCAAGATGGTGGTACCCATGCAGCCGGGAGGGCGGCACAGCGCTTCCCTCCCACCGGTAGGTTTTATATATTTATGAAATAAAACATAAAATTGATCTTTGTTCATTATCCTACTTCCTACCAATATTAAATGTGTGTATATATATACATCTTGCATAAATGTTTGTTCCTCTTTCACTAAAAACTACTGAACAGATATGTAGGAAAACATACGCTTTATTGAAATAATATAAATAATCCGAATAATTACAGATATATGTTTGTTTCTCGTATCATTTTAGCAGATGCGTTCATTTACCCTTTTTTTCTACTCGATATATATCATATTTATCGTTCGTAAGGAGTAAACTCCAATCGTGCGTCGGAGCTGACACACATGCGCCGGCAAATGCTCTGAAGCATCCCGTGGGAAAGTGGGTCTCCCCACGTAGGTATGTGGAACTCGCTGCGACCGAAAGGTGGAAAGGTGGATGCAGCTCTACCCACTAAAACCCGCCGAGTGCCGCCAATGTCGCCTTTAGTGAGGTGCGCTGGATCTAATGAGCAAACAGGGCACCTCGACGGCTAGTCAGTCCCTCAAGGGACCGACGCCAACTCCACAGAGGGGTTGTCCCGCACCTCAAAATAACCCTTTCCAACGTCGGGACAGTACAATGGGGTGAGGTTCCCATCCTCGCCCCTTGTCCCCCTGCTCTTTTGTCCCCTCTTCTTATAAAAGGGGTACAAAGAGCCCCCTCGGCTCTATTAGCTCCGCCCAAGGTATTGGGCACACTCTAAGCTACTGCGCCCCACCGCCACACCAAGACCTGAACCATGGTGGGGATACACTGCCTGTCCTGCCCTTCTGTACGGAACACAGCAAGTTGTTTCACTGAAGATATAAGCAGGATGGAGGTACCCATGACGTCGTACCATCCAGGCCTATGTTTCCATCCTGAGCCTGACACGAACCCAGGGGCGTTACTGGAGGTGCATTAAGTACCGCCTCCTACGCATCCCCGTTCGTCACCCCCGGGGGGAGACCTCCTCTCTCAACCGCTCATCAGCCGCGTTCTGAAATATTACTGCCTCGCAGCAGAAGCCCATCGCCGTCCAGGACTCGTCGTCACCGAGCATCGCGGTGATGACGCTCGGCAGAGACAAGTCTGTTAATTTTTTTTGTTCAAGAGCTACGGTTACAAAAAAAATTACCCCAATTTTATCCCTTTAATAGGAATATTTATA
Source organism: Helleia helle (assembly GCA_963853865.1). Taxonomy (NCBI): domain Eukaryota; kingdom Metazoa; phylum Arthropoda; class Insecta; order Lepidoptera; family Lycaenidae; genus Helleia; species Helleia helle. The sequence goes on along the minus strand of OY971423.1, from coordinate 5,624,682 downwards.
TATTAATTTCAACATCGTTATATTTTAAATAATAATTATAATGCTTGCGGTGTTAAATAACTCATTCTAATGAGTTTGATAATTAACAGCGCTCGTTAAAACGGTAATTTCTTTTCTTTTGTAATTTAGGCAACAATGTGTATGAAACCCCTCTTGAGTTTTGGAAGGCTTTGAACATGGCTAAAAGATTTGTATAATATTAGATCATATCTATACTAATATTATAAAGCTGATTTTTTTGTTTGTTTGAACGCGCTAATCTCAGGAACTAATGGTCCGATTTGAAAAATTATTTCAGTGTTAGATAGCCCATTTACCGAGGAAGGCTATATAACATGCTGTGACTAATAGAAGCTATATTAAGTAAGTTAACGCGGGCAAAGCTGCGTGCAACAGCTAGTATGTAATAAAAGCTCTTATTTAGCAAACGTAAACAGTATAGATTAGTAAGCTTCTTTATTTAAATACTTTGGTGTATTTTATTTCTTGAAAACATATTGATTTCTAAGATTTACGCAAATTTTACCAATCATGATAAAACAACATTTTACCGATGAGCGAAGATGGCCTAGTGGATTTGGGCTCAGCCTCTGAGGTCCGGGTGAGTTCCTCACCCCCCCCCCCTGTGATGCCTAGAAATGGATTTTCCTAAATTTCTACGTGCACGTGAACATGAGACCATCGCTTGCTCACCCGTGAAGGAAACATCGTGAGGAAACCTGCATGCAAACGATGGGATTAAAAGTATTTGATGGTGTGTGAAGTTCACCAACCCGCATTGGGCCAGCGCATCGGTGAACTATGGCCCGAAACCCTCCTCGCCTGATTTCGAGGAGGAGACCCGTGCCCAGCAGTGGTACATATAAGGGTTGATATTATTTAAATATTATAACATTTTACCGATTTTATAGCAGTTTAATATGATTTTTGCGTATCTGTTTCATATGCTCTATAGCGACCATGGTCACAGTAGAACACTATTTTTTAGGGTTCCGTAGCCAAATGGCAAAAACGGAACCCTTATAAATTAGTCATGTCTGTCTGTCTGTCTGGCTGTCCGTCCGTATGTCACAGCCACTTTTTTCCGAAACTATAAGATTATACTGTTGAAACTTGGTAAGTAGATGTATTCTGTGAACCGCATTAAGATTTTTACATAAAAGTAGAAAAAAAAACAATAAATGGGGGTCCCCATACTTAGAACTAAAACTCAATTTTTTTTTCATCAAACCCATACGTGTATCTATGGATAGGTCTTCAAAAATGATATTGAGGTTTGTAATACCATTTTTTTTTAAACTGAATATTTTGCGCGAGAGACACTTCCAAAGTGGTTTCCCCCCCTGTAACTTCTAAAATAAGAGAATGATAAAACTAAAAATATATAATTATGATGTATATTGAAACATAATGGCTTCGTCGAAGGTGCTGGGTTCACCTTAGGCTACTGAGCCCCACCACCACGACAAGGCTTGAACCTTGATGGGGACATTAGGACTTTGCTGTAAAATACGACTTAGAACTTGTCTTTTTTTTTTTATAATGTAAATTCAAAAATAATTTATGTTTGATCATAATTATTAAAACAAGTTTGACCATTACGATATTTTCTTTACTTTTTCCACATATTTCAAATGGGGTGGATTTTGTGGTTGTCTCTCAAACATTTATTCTGATGCCACGATTTAAGTTTGAAGCACCCTCTCCTATGTTGGCTATAGTACATCTAGTACACTTTGTGGATGCATTCGATTCATAAACTTCACTACTTTTCTCTATAAGCCAAGGGTTTCTGAAAAAAGTATATTTTGAAACAATAAATATAAAGACAAAAAATAATTACGACCGTCTGGTGGAAGGGTGAGACTACTGGACATTTCATGTAGCTGTCGCGGGTTCGAGACCCATCAAGTGCACATAATTTGTATGATGTATCAATCCACGGTGTAGACATCTAATGGGATTCGAATCTGCGATTCCTTCGTATAGAGTTGTCACAAGTACCTCTACCCTGAGTTTAAAAAAAAAAAAACGCAACACGAATAGAAAACTATACCATACCTTAGTTTTATATTTTAAATGTATTTCCATGTAACAAAAACTCATGGTAGAGGTAGTATGGTATAGTTTTCTATTCGTGTTGCGTTTTTACGTTAACTACAGCAGTTATGTCATGTGCGTTTGTAACAAAATTGTCTTATGTACAATAAATAGTAAATGAATCGATTTATTCTAAATAACTGTTAATTTAATCATGAATTATAAAAATAAATATTAAACAGCAGTTACACCACGCTAACCCAGCCCCGTGGTAAGTTCGTAAGAACTAGTGTTACACACCAGAAGTGAAGTATTTTTTTTAATTTAAATATCTTTTCATTGATTGATAATATTAATCATACAAATTATCAGCTGTACTTGGCGGGATTCGAACCCGCGACCGCTGCATGAAGTGTGTGATCACTGGAGCTGGTCGTCTAATTAATGGCATTATTAAGAACAAAACAATGGTGATTAAAAAACAATTATATATAAATAAACACAGACAAAGCACTCATTTGTATTAGTATATATTTCAATTTTACCTTGGCATCGCCTCTCCTTCCTTAAAAGCCACTAAAGTAAGGAAGCAAATAATAAAAATCGCGAATTCTTTCATTTTGTACTTGTAACAATATCTTCTGCTATTTGTGTTAGGCGAGATAAAAGGTCAACTCGATACAGATATTATGAATAATAAGTACTTCACCACAAGAGGTTGGAACACAAAATGAACTTGTTTTCCTTATCTCATGTGCACGTACATACCAGTGTTCCCAGATCAGATACAAAATTAGCTCATTTTACCCCTGGTATGTACGTGTTCCTAAAAAACTCAACCAGTGGAAAGCAAAGCTAAAGTAAATTATAGCTTTTAGATAAATGATAAATATTAGGTCTTTACCTATGAAATTGCCGTTTTGTATGAAAAAATTTAAACGATTTTTTTTCATGTATTTTTTATTTGTATTAATCGAAGTAATCATCCATGCAATCAATGCATCTTTGCCAACGCAGTGGCAGTTTACTGATGCCCTTCGTAAAGGAATCAGCTGGATGGGAGGCAACAAATTCTTCAAAGGCATTTTGTACTGCCTCTCGGGTATTGATTTTTTTTTTCCGCCAAGAAGTTATCCGAATTCTGGAAAAGGTAGTAGTCTGTAGGTGCAAGATCTGATGAGTAGGGCGGATGACGGAGAGCTTCCAACCCCAGTTCTTGCAACTTGGAGACCGTCTGCTGTGCAGTATGAGGTCGCGCGTTGTCGTGCAGGAGCAGCGGAGACGAGCGATTAACCAATGCTGGTTGGAGATGTGCCAGCTTCTTCATCATTGTATTCAGTTCTTCACAGTACACACCTGCAGTAATGCTCACCCCGTTTGGTAAGAAGCTGTGATGAATCACACCGGCGCTAGACCACCAAACATTGACCATCACTTTTCTAGGGGTAAGTTTTCGTTTAGGGCATTGTTTAGGTGCTGAACCAGGATCCAACTAACTTGCTGAGCGCTTGCAGTTATCAAACGGAATCCATTTTTCATCGCAGGTAACAATGCGGTTCAAAAATCCTTCATTTGTGTGACTGTTGAGCAGTGCAAGGCACGTCTCGACGCGTACTTCGCCCTGGCGATTATTGAGTTCGTGGGGAACCCATTTTTCAATCTTTTTACCTTGCCAATTTATGCTAACGTCGAAAGCTGCTGCTAATTCAGCCGTAGATTGTGTATCATCAGCTTCCACAATCGCCTTTAATTCGTCATTGTCGACCAAAATCTTCAGACGTCCGCGAGGTTCATTTTTCAGGTCAAAATTATCAGAATGGAAGTGAGCAAACTAATAACAGGCGGTACGTTGGTTTGTAGTGTTAGCTCCGTAAACGTCGTTGATGTTGCGTGCCGCTTGTGCCGCGTTGCTGCCACGACGGTACTCATATTCCATAATTACTAGAATTTTTAACGTATCCATGATGACGAAAAAGATTGAAATGCGATGAAAATGTAACACTAATCGATAAACAAATGACTACTTTTGGAAAAAGAATTCCATGTTTTTAAAATGAAATTAATTTGAAATTAGAATTCTTAGCCAAACAAATATCATTTTGATTTGAAATGGCCAGTACTGCAGAACGGCAATATTTCATAGGTCAAGACCTATTATTTCTTTAAAATAAAAAATCTCAAAACTATATACAATTAGAACCGCTAATTTTCGGAGTTCATTACTCCGATATCCGTCTGTATTTCTGTCTGTCTGTCAAACTAAAACCTATAGGGTACTTTCCATTGACAAAGAATCATGAAATTTGTTGGAAAACTAGGTAAATGAATAAATCTGAAAACCGTGCTATTATCTAGTAAGATAACACGGTTTATTAGTAAGAAGTATTTTACTAATATTATAAAGGCGAAAGTTTGTAAGTTTGGATGTATGTTGATCTTTCACGGCAAAACTGCTGACCTGATTTGTCTGAAAGTTGAAATGGCATCACAATTTCCTTGCATTAGGACATAGGCTATAAAAATAATCATCATCAATCAGGATACGGTTCTAAATCTAAACTAACGCAGGGGAAGCTGCGGGCACCAGCTATATTAAAACCTGCGATTTCGACTAAATGCATAAGGCTGTAAATACGGTACATATACCAAGATAACATTTTTTACAATTTTTATCTGTCTGTCTGTCTAATCCGGCTAATCTCTAAAACTGCTGGGCCGATTTTGAGAGGACTTTCACTGGCAGATAGCTGATGTTTTAAGGAGTAACTTATCCTACAAAAATAATCATTATCACTCCGGATACGGCTGTAAACCTAAGTTAACGCGGGCGAAGTTGCGGGCAACAGATACATTACATAAAAACACGTTTTTTGGAACCCACAGCGCGCGAGCCAGACTTGCACGTGTCTGGGTGAAATGGCAACCGGTCATGAGGTGACCAGCGCTGCTCATAAACATAAAATTACCCAGGATTAGGGAAAACGAGCCATTTCATTTTGAGCTCATTTATCCTGAGACTTAAAATGTACCTATATATAGAGACCTAGGGTATCTGTGGCAGTAAAAGTGCTGCTCTCATCTACGAAACACAGCAAAGTTATTTCACAGAAGAAACGTAATATGGTACCCATGCATAGCGCGTCAGGCGTCAGGCGTGCAGCACAGCGCGTCCCTTCGGTAAATATACAAGACGATCTGAAGCATCGAGCATATACCTCTGAGACCTCTGTCAAAACGCTTGAAAAATTGTTTATACATCTAGGTACCGCGTCCAGAAAATGCCCAAAAAAGTGGCTTCAGGCTGCCCGCAAGGGTACGCTTACACTTACGTCTAGGCAATTTAAAACAAATACACATTTTGTTACAATTAATGACTGCTGTTTCCTAATAATATGTAATAAACCACGAATCCTAGTCGTGTTTACATTTGACACGTCATGACAGCGCTTACAAGTAAGCTCTTAGCCATACAAAATAAAATATCAAAATATAAGATTAAATTATAATTTAATTAGCAATAATCCCGCAAAACACGCAGTCTTTACTGCAAATGTGTGAGTGCACGCATATGCATGCATATAGCACCGCCCTCCTTTCCCACACTGCATATGCGTACACTCGCATGCACCACCACCCCACATGCACCACAACCACAGTTAAAGACCACCACCACACAATCTACGCACGTTTCGCCCCGACACCGAGGCATCCTCAGGATGTAGACGACGATTACGATTAGCAATCCTCTATTGCTAATCGTAGAGTCGTATTATATAATAGATTTCCGCAAAGTAACGCCTGATTCTATTAAATATCAAAATATAGTCTGTAACATGGAGAAATGGCGGCGGCGCCAAGGAGCGCGGCTTCGTTCCTCTAGTCCCCATCAATCAACTATCGCTTCCCACTCCACCCACCCATAACAGTCCACCACAATATTCACCAGTCAATTATATTATATTATACAGATTAAGTTTTTAAAACAAACACTGTAGAAAACCGCCAGAACAGTACCACCATAGAAAACCGCCTCGAATGAATTTTTGATTTATTTAATATTAAATAAATTTATTGTATATAAAATACATAATAAAAACGTTTGTGTGTTCAACTCACACACGGCAGAAGTGAAGCTTCAGCATAGTAGCGCACGAGAGAATAAGAGAAAGATAGACTATCAGGAGTGTTAGGATAAGTTTGATTATTTTTATAATATTTTGATCAAACTTTTCAACGCACACAAACAAATTTTGAAATTTTGAACAAACAAACAATTTTTAAAAAATTTTAATGCTAAATATTCCATTTCATATATAACATACAAGCTGAACCCGGCAAACGTTGCCCCTTGCCCAAAAATGTTTGGCGTCGTCGTCATTTTTTATACAGACCTTGTCTTGACGAAACACAACAAAAAAAGAGTTGTCTAATTATCTAATTTGTGGTTCTGATACAAGCAAGAGGTTTCTTGCTTGTATCAGTGCAAGCTTGTCAAAAAAATTCATGAAGATCGGTCCAGCATTTAGGAGGAGTTCAGTGACATACATACGTACAGAAGAATCATATATATAAATATAAGATAAAATAATAGGCTAATCCTTTTCTATTATATATTTTAATCTGTCCGTCCTAAACGGACGGTCTCGGTGATATATTGATCGTTATATCGATATTTCTGTTTCTGACACCATTCCCGATGTTAACGATGTTGCAATCGATGCAGTTACCTTTTGATTCATCATCATCATCATCATCATATTTTTCTTCCTCGGACAGGCAACCGAACATATCGTATTCTCTGAAAATAGCAATAACATATTTAAAAAATCAGCAATTGGATGACTGGTTCTACACAGGTGGTGCGATTTCTGGGGAAATTCTCTAGCATACAGATGGGTACACAGAGGAAGGTCATAGTTCGCCTATTTTTTTTAACACGGGGAAATGCCTTTACGCGCTGTCAACGGCCCTAATTTTGGTCTCATGGTGTGTGGGACTCGTGTGCCGAATACCCACTGTAACCCCGCGAGTGCCACCAATGCCGTCTTTGGTGAGATGCCTCTGTTGAGCAACAGGGCACCTCCACGGCTAGTCACTCCCCCAAGGGACCGACGCCACCTACACAGATGGGTTGTCCCGCACCACAGAACAACCCCTCTCAACGTCGGGACAGTGCAATGGGGTGAGGTTCCCATTCTCGTCCCTTATCCTCCCTACTCTTTTGTCTCCTCTACTTATAAGAGAGGTACAAAGAGCAGCTCCATCGGTTCAATTGGCTTCGACCAAGGTGCTGGGTTCACCTTACTTTGATATTATAAAATTGTATTTTGATGTAAAACTACTAAAATTTGCATGCCTTGAGCAGAATATGTGTTCTAAAAAATTACTAAATTAAGCCAACACCAATTTTGTTACCATATTCAAACAAATAAATATTATGATTAGAACAACTTGCAGACAAGCCATGAGATAGCGAGTAAAAATCGCTCACGAAAATCATACACGAGTTCACCCGAAACTAGCCCTTATAACGATAGCAGATAATACTTTGACTTGCGTTGCCCCGTTTTACGCAAATTCGGAGATACGCTGTTTTCTTTTTAATAGCGATTAAAAAAATACTCTCAGTTTTACCAATCGAACTAAACATATTTTTTATAAATTGTTGTTTTCTTTAGACTCTAATTCTGATTAAACATATGTATTTTATATTCATTTACATGCAAAGTTGTATCCCGATTTCCGAGAATTCGAATTCCACGGTTATCGCTCGGTCCCACCTATCGCGTAAGTCCGGGGTATTACTGTATTCAGAAATTAACTTTTCTTCTGTAATATTACCTTATTCTAAAACACAGCAAAGCCACTTAACAGTGTCATAAATTTGTAAAATGTTAGTTGTAGATGGCGGTACCATGCATGAACAAGCACTGAAACGTTTGAACATTATATAAGCAGAACAACTTAATCAAAACAACTCTCTACTCCTACGTACTAACAACTTAATCCAAACAACTCTCTACTCCTACGTACTAGTTTAGTAAACAATTGATGAATAACAATTATTAATCGATATGGGATAAACCACCAACACTAATTGTCGTTCAATAACAACTAGCCTTTTCCTTAAGATTAATAATTTCTTCATACCTTGGACATAATGGATTTGCTTTGTTTAACGTAAATATTGTGAACAGACACAAAACTAATAAAACACTATATCTCATATTTTCCTTAGATTTAACACGAGTATTTGTTATAAAGTTATTAAATTTTGTGTTTTAATACGATGTTGTGTTATCACTGCTTGAGAACGATTGTAATATATTTATCTGTGTATTTATTGTGCGTCTGGGTTACCAGCTCCCACAAATATATTATTATACCCCTAGAACTTAAAATTATAATACATTATCTTAAAGGCTTTTTTAAAGACCATAATATATTTATTTGAAAATATAATATGTTTGTCGTAATGCAATATAAACTTTTGAACGTAGAAGTGATGTCATATCTCCTCCGGCGGTATGGACGGCGTTGTGAACCGTAGCGTCAAGAACAGTGCGGATCTAGTCGGACCAGCTTATGTCATATGTCATATATGTTTTTTATACTCATGTTTAAATATAAATGTCTTGATGTTCACCACGCAATTTTTTTAAGAACCTGCGGAGTCAACATTTTACACAGAATTAATTATTTAAGTGAAACTTCTTTATCGACGTATGTGAGAAATCTTATAGGAGTGTGAAAAAAATTGTCACAGCTTCCGACGCCTGCGCCATCTTGGAAAAAATCGTCATATTTTCTGTCACTTTGGACCGTCACGGCACCATTAATGTTTACCTAAATTTAGGAGTGACTTATAAAGAAATATTTGAATAAAGTGATATAATAAATGGACTTATTGAAATTCATTTATTAATGCTACGTGTGGGATAAGCAGCAAATAATCTGACAATGGTGATTGCGACATGAGCGTAACGTTGAGACGTTTAAGACGAGTGTGGTAGATGTCGAGCAGTTAGGCGAGTTGGGACAAACACACGGGTATTCAGGATGGTTCTGTCGTGCAGGCGGCAAGCATAGCCCATCGATAAATCTAAGTCCAGACAGAGCTGCACGCAATACCTAGTTAAACAAATCATATTATACAGTGACAGCATCATACAGCATATTATATTCCCGTACTACTCTCGCGCTGATACATGATACAAAATAAACACGTGCGACAACTGCCCTTTGGCATTTATCCTGTTATCTTACGTACGTTTTCAACGTCAGTTCATCGTCATTCCGTTTAATACATTGATGCTGAGTTATATTAGATGATCGTTCCTACAGCTTGGCAAAAAAGAGTATGAAAAAATGAGGGCGCCACTTTCATTTGGGTCTCATCATAATATGGAAAACCAGCAAGATAATTTAATCAATTCGTTAAAAATATATGTTAAACACTAAGCATTACTCAAAATCTAGTATTTGTCGGCCAAGTATTGTCAAAATCATAGGTTTCCATTTAGTAAAATATTTAGTTCCACCTGTCACCACGTCATACTCTTTTTTGCCAAGCTGTATGTCTTAGTTAATCTATGTACTTTAAGATACACATATACATAATACATAGTTGTTTGACACATAGCCCTGACGTAGGTCTTATTCTGTACAGTCTGTGTCTTGTTGTAGGTAGTATATATTATACATCATACGTACAATCATACAAAGCCACATGTAAAGTCCCTTAAAAGCCTATTAACTAAACAAATAAATAAAATTGAAGTGGTTTTTTTTATAGAAGAGGGGGCAAACAGATAGTTCACCTGATGGTAAGTGAAGAGCGACATCCACAGACACCCGCTACACCAGAGGATTAGCAGGTGCGTTGCCGGCCTTTCAGATATGAGTATGCTCTTTTCTTGAAGGTCCCTAAGTCGTATCGGTTCGGAAACACCGTAGGAGGCAGCTGATTCCATATATTATTAGTCGTACGAGGCAGGAAATGCCGTAAAAATCAAGTTGTCGAGTGTGTGTTAGTAATTTCAAATTAACAGCTTTTACAGCGATACTAACATAGAAAAATCAATTTTTAAAATTGTGTCTGTCTGTCGGCTAATCTCTGTAATAACAGCGTTGATTTCGATTGGACTTGCACATATCTGACGTTTTAAGGATTAACTAAGGCTATAAAAATAACCATTATCACTCCGGATACGGCTGCCAATATAAGTTAACGCGGGCAAAGCTGCGGGCTACAACTAGCTATAAATAAACTTGTCTTCATCAAAGACATATATATATATATAATAACATCATTTAGTTAAGACGTCTTAAATTAACGGAGAAACCACTTTGATAAGGGAATAAATACAGATACAGATTAGTACTTATAAGTTCGGATTTTATTACACGTCATATCTAAGCAGATATAAACAACCTCCCCCCCTTCCGCAGCCAAACATCTCTATAATCTTCCTTCCTTCCTTAATGATCGGGCTGTGGCAGTCCAAAAATTTTCAATACTTGCAGTTCCAGAGATTAGCACCTTCAACCAAACTCTCGCTTTAATATTATACAGGCTGCAATTGAAATCATGGGCATCCTTTCAAATTTAGACACTACTAATGATACTATTTGCATTACGGCTAATAATAAGCTGATTTATAAAAAAATATGCAAGCAAGGGATGTATATATTTATTTATTTATTTATTTACAAGCTATTTATTTCTAATAGATAGGTATCCGTCACGTACATAACTAACGCGAGGTCTACGTATTCTACACGGCGCGGGCGGCATTTCCGTAAACCAAACTGCGCCCAACCAAACTTGATACTTTTTATGACAGGATTTAATTATAAGGGTTTTCAATAACATGCTTTAATTTTATTTTTAGTATTCTTAACATTAGTAGTTACATGGTCAATGTCAAAATTTAAAAGGATGCTCATGATTTCAATTGCACTCCGTATTAGTATACTTAGGCTCATTCATCAAAACTTTGGGGCCGTATACCTCTAGCAGAAGACATATATATCCAGTACACATAGTACAATTTCAATAAAAGCCAAGACGGTCAGTAAGTGGACAAGTCACTTGAAATATGTCGCGATGTAATAACTTTTTAACGTTTTTTTATGTTAGTTGGATAGTCAAACTGGCAGTGAAGATTAACTAAAACTGGAAATAACCCAGAAAACTCATTTACGTGTTGCCTATCCTGAGACAGTCTCGGTGCCAGTAATTACACGGCTCGTCTTGCCCTTCTTTCCGAAACTTAGACAAGCAAAGATGTTTGACGGGAGAAACAAGCAAGATGGTGGTACCCATGCAGCCGGGAGCGCGGCACCCCTCCCACCGGGTTTTTTTTTTTTTTTTCTTCAATTGAAAACTCCAAAGCATGGAAGAAATGATCAGACTGGTGATAATAAGACAGAGGCACACACCTACATTCATCATCATCATCAACCTATACATAGGCCTTTTTTATCGCAGGGAAATCCTTATGGATGCAGCCAGGATCTTCGGGAAGATCCTGACCTAATGTGGGATTTGGACCTGGGAGTGCCCAGCGTAACTAAAAGCACGAACGCCTTCAGCCGCTTTCTGAGGATTTATAAGTTCCCACGACGTCGTGCCATACAGGCCCAGGTTCCCATCCTGAGCCCGACACGAACACAGGGGCCTTATTGAAGGCGCATTAAGTAGGCACGCACGTAGGCCTACGTACCCCCGTTCGTCGCCCGCGGGAGGAGGCCTCGTCGGCGGCCTCTCTAACCTGTACATAGGCCTTCTCAACCTCCTCAACTCCAACACCGGCCGATATTGCCACTACAAGGATTAGCCACGACATGGCGATCGTCGTTAAAGAAATTTCAGTCTTTTTTCTCTTCTCTAACGTTGCCTCCACCTCGGGAAATATATCAACTCAGGGGCACAGATTGTAAATAGATACTTAATAAAGACAAACAACGAAATATTAATACCATATTTATTTCTTTAAATATGATTTCACATCGAAAACGTTTTGATCAGACATATGAAGCAAAAATAAGTTTAATTAATTAGATATAATTATATAATTATTATCAGATAACAAGCCTTTTAGGTTCACTTTATTGACGTTATTTTTACCATTTCCAATTTTTATAAAATTACAATTTTTGCAACCCATTTGACGCACCGCTGATGAGAAGTCAAAAGGGAGAGGTTCTGAAAATGATGACTTCATACAGCCGTTTGAATACCTGAAATTAAGAGAATTGGTATGCTATCATAATATGACGTTTGTATTATTGGTACGTTATCAATGGAAGGGAATTTAATTTATTAAATTAACGCACTGTGGCGATCCGAATCAGATTTGAAGTCCGTTAAAATAAATAAATGTTAGCCAACAATCACACCACGTTAACCTAGCCCCGTGGTAAGTTTGTTAAAACTTAAGCTTGGGTACTAGGAACGGAAATTAATTAAAATACACTGGGGCAGACATCTATTCACTATACAAATGCACTGGGCGGGATTCGAACCTGCGACCGCTGGTTTCAATGTCCAGAGCATAACCACTTAACCAGCCGGCCGTCACATATCAAATACGTTCCGAATCAGGCAAGCGGGAATTTGTATTGTAACTTACGCACTAGACCCGTTTCCGTCATCCGATTTTAGTCCCGCTATTCGTGAATCTCTATTTCAGGCATTTATTTATTTATTATATTTATTGAATATTGACGGACCGTATAAGCCTTTAGAAGTTAATTTGTATGAGCAGAATGGCAACGGGGTAAGAGAATTTTCTTAATTTGTATTTCTACTGACTCTGATTGGATGTAGTGCCATGCTGCATTGCACCTTAGAGGTAGTGCCATGCTGCATTGCAGCCGAAGTGGGCCGGCACGACCGGGGTGGTACCTCTCGCTCTCATAACACCGGCGTCAAGTGACAGCTATACTGTCGCGTTTCATGCGGTTTGTGAGTTTCCGGTGGCCTATTTGGGGGAAAGGGAAAGGAGGGCGGCGCATCTGCGTGGCCTTGGTTGTGTGGATGTGTATGGGCGTCGGCGCCTTAAGGCTCCGTCTCCTCGTTTGCCCCCTGATCCCTTAAAAAAGACGACCCTAAATTTTAATTGGGGAGTAAGTTACTAATATGTAAAAACCAGTCTTATAGGAAGCTATCTATATTCATCGGAGGGGACTTGTCTCTGCCGAGTGTCATCACCGCGATGCTCGGTGATGACGAGTCCTGGACGGCGTTGGTTTCCTTCTGCGAGCCAGTGATGTCCCAGAAGAAGCCCGACGAGCGGGTAAGAGAGGAGTCCGACGACGTGGCCTCTCCCCGTGGGCGACAAACGGGGGTGCGCAGGAGGCGCTACTTAATGCGCCTCCAGTAATGCCCCTGTGCTCGTGTCGGGTTCAGGATGGGAACCTGGGCCCAGTATGACACTACGTCGCGGGGGCTGCCTAAGCAGCCGGACAGTCCCCCCTTAAGAGGACTTAGTCTGGCCTTCGCTGGGGCCAGCCTGTCGCTGAGGTGATCCTGTTGAATGCCTATCCGGGACCCTCAAATTAAAGCGGCTGAAGACGCTCGCAGTGGTTTTAGTTTACGGGTAGGGCACTCCCAGGTGCGAGTCTCACATAGGGTCAGGATCTACCCGAGATCCTGGCTACATGCGTAAAAAGCATTTCCCTGCGAAAAAAAAAGCTCTCTATATAATATAATGTAATAAAGCTAAAGAGTTTGTTTGTCCGGGACAATCTACAGAATAACGTTGAAATATTTTTCCACTTAAAAGGCCAATTAATGAGATTGTATTGTAGTGATAATACTGAAACTCATAAGAGATAAAAGCAGAAGAGAGTCACGTTCACATCCCTCAATATTGAGGAACACGAAGCAAGGAGGGAATACTAAATCACGCCAGTTACTACTAAACATTAGAAAAATATATCAAAAAAGAATAATTAATTTATATATTTACTAGCTGTTGCCCGCAGCTTCGCCCGCGTTAACTTTTAAAATTTGAGGGGTTGACCACCCTTATCACTTAGGGGTATGAAAAATAGATAGTAGCCGATTCTCAGACCTACTGAATACGCATATAAAATTTGGTAAAAATCGGTAAAGCCGTTTCGGAGGAGTACGGTAACTAACATTGTGACATGGAAATTTTATATATTAGATATACAATAAATAAGTATACCTATACTACACTAAAAAGCTACTCCCTAAAATAGTCGTTAACCTTCCTTAATCATTCGGCTGACAAGTAAATGATCCCCTGAAGTTGCATTGGATTCTGTCCCACATTGGTATACCTACATGGTAACGAATTAGCAGACAGATAGGCAAAATAAGGATGTGATCTAGCAGAAATTCATATGGCATTTTCTGAAGAATAAAACCCCGAAATAAAATAAGATTACAAAAGTGTAAATGGTTTTTAAAATCGTACTAGCGGTTTCAGAGATTAGCGCGTTCAAACAAATGCCTTAGCTTCATTTTGTTTTTTCAATAAAATGAAGTTTAATAATATTTTTCCTTACCAACAATCGTAGGGCTTCGCTTCGTTGACTCCCAATAAACTAGCTAACATAATAATAATAAGAAGATATTTCATGTCTGTAAATATTACACTAGCGTTATGGATATCCGATTTGTCTGAACTGACTAGTTGATACCCACAAACTTCACAGTATATCAATAGATACTATTGCATGCAACTTCACAGCTTAGTTAAAGTAACGGCGAGTGTAAAGTGTGTGTTTCTAAAAAACTTAATAAACCGATAAAATACGTAAATTTGTTTCAGTATAATGGCGTTCTTTGAGGGAGTCCTATGTTCAGCAGTGGACGGATAGTGGCCGATGATGATGACGATAATGATAATAATATCTATCTACACTTTCACACCACGTCAATCTGGTCCTGTGGTAAGTTCTCGAAGAACTTGTGTTACGGGTACCAGACAACGAAAATATATTTAATACTTTTATACTATAAATTTAAGATTTTTATTATATAATACACATATTTAATACACATCCATGACCCAGGAACACAGAAAATATATTTGTTCCCTGGCGGGATTCAAACCTTCGGCTTGTGCGCCAACGCGCTTACCACTGAGCCACAGAGGTCGTCGATGATGATGATGATAGTGAGTGAAATTCGCGTTAATTAGAAAACAAAATTAGGTGTTGGTTTATATTTTTGACAAAAGAACCCGAAGAAAAATTATATTAAAAATTAAATTAAAATAGTAAGTAAAATATGGTCTTTCATGAAAACACAGTTTGGTTTTAAAAAAATTATATTTCATTTTTTTATGTCAATAGCAGGTATAAAAATATTCCCCACCATGGTTCAGGCCTTGTCGTGGCGGTGGGGCTCAGTAGCCTAGGGTGAGCCCAGCACCTTGGGCGAAGCCAATTGAGCCGAGGGGGCTCTTTGTACCCCTCTTATAAGAAGAGGGGACAAAAGAGCAGGGGGCCAGGGGCGAGGATGGGAATCTCAAACCATTGTACTGTCCCGACGTTGGGAGGGGTTGTTCTGTGGTGCTGGACAACCAAAAAAAAGGTATAAAAATATTATTCAAAATGTACTAGTTTATATAATGACTTGACATTGGCATCTTTTTCATCATCATCTTCGTTCCCAGTATCAGTAATCTTGCAGTTTGGGCAGTCTCGGAAGAACTTCCTTATAGAAAAATCAAATGGAGGGGCTGGCGCGTATATATACTGAATACAGCCATTGTAGCCAAACCTGTAATGAAATATTCTTTTTTTACTAGATGTGCCCTGTCCAGCACCTTCAAAGGCGAAGCCAAGTGAAAAGTGAAAAGTGAACCGAGGGAGCTGCTATTTGTATCCCGCTTATAAGAAGAGGGGACATAAGAGCAGGGGGCAAAGAGTGAGGATGGGAACCTAACCCCATTGTACATTGTGCTTGTAAAAATCTTAATAAACCGCGATAAAATCCGTAAAAATTGTTTTATTATAATGAGTGAAATTCGCGTAAACATTAGAAAACAAGACGTTATTCTAGATTTCAAACTTGGCTTCGGCCCTACCAAACAAATACAGACTAGCCTGTGTGGGCTATGGTCCTTTTCCTGTTGGGGATAAATTTAAAAACAATATAAAACAATTCGAATAGCACCGTAAAACACGTATTATTTGCTCTATGTTACATTCTACTAATATTGATAAAATTATTCCTTACCAACAATATGGTTTTGCTTCAATGCCTAAAAAAATTCCAATTAACATAATTATTAGGAAAAGTTTCATGTCGGTTATGTACTAAGTAGTGCTTAACTCGCGTAGTAATATATCTTGACTAACTATCAACATAATTATCAAAGATTATATAGGTCAGAATAAATGAAGAGGTCAAAGAATTTCGTACCAATACGTACGTATAGAGATAACGTGGCTTTGTATTGTAATATTTTTAAACAATACACAATATTTTGTAACTATACTTTTTCACCTGATTGTATTTTCTCTACAAGCATACGGATACTCTTATGAATGCTCAAAAATTTACAAAAAATTTCAACACTTCTTTAAAATCTGTTTCCTATACGTATACCTAAAGGGTAGGATAATTTCCGTCTTCGCAAAAAGAAGTGGCTTGATATTTTTTTTTAATATAAATGTTGTATATTTTGTATTTAATGAATAATATCTCGATAATTCTAATTTAATTTTAACGATCTATAGATTGACGTCTGCTGCGTCCTCGATATTAGTCTCTTTATGGAATAACGAGGCAAAGAAGCATTCGGAGCCTTATGGTGACTACCGAGGCCCATAGCACTTATCACACATCCACACAAGCTTGGCATACCTCTTACAGAAAGTATACGTAGTAGGACTACTACGGCTACTAATTAAATTATTATTAATTGTTACTTTAACGACGTTGTTAATTGACGACCTTTGTGGCTCAGTGGTAAGCGCGTTGGCGCTAAAGCCGGAGGTTGAGGGTTCGAATCCCGCCAGGGAACTAAAATATTTTCTGTGTTCCTGGGTCATGGCTGTGTATTAAATATGTGTATTATATAATAAAAATCTTAAATATATGTATAGTATAAAAGTATTAAATATATTTCCGTTGTCTGGTACCCGTAACACAAGTTCTTCGAGAACTTACCACGGGACCAGATTGACGTGGTGTGAAAGCGTCCATAGATATTATTATATATTATTATTAACGACTCCTTCATCAAGAATATACTTTTTTGAGGCGTGAATGCATTAAAGAACGGGCTTTACTCGAAACAACTGTGAGTCGGTCACAGATTCTAAAAAAAATGGTGGATGCACAGCCAGTAGGTTTTGGAGTGGAAACCCTGTTAGGAGATGGAGGAAGGAGACTTAATTCCAACTAACAACTGGGATAACGCTCTTCATGCTGGTACTAATATTTTTTGGGCTTATATTCGTTGTGTCTTGGCATTCATTGATCCCCATGGCATATTTGCCTTTGCCCAGCAGCTGTCGGAAAGAGGCTGATGATGAAAGATTGAAATTGGTTTAATGAATGATATTGACTAAAAGTTATTCAATTGAAGTTATTGAATTTGAGTTCCTCTGCAATGGGGTGTCATTGTGAGCTATAACGACGTCGACCCGGCTTCTTATCGTTCGCAGCCAGCTACGTTCACAAAACATAAAATATCATTGAATTTAGTAAAATTGAGCCAATTTTTTTTCTTCCAATGAAAACTTCCATTTGAAAGTTTTTGATATAGAAGTACGATTAGGTGGTTGGATAGAATACCGGTGGAAGAATGTGCTGTGCTACACTCCCGGTTGCATGGGTATCACCATCTTGCTCGTTTCTCTTGTCAAACAGCTTTGCTGTATTTCGAAGAGAGGCAGGACAGGCAGTGTAACTACTGGCACCTAGACTTATCTTAAAATAACAGGTACACTAGTTTATGTTCATGGCCGACGTCGAGCACTTACCATCGTCCACGTCTGCCAGTTTGCCTAACCAACTAACACAATAAATTGGACGGATGTTGCTCGCTCACACAAAAAAAAATTATTATTTTGTCATTTTCGCATATTTTATCAAGAAGAGGTTTTAATGAAATTCAATATAGGTTCTTATTTAATAATACTTTAATATAATATTGAATTGTTCTGAACATTATTATTTATTATTTATAAACAATTTCTCCGAGGTATTAATTCTAATATGTCATAATTCTCCCATTGTAGTCGCAAATTATAGTCTAGACAAAACTCAAAAAATATTCAAATGTTACATTATTACATTAAATTTAAATTATATTTTATGTAGATTTAAGATGAAGGAGAAGGATCTAAACAAAGAGCCGAAAGTTTTAATGACATGGACCCAAAATATTTGGCTACCAGGGCTCTCGAGAATAGTGAAATGAATTGGGTGACCTGAGACAATGCTATCTTCTCGACAATCTTATACAAACTCAAGAAGGTATTCAGAATTAATCTATCCCTTTAATTAGGTTTCTTTTGACCTTTCCAACTGAGGTTCGCTTACAAAAGTTTACAAGAATTTTTTATATTATATCGTAAAAACAATGTACACAATTATTTTCGTTTAATCTTTTTACCTGATTCCGTAGTGAACTGATCAAGAACTTACGCTATGAAATACATTTAAATACTAGCTGCCCACACAGACTTCGTTCTTAGTAGCTGACCTCTACATGGCAAAAGTAATATTCCTATCTTTCAAGTCTCTAGATCTAGTTCCAGAGATATCGTAGTCAATCTAGAGAACAGCTCCTATAATATATTTCCATGACTGCAAAAAGGCCTCGGCTTGAACCGATTTTGCTATGTCAAAGAGTCTAATAGATAATGAAAACATTGTTGCAGAAATATTGGGATCGATTTTTATACAATGTAATTAATTAACTTTTTAAATTTACTTATTAAAATAATATTTATTTAATAGCATACAAAAATACTAACGAGGAATGTCACTGGATATATCAGCTATAATATATGCAACGGCTGTCCAAAATCCTGCACATAAATCAAGTTCGTGTGGATTTTCTACATTCATAGTGTCACCTTCACTGTGATGATACCAGAAATAACGTTCAGCAGCATTAATTAAGCTGGCTCCAGGTATACCGTTCTTAATTATTACCGTAATATCTGAACCAGGACTATCTTCTTCAACCAACGTAGAAGCACCAATTGAAGCAAATAGTTTTAAAATTTCAGCAACTATACATTTTGCTTTATGAGTGCCAGCCACAGCCAAACCGAGTGGTGAAAATGTACCTTCATCTGATTCCATAATGAAATTTATATTATCACTTTCATTTCTATGCCTCTTTTCATAATCCTGAGCTCCAATAAGACCTGGCTCTTCCGATGTCCAGAAAATTGATCTAACCGTTCTTTTAGGTATAAGATTAAGCTGTTTTAAGATCACAGGGGCAGCCCAACTAACAAATAAGCCACCACCGTCATCCATAGCTCCTTGACCTACATCCCAACTATCTATATGTCCTGATACTATGACCAATTTCTCTGGATATTTGGTACCTTTTAAATCGACAATAGTATTTCTTGAAACTTTTGTGTCGAATGTAGAAAACATTTGAATTTTCAAAATAATCTTTTCGTTTCTATCATACATTCTTCTTATTAAATCAGCGTCTTCTAGTGCTATTGCAGCTGATGGTATTTTTGTTACGTTCGCGCCATAAGATTGCGATCCAGTATGTGGGGAGTTTATAGAGAATGGGGTTATGGACTTTACTAAGCAAGCTACTGCACCTTTTTCAGAAGCTTTCGTTGCTCCCTGAGTACGGTACGCTACAGTTTCACCATAATTTGTAAATACAGCATCAAATAAAACAATTTTCCCCTTAACATTTTCTTCAGGAATACTAGCTAATTCCTCGAAACTGGAGACTACAATAACCTCGGCTGTAATACCCTCTGGTGGAGTACTCACGCTCGTTCCCAGTCCTAGTAAAGCAATGTTCTTCAACCTCGGACGAATCATTAGAATCTTCTCTTTTCCTCTGACCCAATGTGGTACCTGTAGCATAAATTTTCATCAGATAATATTTAATTTTTCAATATTAGAACTACACGTGGTGGGAGAGAAGCGCTGTGCCGCGCTCCCGGCTGCATGGGTACCACCATCTTGCTTGTTTATCCCGTGAAACAGCTTTGCTGTGTTTTGGAGAGAAGGGCAAGACAGGCAGTGTAATTACTGGCATCGAGCCTTAACATCTTATGTCTCAGGATAGGCAACACATAAATGAGTTGCATGGGCTCGTTCCAGGCATACTAGTTGTATATGGCATATATTCATGGGCGACGTCGACCACTTACCATCAGGTGGTACGTTTGCCAGTTTGCCTATCCAACTAATTTTAATTATCCAACTAATCCAACTTAATTTACTGTTTACTACTTTCTATATTATTTTAAGTATGTCACTTTTTTAAAGTTCACTTATTATGCTTAAATATATGTTCTTTATAAAATACTAGCAGCTGCCTGCAGCTTCGCCCGCGTTACTCAACTGCTATAAGTCACAGCGTGATGTTATATAGCCTATATTTTTCAAATCGGACCAGTAGTTCCTGAGTTTAGCGCGTTCAAACAAACAAACAAACTCTTCAGCTTTATAATAATATAATTAGTATAGATTTGTCCACATATATGATATCGATAAACTCCGACGCTGCTTGTCCGATCACTGTGCATATTGTATATTTTTAGAAAGAGTTTTTATACTCTCCAAATAGTAACACGATAGAATGCGTTGCAGAGATCTGCGGGCAAAGCTACATGTAAAATTAGCAAGCATATATCAGCCCATTAGCCTTTGAGAAATTAATTATTTGTCAAGATCAATAGAAAGTCATAATTCTTGAATATGCCAACTGGAGTTATGAACCAAAGAGGTAGGAATATGTATAAACATTTTAAAAATCCAAAAGTGTACGCCTCATAATCTCATTTTCAAAATTGATGATTTGAAAAAGCCACATACATACATAGACTGCACTAAAAGTATCGGGAATGGAATATTTCCACTGTTCCTGTCATATTAAAATCTTTTATTCTCGGTCTTGTCACAAGGTCTTGTCAAACTTGTTTAGTCGTTGAGAAAATGGAATTGACTCGAGAAAATTCTAGAGCGATGATTTATTATGACTTTCGAAGTGGTTTAACACAAAAACAGTGTTGACCGGATGATTTCCGCATTTGGTGATGAAGCCCCATCCAAAACCACAATTTATCGCTGGTTTGCTGAATTTCAACGTGGACGTGTCAAGCTCAGTGATGATCCCCGTCAAGGCCGTCGAAAAACTGCAGTCACCCAAGAAAACGTTGATGCTGTGCGTAAGCTAATTGAGGAAGATCGACATGTGACATACCTCGAAATTCAGGCAACTTTAGACATTGGCATGAGCCAAATACAAATAATCTTGCATGAACAATTAGGTGTAAAAAAGTTGTTTTCCCGATGGATACCGCATTTGCTCTGTGAAGAGCAAAAAGCGGCTCGCGTTACTTGGTGCGTCAGAACTCTCGAAAGATTACACGCAGGATCCTCAAATGCTGTATACAACGTCGTATCAGGTGACGAATCCTGGATATACGCGTACGAACCCGAAACAAAAAACCAGTCACGAGTTTGGATGTTCGAAAATGAGTTAAAACCAACAAAAATTGTTCGTTCACGGAGTGTTACAAAAAAGTGGTGGCCACGTTTGTCTCCAAAACCGGCCATGTTGCGACTATTCCTCTTGACGGACAAAGAACAGTTAATGCAGAATGGTATGCTAGCATTTGTTTTCCACAGGTCGTTTCTGAACTCCGTAAAGAGAACTGCAACCGCCGCATCATCCTCCATCACGACAATGCGAGTTCTCACACAGCGCACAGAACAAAAGAGTTTTTAGAGCAAGAAAACATAGAATTATTAGACCATCCGCCGTACAGCCCCAACCTAAGCCCTAATGATTTCTATAATTTCCCTAAAATAAAGAATAAATTGCGTGGTCAGAGATTTTCATCGCCTGAAGAAGCTGTGGACGCCTACAAAACGGCCATTTTGGAGACCCCAACTTCCGAATGGAATGGTTGCTCGTATAATATAATCGTATGGAAAAATGTGTCAAAGGAGACGGGCGAAAGTTCATAGAAAGTTGGGCCCAACGTTACAGTAACAATTACTTCATTATTTTATTTATATGTTAATACTTGTTCGAAAAAATTAATATTTTCATGACTGATCCATGGGAGAAAAAAGTTGTAGGGTGTTTTTGATTGAACAAAAAATGATATTCTAGCTTGTTTATAAATTATTCATAGTCCATATTCTACTGTTACTTTAGGAAAATAATTATAAGACCTCGTTGTAGATTAGATTTACCAAAGAATATACCAGATATTATTGTAGGGAAACTATTAATTACGCCATCCAACCAACATCCAACTAGATCTAAGATGTTTCATACGGTTATTATTCAAGAAGACGAGTTTGAATTAAAAACATTTTATTTTTTATTGATTTATTATCAACTTCATCGTAAACAATTAAAATATCATCTAAATACTGCGCAGGTGGTATCAAATTTTAACTAAGAAAACCACTTCAGAACGGTACTCCATAAGATTCGCCAACCAATCACAATATATAAAGATCAAGTTTTTAAAACAAACACTATAGAAAACCACCCTGAATGGACAAAACACAAAATAACAATTAATTAACGGGAAACCAAAAAAACACAACCGCGCGTCCCGATGCTTCCCGCCATTTTTCTGAAGGAAATCAGTCATCTTATGAATATTTTTTTAATTTGTTATCCCATGATAAAACTGCTTCATATTTCACTGTTTAATTAAAATAAAAGGATAAAAAATATTGATATTTTTTTTATGTGTGTAACGTTTAGGCCCAGATTCGCCCGTCTCCTTTCGCGGAGAATACTTCGAAAAGCAATAAATACATATTTAAATAGTAATGTTGTGTCACTTCCTTGATTCCCGTAATTTTCAGTGCCGCCCGTATACTGGAATATATTATAAGCCAAAACATACTTTAATTTGAAAACATTAATTTTTGACAAGTTAATTATGATTGTTCAGAAAGATCATTTTGATTATTTTATCCGATAGAGTATTTTTGTGTCTGTGTCAAACACGCCATCTGTCACGCATGGATGATTCCAATTCTGGCATAATTATGCCAGGCTTTTGGTCTACTTTAAGTAGGTACCTCATTTTCCATAGTACCTATATATTCCAGTCTTCCAATTGCCACTTCCAAATGAACATCACGCTATAATAGGTATTATAATGACGTTAAAACTATCATCATCTTCTTCTTCTTCAGCTTTTATCCGTCCACTGCTGAACATAGACCTCCTCCAATGAACGCAAAGAAGACCGATCTCTTGCCGCTCCCATCCAACACGGATCGGGTACTTTACGGAGATCGTCTTCCCACCTGATAAAACTATACAAATTGAGAAATGTTATCTATTTACCTGTAGTTCTTCCGTTGTTATGTCATGTATGTTTTCTCTACGAGATAATTCAATCATGTAGTCTATGGAATTCTCCAGAATTGGCGAGCCCGATGGACGAGCACCAAATTTGTCCACGAATTTCGATAATCTAGAAAAAGAAAAACAATCAAATTAAATAGATCCCTAATTATAATGAAACAATTTGTTAATTTTTTGGCCTAAAGTTGAAAAAAAAC
The DNA here is from genome assembly GCA_963853865.1 of Helleia helle. Taxonomy (NCBI): domain Eukaryota; kingdom Metazoa; phylum Arthropoda; class Insecta; order Lepidoptera; family Lycaenidae; genus Helleia; species Helleia helle. Next base: position 5,600,885 of record OY971423.1, on the reverse strand, counting down.
AAAAATGTAACCATAGTAGAATCATAATATTATTTATTTATAAAATGTATATCCTCTTTTTTATCTACCTATTACCTACTGTAAACTGTCTTATATTACATTATTCCAATTGTCAAATTTAGAATAAGGGAAAATCGAAGTTGCCAAACAGGTATATAAATACTTAAATGGTAGCTTCAAAGACTAGAATTGTACAATGTGTTTTTTTTTTTAAATCAATTTTTTTATATATTCAAAATAGTACTAATACAGTATCTTTTTGAACGTCAATTGAATCTACCACCGGTTCCAAGGTAAGCCCACTGAGAAGAACCGGCGAAACAAACTCAGTGGAACTAATCTTTTCAAATAATATATATTAATAACAATTTTAACATCTTATCTTGAAATGCCCGGGAGGAACGCCTTATTCCCAGGGTGTGGTATCTTCCATGAAATCTTTTACTTTATAATATGCTTTACCACACAAACGTTCTTTAACAACTTTTTTGAATTTTTTTATGGAGAGCTTTTGAACGTTTTCTGGGATCCTATTGTAAAAGCGAATACAGTTGCCTTTAAAAGAATTGCTTACTTTCGAAAGTCTAATCATTGGTGCATATAACCTGTCTCTATTACGTGTATTCCTACTATGAATATCACTTTTCTTACAAAATTCATTTATGTTTTTTCGGACATACAGTAAATTTTCTAAGATCACTGAGAGGTGACAGTCAGAATTCTTATTTCTTTAAATTTTTAGATTCTATCGCGGTTTATTAAGATTATCCCGATCCCTGATGTTTTCGTGAATTTTACTGATAGTGGCATAGATATTGGTTTTATACCTTTTTTTATGTATAAATTTATATTGCATTTTCTAGCTTTAGCACTATTTGTACAATAGATGGTGAAGGCAATGACTCCTACCTTTATTATGATACCTTTTTAATACCTTTTTTATGTATAAATTTATATTGCATTTTCTAGCTTTAGGACTATTTGTACAATAGATGGTGAAAGCAATGACTCCTACCTTTATTATGATACCTTTTTAATACCTTTTTTAAGTATAAATTTATATTGCATTTTCTAGCTTTAGCACTATTTGTACAATAGATGGTGAAAGCAATGACTCCTACCTTTATTATGATACCTTTTTAATACCTTTTTTATGTATAAATTTATATTGCATTTTCTAGCTTTCGCACTATTTGTACAATAGATGGTGAAAGCAATGACTCCTACCTTTATTATGATACCTTTTTAATACCTTTTTTTATGTATAAATTTATATTGCATTTTCTAGCTTTAGCACTATTTGTACAATAGATGGTGAAAGCAATGACTCCTACTGATACTAATGATACCTTTATAATACATTTTTTATGTATAAATTTATATTGCATTTTCTAGCTTTAGCACTATTTGTACAATAGATGGTGAAAGCAATGACTCCTACCTTTATTATGATACCTTTTTAATACCTTTTTTATGTATAAATTTATATTGCATTTTCTAGCTTTAGCACTATTTGTACAATAGATGGTGAAAGCAATGACTCCTACCTTTATTATGATACCTTTTTAATACCTTTTTTATGTATAAATTTATATTGCATTTTCTAGCTTTAGCACTATTTGTACAATAGATGGTGAAAGCAATGACTCCTACCTTTATTATGATACCTTTATAATACATTTTTTATGTATAAATTTATATTGCATTTTCTAGCTTTAGCACTATTTGTACAATAGATGTTGAAAGCAATGACTCCTACCTTTATTATGATACCTTTATAATACATTTTTTATGTATAAATTTATATTGCATTTTCTTATACAATAATAACAATGCTCTTTAAAAGATGGTACATTGGTTAAGTGTCAATAATTTGTTACTTAACTGCAATAAAACTATATTGCAGTTAAGCTATAATTGATTCGATTCACACTACCTAATGTTAAGCAAGTACAAACCAATGTAACATTAAGTGGGGAGATAATGGACTTAATGGATTCAACTACCTTTCTTGGCATTACCTTAGAAGCCAATCTCCAATGGGCGCAGCTACCTTATCGAGTAGACTCAGTTCTGCAGTTTTTGCGATTAGAAAAATCAGATCAATTTCGGATGTTAATACGGCTAGTTAATATTATGCGTATTTCCACAGTCTTATGTCCTACGGCATTTTGCTTTGGGGACATGCCGCGGATGTCAATACAATTTTCATACTGCAGAAGCGGGCTATACAGGCCATCTACTGTCTGGGTCCCAGAATATCATTAAGAGAGAAATTTAAAGTAATAGACATTTTGATTGTAGCATCTCAATAGATTTTTGTAAACGTGATGTATATTCGCAAAAAATATAAACGAATTTGTTAAAAAATGCGATAATCACAATAGAAATACAAGGAACAAACATAAACTTGTTGTGCCATATTTTAGGCTACATAAGGTCAGTAATTATTTTATGGGTCAATGTATACGTTTCTACAATATCCCAGAAAACGTTCAAAACCTATCAATAAATAAATTTAAAGAACGTTTGTGTGGTAAAGGATACTACAAAATAAAAGAATTTATTGAAGATACCACACCTTGGGAATAAGGCGTTTCCTACGAGGCTTCTATGTATAATTATATCATATTATGTACCTATATTGTATAATATTGAAAAGATTAGTTTCACTTAGTTTGTTTCGCCGGTTCTTCTCAGTGGACTCGTTAGGAACCGGTAGTAGAGTCATTTGACGTTCAATAAGCTACTTTGACGTACAACATTGAATAAAAATATTTTTATTTATTATTTATTATATTTACTTACTTTAACACTTTTTGTACAATAGATGGTGAAAGCCATTAATGACTCACGTATTACGAGTCCTCGAGCAGAGCACGCTCGCTATGCTCTGGATTCTGGAACTTATTGACGGATAAGATTTGTATGAACCGTCAAAAAATGAAAATAGCTGACATGCGAAAGATAAGCTTGCTTAAGTGGCTTTAGGCCAGTCAAATACACCGAAAACCTGATGACCTAGAGATCAATAGAGTTCTGAAGTTCATGTTCAGGAACACGGAATGCCGACCTTTGACGAGATAGCACGACGATCTCTATGTAGTTGCCAGTCTTACTTGCAAGCAGGTGACGCTGAGATTGGTCGTCTTGACGTTCATTGAAAGATACCTTTTATGACCAGCAGTAAATAGAAGTGTGCTGATGATGATGAACGGTAAGAGTCAGTTTCAACAGAATAAGTCCCTTTTCACACGTTCCGGTCGCCGGGTAGCCGGAGCCAGGTATCCGGTAGTGAAATGTAAGAAAATTACGCCAGTACGCGTGAAAGCTGCCATATATGCCCATACAGTTCGCTACCGGTTCGGGCGCCGGCTACCCAGCAACCGGAACGTGTGAAAAGGGGCTAAAGGTATATTCTGTGGAAATAAAATAATATGTATCGTTTGTTTCTTTTATGTCATAAGGAGGCAACCTTGCAGTCGGACCCATGGTGACCACCGACCCTGACCATGGTTCAAGCCTTGCTGTGGCGGTGGGGCTCAGTAGCCTAAGGTGTGCCCAGCACCTTGGGCAAGGTTTTTTGAAAGAGATAGTGCCATGCTGTTATGCAGACGACTTGGGACAGCACGACCGGGGTGGTACCTCTCGCGTACATGACACCGGCGTCAAGTGACAGTGTACTCCCATACACATCTGCACAACCAGAGATTATGCAGATATGTTGGAAAAGGCCACCGGAAACTCACAAACCGCATGAAATGCGACAGCATAGCTGTCTATTGACGCTGATGTTATGTGAGCGAGAGGTACCACCCTGGTACTACCTCTTACGTTACTTTCATGTTGAAAAAAAATGTTGTACAGAAAAAAGATTTAGATTATACGAAAGTATTTGCATATTTTATCAATTCTTTCGCGTCAGCGCCAATGATGACAATGTAAAGGCTTACAAGGGTTCGTTTAGATCTCAATTTCATATTTCGAACGAAAATATATATTTTTTTTCATAAATTTGGATACTTTTGTGCGTATCTTATCGCCACATCAGTTGTCTGTCTATATCTTATTATGTATATCCCCTTGAGACATTCGATGGCCACTCTGAGTTAATGATCCCGATAAAACAGAGACGTGTTGGCATTTTTTATCGTTCTACCAATTAAATTATAAACGTATTTTTGATGTATTTTGGGGAAAAAAGATTAGAGAAACAGTGAGCGCCGATCACTACGTAACTACGTTCTTATCCCAGTAAAGAACTCATGTCTCATAACCAACTTCCGTTTACCAGTTTAAAAGCCGTTTGCAATTTAAAACAAACTATTTTGTGGTAGGAGCTTTTAACTATATCCAGTTCCGGGCAAGCGTGTAAGAATGTTACGTATAAGTACAAAATAAGGAAAATAATTTTGATTATTTCATATGAACGTTTATAAATATCTATGACCTCGGAATAGACAATTTCAAAGGTATAAAAACATAATTGATCACACCACGTTAACCTTGGGTACCAAGGGAAAACTTGACGAGTGACGTGTGACGAAAATATTTTTTTGCAATCTTACGAAGATTGCTAGTTAGACTAGTTGTTGCTCGTAGCTTCGCCCGCGTTAACTAAGATTTACAGCCGTAACCGGATTGATGATAATTATTTCTATAGCCTTAGTTACTCCTTATAGCATCGATCAGCTTTTTGCCAATGAAAGTCTCATTAAACTCGGCCCTGTCGTTTCAGAGATTGGACGGAACAATTAGACAGAGACAAAAATTGTGAAAATATTATTATTGTATAATAATATATACCATGTATCCATATGCATAACTGTTATTTTAATATTACAAACAGACACTCCAACTTTATTTATCTGTATAGATTTTATTTTTTAACCGACTTCTAAAAAAAGAGGAAGTTCTTAATTCGGATGTTTGTATGTTTTTTTTATTTATATTTTTTTATCATCATCAGCCCCTATCAATCCACTGCTGAAAATAGGCCTCAAAGAAAGCCAAGACGACCGATCTCACGCCACTCGCATCCAACACCGACCGGTGATTGTACGGAGATCGTCTTCCCACCTGGTTAATGGCCGACCAACACTATATCTACCCAAACGCGGCCTCCACTCTTGAACCTTATTGGCCCAATATAGGCCATCCCACAGAGCAATATCGGCTCTTGGCCCATAGGCCATCCGCTCTCCTGAGTGTGTGACCAGCCGCTTTCTTTTTTAACCGATTTCGTTTTTAAAAACCGGTTTAATAGCAAAAAGATATTTATGACACATGTTATGTTAGCTTTTGATTGCCTATTAGATACGGGATCTTCCTGCTTCCATCCAATTGTATCTTTGAGGTGAGAAATATATATATCGACATAAAAAATAAGTGTTACTTCTTCTTCTTTGATTTATGGCAATAAGTGTTACTTATCGATGATAAAAATTCAATATGTATTTAGTATGGCAGTTGACATTTTAAGCACGGAGCAGTGTGCTATTTCAGTGCTCTATTTGATGATGTGTCGTAACAAGTTTAAACGAAAAACTACTATGACTGCGATAAGTATCTGAACCCTGAGTGTAAATCATATGTAGTAAAGAGTTAGCGACCCGGATCATACGAAATAATGCTTTTTTATGGCATGTTAATGCTTTCCTCATGTCATAATCTAGGTTTACCTCGGGTAAGGCTCCTGTATGTATGTAGGGACTCGCACTTGAGAATATACTAGCCCATTAAACCACCTGCGAGCTCCTACGACTATTTTTGAGGGTCCCGGATCTGCATGCAACAGGCTGGGGCGAAGGCCAGATTACGTTAGTACAAGGGGACTACCCGGTCGGCACTTAGCAGTCCCCGCGACATCGTGCCGTACTCGGTCCTGGCTTCCAAACTGAACCTGACACCAGCACAAAGGCATTAAATGGAGGCGCATTATGTATACGCAAGAAGCCAACAGTAACATGGGATTTAGACAAAACATTTTCTGTAGCAAATAGCAACCGATGAAACAACAACAAAATCGTAAAAAAATATACGTTTAGAAAATACAAGCTTCTAAACTTTCGTATTTTAACACTGATTTTAGCCCAACTTTGGGCGACAATAAATAGTATACGGAGCACGAAAGCTTAAAAATAAAGCCCGTACAAACATAGTTTAGTTATTCAAAAGTTGAAATAAAATTATTTTAAAAAGATATACCTCGTAGTTTTTCTATAATAACTGTTTTGCTAAAAGGACATTTTAGGAATGAATCATTGTGCATTTCATTCTAGCACACATGTTCGCGCACTATGTCAGGTGAGATAGCATTACTTTTGTTGGAGTTTGCGCCGTCGACTAGTTCAACCTTAATATTTTGATATCAAAAATGATTCAGAAGGTATAATAATAATAATAATAATAATAATATGTACAACTCACACACAGCCATCTGATCCCAAACTAGGCAGAGTCTGTTCCTATGGCTGGAACTAGACAACTGATAGATACTTACTTGTATATTTCTAAATACATGCATGTTATAGATAAATTACACCTAGACATAACAAATGATCATGTTCATCATACAAAGATTTGTCCTGTGTGGGAATCGATCCCACGACCTTCTGCTTTAGCAGCCAGAATCATTAACCACTAGACCAACAGGCCAGTCGAGTATTAATATAAACACATCGCGTGAGAGCAAAAACCAGTTAACCAATACTATTCATACTTCGCTTTTAAACTCAAAGCAAATCTGTTTGTATTTCAATACGTCTCTTTGTCCATTCACACCTTTTTTGTTGGCGTAGGCGCAATAACAAATGTACCCAGGTTACCTCGGGTAAGGCTTCTGTGTCCATTCACATCTAAGCCGCTGATGATTTTAATGATTTTTTTCAATGATTGGAAGGATAGTTGTGAAAATAAACATCAGTCCGGTTGCGTATGTATATTATTAAAGTAAAGCAGCGAGCAACAGCTAGTTTTAATGTTGAGATTGTCTTTTATAATAATGGATAAATATAAATATTAGCCAACAATCACACCACGTTAACCTAGCCCGCGGTAAGCTTCTTATAACTTGTGTTACGGTACTAGGAACCGAAATAAATTCAAGAAGTTTATATTATACTAGCTGTTGCTTGCAGCTTCGCCCACGTTACTCAACTCCTATATGTCAGAGCGTGATGTTATATAGCCTATAGCCTTCCTCGACAAATGGGCTGTCTAACACTGAAAGATTTTTTCAAATCGGACCAGTAGTTCCTGAGATTAGCGCGTTCAAACAAACAAACAAACTCTTCAGCTTTATAATATTAGTATAGATAAATATACACGTCCATAACCTGTTGCAGACATCTATATTCGTCATATAAATTATCTGCACTTGTCGGGATTCGAACCCGCGACCGCTGCGTTAAGTCTCCAGTAGCCTGACCACTTGACCAGACACGGCCGTCAATAAATTATACCTGTACTATACGGGTCATGATTCAACTCTGACCTCCCGCATGACCTTAGTGCCTATTGGTCGCTTGTTATAACTAGTTGAACCACACACTACATGCAATTTATAAAAGTCCTCTTGGAAACTAAAATAACGCGTTTTAGCATCAAAATGCCATTGAATAATTTAGAAAAAAAATTACCAAAAATAAGGTGCGAGGTTTTTTTTCCTTAACGCCGGGAAATGCTCTGAGGCATCCCACGGGGGAGTGGGACTCCCCACGCGGGTATGTGGGACTCGCTGCGCCCAACAGCTAGTAAGTGGACGCAGCTCTACCCACTAAAACCGGCGAGTGCCACCAATGCCGCCTTTGGTGAAGTGCCCCGGATCTCGTAAACAAACAGGGCACCTCGACGGCTAGTCAGTCCCGCAAGGGACCGACGCCACCTGCACAGAGGGGTTGTCCCGCACCACAGAACAACCCCTCCCAACGTCGGTACAGTACAATGGGGTGAGGTTCCCATCCTCGCCCCTTGCTTGCTTTTGTCCCCTCTTCTTATAAGAGGGGTACAAAGAGCCCCCTCGGCTCAATTAGCTTCGCCCAAGGTGCCGACTCACCCTAGGCTGAGCCCCACCGCCACGACAAGGCCTGAACCATGGTGGGGAAGGTGCGGGTAATAATAAGTAAACAAAATATTATATCAAAGGTATCTAATTAAAAGTCCATAGTCAAATGCCGGTTCCAAACCTAGCCCACTCAACAGAACTGGTGAAAACAAACTCAGTGAAACCAATCTCATAAACATCTTATTCCTGAGGTATAAAAGAACAATCAGCACTAGAAAATATGTTTTTAAACCTTTTCTATCAGTATTCTGTGAGTATACAATCATCTCCAAAACTAGGGATATTACGGTTTGGATAGATAGATTAAACTCGACTTGAAGCAATAAAACTAGAAAACCTGCAACCGATTTTTATAAAACAAACCTAAACCTATAAAACAAGGGCTAAACCCTTGTTTTGTAAAAATCGGTTGCCAGTGAAAATTTCAATCAAAGCCGCTTGTGTCGTTTTTTTTTTTTGTAGTCATTAAAAATATCTATAATTTTATGTGAACAACGATGATTATTGTTGGTGATTTGTATGCGATTATTGGTAAATAAACATAGGTGAACACACAAACCGACAATCTAACTCTTACTTAACAAGAACAGCCTCTTAAAACAAATATATAGCCTTTTTCTCTAGTCAAATTTCAATAATAAAATCCGAAAAATATCCTTATAAAATTTTAACAACTTACTCATCATAGGTTTTTCCTTTAAATGGTCCAGAGGTGGTGTAATCAAGGATCCTCTCCACCACAGGCTTGTAAGACGCAATTTCATCCGCCAGGTCACCAAGATGACAGTCATTCAGTACTGACGTGTGCGCTGGGAGCCACCAGTCAACAATCAACACCAACGCCCACAGCTTGGAACCCATCGCGCGTGTGTAGTGTATCAACGATGTATGTTCAATGACTTGGCCATACGACCCAACTCTCGTGAGATAATTCTTATCAAAACACGATAATGCATGCAATAGATTACAATAGATGTTTTATCGATGCTGTATTGGTGTGCTGTGTTGATTGGCATAATATATATAGTTGTCACCCGCAGCTTCAATGCATAGTCATAATATACTTAGATATTACATAAAAAGTTTTGTTTTTGAAATTCAGAAATGTTGATTTTAATTTTTTACTGCCTTTAAATTTGCTCACGTCATATTACACGCCCAATTATATTTGTTCATTATATACCAAATGTTCATCAAATCAAAGTTGATCAAGTTTTAAGTTATAAATAGACATAAGGACAATCAGTAAAAAATTTATAAAATCGTAAATATTATGGAATATTTTGTGAATCATCACAAGCAGTCATAAAATGTATGTCTCTACATACATTTTTGAAAAAGTTTAAAGCCTTTAGATTTATATAGTAATATAAGTATGTGGAAGACGAACTGGCAGACGGCGAAATCTTAGTAATAGGGTTCAGTTGGCACCTATTGACAAAGGAACTCTTAAAAGTACCGGTGGGAGGGAAGCGCTGTGCCGCGCTCTCGGCTGCATGAGTACCACCATCTTGCTTGTATCTCCCGTGAAACAGCTTCGCTGTGTTTTGGCGAGAAGGGCAAGACAGGCAGTGTAATTACTGGCACCGAGACTTAACATCTTATGTCTCAGGATAGGCAACACATACATGAGTTGTCTGGGCTAAAGGTAAACTAGGTAAACTAGTTTATGTTCATGGGTGACGTCGACCACTTACAATCAAGTGGCACGTTTGCCAGTTTGCCTATCCAATTAACATTAAAAAAAAGTTTGATATCATAAAACGTTGACCTTCGGTACATTATAGTTAACCAACACTAATGTAATAAATATTTATCTTATCTTACTAATATTAGAAAGGCGAAAGTTTGTAAGATCAGTATGTTTTGATGTTTGTTGATTTGTCACGGCAAAACGGCTGAACAGATTTGGCTGAAAGTTGAAATGGTGATGGCTTATATCTTGGATTAGGACATAGGCTATAAAAGTTATCATTATCAATCCAGATACGGTTGTAAATCTAAATTAATTATATAATTTAAAAAAAAAGCAGGCGAAGCTATTTTTTAATAAGCCTCAGCGGTAGGAAATTTTTGTGCAAATATATACAATTAAATATATTATAATACCTTTAGTGATATACGTTAAACCATTTGAGCACTAATTTCACCCACAATGGGCGACGTTAACGATGATTGAAGTACATTTGTCAGTGGGATGCATGACGCGTCCTACATCAATTGTATGTAAGGCATAGTTATGTAACAGCTGAAAATTTATTACACAATTCCTGTACCGACATATACTTTTATATTTATATATACATGTGCACTCTCCCGTGTCCATGGTGCTGTTAAGTATCCGAAACGTCGGGTATGTAAAAATCTAAATAATCAAATCGAATCAAATCAAATTTCTTTATTTCAGACTAACTTGGTACATGTGTTAATATTACATTTTAAAAACTTTAAGGTTTATTATACTTTTAGTTTTTTTACTTCAAGTAGCGACCAACACCACTTAACCAACACACAACAACCGCTTACCACTGAGCCACAGTGGTCGGTCGTATCATCAGTATGATACGTATTAGAAATAATGTAATAACTATTTATCTTATCTTGCTGATATTATAATAGCGAAAGTTTGTAAGTTTGGATGTTTGTTGATCTTTCAATATAATACCTGCAAATACATGTTGGTCGAGCTTAGGCCAATGCGAGCGTAGGCAAATTAATACAAGGCAAGCGCTACTGCCTAGACGTTTGGCAAACTAATGCCAATGGCCAATATACACAAGTTTTGAAGAGATGCCCACACGTTGGACGCTATCAGTTTTTATTGTTCATTGAAATAATATGGATGACTCAGAAGTTATTACAGCTGCTGCTGTTTATTTAATGAGCGCTTATAATTATTAGATATATCAGTATATACCGCCCTAAAATTGTAAAAAAAGGAAGGGCAAAAAGAAGCTGGTGGATGTTGAGTATACACAGAAATAGAACAAGTTATGTATAGGGTCACTAATGTATTTAATAAATTCTAGTACCTTCTTTTTTTGTTGCAATTTTGTTGAATTGTATGGAGCGTGGACAAACATGTGAACACTATTGGCCAAGCACGCGCGAGCGCCTTTGATTTGTGCAGAAAAACCGACACGGCCTCGAAGTGCGGCGAGTGGTCACGAGCGGCTTCAAGTTATGACAAGTTACGCCAAATGAGCCCTATACACGTTGGCGCTTGCCTTTACTCGGCCAACTAATCGAGCGACACCGAGCGATGGCAAGACAATGCAAATATACTGTATATACGTTGGTATTGGCCTTCACTCGGCAACAGTCGGCCAACATGTATGGGCTTAATAAGACCCATTCATTATTACCAAGCGGATCTTGTACAGTCAATCAAATAGAAGTAAACCTTTCTGCTAAAGGATCCCGTTCCGTAAAAGGGCCTTATTAAATTTGCAGGGGTTTTTTGAAATCCGTGTATCTCTGGACGTCGAGGACTGATACTTTATATTGGCAGCACGCTCTGCCCAAATTGTGTAGCGAAAATTTCATTGAACGTGATTAAACTGTGAAACAAACCCTTTACCTCTTTACCAGAATCAGAAAATCCGTTTTTAACAACACTTTCAGAAAATTTAAACAAACGTTTGATGCGTGCAAAGATTTTTACATTCCCGAAGTTTTGGATATTTTATAGGAACCGAAGTACTGTCCTGTCTAATATTACAAAATTGTATCAAGTGACTGAAATTTGCAAAACATAGAAAACAAGATAAGAGTGTGGTAAAAGTTTGGTTTAGACTTATTTACTCCGAAGGTTATCGAATAAAAAACACAGTTTTCACCATATCAACAAATAGACTTTGTTTCAAAAAGAACCCCACCATAGTCCAGGCCTTGTCGTGGCGGTGGGGCTAAGGGGGCTCTTTGTACCCTTGTCTTATAAAAAGAGAGGACAAAAGAGCAAGGAGCGAGGACGGGAACGGGTGAGGTATATATTCATTGTAGTGTCGTACTGTGCAGGAGGTGGCGTCAGTGCCCTGAGGGACTGACCTATTTGCTCGACAGATCCAGGGCACCTCGCCAAAGGCAGCATTGGTGGCACTCGCCGGGTTGTTTCAAAAAGAAACGCAGGTAGTATTATAACTAATAGCATCTTACGTCTCAAGATAGACAACGCTGAATAAGCGGACAGCCGGGCTAGCATGCGTACAATAAGATATCTCTTGACGAGAGAGAGAGACAGAGATAATGTCTATATCCAGTATTTTCTCCAATACCTGACGGTAATACGAACAGTGCTACTACGAGAACTCTCTTCGTATACCGAAATTATATCATTATACTCGTAGTAAGGAAACGCTTATATCGGGATATAAGTACAAAAATAGGCATCCGATTTTTTTTATTAATTTTTTTATAAGTTTAAATTACTTTATTTTGTCCTTAATATTGAAAACGCATGTAAGCTATAACTGTAGACAGAGAAATAATACGAGAAAAGGGGTAGACAAAACTTTGTCCTTGTGCTCCTGGACTATTTTTGGGTTAAATAAATATACATTTATTAGGATCACTTACTATTAGGTGGCTTATTTGCAAATTTTCTTCATCAAATTAATATAAAAAAAGCTTACCGAGAGTTACTTGTAATTGTTACATACTTGTTTTGTAAGTACCTACTGACTTAGTGAAAAACAATTTCGTACCTTATGATGTTATGCCAACATTCCGTACCCTTACCGGGTTTGTGGTATTTTATCCCGAAACACATTAGAGTACTCAAATAATATCCTTACCACATTCCACGCAGAGAAAACGTTTCAGAGTGAGAACGTGACCAATTATTTTTAAGTGATTATAATTAAATACAAACACTAATATTATGTATTTCATTTTATATCTATCTGTGTTTGTCAACCACATTGAATATTCAAGTCGAAAGCAACTTTATATCATCTTGTATCATCAACATCATAATCATCATCATTAGCCTTTATCCGTCCACTGATAAACATAGGCCTCCTTCAATGGACGCCAAGACGACCGATCCCTTGCCACTCGCAATCAACACGGAGCGGCCACCGCGCGGAGATCGTTTTCTATCGTCATCTTATATTTGTGTGTAATTCCGTTCAAAACCGCACATTCCGATGTAACATCTTACCTAAAAGTTGTAGTTTGTTCTATAATTTTTTACTACTTTGATATTATAAATATCAAACTGAACCCAATCATGCAATGTGCTTGTCTGTTTTTTTTATGTTGTTATATTTAATTGGTTCCAACCTAGTGATACTAGATATCATTAAACATCAGTAACTATCAAACAAATAGACAGGAATATTTTATAGGTTTCTTTTGCCTTCAATTTGTTCAACAAGTGACCGAATGACGCGCAAGATATTTTTAAAGCCTTTTAAATAAAAATAGCATGCATTGAACGTTCAAAACTCTTTCACGCAGTAATGCCGGCTATTGTGCCAGAATTGGAATGAATTCGTTTTATGGCACCGTCCGTTCTCTGTGAAAATAGAGACTTCGTTATGTGCTTTGAATATTCAGTGCCATCGAAAATCCATTATGGTTTTAGGTCAATATGGCTTAATTTGTGAACTACATTGCGAGTTTTACGAGTTTTTGTTTGAAGTAAGCGTAACGTTCTTTTATCCCCCGAGTACAGACGCAAAAATACAGGTGTTAATATAAGTTAGACCGCTAAATGAGTCTGTCTGAAGTACCATAATTCTTACGTATAAACTGATTTGTATGAAGATTTTTTAAGACAGTTTTTCTGTCGGTTGTTTTACCAAAATTGGTTCAGCTGTTTTTTTTTACACTGGGAAATGCTCCAAGGTATCCCGCAGGGAAGTTGGGACTCCCCAGGCGGGTATGTGGGACTCGCTGCGCCCGAAAGATGGTAGGGTGGATGCAGCTCTACTCATTAAAACCCGGAGAGTGCCACCAATGCCGCCTTTGGTAAGGTGACCCGGATCTTTTGAGCAATAGGGCACCTCGATGACTAGTCAGTCCCCAAGGGACCGACGCCACCCCAACAGAGGGGTTGTCCCGCTCCACAGCACAACCCCACCCAACGTCGGGATAGTACAATGGAGTGAGGTCTCCATCCTCGCCCCTTGTCGCCCCCTGCTCTTTTGTCCCCTCTTCTTATAAGAGGGATACAAAGAGCAGCTCCCTCGGTTCAATTGGCTTCGCCCATCGTGCTGGGTTCATCTCAGGCTACTGAGCCCCACCGCTATGACAACGCTTTAACCATAGAAATATTAAGAACAAAATATCTGTGGCTTGAACTATGGTGGGAAGCTGTTTCGTTTGCTCTTTGGTTATTGGGTAATCTTAGACAAAAGATTTTTTATATTGCCGTTCATTCATTCAACTGTTTACTTGTATTGCAAGCATGGGAAGTCCCTTTATTATATTTTGCTTTCGGGCAACCTTACTGTTTTAGAAGATTTGATGCAGGTTTACCTTCAATGTGTTCTGTGTTAGTCAGATGCGGGACACTCCCGTTCAAGTGGCTGAAGGCAACTCGCAGTAGTTTTAGTGCGGTATACCGATGCCGGGGTAGTAGACGCGCCGGTAGTCCCACACCCGGGAACGACCTATCCCCGGATGAATGCGCATACCATTTCCACTGCGACAGCAAAAAAAGTTTACTTACAATGTTGTTCCACACATTGTAATAGACTCAGAAGACTTATTGGCTGCCGTATCCTACTATACTACAATTTAAGTAATTAAAATAAAAATAATTTTTTTATTCAACATTTTACAAATCAATTTTTCAGTTTTCAGCCGAGCCCATGGATAAGAAATGGCGGGACAGAGTCAGTGGCTTTCAATATTCTACTACAAGTTTTACCTTTTGTTCTCTCTAAGTGGCCTGAATAAAATTAGTGTTAATTTTATTCACATTTAAGTATGTAGAGTTGTTTGTTACTAGATTGCATATTAAATGCCTGAATGAATTTACATAGTTTTTTACTCATAATATAGACCATGACCTATAAACATTGGATATTTTTTACCCTTTTTTTTTCTTTCTTTAACGCCGGGAAATGCTCTGAGGCATCCCGCGGGGGAGTGGGTCTCCCCACGCGTGTATGTGGGACTCGCTGCGCCCGACAGCTGGTAAATGGACGCAGCTCTACCCACTAAAATCCGGCGAGTGCCACTAATGCCGCCTTTGGTGAGGTGCCCCGGATCTAGAAAACAAATAGGGCACCTCGACGGCTAGTCAGTCCCACAAGGGACCAACGCCACCTCCACAGAGGGGTTGTCCCGCACCACAGAACAGCCCCTCCCAACGTCGGGACAGTACAATGGGGTGAGGTTCCCATCCTCACCTCTTGCCCCCTGCTCTTCTGTCCCCTCTTCTTATAAGAGGAGTACAAAGAGCCCTCTCGGCCCAATTAGCTTCGCCCAAGGTGCACCGCTTACCCTAAGTTACTGAGCCCCACCGCCACGACAAGGCCTGAACCATGGTGGGGTAGGATATTTTTTACCCTGGTTACAGTGTGATAAAACAGTATTTTATAATTTTGCTGTACTACTACTTTAAATATTGTAACAATTCCTTACATATAAGACTGTAAGTCTCCATACTGATATTGTGTTAAAAATAGTTTTATATGTATTAGTTGTTAGTGGAAACTTAACTGATTTCTGTACTTTTTTATTATTTCTAAACTATGAGTAACATTATAATTGTTTGTTTCCCAAATATAAATAAATAAATCAATAAATACAACGGCCAACAGCTATATTAAATATATAAAGATGATATCCAAGAGAACGCGTTATGAATATTGTGTCCATGACTGGAGCATTTTCAATAATGTTTGCATGAGAAGGCCTGGCCACGCGTGCCTGCGCATTCTCAATGAGAATTTCACTCTTAAGCATTATTGCTTTATAGCCTGAAAATATGCCTTTATCAATACATTTTGTATAAGCTCCAGTTTCTTATCTTTTATTTCTTATTTTGAGTAAACAGTTTTATACGTGTAAAGGATAATATTTTCATCACCATCAGCTATGTTCTGTGCAATATTTTTCAAAATATTGCTCCTTGCCCATTCGGTATCCATTCCCAGGTAATAAACATAGGCTTAAACTTCTTAACATCGGCACTGTCATTTAGTGATGTAGTAGTCTTGTCCCTTTTTGAAGGACCGGCTAGTCGCCGTGGTGTCCTGTTCTTGACTTGGTCGTTAATTGGCAGTAGGTAAGGCCGCGTGGCCGCAACCCGATGGGTTGGTCTGACATATCCGCGCTACTCTCATTGCCATCATCTAGGATGCTCTCCGAGTGACCAGAGATAGGAAAACCATCGTGAGAACCAAAGTCATGGACCATGAGTAATCACGACCCTCAGACTTGAGAAAAACGACTGAAAGATGAGAGAGAACCGTAAGTAAGCCTACCTTACTTACGGTTCTCTCTCAGGGTCGAACGGAATACCACATTACTATTAGTACTACTAGTTTTCTGCCGGTCCATGTGGTAAGCGTAAATAGTAGTCAACAGGCTGTTTAAATGAACCTGAAAACAACCGTTTTTTTTTAAATGTTAGTTGGATAGGCAAACTGGCAAACGTGCCACCTGATGGTAAGTGGTAAACATCGCCCATGAACATAAACCAGTTTACCTGGAACGAACCCAGGAAACTCATTTACGTGCTGCCTATCCTGAGACATAAGTTGTTAAGTCTCGGTGCCAGTAATTACACTACCTGTCATGCCCTTCTCTCCGAAACACAGCAAAGCTGTTTCACGGGAGAAACAAGCAAACATATTGTTAACAGTGTATACATACAACTATACAGTATATACAGCTCACGCCGACTATGGTATCTGTACGTCAAATTTCTTATTCTTCAGATAAAAAATAAAATTGAACAGCCGGCTACGACTATTATTAAAACGTAAGACTTTTGGTACTGTATGATGACACTGATAATAATAATATCTCGGGACAACTCACACACGGCCATCTGATCCCAAACTAGGCGGAGCCTATTCTTATGGCAAACAGACAACTGATAAATACATACATATTATAGATGACACCCAGACACAGAACAAATGATCATCGAACCCACGACCTTCTGGTTTAGCAGTCAGGGTCACTAGACCAACAGGCCAGTCGAACCAAACTTCAATACCATGCTAAAAGTTCTACATCATGTTAAATTTAATATTCCCAACATATCCTCGTGTTTTTCACAATATTCGCATGATGAAGGCTTTTAAATAAATGAGGCTATACACGGACGAGATTTACTGTAATTAAGTTATGAAGTATTCCAGGACCAGCAGCTGTTGCACGTGCTTCCAGAATGTTCGTATATTACAAACATGGCCGCCTCATTTGTGAATATTTTTGGACATCAACTAGCTGTTTTTCCCGTCTTAGGATGGAAAAAAGGATATTATTAAATTTTTTGCAAATAAAATTCCTGAGTGGTATTTTCTTATTAAACATTAAAATTTCTTTAGATTGATTATATTATTAGATGTTAAAAGAAGGGATAGACGAAATTCGATTTTAATGTCGAAGTTGCGGCACTAGAAAAAATGTAGGTACTTGCACTATTTTGACTAAAATTAATATAAAGCAAGTTTGTCATATCATTTTAATAAAATGAAGTCTTTTATATATTTATGACTATTTGTAAAACAAATAGTCATTTTTTTATAATTAGAAACCTTAACTTTTATGCGATTTTTTTTTAATTTAATTAGGTATGTTTGATTAAGCACAAAATTAGACGTGTGATTAAATTAAATAAACTTATCAATTCTTCTATCTGGAAACTCACAAACCGCACGAAACGCGACAAACACGACAACGCGCTTGACGCCGATGTTATGTGAGCGAGAGGTACCACCCCGGTCGTGCCGGCCCAGTTCGGCTGCAATGCAGCATGGCACTACCTCTTGAATTTATTTATTTGACATGCTTCTTGGTTTTTTTTTTCAAATAATTTATAACCACAACCTCTTCCATGAAAAATATTTTAAGTCATAATTTCAATCTTATTTCGTTTAGGCATTTGCATATTAGGTTCTTATTTTAGTCTTGGTTCTGGTCTTGCCAGTGTTAATATGGCTCATAACCATTGAGCAGATTATGTCAAGCTAACCACAACTATTTACATAGAAGGCTTCTAGTCTATAAGTAGGTGGGGTTCTTAATAGAAAGACTTCTCTTCTCAAATGAACCAATTCTCGAGCAGATTGTCAAGTCTAGGTAACTAGTTTATTATCATTTGTGTCGACTGTGTACTCGGCACCACGTTTTGCATGTTTGATAAGACGAGGAGGATATTTTAAAGGATGTCTATGAGTTATGATTTTGGCAGGATAAAGTTTTATTGGAAAAAAAAGGATAAAGTAATTACACCAGGACTCACCGTCTTAATTCTCAAGATAGGCATTTTAGGGTCTTAATTCTTCACAAACATTCAAAGAGTGATGACCGGATGAGGTGGCAGGTCAGTCAGTTTGCCCATCTAAAAAATATCGTCATTTTGCCTCCCACGATAAGTAGAACTTGGCTACCTTTTACCAATTAAATCGTCCTATCGGCTTTCTCTTTTTTTTCCTTTCCTTTCCCTCTCTAAGTTATGTCGACCTCGCTGCAAAGTATGCCCAAGATAGACATACTCTTACATGACTTCGAGAGTTCAATCAGAATATCAGTTTGGATACAATAAATCACGTAAAGAACGGAGTGATCCTTAATAATTGCAATACTGCTTTGCAGCCGAATTGGGCCGTCACGACCGGAGTGGTAACTCTTGCTCACATAACACCGGCGTCAAGTGATAGCTATGCTGTCGCGTTTCATGCGGGTTGTGAGTTTCCGGTGGCCCATTGGGGGGGATAGGGAAAAGTTGCCCTCCTTTTTCCTGCTATGCTTCACTTCTATGCTATAAAAAAATACTGTACAACGATATATTGATACCATGAATTTGATTTTTTTTCTGGTATTTTATGTATTTTTAATTGTGTGTAACTTCATTTATGTTCATGGTCGTCGTTGACCAATTGAAATTACTGCTATAAAATATAAATTAGCACAATACATAAAATAAAAACAAATTCTATTTGAACCACATAAGCAGGACCACAAAAACCCCTACACAAAGTTTAAGGTCTCAAAACTACGGTACGATCCTGGAAGTTTTACATCGTGGTCCCAACAACATAGAGCCCTTATCCCTTTCAATTTTCTCCGAGGTTGTAATATATTCGCCCTTACACTCCTAACCTAATACTAACCGTTATATGGATGTTCAAATTCTGATTTACCTTCAATATTTGGTTTAATATATTGCTTTTACTGAACTCGCCGTATTTGAAATATAAGCCAACCACACCTTTGTGGGATGTTTGAAACTAACATGTATTAAATATTATACTGTGAAATAAGGGTCAAAATTAACAAGCCCTTTATTTTTATACAAGGTTGATAAAAGCGAGAGGCATTAAATTAAACTACGTATACTATGTACCATTTTCAGGCTACACACCAAAACTTAGACCAATATAATCAATAGTTTAGTCACAGGATATTTTTAAAGTTATAAAGCCGCTCCGCTTTGTTCGACCCAGTGAGACGCAACCTGTGCCGCACCGACGCAATGTGCTGTGCGACGTTGCCTTTTAGATTCGAAGGACATGTTACAAAGGCTGTTTACGTTTTACTATGACTATTCACGTATTTAAGTTCTTTGAAAAACTTTTTTTTATTGCTCCGAAACTATTAAAGTTTCGGATTAACCGTAAGCATGTGTACCTTGTATGTAAAATTCTTTTGTATGTGTATTTGTCACCCTCCTAAACGTCCCCCTTTTCTTTTTATTGTTAATTCTCCTACACACCTATATTCATCATCACTATCAACCTTTTCTGTCCACTGCGGGATAAAAGCATCTTGCAATAAACGCTAAGACAGCCGTTCCTCCCGTCGCTTGCATTTGTTGTTGCAATGAGAAAAATAAGGTTTTTGTATACTGTGTGTAATGAGAACAATATAGAACTGTCACTTGACCCTTCAGATCTCCAGCCGCGAATATGGGGTGTAGTGAAAATAATTAAAGGTATTCTAAAAGAAATCGTCTTTATCAATCATACTATCTCATAACCATCAACAGTGACAACTAGAGCAAGACCATTTAATACTTCAAATCATATAAACAACCATTTTCTTTTGGTCTTTTCTATTTTTCTATCCTTGTTAGACAAAAATAAACGAGCTGATGACGAATGCAAATTCCATCAAAGTCCTAAAATAGCCTAAATTACCACCTTTCTCAATACAGCCAAGCAGTTTTACAGTGTCCCGGAAAAAAGGCAGAACTCTGACCTGTCGCAATGTGTCTTAGAGTAGACGAGGTTTGGAATTAGGATCTAACTGCAAAAGGTGACAATGTTTTGATGATATTATCACAATGTACTTGTTCAGATAACGATCACAAGGGAGAAGCCAATGTCAGTAATGATGTTGTTGATCATCGTGATGATCATATTTGTATTGATGATAACGATGATGTTGATGATATCGATGATCATATTAGTATTGATGATAATGACCATTCAACAACTCTTGCGAGGACGTATCAATTCAGGAACGACTATCGTACTCACTCGTACTGAATCAAGCGCGCCAACTACATGCTTATGTAAATATTATTGATAGCAAATGCAATGATAAGTGTTTTATCTTAGTGTCTGTGCTATTAATAAATAGAATATCGCATCGCTAACATGCAAACGTTGAAACGATCAGTGTTTATTATTAACAAGCAAAGACAGATCTTTAGGTATGTATGTAATATTTTTAGCTAATATTAGTGTATAGTAAGTAGAATATTTACTATATTACGAAAGCAAGTAGTCTCTTGAACAATAAAAAATCTCAAAGCAATATCGAGATTCGCGAAATGAAAGTGAAAGACGTGGTAAATATTTTAAAGGCCGAACTGAAAATGACCATGTTAATTTGAAATAAAGATACTACCAAAATATGTAACTGACTCTTCTAATAAATTCAGAGAAAGTTTCATTAAATGCTTAGTACATATTTTAATAATGTTTTATAGTAAGTAAAAAAAAACCAGAACTAAAAAAAAACTAAGTAATAAAATAATCGCGATTCTCTTACTTTTGTGCCTACAACTTTTAATCAACTAGTTCTTCCACTAATGTACAATCTTTGTGTTTACCACTTCACAAGTTTTCAAAAAAAAGTCACTGAACTTTTTTTTTACTATTATTTTACGCCGGGAGATGCTCTAATTTTTATCGATAAAAAAATCATAAAAAAATTATACCTACCCGAATAATTATTTTCCTTACACCTTTTTTTTTGTTTTTTATTACAATTCCTTCACTAATTAATCAAAAGGAACTTCGTTCCATCGGTGTCCATTGACATCTCTCTTTTTTTTATTTAATGTTTTATTTTTGAAGGTCGGAAAGTCGATAACTTATTTTATTTGTCTAAAATATTGGTATAACTACAAAACGCGTAGCTCATATTAGACGGCGCCGTTTTAATGAGACGAAGAAAGAAGTTTAATATAATAATAACAGCAAATTCTGAAATATATAAACAATACACGCATGTAATTTAAATCAATCACGCCAAATTTGCTGCCATTTATTAAAGAACATCACCATATTAGAATGGATATTATGTTCACAGAGCATTTACTCCGGGATGTGTTCCAGCTAAAATCAATATAAGGTGGAATGCGTTTTGCCTAGTAAGAACTAGTTACAAAAAGCCTTTGTTAAAACTAGTTCTTACTAAACAAAACGCGTTTTTCCGAAGCGATGAAAGTACGGGGAATCCTTTTCCTAGCCACAGATTAGATAATAGTTTCCTAGCCCCGTCCGCACGCTGTGCGCTCGCTCCGTTCGTTTATACTTTGTTTTTATTCTGATAAGCACCCGTATTAGAATAAAATCCGCCCCCCCCCCCCCCAGTCCTATTGTACTCGAATCAATGGTAAATCGAAAGGCAAACCAGAACACGACGAAAAGAGGAGTTCTTAAACAGTTTATTCGTGATTAGCTGTCATGAAAAAAAAAGGACCACTTTTATATAATATGGCAAAAGACGCCTGTGGAAATATAGTGGCAATATCAAAAATAACTTCAGTTAATATAAAATATTAGGTACTTCCTATTATCCCCCGTAGGCGACAAACGGGGATGTGTAAGAGACGCTACTTAATGCGCCTCTAGTAACGTGCTCGTGTCGGGTTCAGGTTGGCAACCTGTGCCTACTGTGGCACGACAGCCCGGGAACAGCTTGGCCTTACGAGTGGTCTGGCATTAGCTCGGGCCAGCCTGTCGCTGGGGTAGTCCTGTTGCCTGCAGATCCGGGACCCTCAAAAAGCGACTGCAGGGGCTCGCAAGTGGTTTAGTGGGTAGTGCATTCCCAAGTCAAGTCCACACATAGATCCAGGAGTCTTAGCAAAGGTAAACCTGCAACCTGCATCCTATTGTAAAACTACTAATAATTTCTTTGTATCATCGTAGGACATTATTTGTAGACAGTTTTAAGGCTCCTTTTACAGTTAAAGTATTTAAGTAAATATATACTTTATATGCTTGCTGTTGCATTTTTTTATGTTAGTTGAATAGGCAAACTGGCAAACGTACCACCTGATGGTTAGTGGTCGACGTCGCCCATGAACATAAAATAGTATACCTGGAACGAGCCCAGGCAACTCACTTATGTGTTGCCTATCCTGAGACATAAGATGTTAAGTCTCGGTGCCAGTAATTACACTGCCTGTCTTGCCCTTCTCTCCGAAACACAGCAAAGCTGTTTCACGGGAGAAATAAGCAAGATGGTGGTACCCATGCAGCCGGGAGCGCGGCACAGCGCTTCCCTCCCACCGGTACTACTTTATTATTATTATTATAGAAGAGGGGGCAAACGGACAGTCATTTCACCTGGTGGTAAGTAATAAGCGATATATAAAACAGTGGACCTAAAAATATATAAAAAATTGTAGCAATTGTATGTTTTATATCTGTTTTCAACGGACAAACGATAATTCTCCGCCTTTTACTCAAGTATTCCAAGTTGAAAGGTTAGGGTTGTGTGCTGCTGTAGGACTACGTTCAGTAAACAGCTGACGAACGGTTAGAACTTTAAATTCATAAAGAAATTTAGTTGGAAAAGGAATGGACGGAAGCTACATACTTTAATGATCGTTCTCTGTGCTCTCTCAATGATCAATAACAGTGTTTTACTCACTCCTCCCGAAGACGTAATGCAATAGAGATTGACATAGAACAAAATATACTAGCCTTATTCATTTTTGGTCTGATATGTGTCGAAGCTTTTTGAAAATAAATATTAACCTATGTATTATATCTTATTACTTAAATCGTCTGTTTGGTTTTTGAAAGAGATATGTACATAATATCGGCTCTTATACTCGATATCACTTTGTCTAAAGTTGAATATAAATTACATAATATCCTGATTTTAATGAAAAATCATAAAGTTAATATACCTTTCCGCTAGGTATATTAACTTTATGGGAAAAATATACCAAAACATCTTCCCCATCACCATCATCACCTTCTTCAAAGACTATATAAAGATCAACATCAGTGAGAATAAACGACAACCTGTCAAATTCCACCTGCATTCGGACAGGGGTGTATCATACCTTCACCTCTGTTTCCCATCTACACGGAGCTCATCATGTAGCTTGAAGACTGCTTAGCTTGAAGTCTGTACTGGAGTTGCAATTGGAAGCCTAAAGATCTTGAAGTGTCTTCCATTCCATCCATAGATCCCTGGTCCCAATCCGGCTCGAAGGACCTTTCTGTAGTGTCTCTACAGTTTAGAATAGGGATGATAAATAACCGAATACAACGAGTGCTGTTTTTACACTGACTTTATTAAGACATCACTGACTTTATTACTTACAATACAATATTGTAAGTAAACACTAAACCATCAATGTGCGTACATTATAATAGTAAGCTAAATTATGTTTATTGTACTTTGTACAGATCTCAAACCTCCGTTACTACCTTATACGGGAGAGTGTGAGAAGGTAAATGATCAGAAAATATGGTGCTGATAAGAAATGCTTGGGGCATCATGGACCGCGCTTCTCACCAACGTCTCCATGCTCTAAGAACTCGGTATGAAGCAGCTCCTCCAATCATCCAAGCTTGTATCCTCACCTTCTTTGAGCACGTTTCTCGATATGGAGTATCCCTAGAGCAATTGGTGGTGCAGAGCAGTGGAATGTACCGCAGCGCGTAGATACGCGACACTGACAAGAGTGTCCCCATTAAAAAGAAGATCCTAAATTTAAAAATTTAAATTTTGTCCACAAATTTCATATAATTTAGATATAAGAAACGAAAATAAAGGAGTAATTCAGTGTAACTCGGACATTTTGTTTTGACGTAAAACCACGACCTTGGTTGAAAAAAAAACATCTGTTTTTTATTTAAAATTTCTGCCGGCGACAATAGAACCGCAAAGATATTCTTTCAAATTAATTACAAGATTACGCTTAAAATTATTTTAACCATAAATTGTATATGATATGACATCATAAAATTCATTGCATTAATAAAACAATATAATAATAATACATTATAATATTAACGGATAATATTACTGATCTATTGAGTCAAGTTCGAATTCCGCCAAAATAATTTATATCTATACAAGGGTCATTTTCTTAATTTTATTACTGTCATAAGGATCCATAACACGACCGAGTAACCAGCCAGTCACTATCAGGTCTAACAATTCAAGTTTAAAAATCTACTTTCAACACTTAATACAGCAATTAAATATTGATATCAAGATTTTAGTAGAGTAATTTCATATGTTTTTTGACTGTTGCCTCTCAATACATCTTAGAAAATTTACTGTACGTCCGAAAAAACATAAATGAATTTTGTAAGAAAAGTCATATTCATAGTAGGGAATAGGGATATACGCAATAAACACGGGCTAGATGTACCAGTGATTAGACTCAGTATACGCTTTTACAATAGTATCCCAGAAAACATTCAAAAGCTATCCATTAAAAAAATTCAAAAATTTTAAAGAGCGTTTGTGTGGTAAAGGATATTATAAAGTAAAAGATTTCATGGAAGATACCACGCCTTGGGAATACGGCTTTCCTCCCAGGCATTTCAGGATAAAATGTAAAAATTGTTACAGAATACATATTATTTGAAAATATTAGTTCCACTGAGTTTGTTTCGCTAGTTCTTCTCAGTGGGCTTGCATTGGAACCGGTGGTAGACTCAATTGACGTTCAAAAAGATACTTTCAAAACTTGAAAGGCTCCAAAATTTAGCTATAAGATTCGTATTTTCTTTGCGCAAATACGATCACATATCCGATTTTCGCAATAAGCTCAAGTGGTTGCCAATTCGCTTTCGCCGGAATACTAGAATGTTGTCGCTGCTTTATAACGTACTTAAAATCCCCGGGCCCCAGAATACCTAAGAGAAAAGTTCATAGTGCGTAATTCTGACAAGGCACTGCGCTCGAATGACACAACTACTCTGCATATACCCATCCATCATACTGAATTCTACAATTGCTCTTTTACAGTTAAGTTAATACGTTATAATATGGCAAATCATTCGACAGAATGCTTTGCCATATAGTATTAGAAAGGCTAAAACTATTGACACTTTTAAGAAGCTTATTAAGTTTTATTATTTTATATAGAAAATTATTTTACCTGAATTCTTAGACCGGGATTGTAAAAATTTAATTTATTTATTAATGTGCTATAAATAATAAATAGGTATTAGGTAATCTTATAATCACAATAAACCGTTACCTTAATGTAATAGGTATGTATTTATTATTATGATAAAACGGATATGTATTTATTTATGTATCTATTGTTTTATTTATTTATTTATTTATAACATTTTTATCTTTATTATATTGTTTAGATTGTAGGATCCTCTTTGTTTTAATTTCAATTTAGTTTTTCTTTTTGATGACCTACTCAACTATTATTTTAAATTCTCCTCTACCCTAAGGTTGTCTGGAGGAAATCGCTTCCTTAGCGATAAGACCGCCTATGTGCATAATATTATTTTGTAAGTTTTTATTTAAGATGTAATTGTTGTTTTTATGCACAATAAAGTATATTTCTTCTTCTTCTTCTTTATTGGTACTATTTTGAAAAAAACACATTGTGTAGAAACTTTACAGGTGAATATCAATTTAAACATAGGGACTAAGGGACCTCCAAGAAAAGAGCATACTTATATTTGAAAGGCCGGCATCGTACCTGCTAATCCTCTGGAATCTGGTGTAGCGGGTGGGTGTCTGTGGATGTCGCTTCTCACTTACCATCAGGTGAACCGACTGTCCGTTTGCCCCATCTTGTAAAAAAAAACTTTACTATCTTTGTATCATTGTTTCCTTGTATAGTATTATATAGGTACAAAATATGAGTAGGATTAATTTTAAAAAGTATGTTATGATTATATAAAAATAATGTATATCTTGTTCCTTATATTTTTCTACATCTCCGGCTAGATATTCCAATCGTATGAATTTTTTTTGTTTATAGGTGCTTCGTAGCGAGAACATATTACCCATCAGACCAGGATTTCAATCTTTGGTCCATTTTAGAGAAAAAAATAAACCTAAGCCTTACTCTCCCACTGGACTAGCTACTGAGTAAGATATGAGATTTATTAACTAATAGTAATAAACTATTAAAACTAATTCTAATAAAACATTTAAAGAGCAATTAATTAGCATATGGTTAATTAAAAAAACAAAAATATATTCTACGCTATTTCCGGTCGAAAGGATGCATGGGTACCGCCATCTTGCTTGTTTCTTGCGTGAAACAGCTTTGCTGTATTTCGGAGAGAAGGGCAAGACAGGCAGTAATAACTGGCACCGAGACTTAACATTTTATGCCTCAGGATAGGCAGCACATAAGTGAGTTGCCTTTTTTTATTCTTTAACGCCGGGAAATCCTCTGAGGCATCCCGCGGGGGAGTGGGTCTCCCCACGCAGATATGTGGGACTCGCTGCGCCCGACAGCTGGTAAATGGACGCAGCTCTACCCACTAAAACCCGGCGAGAGCCACCAATGCCGCCTTTGGTGAGTTGCCCCGGATCTAGTAAACAAACAGGGCACCTCGACGGCTAGTCAGTCCCGCAAGGGACCCACGCCACTTCCACAGGGGTTTTCCCGCACCACAGAATAACCCCTCCCAACGTCGGGACAGTACAATGGGGTGAGGTTCCCACCCTCGCCCCTTGCCCCTGCTCTTTTATCCCCTCTTCTTATAAGAGGGGTACAAAGAGCCTCCTCGGATCAATTAGCTTCGCCCAAGGTGCTGGGCTCACCCTAGGCTACTGAGCCCCACCGCCACGTCAAGGCCTTAACCATGGTGGGGTAAGTGAGTTGCCTGGGCTAGTTCCAGGTAAACTAGTTATGTTCTTGGGCGACGTCGACCACTTACTATCAGGTAACACGTACTAACATAATAACTAACTTAATAACTTCCTTCCTGTCAAGTCTTGGCATCAATAACAAGTTGTGGCGCAAACATTGAAATATATGCTTGATCGTCCTTAATGTTTTACTTTTTTAGCGATAAGGCCGCATATTTTATCTTTTTTACTGTTCTGTGATTAAGGTTTAATGTGTGCATTAAAGGTTATTTAAGATTATAATTATTTAATTTTTCATCAATAGTCAAGGTGAAACATGGAAGAAGTTTCGATCAGTTGTAAATCCTATCATGCTGCAGCCTAAAACAATACGATTATATGATACAATATTGAATGAAGTTGCTGATGATATGGTTGCAAGGTTTGTATACCTGTGTTACTAAACCTAGAAGTATAGAGCAAGGAGTTGATTATTAAAAAAATATTTTGTATTCACAATGTTTTCTATGTATCAGGACTCAGGATAGAAAATGCGTAGTCGAGACTAGATGTCCATTGGTATCTTTGACTGTATAGCATTAAATGTTTTATCCGTCTGTTTTAATAACGAATACCCAAAAAATATTAAAAAAAAATCTATTTAAAGAATATTTTCAAGAGTACAAAACATGGTTAAATAGATGGTTTGAATCGTGCGCCCCGACTTGGGGGTGTCGTTAGAGGGGGGGAAAAGGAGAGGGTATGTTTTTTCAGTTTCTTAAGAAAAGTGACTGTCCTTTATAGACTACAAGCCCATGTCAAAAACAGGATGGGTCATATGAACCACCAGGTGACGTATATAGGACGTTATAAGAGCGTAAAATAATAAGATTCAGCACTATGCCGTCACTTGTAAGCTGTCCAACTGAGTGCTGGTGAGAATTCAAAAGTGCAGGTAGAGTGAGTACATTTTGGTCATATATTTTTGTACGGCATTTTTACCATCGATAGATCCCTGAAAAATAATAAAAAAGCGCGCAGTGCCGTCAAAAAATGGTGCGCCACAAAGTCGGTTTTTTTTTTTTTTCTCTCAATTTCCAGGGTAAATTTGGTCATTTCATTCTGTACAGCATCAGTTTCATACTGTTTCAATACAGCTTCTGATCCATTATTCCGCAACGCCGTACAAAAATCATGTGACAAGGGGAAAAAATCGAAGGTTGCAACGCCCTCTCTTTCCGTGGTCCGGGGGGTGATTTGAAAAAGTACGGCTTCGGTTCCAAAACATTATTTTGCACTCAAAAGTACTATTAAAAATAATGCCGTTAAAAATTATTGTTGATTCGAATGTATATTAATAATTATCTTAATTTCATGGAAAAAATCGAAGGTTGCAACCCCTTCTCTTTCCGCGGTAGTATTTTATGCATAGATAATATTTTTTTACATGCCGTACATTTTCGTTGGTGAAAAGGTTTGTAGGGGGAAAAAAAACTCAAGAAATAATCCATATAACAAAATGTAAGGTGAAATTCATGACGATATTTTTTTATACGGCATTTAGATAGTTTATTTGTACTTAATGCAATAATTTATAAAAAGTTAATGCCGTACAAATCTGAAAGTTCATATTGATAAAAAAATAATAAAAATATTAAATAAATATAATTTACATATATAATATCGCTTACGGAGCGACGTTCTGTTACGACGTTTGGCATTTGTAGGCATATATCTACACCTGCCTATACTGTACTGTGTGCTAAGTAGTCGTGAGTCAAAACGTTGTTAAGTTAAGTTAAGTTGTTACCAATAAGCTATGGATGGATTTTAAACGACGGTCGGTACTATTTCGACTGGTTCCACGGCGAGGAATGCCCCCAAAAAGTCAGTGACATAACGGAACCAGATGAGGAATCAGGCGAAGAAATTGATGACGTCATAGGTAAATAAATAAGTCTTTACATCTTTAATCTGTACGTAAGACTTTGCTTTTGACAAAAACTTATTCATGTTTTAGAAAATGATAGAAAAGATAATTCGGACGTTGATGAAGACCTTGATTCCGATAGCAACTCAGCGACTGATTCCGATACTGAATAATTTAAATGAAAACCTTATTTTGTTTTATCATCTTTAAATATATCGATTTTTTCTAAAAAATAGTTGTTTTATTTATTCACATCATTACAATGAAACAAATCAATTATATACATCTATCAATAATGTTTGAAGTATATATTAAAACAAAAAGTATACAAAACTGTTGATACTGGGATTTACAGTTTCAATTCTTGGATATTATTTACACACGTAGATACACACCCTTTCACTTCAGTTAGACGTCATAATGATTTTATCATATTATCAATTGTTCTCTTATAAAATTTGTTAATACTGTACAGTATCAGATGGCCATAAAGTGCTACACACTTAAAATGGTAGCGTCATTTTCACCAGCCTAAAAGATATGGTCTGCATTGAAATGTACGGCATCATTTTTTCCTAATTTATTTATCTTAATACTATTTGAAACAAAGGAACAATGTAGAAAATTGCTTTATTTTATTAATCAATCAATCAATAAATGAATATTTAAACTTTTGCAATAATTAAAAAAAAATCAGTTTTTGTATTTCTCTATATTTTTTTTAGAACAGTTTCTTTTGAACGGCAATACTATATAACAATTGTATTTTACATTATCATGTTAAAAAAAAAGTTGCCGTCCAGAGTCAAATGGTTTTACAGCTTTATAAATCAAGTATACCATGAAATTAAGATAATTATTAATATACATTCGAATGAACAATAATTTTTAACGGCATTATTTTTAATAGTACTTTTGAGTGCAAAATAATGTTTTGGAACCGAAGCCGTACTTTTTCAAATCACCCCCCGGACCACGGAAAGAGAGGGCGTTGCAACCCTGGATTTTTTCCCCTTGTCACATGATTTTTGTACGGCGTTGCGGAATAATGGATCAGAAGCTGTATTGAAACAGTATGAAACTGATGCCGTACAGAATGAAATGACCAAATTTACCCTGGAAATTGTTAGAAAATCAAAAAAAAAACCGACTTTGTGGCGCATCATTTTTTGACGGCACTGCGCGCTTTCTTATTATTTTTCAGGGATCTATCGATGGTAAAAATGCCGTACAAAAATATATGACCAAAATGTACTCACTCTACCTGCACTTTTGAATTCTCACCAGCACTCAGTTGGACAGCTTACAAGTGACGGCATAGTGCTGAATCTTATTATTTTACGCTCTAATAACGTCCTATATACGTCACCTGGTGGTTCATATGACCCATCCATTTTTTGACATGGGCTTGTAGTCTATTATCGATTACACAACTCATTATACTTAAATTCGTGGCACCCGATAGTATGAAAGCCAACCCAGATATTTTTTTTAATCAAAATATTTTAGGATGAAATCTAAAAAAAACGAAAAGAACATGTTGGACGCAAAATTTGACGTCGAAATGAATTTGTGGGCTTTGGAGTCAATAGGGGTCGTTGCACTTGGCGGGCGCCTAAACTGCTTAGACCCGAACCTTCCAGAGGATTCCCCTGCCAAAAGAATGATTGAGGTCGTACACGACATATTCGACATGGTAACAAAACTTGACTTAAGACCAAATCTTTCAAGACTGTTTTCTACACCAACTTACAAAAAGGCGATGCGATTGTATGCAGAACAACTAAGGTAAGCATTTCTTTATGTAAGGCGAGAGTCCAAGCCGAAGTCTCTGATATTACAAACCACTTTTATTAAAATCCGTAAAAAATATGCCATTATAATGAGTATTCGCGGAAATATTATAATATTAGGAGTTACACTTTACAGTATGAAATTGCTGATTTGTACTGAAAAACTGAAATTCGTTTTTTTTTTAAACTTAACATTGAATCAAAATAATTACCATTATAGTCTATACATTGCTGTCATTATTCGGAGTTTGGCACAGTAGACATCTGCCGTTATGGCTTGACCAGATCTGAGAAAGCTATAGTGAATAACACCATGCTGAGAACACCAAACAGTTAACATTACCTTTTTATTGTTAAGCTTTGCTTCAAGACACTATTGCAGCGTTTGACCTGGGGTCACCCCATTGAATTTTTTGGTTACAATTATCGTAAAGAATCCACTTTTCATTACATCTTCTCTTCTGTCTTCCACATGGTTCGTTCTTCAAATTAAAGTTTCCATCACGAAAGCGTTTACACCCAAATCGCACGGTGCGTTGATTAGCAGTCCCCTCTCCAAACGCAACATTGATATTGCGAGCTGTTTTTGCTGCGTTAGTTCCCATAGTATACGACATATTAAAAAATCACTCGAATTTTTGAAGTATCCATCTTTCTTGTCTAAGCTGAAAAAAGCAACTGATAATCGATAATGGAATGTTGCAATTAAAAAAAAAAGAACTACATAGGTACCATGTGAAAAAAGTATCACTCAAAAATCTCAAATCATGAAGGTTCTATGTCAATTCGAAGTACCTACCTATAACAATAAAATGGCAATTTCATATAGGCTAAGATACGGGATATAAAACGACCTTCACCGGTATGTTTATTTGATGAAACGTATTTTATATTTAATTTAATATGTCAATAAATATATTTCATATGGATTGCCTAACAAATTTTAGTACAGGATATGTTTAATTAAAAATTAAAAAAAAAAATTCACCGGTTTGATTATTAGATAAATTCTATACCAATCGAAAGTATGAAGCCCATAGAATATGCAAACGTTAGGATGCCTATTCTTTTCCGGTCACAACTATCGGGTAGCCAAGTATAAACAGATAAATCTATACCTATCGTTTGCATATTCTATGGGCTTCATACTTTCGATTGGTATAGAATTTGTCTAATAATACCGGTAAAATGTTTAATTTTTTTTTTATTGTTAATTAAACATACCCTGGACTAAAATTTATTAGGCAACCCATATGCAATATATTTATTGACATATTAAATTAAATATAAAATACGTTTCATCAAATAAACATCTCGGTGATGGTCGTTTTAGGTATATGCGTATCCTATACTAATACTTTAACCCCAATTACGACAGTTATTAAATACAACTTTTTCAGTCTCAAGAAATACTTCATGTCGAAGGCTGTGGAAGAATTAAAACAAGAGAAGAAAACAAATGATGAAAAAGGTGTACTTGAGAAATTATTGGAAATAGATGAAAACATCGCAATGATTATGGCGAGTGACATGTTATTTGCTGGAATAGATACGGTAACATCTTCATATATTAAGTATGTAATAATTCTTCTGTGCGTGTATTTCACTGAACTCCTCCTAAGCAACTGGACAGATATTGATGATTTTTTTTGTTCATGTGAATATAATATGTATTATAATATAATACACCTAATAGATATGTCTGATGATATTATTTAAATATTATTATTAAATCTATACTAATATAATTAAGAGTTTGTTTGTTTGAACGCGCTAATCTCAGAAACTACGGGTCAGCTTTGAAAAATTCTTTCAGTGTTAAAAAGCCCATTTATCGAGGAAGGCTATACCTATAACATCTCGCTGTGACTAACAGTAGTTAAGTTGAGTAATTTAACGCGGGCGAAGCTGCGGGCTTATACTAATGTACAAACTTTGCGTTTACCACGTCATTATAGTTACTTTTGGAGTCGGTGTCGTATTTGTTGCTGTACCCTACCTACCTACCTTGGCTGACACCGACTCCAAAAGTAACTATAATGACGTGGTAAACGCAAAGTTTGTACATTAGTAGAAGATTAAGTTGACTATAAATTGTAAGCACAAAAATTAAAGAAACAGTTATTTTATTACTTTTTAGTTTAGTATTTTTGAAGTCGGTTTTAATTTTTTGTAAAATGTTTTTATTAGGTGAATAAATATCATAGAACTAGCGTCATCTTCACCGAACGCTTCCAATATAATATTTTAACATCAGTATGCAATTTCAAATTTTTTGTATTAAAATTTGATCAGTGTGAAATTTCATTTTTTTGTATTAAAATTAGAAATTTCATTAATAGCATAGGAGGTCAAACGAGCAATCAAAGCCTTTAGGCGACTATCGACGTCCATACACAGCCGCAAGCCAAAGATTAGACATTGCCCTCTATTTCCTTAAAATGGGCCAACTTCATAATTCTATCTTTATATATATATTTCTTGTGTGCGTGTGTATGTCACTGAACTCCTCCTAGACGGCTGGACCGATTTTGATGAAATTTTTTGTGTGAGTTCAAGGGGATTCGAGGATGGTTTAGATTCACAAAAAAAATGTACAGGACAACGTCTGTCGGTGCCACTAGTGTTCTATAAAATTCTATCAAATATTTTCGAATGTTTAAATAAACATACGAAAATATTTTATATATTATGATCGGTCCCTAATTCAATAATAGTAGTAAAGTCGAGTTAACACAACTTTGATTTAATATGAAGTTTGGGTTATATCGATTAGGTAGACTCTTCGGCCAATATTTGACATCCATGTTTGTTTCTCATTAATTTGCAAACAAATAGTAAGAGATTCTTATTTGTATTTGGAGCTTTCGAATCGCTTTTGATGAAGAATTATTTGTACCTAATTATTTATACTTATAATATCATCATCAGCCTCTTTTGGTGAGCGACGATGTTCTAGTGTGTATGGGCTCGGCTTCTTGCGTGAGAGGTCTAGATTCGATACTGACCGGGTGCCCTGGAATAGGTTTATCTAAATTTCTCCGTGCACCTGAACATATTATAATTATCGCCTGCTCACCGGTGAAGGAATGAAACATGGCGAGGAAACCTTTTTTTTTTTTTCTTTTACGCCGGGAAATGCTCTGAGGCATCCCGCCTGGGGAGTGGGTCTCCCCAGGTGGGTATGTGGGACTCGCTGCGCCCGAAAGATGGTAAATGGACGCAACTCTACCCACTAAAACCCGGCGAGTGCCACCAGTGCCGCCTTGGTGAGGTGCCCCGGATCTATTAAGCTGACAGGGCACCTCGACGGCTAGTCAGTCCCACAAGGGACCGACGCCACCTCCACAGAGGAGTTGTCCCGCACCACAGAACAACCCCTCCCAACGTTGGGACAGTACAATGGGGTGAGGTTACCATCCTCAGCCCTTGCCCCCTGCTCTTCTGTCCCCTCTTCTTATAAGAGGGGTACAAAGAGCCCCCTCGGCTCAATTGGCTTCGCCCAAGGTGCTGGGCTCACCCTAGGCTACTGAGCCCCACCGCCACGTCAAGGCTTAAACCATGGTGGGGATGGCGAGGAAACCTGCATGCGTGATAAGATTAAAAGTTTTTGGAACAGCGGGGGACTTTACACAAGGTGTGTGAAGTATTGAGACGCATTGACCAAGCATATCGTTGAACTATGGCCCAACACTCTCCTCGCCTGATTTCGAGGAGGAGACCCATGCCAAGCAGTTGGACATATAAGGGTTGATAATGATTATGAACCTCTTTTGTTCTCAATGAATGTTGATAAGAGATCGATCAATTTGATGTTATTCACATTTATACTATTATTGTCTCAATATTTTAAAATGAATTTATTTTTGTTTCAGTCATCAAACACGGTAACAGCAACGCTCTACTTATTGGCGACGAACCAAAAGAAGCAGGACAAATTAAGGGAACAGCTTTTATCCGCTGACGAAAAGAGACCATATTTAAAAGCATGTCTAAAAGAATCATTGAGAATATTACCCGTAGCGTCTGCAAACTTAAGAGAAGCAACAAAAGACTACAACTTGCTTGGGTATAAAGTACCAAAAGGCGTAAGTACCTACACTATTAAATTTATTTATAAGTTATTATAATACTCGTTGAAGGTTCTAATGTTTATCTTTATATGGTCAATGTAGCAATATAGAGATGTAAGATTTGAAAACTTAAGAAGAATTAATAAATCTAATCTGATCTACGACGATGGCCTGTGAGCGACGATGGCCTAGTGGGCGCGGGCTCGGCCTCTTGAGTGAGAGCTGAAAGGTCCGGGTTTGATCCTAACCCCCCCACCCTGTGATGCCTAGAAATGGGTTTTTCTAAATTTCTATGTGCACCTGAACATGAGACCATCGCTTGCGCACCGGTGAATGAAACATCGTAAGGAAACCTGCATGGCTGATTAGATTAAAATTCTTTGAAGGTGTGTGAAGTTCACCAACCCGCATTGGGCCAGCGCATCGATTAACTATGGCCCAAAACCCTTCCTCGCCTAATTTCGAGAAGACCCGTGCCCAGCAGTGAACATATAAGGGTTGATATTATTATAATATTATATTATTATATAATCTGATCTAGTCTCAAAACGTATAGCTAAATAATGAAATCAAAGGATATAATATGCATACTGTAAACTATAATTACAATGATCTTCAAAGGATAATACAATTATATAATGAGCAAAGCAAAATAAGCTATATTTTCAAACGATCAAAATATGATCGTCAACACACCTCGTTCGATCTACTTATTGAGTAAGGCCTTGCCCGACAACAGGGTGATAACTTAACAAAATTTTGTATGTGCACAGTCGTGCACATACAAAATGACGAAACCAGTAACATCAATGACATATTGTGATAAAAGCCCGGACAAGATAAAAAAGCCGTCTAAGTGCGAGTCGGTCTCATGCACGAAGGGCTCCGTACAACTATCTAATCTATACAACGTTAAACACCATAATCACAATAAACGGAAAATCGCGTTTATTGAATGAGATCCCCCTTAAATATTTGTTTTATTATGTTTTTTTAGTATTTTTAGTAATAGCAGCAACAAAAATACATCATCTGTGGAAATTTCAATTGTCTAACTATTACACACAACCTGTACTGATAATCACCAATAAGGAGATATACGGTGCGACGCGGACCGTCCACTGCGGATGTCCGCGACGGATGGACAAAGCATTTATAGCGCGTTCCGTGCGACTCGGAGCGCATGTGTCGTGGAGAGTTCGCGTCGCACATTTTTATATTTCTCCAATGTAAATGTAATTGCGACTACTAGTGTAATGTTTTTTTTTTAGTTTTACAGCAGTTTTGACTAAAATAGAATCAAATCGATCACGAAAATGTCCTTTCAGAATAGCAGTATATAGAACCCAACTTTCCAACAACCCGTGGGGAAAGTGTCTATAGTAGCAATATCAATATCGGCGCTCCATAATTCCTAATCAGGCTCATTCGCTAAAACTATAATTGTCCTTTATATTTTAGACCCACGTGATATGCTGCCACCACGTTCTATCAACACAAGACAATGAATTTCCTCGCCCAAACGAGTACATTCCTGAACGTTGGCTTGTGGACAAAATGGACCCGTTGTACTATGGAAATGCTCATCCATTCGCATATATGCCGTTTGGCTTTGGCGCTCGCAGTTGCATTGGTATAATTTTTTACTCGATTTTTTTAACGGAAAAAGGCTAATAATGATGATGATCATGATCATAAAGTGGAAAGTTTCGTTAGTTTTTTGTTTGACAAAAAACCAACTAAACTTTTGTTGGACAAAAAACCCGCCGGAGTTGAATTATTTTGTATTTAATAGCCCGATCATTATGAAGGAAATCAGCTATTAAATCAGGAGGTTTTTTTACAATTTTGTAGTGAACCGCGGAGAAAATCTATAAACAAACAAAATTATTGTTGACGATTTTAACGTAAACGGTAAACCACATTAAAATCGAGATCTGTACTAGTGATAAAAAACCGAGTGTCCTATTCCGATAGCTTTTTATTTACACCAAAGTAAGTGGTCTGTGGTAGTGCTATGCTGTTATGCAGCCGAATTGGGCCGGCACGACAGGGGTGGTACGTCTCGCTCACATAACCCCGGCATTAAGTGACAGCTATGCTGTTGCGTTCCGTGAGGTTTGTGACTTTCCGGTGACCCATTTATAGAGAAAAGGAGAGCAACACATCTGCATATTCTCTGGTTGTGCAGATGTGTATGGGCGTCGTTAGTCTAAAGCTTCGACTGCTCGTGTGCCCTCCTATGATATAAAAATACCAAAATAGAATTGTTTTGCTTTTTCGCTTAGATCCTTTTTATTTAGATTAGATTTTCTATATTATATTTATCATTATTTCAACAGGACGTCGTATTGCTGAATTGGAAATCCAAACGTTTTTAACAAAGGTGATACAGAACTTCCGTGTGGAGTGGTTCGGTGAACCTCTCCGAGTACAGCCGAAAGCACTCAACTATATGACTGGACCGTACAATTTTATTTTTAAGGACGTTTAGTTTGCAACTATTTGTAGATATCATTAACATTGATTATATTGTAAAAACAATAAAAATATATATTATAAACTATGTTTTTGGCATTCAAAATGTTCTCTTTTTCACTGTCACAAAACGACAACCTCATTTGAGACTAGCTGTACTCGCAACTTCGCCCACGTGAACTTAGATTTACATCCGATCCCGTATTGATGATAATTATTTTTATAGCCTAAGAATTTTTATAAGCCCTTAAAACTGACTTAATTAGTCAGACGGTGACCTGATAGAGTCCGTCGAGCTCCGTCTAGATGGGACGATACCTTGCATGCAGTGGCCGGCAAAGGTGGCCGGTCTTAGTTTGCGATTAGGATCTGCCGTCTTGGCGTTCATTGAAAAAGTCCAGTAGTGGACAAAAACACCTGATAACGATGATGAAACAGTTTTGCATTTTAATCATTAAAATAAATATTTCTTAATTAGATGACCCGGTGAACTTCGTATCACTTACCTCTTAATATAAACCATATTAATATATACCATATGTATTTCAGACCCGGTAGCTTTCCCCACCATGGTTCAGGCCTTGACGTGGCGGTGGGGCTCAGTAGCCTAAGTTGACCCCAGCACCTTGGGCGAAGCTAATTGAGCCGAGGGGGGTCTTTGTATCCCTCTTATATTGAAGAGGGGATAAAAGAGCAGGGGGCAAGGGGCGAGGATGGGAACCTCACCCCATTGTACTATCCCGACGCTGGGAGGGATTGTTCTGTGTTGCGGGACAACCCCTCTGTGGAGGTGGCGTCGGTCCCTTGCGGGACTGACTAGCAGTCGAGGTGCCGTTTGTTTACTAGATCCGGGGCACCTCACCAAGTAAAACCCGGCGAGTGTCGCCTGCATTAGTGGCACTCGCCGGGTTTTAGTGGGTAGAGCTGCGTCAATTTACCAGCTGTCGGGCGCAGTGAGTCCCACATACCTGCGTAGGGAGACCCACTCCCTCGCGGGATGCCTCGAAGCATTTCTCCGGCGTTTAAGAAAAAAAAAGACCCGGTAGCTTTATAAATGCATCATCAGCTGATAGTCAAAGTATCGGCTCGATAGTGGGCCGAAACAGTGGGCAAGTCACGCACACATGTCCAAGATAACGTTCATAATTTTTTGCATGTCTGATGTCACATAAAAACTTGTGTTACAAAAAATACACAAAAATAAATTGCATTCTGTCACCATTATAGTTACTGTTATTAGTGCACGAAAACATTATTATCTGATACTGTTTACAATTCCGCAAACAAAACGACCTAACATAGGTCATCGAAGTCTATTGACTTCACGGACCATGAGTCTGTATCTGACTTTTTTATTAGCACCTGGAATCTCAACTGATAAACAATGTCATAGATATATTGAATGTTAAAAATATTATTGCATTTCGTTTAATCTAATTACCTGTTATAGGATTAACCATTTTAATGTTAAAATATATACGGGCTGGAGCGTCCCAATATGCTCCTTCCATTTGACCGCGTTCAACGCCGTGCGGCTCGAATCGTCGATAGCAAGGTTATCTACAATTGGCTTGATTATTTGGCGTTGCGTAGAGATGTCGGATCGCTCATCCCATGCCGGCCCATTCAGCTGCAAATCACGTTGGTCTAAAATATAAAGGACAACTTATAGTACTAGCGAATGAGCCTGATTAGGAATTATGGAGTCATATCGATCTTGCTGCTATAGGCACTTCCTCCACGGGAAAGTTGGGTCTCTATATAATGCTATTCTGAAAGGACATTGTCTTGATCGATATGATTCTATTTGAGCAAAACCTGCTGTGAAACTTAAAAAAAAAACATTACAATAGTTGTCGCACTTTTACATTGGACAAATGTTTACGTGCGACGCAGAGCTCTGCACGACACGAGTGCTCCCCGTCGCACGGAACGCGATTTGCTTTGCTTTGTCCCGTGTCTGCGTCGCACTGTATATCTCTATATTATTGGCGAATAGCCGTATAGATTGTGTGCGATAGTTAGACAATTGAAATTTTAACAGATGTATTTATGTTGCTGTTACAACAAAAAATACCTAAAAACCCAGAATAAAATAGATATTTAAACGGGATCTCATTCAATAAACGTGATTTGCAACGGCAACAGGCATAGCACAGTATCTAATGTTGTATAGGTAATGGTACGGAACACTTCGTGTGTGAAACCGACTCGCACTTAGACAGCTTTTTAATCTTGTCCAGGCTTTTTATCACAATAATACGTTGTTGATGTAACTTGTTGTGTCATTTTGTAAGTGCAAGTCAGTTATCATCCTATTAACGGGCAAGACCTTACTCAATAAGTACCTACATTGAGCGTGGCGTGTTAATGATCATTAATTGATCGTTTGAAAATATAGCTTACTTATCTTTGCTCATTAAATAACTGTATTATCCCTTGAAGATCATTGTTTACAGTACGCATAGATCCTTTGATTCCACTATTTAGCTATACGTTTTTACGTATTAAGACGACTGACACAAAATAATCCTACGTATATATACCCTATTTATTACTAATTTATTATAATTACGTGTTCAATCTTGAAGTCGTGAAGTGCTACACTTGATTTGTGAATAAAATCGTGACTGATAAGTGACGGTAG
Source organism: Helleia helle (assembly GCA_963853865.1). NCBI lineage: Eukaryota > Metazoa > Arthropoda > Insecta > Lepidoptera > Lycaenidae > Helleia > Helleia helle. The sequence goes on along the minus strand of OY971423.1, from coordinate 5,560,450 downwards.
CTTGATTGTCGGCTTGAACAAGCCAAATATATCAATTATTATTTAAGTGCTAACCAATGATATTATAATAAGTACAGATATGTTATGAGCGCGTAATCGTGAAGACTCGAAAATGTCCTAATTGGGACATTTTGCCTTTAGTCTGCGTCACGCATCGCGACGAGTGATACGTTGCGCGCTGTTACGATATTGCCGTCAAAATGCCATCATGTGTATTCAGAAATTGTACCAATTATGATACGAAAGTAAATAAAACACAAGGGATCTCATACCACATGTAAGTATGCAATATACTTCGATTTATTAATATATTTCAATAATTTTCCTAATATGATATTTGGTGGTTATAAAAGAAAGAAAGAGATGGGAAATACATTTTTGTCGTAAGGACGACAAGGACGCATGCACTCCGGACATAGAATAAAAGTACAGATGCGAATTATTAGGCAATAAATTCGTCTCTGGGGTATCGATACCCAAGAGCTGTTTCCTTTTTCTAAGTTTTCTTTATTTAATAATTTTGTTTGATATAGGTACTTAATTATACATTAAACATGTCAGGAGTGGGAAAAGGAAATATAAATAGCTTAGCATTATCATAATATATCACAGATAGTGTAATAATAAATCTATTTATAATTTTAATTACCATATTTAACTAGTTTCAAGTCAGAATCGCATATTATATTAGTTTACGATGTAACAACAGCGATTTCATTATTTACCGTCTTTTCTTCGTAAAGGTTTCCAACCAATGAGACCCGGCTTCAAGAATGGATCGCAATTGTTCGGAAACAAAGAAATGAATCGGATTGGACTCCTTCAAAAAAAAGCAGTAGAATCTGCCGGGCCATGGCTTCTTCAGAGCGGCCTCGAACGCGTGCCATCTGTGTGCGGCTCGCGCGGCGCAGCCAGCGAGACGAGTTCCTGCAAACGGCACGGGTACGACGTGGCGCTGATACAACCGGCTTCAACATCGACGCACAGCCGCGCCGATTTTACGTGAACGAGCGGCTCACTCAGGTCAACCGCGCTTTGTTTTACGCTGCACGGGCTAAAGCAAAAGAAGCGGGATGGCGATATAAATAAGGTTTTTTGTACGTAATTGATTTGATCATTGTTATATTGCGTCGACTAGAGTCGACTCTCGTCCCTTCTACTCGTAATAGCATTATGTTACTAGTTTATAACTCTTTTATTTTTCTTGTGGAAGTTTTCAGTATATATTTTGTATTTTGCTATTCATGTACAGCACAAGTTAATGGTGGCGTCCCGTCTCACATAAAAGGTGTACCTTGCGATTTAGTTATCACATATCCTTTTTATGATAATACTATGTTGTATTTTCAACACGATAGAAAACTGAAAAAAGTTGCAACCATAACAAAACATAACAGTAGTTTCTTAATATTATATTTATTTGCGATTAATGTTTATATTATGTCAATTATCGTATTGTATTTTACGCATTTAGTATGATGGTGCCAAAAAAGGTTAAAATTGGATTAATTAACCCGCGTTCATTAGGATCCGGCCATGAGGAGTTTATGGTTGCGTTATTGGAACACGAACTGGACATTCTTGCTTTGAACGAGACGTGGCTGAAACAGGGAGAGGAGGCAACTGCCCCTAATATACCCGGGTACCGACTTCGGCACATTCCTCGCAGTTCTGACATACGATCCCGTGGCGGTGGAGTAGGTTTCTACCTAAGGCGCGAACTGTCTGTTCGCACGCTCAATCATCCTATTACTTCAACAGTGGAACAAATGTGGGTGGAGATAAATATTAATGGTAAAAAAGTTGCTATCGGTACTGCCTACCGACCGCCTTGGCTCAATGTGCAGACTTTTTTAGATGCTTTGAGTGAGTCTATCTGCTCCCTATCTTATCATGATCACATAATACTATTAGGTGATTTTAACATTAACTTTTTAAACGCCAATGAAGGTAACACTCAACTGCTTAGGGATCTCTTGTCCAGTTTCAGCCTTCATCAGTACGTAACAGAACCTACACACTTTAGTTCTCACAGTGACACCCTGCTCGATCTCGTTTGTACTGATGCAAACGTGACGCGAGTGTGGGTCGATCATAGGCCTAGTTTGAGTGACTATGCCTTTGTCGTGTGTGAGCTGGATATACCGAAACCTAAACGCCGACCAAAAACTATATGCTTTAGGCCCCTTAAAGATATCGATCCAGTTCTTTTAAGCGCGCAAATGGCACTGGTAAGATGGGACGCAATGAGCGAGATGGGGAACGTCAATGAAACCGCCAAATGTCTTACTTCTAACCTGCTTGGAATTTTTGACAGCCTCGCTCCGCTAAAACTAGTATCGATTAAAGATATCAGCCATCCCTGGATTACTTATAACATTCGTTTGCTAATGAAACGTCGTGATGAAGCCTATTACAAAGCTCGTAAGTGTAAAACGGCACCCAAAGTATCGTACTACAAAGAGCTCAAGAAGCTCGTAGCCCAAGCGATAAAAGACGAAAAAGACGCCTATTTTAAACAATATATATGCACGAATATAAACAATCCAAAATTAATGTGGAAACATATAAAGAAAAATGTTAATTTAAAAAAATGTGATACTCCCCTCCCCAACCACCTGTGTGACCCTGATAAGTTAAATGAGCACTTTCTGGACGTTCCAGGAGATTGCATCGTAACATCATCTTACTTGCACTACTACAATAGTAATAAATTCAGTCCTAAAACATTAGACTTAAAGACTGTGTCTGAGAGGGAGATAATTAGTGCTGTCCGAGAACTACAATCTAACGCCATCGGCTTAGACGGTATTTCTTTAGAAATGGTACTCCTATCATTTCCACATACATTGAGTGTTATTACCAATTTGGTAAATCATAGCATCTCTTCTTTCACTTTCCCTGACATGTGGCGTGAAGCCGTGGTACGGCCAATTCCAAAAAATGCTACCCCTGTATCATTTAAAGACTTACGTCCTATTAGCATATTACCATGTCTCTCTAAGATCTTGGAAAAAATTGTGTACAAACAACTGACCGAATACATTGAGGGTTGCAACATACTGCCCGAAATGCAATCGGGTTTCAGAAAGCACCACAGCACCACTACTGCACTAATGACTGTACTAGACGATGTTCTCCAGGCTCAAGATGATGGGGACGTTACTATTATGGTACTTCTTGATTTTTCTAGAGCGTTTGATGCTATTAATATTGAATTACTATTGGCAAAACTACGATTTTATGGTTTAGAGGAGGCATCTGTCTTGTGGTTTGCAAGTTATCTGCAGAATCGATTTCAAGTTGTAGAGATTAAAAATGGAGTGGAAAATGTGTTTTCGTCGCGGCGTAGTCAAATAAAAAGAGGTGTACCCCAAGGCTCTATACTGGGGCCAATATTATTTAACATCTATTCAGCCGATGTCACTAAGTGCATACAAAATTGCAGATTTCACATGTATGCAGATGACATTCAAATATATTTGTCCTTCAAACCCCAAGTCTTAGACCACGCAGTCAGTAGAATTAATGACGACCTCAGCCGTATTTTTAACTGGTCTAAATCGAATGCGTTGGTCTTAAATGCAGCCAAAACTAAATATATTATTCTTGGTACTCGTCAGCATGTACAATTCATAAAGATGAGAGATCCAGTTATCAATGTAAATGGTAGCAGAATAGAAGGTATATCAGAAGCACGTAACCTGGGTCTCATTTTGGATGAAAACTTGAGATTTGAGAAACACGTGTCGGTAATAATACGTAGTTGCTTTTATTGGTTAAAGGTTTTATATCGCTTAAGGAGTTCACTAAATGAAGAAACGCGTATCCGACTATGCGAAACCTTAGTACTCTCCAAGTTCAATTATGTTGATTCTGTGATAGGACCAAGGCTGCTTGAGCGAACAAAAAAATCCATACAGCGTGTACAGAATGCCTGTGCACGCTATTGTTTCGATATACCGCGGTGAGATCACGTCACTCCTTACTTAAATCGTGGGTCTATATTAAAAATGGAAAGTCGAATGAAGTTGCACTTCGCCACATTGCTCTTTGGCATTGTGAAGCATGGAGTGCCCGTCTATCTCACTAGCAAACTGGACTGGGCAATGGATATCAACACCTCACACAACACTAGATTTAAAAACTATGCACTGTGCACGCCTATTCATCGAACGGCAGCATTTCGGGGTAGTTTTAAATATGCCGCAACGAAATGCTGGAACAATCTCCCGCCTCCGCTTCGGGACATTTGTATACAGCAGAATTTTAAGCGCCGTTATAAAAACTATTTGTTAATGGCACAAAAGCAACTTCTATGATCTAAACTAACAAATGTGTGTATGTGTGCACGTAACGTTGCGTAAGAAACCTGTGTGCATTCTTTTCATTATTATTGTATTTTTTTTTTTATGCTTGATATTCGCAGCCACGTCCGTTTTCAATGTTCTTCTATTAGCTTATGTTGTGGTTTATGTTTATAAGTTGTTCTATTCTTTTTTAAATTATAATATGTGCATGTACATATGTATGTGTGTTGTGCATATTTGTAGGTATATAAATTTTAATGGGTATGCAATACCACATGATATGTTAAAATAGTAACTAAGTGTTTTAATTACATGTATTTTTAATTTTATTTTTTTATCCTTATTAATCATTGATGCCTTCCGCTACCGCCAAAATAAATGAATAAAGAATTGTTAATGGTGGTCCTGAAAATCGGTGTTGGGGTTAGAATATGTACTTGTACATACTATAACCCTAACTGAAGCCGAGGATTTACCTTTTTGTGAGACGCGCCGCTGCCCAAAACTTGCTCTTTCTTTTAATGTTTTTTTTTTCTAGTTTTAACTGATTTTATTTTTGGGTTGTTATTATTAGTAGGTATTTTTGTAAGATGTGTTTTTTTTTTAAATGTATTGTTTGACTTGTTTACCTATGTTTAAATCATATATTATGATAGAAATATTTATGTGTAGCGCGGCATGTTTCACAAATAAAGTTATTATTATTAATATAAGGATATCATACAAGAAACTATGTTACCGTTCGCTGAGGTTACCCTTCCTATCACATGGAAGTTTCAACATGATAATGACCCAAATCATACGGCTCGGTCCGTTACTATATTTCTCGCCAAAGAGTCTATATAGGTTTTAGATTGGCCTGCCAATAGTCCAAATTTGAAACCATTATTAAAACATTTGTGGTTTGAGGTGAAAAAGAAGGTCGCCACAAAACGAACTGGTTATTTAAACCAGCTTTATAATAGTTTCAATGACTGTTGGAACAGCTAACTAACACTAAAGAACCCCACCATGGTTCAGGCCTTGACGTGGCGGTGGGGCTCAGTAGCCTCGGGTGAGCCGCTGCACTTTTGGTGAGGCTAATTGAGCCGACGGGGCTCTTTGTACCCCTCTTATAAGAAGGGGACAAAAGAGCAGGGGGCAAGGGGTGAGGATGGGAACCTCACTCCATTGTACTGTCCTGAGGTTGGTAGGGGTTGTTCTGTGGTGTGGGACAACCCCTCGGTGGAGGTGGAGTCGATCCCTTAGGGGACTGATTAGCCGTCTAGGTGCCCTGTTTGTTTATTAGATCCGGGGCACCTCGCCAAAGGCGGCATTGGTGGCACTCGCCGGGTTTTAGTGGAGTAGAACTGCGTCCACTTTCCATTTTTTGGGCGCAGCGAGTCCCACATACCTGCGTGGGGAGAGCCACTCTCCCACGGGAGGCCTCAGAGCATTTCCCGGCGTTAAAGAAAAAAAAAACAGCATCACTAAAGAAACTTGTGTCAACTTGATCCAATCGATGCCGCGCCGTTGTGAAATGGTTGTAGCCAACAACGGCAATCATACTGTATATTAAATTGTGTTCTAAGAGAAATTTTTAAAGTCTAATTAAATAAAAAAATAAACATTTAAATTTTTTAATACTTCCATTGTTTTTTATTTCAATTGTTCATTATGTGTCCCTAATTAGTTGGCGAGAGCATAGATTGTATGCAAGAAAAGTTAAGTTCAAGTTTCATTAATAAAGAGAGGTGTCAAGGGACACCCGGATGGAACGAAGTTCCTTTCGATTAATAATGAAGGAATTGTAATAAAAAACCAAAAAAAAAAGGTGTAACGAAAATAATTATTCGGGTAGGTATAATTTTTTTATTATTTTTTTATCGATAACAATCAGAGCATCTCCCGGCGTAAAATAATAATAAAAAAATAAAAAAAAGTCACCGAGATTTGAACACTGAGAAGAGGTGGGATTTGAACTGGGGTTTTTTACTAAGCAGCCCCAATAGTGTAACATAAACAAAAAGCCGCACGGCTTACAACTATAGCAAAAAGTGTCGTTCCAACTTTTCATCTTAATTTTTTCCGTCTAGCCCCCTTTCGTAACGCGCGATAAGGAACTACGTTCCAATAAAATTTTATTTAGACGTCATATCCCTGAACTGCTACATTAAACATGACTACATTAGACGGTTTTAACCTCCTGTTAATTTCCAAATAAATCAAATATTGAAGCAGATCCAAGTTACAGATAATTTAATAAAAATCGGTTTTACCGGTGGAAGGGAAGCGCTGTGCCGCGCTCCCGGCTGCATGGGTACCACCATATCGCTTATTTCTCCCGTGAAACAGCTTTGCTGTGTTTCGGAGAGAAGGGCAAGACAGGCAGTGTAATTAATGGCACCGAGACTTAACATCTTATGTCTCAGGATAGGCAACACATAAATAAGTTGCCTGGGCTCGTTTCAGGTATACTAGTTTATGTTCATGGGCGACGTCGACCACTTAACATCGGGTAGTACGTTTGCCAGTTTGCCTATCCAACTAACATAAAAAAAAATTAAAAAAAAATCTTACTCATATCATAACCATGGCCCTAATTTTTTGACCAAGACTGTATATAAATATACAGTCTGAGTCAACAAATTCCCTAATAATCCAAAAAAACAAACTCACCACTACTCCTTGTGTCCGCATTTAACTTTATTGTTATATTATAATTTATTATGTGCATTAGCATTGTTATATTATAATTTAGTATGTGCTTATGTACATACTAAATTATAATATAACAATAAAGAACATTTATTCACATACTAAATTATTTTTTGTGACCATTAGTTAGAACATAACTTTAAAGATGGTAGTACGACGCGCAGTTTCTAGTGTTGTGTCTCTTAAACAATGTGTAAGGTAAGTATTATATTATATACATATATAGTATGTTACCACTATCATTTCTATTTCTGTCTGATCACCCGTTGATAACAAAATAAAAATTCTAACCAATATGTGTACGAGTATTAAGCTAAAGCAGGTGGTAAATTTTATTAATATACAGAGAAACAACTTTTACGGATTTTATTGCGGCTTATTAAAATTTTTACACGCCTGACGTGTGGAGTGACCATCACCACCTGTTTGGGATCCCATAATTAAAATAATTAAATCAAAACCAAGCATAACATGCCAAGGTTTAAATATTTAGTTAGCACTTTCTGCGTAGAGAGGACTAATTAAAAAAATAATGTATCATAGGGTTGTTATGTTATACAAGGGGCCAAGGGGTGAGGATGGAATCCTCACCCCATTGCACAATCTTTTTGGGAGGGGTTGTTCTGTGGTGCGGGACAACCCCTCTGTGGAGATGTCGCCTATTCGTATTTCGCAGCGGAGTTGTGCTACAGGCCTAACAATCTTTTCTTTAGCACCGTATATACTAACGTAGCACCTAAACTACTTATAAGATTTGATGAGATGTCAATCGATATATCGAGATTATGCTCCAAGTGACGACAAATCCTACATTTTAATGGACTTCAAAAGAAGAGGTATTTTTTCCGTAGTCGGCCAACAGTAAAAACTTTTGATTTATTCTTGCATATTTTTGTATGAGTATGGGGTCCACTTTTCGTTTCTATTGATTGCTTTTCGTTTCTATTGATTTTTGAAATTTAAATACGAAATAGTGGATAGAAGCTACGATTTTAAGACGAAAGCTGTATTTAATAAAAATATATTTATACACAGGTCCATGGCAATAAGTAGCACAATAGAGAACAAGGGAAAAGAAAATGTCAAATCATGGCGCGAGATCCCGGGGCCCTCATCCCTGCCCGTTATTGGACAATTACATCACTTTATACCAGGCGGTAAATATTTTAACTCATCTTTCAGCTAAAAACTATTATTTATGTATGGTAAATAGTTATAATAAAATCAGGCTTAGTAGAGTATTATCGGTAACAAAATAACGGAAGATCTCAAAATAAAATACAAAAATCATTAAACGTTTAAATGATAAGCTAAAGTAATGATATAGTAATTATTTATTTAATTCGTAAAAAAGTAAAAGGTCGTCTTGGCGTTCATTGAAGGAGGCCTATGTTCAGTGTATTAGGCAGCAGTGGACGGATAAAGGCTGATGATGATAGTGATGATGATTGCACTTAACCATAATGGGTTTTAGACTTAAACTTGGACTAAAAATATTTCTTTTCAGGAGCTTTTTACAACATGGGCCCGGAATTGGGAGGAGTGTTATACAAAATGTTTGGACCGATAGTCAGATTTGATGGCATTTTAGGCTCTAAGCCTATGATCTTCGTATTGGATGCGGATGCGTCAGAATACGTAAGTAAAAAACAATTGGTAAAAAACGGGACGCCCAGTTGATATGAAACATCAATAAAAATATGTAACACAAGTTAAAATATAATAAAACTAGCTGTTGCCCGCTGCTTCGCCCGCGTTATGTAATATTTACGGACGTATTCGGACCGATGATGATCATTTTTTTTACTTTTTCTGTTATATCTCTAAAGGGAATAAGGCTGCGTTTTTAAAGTAAGCTCCCAAGGGGCTTAAATTTTTCCGACTTTTACAATAATTATCCAATTATTTATCAATTTATACAGTCTTCATTTTTTTATGTTACTTGGATAGGCAAACTGGCAAACGTGCCACGATGATAAGTGGTCGACGTCGCCCATGAACATAAACTAATTTACCTGGAACGAGCCCAGGCAACTCATTTATGTGTTACCTATCCTGAGACATGAGATGTTAAGTCTCGGTGCCAGTAATTACACTGCCTGTCTTGCCCTTCTCTCCGAAACACAGCAAAGCTATTTCACGGGAGAAACAAGCAAGATGGTGGTACCCATGCAGCCGGGAGCGCGGCACAGCACTTCCCTCCCACCGGTAAATAGGTTGGTAAATTATATACTATAACCTGCCTTAGGAATTACTCCATCTCATGTTGAAAACAGCATGAAAGTCAAAAAAAAATTAAAAAAATGTTAGTAGTTTTTGAGTTAATCGTGTACAGACAGACGGACGCGAGACTGTGTTTTCTATTATGTAATGATGATAAGGATTAATACCGTATTTATGTAAATAGCTTTTACGTTACCGCTTTATAATTGTCCATTTTTTAAAGTATTCAATTGGATATACATATATGATATTGGATATATTGTTATTAAAATGGATAGGTACCATATAGGCAGTATATTACCTTATATTAATTTATTTTAATTTATCCTTACAGTATTGTAAAGTAATATATTATACAGGTCCGAAGGGGGGGGGGGGGTCGGAATACTGTAACACGGGTTGTCCTAGTACAGATTCCGCCTCTCACATTGGTTAATATCATAATAATTATGTAAACCATTGTGAGTGTGATAAATAAAAAGTTTTATTATTATTATTAACATGCTATCGAGGACTTTTCTGTAGGGATATTTAGAATAGTTGGTTCTCACGAATTCGTCTGCGCAGAATTGGATTTTGGACAATTCACACAAAATCATATATAAAAGGCAAAGGTGATTGACGGATGTATCAACGCACAGGCCAAACCCTTATTCCCCATATGTCATAGGCTAAGTTTAGTGGTATGAGTTTTTGAATTCAGCGTTTTCTATAATACAATCCCTAAGAGGGTAAAATGAAAGTTTTAAATAAACGCCAAAATTTATTGACTAAATAATAAACGTACAGGCCAAACCATTAAGGCTAGAAAATTTAATTTTCGCACACGTATTCCTGTTATGACGTAGGCGTCCACTAAGGAAGGAAGTGAAATAGGGGATCAAAGTTTGTATGCAACTTTGTGTTCAACGTGGACATAACAGTAGCATGAAATTTCGTTTGAATTGAATACGGTAAAAATAATGAATTACATAATATTTCAGCGTTTTCTAAAATTCTACCCCTAAGAGGATAAAATAAGGTAAGAAAATTTAATATAAAGACACAGGCCAAACAAAATTGTGCTAATTTCAAATTAACTTAGTAACAGCCGGATCAAGCTGAGCCGATTTTTAAATAGAACTAAATATATTTTAAAATCTCCAAACAAAAATAATTAATTATTTATATATTACAGCGTTCTCATCGATTCAACCCCTAATAGCGTAAAACAGGAGGAGAAGTTTTAAATATACGCACAAGCTAAACCCTTAGGGCTTGATAATTAGAATTTCGCACACTTAAAATTCTCTTCAGACGTAGGTAGCCACTAAGGAAGGATTTATCAAAATTCAACCCCAAAGGTGAAATAGGAGATAAAAGTTTGTATGACACTTTTAATTACATATTTTGTATGAAATTTCGTATGAATTGAGTTAACCCTTAAGGCTAGTAACTTAAAATTTAGCCTCTTATGACATTGATATCCACTAAGAAAGAAATTTTCAAAATTCAAAGGGGATATAGGTTTATATGGAACTTTATATTCCGTTAAAAGATTCACAGATACATTTTTTTATTTAACCTCAAGCTTTTTAAGTATTTTGTTTTGTGTTTGCACGTTTATACTTAGTCGGTAAGGCTTACGTTTCCCTCAAAAGTATTTTTTTTAATTAATTGAAGTTAAGTTAATTAAGGAATATAATTAAATTACAACTTAGCTGTTGTTGTTGGCGTTCATATATTCATATAGAGCTCCCACAGTCTATGCCCGTCCACTGCTGAAGCACGGGCAGAGACTGATAATGAGGCTGCTGATGGTGATCAGTTGTTGGATTCATTTATTTATTAGGGATAATTCAATCATCTTTTCTTGGACTATTATTAAAATAAACTATTTTTTGTTTAGATTTTTTTTGTTTTTACTTATTTAATAAAAATAATAATATTTTTATTTATATTAATAATATTCATAAATGTATTATTAACCCAGTACCAGCGAAAAACTTGATCTATTTCTTAATCTACGTAAACGCGAGCGAAGCCGCGGTTAAAAGCTAGTCCTTAATATTTTAGCTTCTCATGAGTACTGAGAGAGTTTAGACATTTATCTAGGCATTATGTAATAATATATAATTAATCTTCAACCAACACTTGACCAATATTAGAATTTTAAAATAAATCTCTAAGCAGAAATAAAGGCTAAAGGCAACCTTTGAAAATTTCTTTCCAATATGTATACAAAATAAATTAAGACTGGACCACGAACGAAACGACAACCCTTACACAAAAACTTTTTTTTCCCCATCGCGATATAAAATACTGTCAACGCCATCTACTTTATTTAATACGAATTTATTTAACAGGTAAGAATTGAAATCGATACCTATAATATTATTTTGACTTATAATATGCTGTCATAGTAAACATCCCATACTATTAGCGCCATCTAGTTGAATAGTATGCTAGACACTGTTTTTGTAATGTTTTACTTTCCCGCGGGAATTCGGCACTTTAATGGGAATACATTGTTTGAATACAACGGCAACATAAGGTGTCAGCAAATTAAGTTCATAAGTTGTTGTATACAAAGCTGTTTAATTACCTAATTACAGTTTTTTAAGTATCCCACGGGAATTCTTTAATTTACCGGGATCAAAAGTATCCTATATGTTGTCCAGGGGTATAAGCTACCACAATACAAAATTTCATTTAAATCGGTCTAGTCGTTTCGCAGATTAGCCATTACAAATAGACAGACAAACAGAGAAACAAAAAAATCTAAAAAAATCCAAATTAGTTCTATCTCATTTCTTACATCCCCCTGACTCGGTTTTAGGCTTTTTTTTTCATTGTACAGAAATTCGACCTCTACAGTTTTATTATATGTATAGATATGGTATACGTGCTACTAAGACGACCTAGAAATGTTTTTTTATAGCATAGGAGTGCAAATGGGCAGTCGAAGCTTTAGACTATTGACGCTCAAACACGTCTGCACAATCAGAGATTATGCAGATGTGTTTGTTGCCCTCCTTTTCCCTATCCCCCCCCCCCCCAACGGACCACCGGAAACTCACAAACGACATGAAATGCAAGTGACAGCTATGCTGTCCGCATAGCTGTCACTTGACGCCAGTGTTATGTGAGCGAGAGGTACCACCCCGGTCGTGCCGGCCCAATTCAGCTGCATAGCAGCATGTCACTAGGGAAATAGAAATAAAATAGGGAAAAGGAGGGCAACGCACCGCATAATCTCCGGTTGTGCGGATGTGTATGGGTCAAAAGGCTTCGACTGCTCATTTGCCCTCCTATGCTATAAAAAATAGTCTACGATTTGCTCCCGAATTGGGCGATTGTCCAATTTGTTCATAATTAATTGTACTTACTATTTTTTTTCCAAATATTTTTTAATGTGACTTTTATTTCCCGGGCTAACATATTATTTGGTGGCAGCGGTGGGATACGAAAATTCCCCAGTGCCAGACAGTATCCTACACGCTTAAGAATTTTCAGTGCTATATCTAATTTTTTTTTTTTTTTTGCTAAAAACGTAAAAGTTCTTATAACAAATCCATATCCCTGAGCGAATCTGTGTGGCAAAGTGTATATAGCCCACTTGTAAACTTTAAGTAGAAATCCCCGATTTAGACCAGGGTGTTAGTGACATCTCCGGCAAATCCCCTACAAATTCTTCTCGTATAGCCGAATTAGACCTCAATATCTTATTTAAATTCGTGAATTGCGACAATGCATTTAAACTCACATCGGATGTTCAGAAACCTATCTTATTTAAATTCATACTTGCGCAACTTAATGGGAAAGCGAAAGCTCAGGCAGCCTTCCATTAAGGAATTCACAAATTGGAAATAACTCAAGGAATTCCTTAAGACCCAGTTCAGCGTGAGGAAACACTACTGTCACTTGTTAATGAAAATTCAGAAGTGCAATCAGGGTCCATAAAAAAATGTTAATCAATATTCATAACGAACGAACGAAATAAATTCCTACCTCTAAATTAAAAGAATTTCTTGGCCGAACAGTAACCATGAAAGATATCGCACTGCACCACTTCCATATGGGTCTTTAACCGCGTATTTCTAACATAGTAAGGTGTAAATCACCGAGAACACTTATAAACGAAGCCTTTAATTTTGCCGTTTACTATAGGTACAGCTTCAGAGGTATGGTACAGCAGAACCTATATAGGCGACTACAGGTTGAGCAAAGAAATAATAATAATAATAGCTAATTTAGGGGCAATCTTAAGCCAAATTTTAATTTTTCTCAATCTCTCTCAATCTCCAATGGGGATCTCTATCTCTATATATGATATCTCTATGGGGGTACCCATAGAAACCATTTAGTAAAAATAATTCAACCCTTTTTTACCGCTATGGTCATGAAATCTAAACGTGTAAAAGACGCGAATATAATAGGGCCCAGGCCTAATTAGGAGGCGAACGAAGTAGAATAATCTTAACATAATTTAAACGCATAAAGATCTCGTTCCGGTGCCGCTCGAGACAAAATACCGAAGCAGGCACCAAGCCTAAGGGTCATGAACCAGCCCCAAACTCGCACCTTCGTTAATTTATTGAGCTACGAATAGTATGAAGGACATAATATAGATACAAACGGCTCCACACGAGTAAATAAACGGAACAGAGACAAAGCTTCCATACAACGCGTAAAATTGTTACCTATTATGGTAGGATTGTCACAGTCGAATAAAATGAAACAAACAAAACCATTTATTTATTGTGTAATAAATAAATCGTTTTTTTTTATTAATCTGTTTAAATATATATTTTTACATACAATATATTTTTTTACATATAATATTTTGCGATATAATGTATACAAAGAAATAAATAAATTAAAACAATGGAAATAAATGACTAAGTAGGTAACATTAATTATTAAATCATGAGTAAAAAAAAAGGTAGTTAGGTTCAAATAAGACGTGTGGTATAACTATGAAAAACTTTATTGATAAAAATTGCGCACATTGATAATGTATTTTAACTGAACTGATGCGACGAAGTAAAAATTAGGTATGCTTAAAACAGAGTCGGTTAGATTAACGAGTAATGTGGCTGCAAACGTATTATTTCGATAAATGAAGGTTACGACTATGAAATTATGAATTGACACTTCCTTCAATGATCAGTCTGACCACCCGTGTGTTGAGTGGAAATGCTTAAATTGTATTGAATTAAAACAAGATGAGATTGAAGTAGTTTTTTTTTTATGACGCGTAGTCCAAATGCTTGATCATGTTAAACGCGAGACGTTTTTATTAGAGTTTTAGGATTATTTTAAGACTAGATAATACGCAGTATAAAAGAAATAAAAAGGAGGAATTATTAAAAATGTTGATGTTCATGTAGAGAAGAAGACTCTTTATGGACTCTCAAAACAATTTTGAGAGTCGATAAATCCTTCCGTTCGATCATGGCGTTAACGAGTTTTCCTCCGTGAGATATGTTAGAGTCTAAAGAGACCTAAATGATGACCACTAAATTCTGTTAGAGGATAAATAAAATAAAGGGGTATGAAAAAATATATACAATTAGGAGATTATAAATTAAATAAAAAGAGTAAGAGGATAAAATCAATAACTGAAATAAATTTAGGGTATATTATGTGAAACCCAACGAAATATGATACGAAAGTAGGAATTTACGGAGAATAAATAAAGTATTATTGAGAATAATGATGATGATGAAATAAAGTAGGAGCCTAAGGAAAAAAACGAACCAAAATATGAATTAATGTACTTTGTGTGTACGTACATAATATTATTATTACGAAGATGATTATTAAAAAAAGTATTAAGTGATTTATGAAAATGATGATGATGAACATTTACTAGGAACTAGGAATATCATTTAGTAACGAGGATCATAAATAGTTCAGAGTCATTTAAAACTTTGTTATTATTTACCGTTGTATTTGATATCGTTACCTTATTTGACGGCCTCTGTGGCTCAGTGGTAAGTGCGTTGGCGCTCAAGCCGGAGGTTGCGAGTTCGAATCCCGCCTGGGAACAAAAATATTTTCTGTGTTCCTGGGTCATGGATGTGTATTAAATATGTGTATTATATTATAATAAAAATCTTAAATATATTATGTATAATATAAAAGTATTAAATATAATATTTCCGTTGTCTGGTACCCGTAACACAAGTTCTTCAAGAACTTACCACGGGACTAGATTGACGTGGTGTGAAATCGTCCATAGATATTATTATTATTATTTGTAGCATGGAATTATTAAACAAACTATGTCATCTCATTGCGACCTATCAAAAGTTGTCATACTATAATTTTAAAATATTGCCCTATTCAATTTATTATGTATATAGTATTATAATGCTATGTTAAAAAAGTCATTTGTCATTGTTATTATTAAACTAAAAACTTTTATACCTATTATGTTTTCATGAATATTGTTTAAAAAAACATAAAATATATTAAAGTTTTTTATTCTAATTTTAGGAAGGGAAATGTAGTGCCCTTATATGAAATTAGTATATTATTATGTATCTATTAAATAAAGATAGTTTCATACCAGCACCCAAGCAAAATATAAGGGCAGTACACAGGCGTTAGGGTTCACCTAGTTGCTGCACAGCGTCGCATATCAATTAGAATTGCTCGGGGATACCGCTCGATATCCTATGAAGCGGCTAACATCCTGGCTCGGTTTCCACTTCTTGATATCCTCGCCGACATGGATGCTAGAGTTTACGATGAAATTAATATTTTCCGGCAAACTGGTGAGGAGGATGAAGATAACAACGTTGCTACCCTTAGGCGAAGGGCACGGGAGAGGGCACTTAACACCTGGCGCGAACGGTTGCTAGATCCTAGAAGCATCCAAAAAAGAGTTGTTGCGGCTATCCTGCCCAATTTTAATGCCTGGATGACAAGAAAAAGGGGTAGCGTTACCTATCGATTGACTCAGGTACTCACCGGACATGGCTGCTTTGGTGAGTACCTCAACCGGATAGGCAAAGAGCCTACAGCACAATGCCATCACTGTAAAAGCGATCAGGATAATGCCCAGCACACGCTCGAAGTGTGTCTAGCGTGGCACTACAAACGGCAGGTTCTGATGAATCATGTTGGACCCGATCTTTCTCTATCGGTCTTAATTGCAGAAATGCTGAAGAGTCGCGAGGCGTGGAACGCCACGGTTTCTTTTTGCGAGAGCGTCCTTACACAAAAGGAAGCTGCAGAGCGTGATCATGAGCTGGCTGATCCCACTCGAATGCGCAGGCGAAGGCGTTCATAAATATACACGAGGGCTGCTAGCGGACGGAGTTAGGGCTCCAGTTCGCCTAATTCTACTAGCAAGCATAGATGTGGTACTTGAAAACAGTCTGTTAAGATCTGAATAGACTGGGATGTGCATTGGCATCGCGAATGGGAAGCTCTGGTGAAGTTCCTCTGGAGATCCCAGAGAATCTCAAATTACGCGGAGGTAGACCACCGGGGGGTTTTTAGTGGGTAAAAATCTCCACATACCCTAGGCTCTTCCCCTAAGAGAGTCTGGATGATCTTCTCGAAGATTTTCCCCCCGAAAAAAAAAAAGGGTTCACCTAGTTGTTAAATAAATTTTTGGCTATGAATTAGTAAAGATTCCTCTTTAAGACCCCTTAAATAATGGTCTATAAGATTAGTACGATAAAAACTGAAAAGTCAGCGATTTATTACGATTTACGTCATGAATGGCCCGTTATGAAGGAGGCTATTAAACTACATTAATGAGCTTAAAAATGTCAGGTAAAAAGCGACAGGTTAATATAGTTCAGGCTTGTGGGGCTCAGAAGCCAAGGGTGAGCTCACCACTTTGGGCGAAGCGAATTGAGCCGAGGGGGCTCTTTTAACCCCTCTTGTAAGAAGACAAAAGAGCAAGGGGCAAGGGGCGAAGACGGGAACCTCACCCCATTGTACTGTCCCGACGTTGGGAGGAGTTTTTCTATGGTGCGGGACAGCACCTATGTGGAAGTGGCGTCGTTACTCTGAGGGACTGGCTAGCCGTCGAGTTGCTCTGTTTGCTCAATAGATCCAGGGCATCTCACCAAAGGCGGCATTGGTGGCACTCGCCGAATTTTAGTGGATAAAGCTGCGTCCACTTACCAGCTTTTGGCTGCAGCGAGTCCCACATACCCGTCTTGAGAGATCCACATCCCCGCAGGATGTATCAAAGCATTTCCTGGTGTTAAAGAAAAAAACTTAATATGGTAGGCGTGTACAAATATTTAGTCCAAAGGAGTATTTTAATGTATTTTAAATTAAATTTAAATTAATATTTTAATGAACCCGATTTGTGTAGTACCCAAAAAAGCATACTCACAAGGCCATCGTAAATGACGCATTGTCATAGATTACCGCAAATTAAACGATATCATAATAGTCGAGACTTATCCGATTCCACAGATTTCTGAGATTCCTGACCAGCTAGGTAAGATCAAGTAATATAGTTTCGATACCACTTTAGATCTCACTTCCGGCTTCCACCAAATCTTGGTTCCCCGAGACGACGCACCTAAAACTGCCTTTTTCGTACCTCAAGCTCAGTACCAATTAAACCATATGCCAAAAAATACACCCTTAACTTTTCAGAAACTAATAAACCACTGTCTTACAGGTTTTCAGGGTACTATATGTTTTATCTACCTTGATGACATCGTAGTCTACTCCTTCGACCTGTCCCAACTCATGAATAATCTAAAATCAATATTTCAGAGAATTAGCCTTTTAATCTGAAACTTCAGCCAAATAAATGCGAATTTCTTAAAAAGGAAGTCATTTAATTAAGGCATATTAACCGCCAAAGTGGCGGTCAACCCAATTTATATAAAGTCGTTACAGACCTCCCTACACCTAAATCTCCTAAAGACGTCATAATATCATTTTAGGTCTTGTCACGTATTACAGACGTATCATACAGTATTTATCTAAATTGGTAAAATGGCTAACCCTTAACTTAACTAACCCTCTTAAAAAAGGATACGCCTTTTACATGGGAAAATACCCAATAATTATTATCCTTGAAAAACCCTAAAGAATAAACTTCTTTACGCTCCAATTCTGGCATATCCTGAGTTTAGACGACTATTCCTCTAAACCTGTGATGTTTCTAATTTCATCATATCGGCAATCCTATCCCAAAGACCTCTCGCACTCTCAACCGGGCTAAGTGCAATTATAGCGTCACCGAAAAGGAATGTCTCGCTGTAATCTTTGGTACAAAGGCTTACAACCCTATCTGTTTAAGCACCGTTTCACCATATTAACAGACCACAAACCACTTGGATGGTTATTCAAATGTAAAAATCTAGGCTCGCGATTAATCCGGTGGCGTTTGAAGTTACATTAGGTACAAGTTCCAAACTTCACGGTCACCATCTCGATGTTCGGAATAACTCGATTTTTAAGGCATTTCCTGCCTCATACGACGAATATATGGAATCAGCTGCCACTTACGGTGTTTCCAAACCGATACGACTTAGAGACCATTAAGAAAAGAGCATACTCATATTTGAAAGGCCGGCATCGCACCTGTTAATCCTTTGGTGTAGCAGGTGTCAGTTAATGTCGCTTTCACTGACCATCAGGTGAACTGACTGAAAAAAAAAACAATCCCGGTGAACATAATAATAATTATAATAAGCTTTATTTATTCCTTACACATAGTTTACATTCATTCTAAACTTTATTTGTAGTGTTAGTATTTTACTTATTCTAGTTTGTTAGTATATGTTATTATACTGCGTTAATGTTTTGTTGTAAGGACCGCTCTTGCGGTGAAAGCCTCCTTCCATTTCGCTCTGTCTCTTGCCAGTCTGCTCCAGGTATTTCCCACCATGGCAACTATGTCATTACTCCATCTTTTGGATGGCCTACGTTTTCGTCTTTTGTTGTGAATAGGGTACCAGTTAGTGACAATTCTGGACCATTTGTTCGCTGGTGATCTTTGTACATGCCCAGCCCATTTCCATTTTTGGGTCATTATGATTTTTACTATATATTTTACCTTCGTTTTTTTTCCTAACGTCTTCATTTCTCACTTTATCGCTTAGCTTAAGGCCCAGGAGACTCCTTTCCATGCTATTTTGGCACACTTTGACCTTATGAGTCTGTTTTGTTGACCAAGGCCATGTTTCGGAAGCGTAAGTGAGACAGGGTACTAAACATGTCTGTATAGCTTTAGTTTTCAGCGTGACTGGTAGATTACTCTTGAATACCTCCTTCATTGCACAATACTTGTTCCAGGTTATTTCGACTCTTCGCTCTATTTCTTTATCATTGTATGACTTGAAGGATATTAAATGTCCCAAATAAATATATTCCTCGGCGTATTCGATTTCTTTTTCTTTTGAGTCTGACTTTATAATTATGGTTTGCCTATTTGTCATTAATTTAGTTTTCTCCCAATTAAACCTTGGGATCCCATTATATTATCAAATAAAATTCCAATATGTCACTGATTAAAGATAAAGACCAGTTAGCACTTTCTGCGTATATATATATATATATATATATATATATATATATATATATATATATATATATATATATATATATATATATATACTCAGAGAAGAGCAGTGAGAGAATATCGCGCGCGCGTATAATGTAGTACTACACCGAAATCTACATAACTAATACACTAGAAATCACCGCGACGCATTATTTTGATTTCGCTATATCTCCTAAGATATTCATTTAATTTGCACGATGTAAAAGGTAGAAATAATCTTCCTGAAATGCTTAAGCCAACTAACGCATTTAAAATGATAAGGATTCATACCGTATTTGTGTAAATAGCTTTCTAATAACCGCTTTATAATTGCCAATTTTTTAAAGTATTAAAAGGGATATAGTATGTTTTGCTTAAGAGATAGATATATGCCATCGCGGACTTTTTTGTAGACTTATTTAAGATACACAATTCCACCATATATTATTATGTTATATCCCAAAGGGTTTAGGCAGCGTTTTCGTTGAAAACTCCCGAACTACTTATTTTTTACCGACAGTCCCGCGGACTTCCCATTCCCGTGGGAGTACAGGGATAAATTATAGCCTATATGTTATTCTGATGTATAAGCTATGTTATTGTAAAGTTTCATTAAAATCCATTTAGTGGTTTTTGCGTGAAAGAGTTACAAACATCCATCCACTCACCACTAAAACCCGGCGAGTGCCACCAATGCCGCCTATGGTGAGGTGCCTCGGATCTGTTGAGCAAACAGGTCACCTCGACGGCTAGTCAGTCCCTCAAGGGACCATTGCACGCCAAATTATGTTTTCTTTCAATTTTATTGTCATTAGCGTCTAATAAAAAAATAGCGAACTTAGGGAGTGAATCCTCGAATAGGTATTCACTACATAGTATAAAGCAAAGTCGCTTCCCGCGTCTGTCAGTATGTATGCTTAGATCTTTAAAACTACACAACGGATTTTGATGCGGTTTTTTTAATAGATAGAATGATTGAAGAATGGTTTATGTGTATAATAAATGCATAATATAGTAGATAAACACTGATAATGTTAGAGGTTTCTAATGTGATGTCGTAAATAAACACATTTTATGCACTTACATTGCAAACGCTGGATGAACCCTAACAGATAGATCCAAATAATGTACTACATTATTGTACACCTTAGAAAGATCTACAAAAAAGTCCGCGATGGCGTATATGTATTCTTAAGGATAACATACTATGTCCATTTTAATACTTAAAAAATGGGCAATTATAAAGCGGTAATTGGAAAGCTATTTACACAAATGTGGTATTAATCCATATCATTTTAAATATGTTAGTTAGCTCGAGCATTTCATGAAGTATGTTTTTCCCGTTTATACCATGCAAATGAAATGCATATCTTAGAAGATATAGCAAAATCAAAATAATGCGACACCGTGATTTCGACCGAGCCGCGCGAGCCGGGCGCTCCGTGATGCCGCGCCTCGCGTCCGAGTACATAAATAGTGTATCCTAAATCCTAAAGCACAACCGACGCCAGGAGGCCGTGTGGTCGCAGACTGCACGGTAGGCGGGGGGCAACCCCCCAATCAAAAGTGAGCCGAATGGGCTCACACAAATCCGTTGAAGCATTAGGGCCTTCGGGCCATTAGCATAGATCCATCCGAAAAAAAAAAAAAAAAAAAACTAATATCCTATATATATATATATATATAATAATCCTATATATATATATATATATATATATATATATATATATATATATAGGACTAACCAAAATATTGATGTATCATAGGGTAGTTTCGAATAACTTTGTAACATTAGGACGTATGACACCTCAGTCCTCCCGTGACCATGGTTGCTGTAAAGTATCCGAAACGTCGGGATTTTAAAAATCTTAATAAACCGCGATAAAATCTGTAAAAATTGTTTCATTATAAGGCTTTATATTGGTATTTTTTTAAACATTTAAATGGATATACATAGTTGTATGTTGTACCATAATGACATATGCTATCGCGGCCTTTTCTGTATGCATAATTATTTAGGATTTAGTTTTTTTTTTTTTTTTTTTCGGATGGATCTATGCTAATGGCCCGAAGGCCCTAATGCTTCAACGGATTTGTGTGAGCCCATTCGGCTCACTTTTGATTGGGGGGTTGCCCCCCGCCTACCGTGCAGTCTGCGACCACACGGCCTCCTGGCGTCGGTTGTGCTTTAGGATTTAGGATACACTATTTATGTACTCGGACGCGAGGCGCGGCATCACGGAGCGCCCGGCTCGCGCGGCTCGGTCGAAATCACGGTGTCGCATTATTTTGATTTTGCTATATCTTCTAAGATATGCATTTCATTTGCATGGTATAAACGGGAAAAACATACTTCATGAAATGCTCGAGCTAACTAACATATTTAAAATGATATGGATTAATACCACATTTGTGTAAATAGCTTTCCAATTACCGCTTTATAATTGCCCATTTTTTAAGTATTAAAATGGACATAGTATGTTATCCTTAAGAATACATATACGCCATCGCGGACTTTTTTGTAGATCTTTCTAAGGTGTACAATAATGTAGTACATTATTTGGATCTATCTGTTAGGGTTCATCCAGCGTTTGCAATGTAAGTGCATAAAATGTGTTTATTTACGACATCACATTAGAAACCTCTAACATTATCAGTGTTTATCTACTATATTATGCATTTATTATACACATAAACCATTCTTCAATCATTCTATCTATTAAAAAAACCGCATCAAAATCCGTTGTGTAGTTTTAAAGATCTAAGCATACATACTGACAGACGCGGGAAGCGACTTTGCTTTATACTATGTAGTGAATACCTATTCGAGGATTCACTCCCTAAGTTCGCTATTTTTTTATTAGACGCTAATGACAATAAAATTGAAAGAAAACATAATTTGGCGTGCAATGGTCCCTTGAGGGACTGACTAGCCGTCGAGGTGACCTGTTTGCTCAACAGATCCGAGGCACCTCACCATAGGCGGCATTGGTGGCACTCGCCGGGTTTTAGTGGTGAGTGGATGGATGTTTGTAACTCTTTCACGCAAAAACCACTAAATGGATTTTAATGAAACTTTACAATAACATAGCTTATACATCAGAATAACATATAGGCTATAATTTATCCCTGTACTCCCACGGGAATGGGAAGTCCGCGGGACTGTCGGTAAAAAATAAGTAGTTCGGGAGTTTTCAACGAAAACGCTGCCTAAACCCTTTGGGATATAACATAATAATATATGGTGGAATTGTGTATCTTAAATAAGTCTACAAAAAAGTCCGCGATGGCATATATCTATCTCTTAAGCAAAACATACTATATCCCTTTTAATACTTTAAAAAATTGGCAATTATAAAGCGGTTATTAGAAAGCTATTTACACAAATACGGTATGAATCCTTATCATTTTAAATGCGTTAGTTGGCTTAAGCATTTCAGGAAGATTATTTCTACCTTTTACATCGTGCAAATTAAATGAATATCTTAGGAGATATAGCGAAATCAAAATAATGCGTCGCGGTGATTTCTAGTGTATTAGTTATGTAGATTTCGGTGTAGTACTACATTATACGCGCGCGCGATATTCTCTCACTGCTCTTCTCTGAGTCTTTCCCGTTCGCACACATGTCAGTTGAAACAGCAATAATTTAGGCCGCGCCTATCGATGAGTTCGAGCTGTCGACTAGTTTAACCTTAAAAGACCAAGACTAGCTTCCATTTGAAGTTAAATTGTTGAGGGATGTCACATAGCTGGATGTGCTGAATCCTGACAGTTCTAGAAAGTTCTACAAATGTAATTAAAGGCTGTTTGTAAATGGAATAAAAGAAAGAAAAGAATATGTGACGATACAAGAGATAGTGAGAGTTTAACAAGTATGACAAATATGTAAACGGTGTAAGAAGAACGAAGTAGGGTAAAAAAAAACATGAAATTCGTGTGACGTTTACCGATCCCTACAATAACCACTCCACATAATAAATTTAGCCCCATGGTAGGTCCCTAATTACCATTGGTAGGGTTAATTATATTATGTATTTTTATTGTATTTCAGATACTTAGAAGTGAGAATTTTTTGACCGTGCGCAGAAGTTTTCATTTCTTAGAATACTTTAGAGAACACGTACTAGACAAAAGCAAATCTGTTTATTCTACTGGTTTGTTAACTGAGTAAGTACAATTCTGTTTAAGTAATATTTTTTATTTGTTGGTCTAAGATTAGTTTTATCGGTGGAAACGATGCGCTCGTGCCTTGTTACATGCATATGATTTGCTTATTTCTTTTGTGAAAAAGTTTTGGTATATTTTCAAAAAGGGCACCACTTATTACACGCAGGATTGGCTTCTAGGCTTATCATGTAACATCTTAGTAGTTGCTTGTATACGTACGTAGTACAGTTAAACTTAGTGAAATTCAATATTCATACTAGAATACATATTATGGTAGATATTATTTTTTGATAAATATTCTAATGGTATAAATAAATACAGAGATATGTACGGTTGAGGGCCTGCGAAGCCATTTATTTTAAGACTCCAGTACGCTCTCTTAGCTCTAAGTCACTTTCTATATCAATATGTTATAATTGACCAATTCAATTGTTGTTTTCTTAAGATCTTATTTAAAAAAATATGAAATTGATTTACACGAACTCCTCTATAAAAGATCCTTGTCAAATATAGAAATACTGTTTTCAGGCAAGGCGAATCATGGAAGAAATTTCGATCCACCGTTAATCCGATATTATTACACAGCAAAATTATCAAATTCTATTCACCTACATTAGAAGAAATTGCTGAAGATATGATCGTGAGGTTTATATCACGTATATTTTATTTATTGACTCATTAATATGTGTAATTAGCTCCACTAGCAACTATCTCGTCCTGATCAAATTGTAAGAAAGTGCAAGACAGGAACCAGACAAGCTTTTAAAAAATATATAAAATCTTGATATTTAAGTGTTGAGGTGACTTTTTACAAAAAAAAATCCAATTGCGAAACAACTATTGACCTTCACCGGGATCAAACCTAGGACCTCTTAACAAAAGAGAATTACCGTTACAGAAGAGTGCCAGTGGTAAATACGCGGTTGCATTTTCCTCAAATCAAAGTCTTTTTTAATTACTTCATCATCATCATCAGCAGCAGCAGCAGCAGCTATCCGTCCACTGGTGAATATAGGCCCGCCTCAATAAACGCCAAGAAGTACGATCCCGATTTATTAATTTTAATTGTTTACTATCAAATAACTCGGCCCAACTGTTCCACACATACAATTAAAAGCAATATTAATTTCAGGTTAAAATCTAAACTTAACAAGAACAACATTTTGGAATGTAAATTCGACGACGAAATGCATTTGTGGTCTTTCGAGTCAATAGGGTTCCTAGCTCTTGGAACTAGACTTCACTGTTTCGACCCCAATTTACCAGACGACGCCCCATCTAAAAGGCTTATATGGGTTGTACGCAACCTTATGGAAGTATTCCTGGAATTGGATTATCGACCAAGTCCTTGGAGATACATTTCAACGCCGACATACAGAAGAGCAGTCAAATTATTATATGAGCAAATAGAGTATGTAATATTCGAGAATGTTTCTTAACTATAGTCCAAAAACGAACATCAATCAACTCGATTGATACATCACTTCGATAACTTAATAAAGACGATGCTTGTATAATAATTCTGCCGTAATATTTGTAACAGAATATTATTCCTCGATTAATTAGAGTAACCAAAGCTTCAGTGACTAGTTGGTGTGTGACTGCCAAACACAGTTTCTGACACACAGAACGAAGAGCACAGCAAAGTGAATGTGATGATGATGTCCTTCTAGTCGTATCCGACAACGGCGACCAAAAACTGCCAACCTCGGCCTCCCGCCTCATTCGAGTCCAAGAGCGACCACTCTCGTCTGGGCGCCAACACGCCGAGTGTCAACTAGAGCCCGATCTCACCAAGTCTGCAATTTCTAAAAAGAGTCTAGCAATGGACGATAATGGACTCGTGATATATACATTTTAACATGTAATACAAAATTATTTCAGACTGAATACGTATTTCATAGACCAAGCTATGAAACAATTTAAAGAGAAAATTGAAGCAGGAGATGGAGAGAAAAGTGTATTAGAGAAATTGATGGACATTGACAAAAACGTAGCCGTTACGATGGCGAGTGACATGTTACTTGCTGGCATTGACACGGTAAACACTGCGTTATTTTATATAGCTAGCTTTGGTCCATAGTTTTGCCGGGGATAAATTCATGCGTATGTTATATCTTGTAAGAACTTCTATTACGGATACTATACAATGAATATTTATTATATTGTCACAATTTTATATACACCTCGACCAACCATATATTCTATATTCATCTAAGTAATTTAAAGCTACAAAGTCTACGTGGTTGAGTGTGTTAGTGTGCTAGGAGCAACGTACTTAGTCCAAAAACGACACTAGTCGATCAATTCAAATGGCCAATAAAATATATGGTAATACACTAAGTATGAAGCAAAATTTCTATTTTTTATAATTCCAGACTGCCATTACAGTAACCAGTGCTATGTATTTGTTAGCTAAAAACCAAGAGAAACAAAATAAGCTGCGCGAAGAAATCAGATCTGGTGATGAGAAAAGGGCCTACCTCAAGGCTTGTATCAAAGAAACCTTGAGAATAATGCCAGTAGTTCAAGGCAATATGAGGCACACAACAAAAGAATACAATTTATTAGGATATAAAATACCCCAAGAGGTAAGTAAAAATATACTTGTGCTATTTCATTATTATCTTGTTAATTTTTTTTATTATTATTATTATTATTATATCGTCATCTCATAGTCTCATCGTCGCATCTAGTTAGTCCTTTGTGCTATTAAATAAATGAAAATGAAATAAATCACTTAAAGTATACATAATATATAGAGCGCGCGTCACTAAGTATGAACTGTAAGCACAGGTATGAACATAGCTCATAGTGAAGCTCAGTTTGAGTAAAAATAATTATTAAGTTGAGGCAGAATACTTTGCTATGTATAAGGCTTTGTGGTAGTGCAAGTCATAAGAACAAAATTAAGGGCTAAGAGATGAATCCGAGAAAATGAACATAGACGACAAACAATTGTCTTGGCAACGTTCAATCAGTGTCAAAACAATACGCGCTTTTCATCATATTTGTTTTTATGTTAAAATGGTGAAAATAAATATCAAGTGCCAATTTGTAGTATGATTCCTGGAAGCAAAACAAAAGAAAGCAATAAGAGACAAAGTCTTGGCGTTCATTGAGGGGTGCTTGTGTTCGGCAGTGGATGGATAGAGGCTAATGGTGATGATGATGGTCAATTACCTATTTTAAAATATAGATATTTTCTTAATGCATTACGCATGGAACGTCACTCTCACAGCACTTTACTATAGATATAACGCATCTGCTTACGATCGGCACAATGAAGCGGCGTGATAGTAGCACTCTATATATTATATTATATACTCTAAGATAAATCAGCTATTTACTGATTTATCTTAGAGTATGGAATCTATAGATTGAGAGTTATATGAAATTAAAATTTGTAATAATTGCATTTTAGATGTATCTAATATTGGGACACCAGTTCTTGTGTGAATCTGAGCAAAATTATCGACAGCCATCTGAGTTTATCCCAGAGAGATGGATCGTTGATAAAACCGATCCACTTCATCATGGTCACGCCCATCCCTTCGCCTACAGTCCCTTCGGATTTGGAGTCCGCAGTTGTATCGGTAAGCATTTGTTTCTTTGATCTCTGTGGCATATACATATGATTATGGTCGGTAATTTGTATTGATAATGAAAGATGTTGTTTGTCCATCACACGCATTTGGCAGCTGAGCAAAAACATTTCTAGAATAGAAGTTACATTTAAAAAATCAAGTCTAGCAGTGATATGACAAAAGTGTGACTTATTTTTGAGTTTTGAACGCATGAACGAGTCGGCCATTCTAGTTCGATGTGTTCTAGGGTTTACTGAAATACCTAAGTGAATGAATGAATGATTTGAAGTCCAAAAATTCCGTTTTTTACCAAAACAGGATACCGTCTCGTTTTCCTTAAATTTAAAGCCGGTGTGTAAAAGTTTAATACCTACGAAATATGGACATTTTAATTTAATTTGCTCAACGTATATTGCTATTATAACTATATTTTGTCTGCAGGTCGTAGGATAGCGCAACTTGAGATGGAAATTTTCCTGACAAAACTTTTAAATAATTTCGAAGTGGGATGGTTTGGTCCGCCCCCTAAGATCAAGCCGTCCACAGTCAACTACATAGCTCCACCATACAATTTTACATTTAAAGAGGTTTAAAAGGATGAATGATAATAGGGTGAAAAACCGAAGACATAAAAGAGTAGATTTAATGCTATACAAAACATCCCCATACTTGTTCATTTACATGCTAAAAGATGTAATACTACTGTAAGAAGAAGTTGAAGTTTTGCAAACCAGTGTGATTCTTGCTAAACTCAAAATCTAATTAACTGTGAATGAAGTGGACCAAATTAGATAAGATTATTATTTTCTGCTTAACTAATGTTTTACGTTGCTTGTGAATTTTTTAAATTGTTATACGGCGTATATTTTAAATAAAGAATATATTTATTTATTTTTCTTATTTATATTATTCTAGTTCACTGTGCAGTATCATTTTTGTAAATTCTGGTCCGCCTGTCTCGATAATCATGAACTAGGTATCATTGGACGCGTATTTCCTTCAAGAAAGTTTTTGAAAAAGTAGGATTCTCGCCCAAAAAACTGCAAAAGTTATAAAAAATTGGATAAAATAAAAAGGTGGCTTTCTTTTTTCGCAGGTATCTCAAAACTATTGCAGATGTCCAAAATCGCTTGAAAGAATTCTAAAGGAGAGGAAATTTCCAATAACAAACATACCTTTCGGAACCACCATCACTACCTCATCATCATTATAATCATCATCAGCCTCTTTCCGTCCACTGCTGAACATAGACCTCCCTCAAAGAACCCCAAGACGAACGATCCCTAGCTACTCGCATCCAACACGGACCGGCCACTGTACGGAGATCGTTTTCCCACCTGGTTAGTGGCCGACCAACACTTCGTCTACCCAAACGCGGCCTCCACTCTAACACCTTATTGGCAGTACTTTTATTTTAGGCTAATCGAAACCACGAGGAATCAGCTAGTTATTTTTAAGCTCCTTAAATCTACACATATGTAACTGTAAAAAACTGTAGAGGTCGAATTTCTGTACGATGAAAAAAACGTTAAAAACAGAGTCAGAGGGATGTAAGAAGTGAAATAGAACAAATCTATATGTACATAATATAATAAAACTGTAGAGGTCGAATTTCTGTACAATGAAAAAAATGCTAAAAACCGAGTCAGGGGGATGTAAGAAGTGAAATAGAACTAATTTAGATTTTTTTCTGATTTTTTGTTTCTCTGTTTGTCTGTTTGTAGCGGCTAATCTCCGAAACGACTGGACTGATTTGAATGAAATTTTGTATGGTGTTAGCTTGTACCCCTGGTCAACATAATTATAGGATAATAAAACGCCGGGAAATGCTCTGAGGCATCCCGCTGGAGAGTGGGTCTCCCCAGGCGGGTATGTGGGACTCGCTGCGCCAGAAAGCTGGTAAGTGGACGCAGCTCTAGCCACTAAAACCCGGCGAGTGCCACCTATGCCGCCTTTGGTGAGGTGCCCCGGATCTAATGAGCAAACAAGGTATCTCGACGGCTAGGACCGACGCCACCTCCACAGAGGGGTTGTCTCTCACCACAGAACAAGCCTTTCCAAAGTTGGGACAGTACAATGGGGTGAGGTTTCCGTCCTCGCCCCTTGCCAGGGGGCAATTTTCGTTTCAGTCTCGAGCAACATCTATACTAATATTGTAAAAGATGTGATTTGGGAAGTGAAAACTTCTTTAGGCGCGGTACACATATTTTAAGATGAGATAAAATCTCTGGATTCGCGACACCATTACCACCGATATTAGACGCTATTTGACGTTTATAATATATATGTTTATAATACGTTTGATTTATTTATATAAGATTATGCCATATTTGTTTACATAACCAATTGTCAAACACACTGAAATGTCAATGTCATGCGGCCATTTTGTGCGCCATTTAAATTGTATAGGTTGTCATAATATATTACAGCCTATATTACAGGTATTTGAATTAAATTGTTTTGTTTTCAATTCTTATATCGGCAGTCCCTGTGACTGGTTAGGTTAGAATTTTTGTTTGTTTGTTACGATTTCACATAAAAAAGAAACTAAACAACAGATTTTTAAAATTCTTTCATCATAGAATGCTACCTTAACAATCAGTGACATACCAGACCCGGTCGTGCCTTCCCAAGTCAGCTGCATAGCAGCATGGCACTGCCTCTTACTATATTACTTATTATGTTCACAATAAAGAATATAAGTACTCATCTAATCAAATACTAAATTATATTTTGTATCTAATCATGACCCATCGAGTCAAGGTACGTCAAGGTCAGCGTTTGAACCAATATCACGCTCATAAATGATAATAAAACTACTATCACACCAATTAAACGTATAGGTACTTGTACTTGTACTTGATAGTTGAAACTTAAATAAACAAAAACTTATCATTTTAATATTGCTTAATGTATATAATTAAAAAGGTAAACTTAACGTTTTCAGAACTTTGCAGCCCAAACCATAGCTAGGACCGGGGTTGGTTTTAAATCTAGCCGTGTGTGGGGTTCGCACTTGGGCAGTGTCGTTACCCACTAAAACCGCTGCAAGCGCCCTCCGCCGCCTTTTGAGGGTCCCGGATCTTGCAACAACACAGGACCCTCAGCGACAGGCTGGCCCCGGCGAGAGGCCAGACTCCTCCTCGAAAGGGGGGACTGCTCGGCTGTTCGTTTTCCGATTCCGTTCGATACTTTTAGCAGTCCCCGACGACGTCGTGCCTATCTGGACCCAGGTTAACCCCAACCTCGGCCCGACACGAGCACAGGGGCGTTACTGGAGGCGCATTAAGTAGCGCCTCCTACGCACCCCCCTTCGTCGCCCACGGGGGGAGGCCTCGTCGGCGGCCTCCTCTCTCACCCGGTCGTCGGCCTCCTTCTGGGACATTACTGCCTCGCAGAAGGAGACCATCGCCGTCCAGGACTTGTCGTCACCGAGCATCGCGGCGATGACACTCGGCAGAGACAAGTCCCCTCCGATGACCGATGTCAGATCATGACTCAGCGCCGCCCATCTCGGGCACACCTCGAGGGTGTGCTGGGCCGAGTCCACCGCCGCGCCACAATCGTGACACACTGTCAACGGCTTCCTGCGGGCCGTCCGGCACAGGTACTCACCAAAGCAACCGTGCCCGGTGAGCACCTGTGTCAGACGGAAGGTGAGGGGTTTGCGCTTACGGCGCATCCAAACTTAACGGTTATCACAATATAATTCGGTTGAAAGTTGTTTGAAAGTTTATAAATTTTTTGTGTCAGAACATAACTTTGAAGATGCTAGTACGACGCGCAGTTTCTAGTGTTGTGTCTCTTAAACAATGTATAAGGTAAGTATTATATCATATACATATTAGTATGACTGATTGATTGTACTGATGGTTCTTGGTGGAACATCATGTTTCATAATAACTTCTACACAAATCTTTTTTCACTTTTTCCACTTTTATTATAAAATTTTATTATAAAAGTGAAAAAAGATTTGTAGAATTATTATCATACTAGCTGGTGCCCGCGACTTCGTCTGCGCAGGAAAAGATTTTGGTTTTTTTCATAAAAAGTATTCTATGTTACTTCTAATACATCCAAGAATATGTATACAAAGTTTCATGATGATCGGTTAAGTAGTTTTCGCGTGAAAGCGTAGCAAACAAACTTACTTTCACATTTATAATATGTATTACTATAGATCGTAGATGTTTCATTGGTCCGACGTAGTCGGAGCGTAGCGGAGACTAATTTTTAATCTAAGGTAATAGATCTATACCCATGGGCATACCCAGGGGGGAGCGGGGGTGGGCACCTGTCCCCCCCTGGAAGTTGTATCTTCCGCAGGGTGCCTATGCGTAAGCCGATAGTATCTATACTCCGTTTATATTTTATTTCCGCTGAAACTTATTCCTGGTGTACTCTAACTGTCGGACCATTCTTGGTTGACATCAACTTTAAATAGATACCCATCTATAGCGGTTGTTATAATAATTATACCAATGTATTTTGAGTAGTTATTTGTGGTTTATTCAAGTCGGTTTTTTTAAATAATTTATTTACCGTCGTAGTCGAAATCCCTTGTCGCATTTGTGTA
The DNA here is from genome assembly GCA_963853865.1 of Helleia helle. NCBI lineage: Eukaryota > Metazoa > Arthropoda > Insecta > Lepidoptera > Lycaenidae > Helleia > Helleia helle. The sequence continues at coordinate 5,528,371 of OY971423.1, read as the reverse complement.
AAACTTGGAACGTATGGTTGCTACTAACGCTATGTCCTGTCTCTAGTAGATGTTTTGCAAAATGGGATTTTTGAGGCTGGTCGTTTCTAAACGCTGAGATATGTTCTTTATATCTAGTTTCGAAATTTCGTCCAGTTTGGCCTACATATACACCGTTACACTGTGAGCATTTTAATTTGTACACACCAGATGAATATTTACAATCTATTTTGTCTTTGTTGTTAAGAAATATTTGTAACAACAAAGACAAAATAGATTGTAAATATTCATCTGGTGTGTACAAATTAAAATGCTCACAGTGTAACGGTTCTTTATGAAATATTGCAATTTATAAACAACGACACAGAAGATAGTGAGAGTTTCATAAGTTGACAAGATGTAAGCGGTGTAAGAATGACAAAGAAGGGTAAAAAAACCATGAAATTTGTCTGACGAAATTTATTGATTCATACAATAATCACTCTACAGTCTATACAATAAAGCTAGCCCCGTGATTTAGTCCCTGTATCACCAATGGTAAGGTAATTAAGATGTATTTTTTTTTATTATTTCAGATACTTCGAAGTGAGAATTTTTTGCCCGTGCGCAGATCTTTCTATTTCTTAGAATACTTTAGAGAACACGTACTAGGCAAAAGCAAATCTGTTTTTTCTACTGGTCTGTTAACCGAGTAAGTAAAATTTTGTTGAAGTAATATTTCTTTTTTTCTCATTTCGTCTATGATTCATTTTATCGGTGAAAAGGGTGCGCTTGTGCCTTGTGCATTTACATGTACATATATCATTTGCTTATATCTTTTGTGAAAAAGGGCACAACATGTTACATGTAGTAGGCTTCGAGGCTTATCATGTAACATCTTAGTAGTTGCCTGCACACGTGCGTAGTACAGTTGAACTTGTTGATATTGAATATTCATACTATAATAAATATAGCAAATACAATTTTTTTGATAAATATTCTAAAGGTGTAAGTGACGACTTCTGTGGCTCAATAGTTAGCGCGTTGGCGCTCAAGCCATAGGGAGCGGGTTCGAATCCTGCCAGGGAACAAAAAGTTTTCTGTGTTCCTGAGTAATGGACGTGTATTAAATATACAAGGTTGATCAAAGCGAAAGGCATTAAATTAAAACACATAAACTACACATGCTTACGGTTAATCCGAAACTATTAAAAACAGTTTATGAGAGAAATAAAAAAGTTTTTTAAGAACTTAAATACGTGAATAGTCAAAGTAAAACGTAAACTTACATCCTTTGTAAGATGTCCACTGACCTTCGAATCTAAAAGGCACATACGCACAGCACGTTTCGTCGGCGCGTTTCACCGAGCCAAACAAAGCGGAGCGGCTTTAAAACTTTAAAAATATCCTGTGACTAAACTATTGATTCTATTGGTCTAAGTTTTGGTGTGTAGCCTGAAAATGGTACATAGTATATGTGGTTTAATTTAATGCCTCTTGCTATTATCAACCTTGTATGTATTATATAATAAAAATATTAAATATATTATGTATAGTATAAAATTATTAAATATATTTCCGTTGTCTGGTACCCGAAACACAAGTTCTTCGAGAAATTAACACGGGACCAGATTGACGTGGTGTAAAAGCGTCCATAGATATTATTATTATTGTTATTATTATAAACATATCTGTGTACGGTGAGGGCCTATGGAGCCATTTATTTAATTACCTAATTTTCTTTAAAAATTTATATATTAGTTTCGGAAGCTCAACTCTTGTCATTTTCTATATCAACAACTAATCCTATTTTAAGTGTTGTTTTCTTAAGAACTTATTCAAAAATATTTATGAAATTGCTTTGCAATAACTTCTGTGTAAAAAATCCTTGCTAAATATAAAAAATACTGTTTTCAGTCAAGGCGAACCATGGAAGAAATTTCGATCGACCGTTAATCCGATATTATTACATAGCAAAATTATCAAATTCTATTCACCTACATTAGAAGAAATTGCTGAAGATATAATCGTGAGGTTTATATTATCACGTATATTTTATTTATTAACTCACTAATATGTGTAATTAGCTCCACTAGCAACTACCTCGTCCTATATGATCAAATTGTAAGAGACTGCAATACAGGCATCAGACAAGCTTTTAATACCTAAGTATTACTTAGTCACTTGTTTAAACCCTATGTGGTTTTTTGCTGCTAAAATATCTTATCTCTTCTTTATTGCTTTTTTATGTGGCAAAAAAATAAAAATAAAAGTATTTAAATTTTGATATTTAAGTTATGAGGAGTCACCTCACTTTTACAAACATATTCTAATTACAAAACACTTAGGTATTGAACATTCAACTGTTCTTCACTGGCATCATACCTGTGGCCTCTTAACAAAAGAGAATTACCGTTACATAAGCTCGCTAGTGGTAAATACGAAGTTGCATTTTCCCTAATTAAAAATCGTTTTTCTTTATTTACTATCAGTTCGATTCGATTGCTATCGAGAACGTGTGTCGCGTGCGTCGCTCTTGCTCTAGTTAGACTCGGGTATTGCGCTGATGCTGCAACTACCATGCGGTAACCTCGATACGATATGTGATTCATAGCTGTTTTGTAATTTTTAAGAGGCAGTCGTAATTTACAAATAATTATGACTTCGACTGAGTAGAGTAAAAATCAAAACTGAAACAAAACAACTATTGTACCGGTAGATATATGTACCTACCGGTACAATAATAGTACAAACGGACCCCACCATGGTTCAAGCCTTGTCAAGCGGTGGGGCTCAGTAGCCTAGGGTGAGCCCAGCACCTTGGGCGAAGCAAATTAAGCCGAGGGAGCTGCTCTTTGTACCCCTTTTATAAGAAGAGGGTACAAAAGAGCAGGGGGAGAAGGGGCGAGGATGGGAACCTCACCCCATTGTACTGTCCCAACGTTTGGAGGGGTTATTCTGTGGTGCGGGACAACCCCTCTGTGGAGGTTGCGTCGGTTTCTTGAGGGACTGACTAGCCGTCTAGGTGCCCTGTTTGCTCAACAGATCCGGGGTACCTCACCAAAGGCGGCATTGGTGAATGGTGGCACGCGCCGGGTTTAGTGGGTAGAACTGCGTCCACCCTTCGGGCGCAGCGAGTCCCACTTACCCGCCTGGGGAGACCAGTGGGTCTGTGTGGAAATGCTCTGAGGCATCCCGCGGGCGAGTGCCCTCAGAAGAATACCTCACAGCATTACCCGGCATTAAAGAAAAAAAAGGTAGTATACGGACGAAAAATGTGAACGCGAAAAGTTGCAAAATTTGATTCAACAACTAAAAAAACCAATTAGATCAACTACAGCTCCGACTGAAGGAAGTGCAGGAGAAACATAATCCTTTAAAGTTTAAACAATGCTCCAACGGATGGAAAACCTTCTGAAGAACCCGTGTACGAAACGGACGAAGAGGAGCTCGCAAAAGAGACAACAGAACAACAGAAATCCAAAAATAAAAGGAAATTGAACTCGACACTCTCCCCACCCACGAGGACAAACTTCCAGCGAAATTCAGCATAAGGAACCGAAACCCAAGAAAATACGTCCACCATCGCCGGTTGTGGTAGAAAACGTGAAAGATTATCAGAAGTTTTACGATCTTCTGTTATCAACTGTAAATGGAGACTCATTCCTTGCTAAAATAATGAAAGACGAGAACGTCAAAATCAACACTAACAACGATGGTACAATGAAGATAATCACTCCAGCCCAACCACTTCTTACCGGTGGGAGGGAAGCGCTGTGCCGCGCTCCCGGCTGCATGGGTACCACCATCTTGCTTGTTTCTCCCGTGAAACGTGTTTCGGAGAGAAGGGCAAGACAGGCAGTGTAATTACTGGCACCGAGGCTTAACATCTTATGTCTCATGATAGGCAACACATAAATGAGATGCCTGGGCTCGTTCCAGATAAACTAGTTTATGTTCATGGGCGACATCGACCACTTACCATCAGGTGGCACGTTTGCCAGTTTCCCTATCCAACTAACATAAAATAAAAAAATAAAATAAAATGTATTTATGTCACAAAAAATGTTGCATTTGCACAAATAACAAAAGGCCCTCATCTACGCCCCCAGCATCAATCAAAAGAAAACTCCAACCTGGAAAATAAAGTCGATCAGATTTTGAATATTCTTCATTTAAGGGAAGATTGCAAAAACTAGAACGTAGTACAAACACAGCTACTTCTAAACGATAACAATCTTGAAAACACTAAAAATTATGCCATGGAATGCCAATGGAATGTCTTATGTCGGACATTGACACATTTCACAAGAGCTATAAAACCTATCATGAATGGGTGCACCATATAACTCTGCTAGAGGAGACAGCATCATTATCATAAAAGAAACTATCCATCATCACGATGTAAGCCAAGTCTAATAGGTAGTAGATGGATGGATAGATACATAGTATCTATCTACTATTATTCGAGGCTTGACTGGCACCGACTTCAAATAGATGAGTGGGTAGCGCTCTTAATAATTATACCTAGGTATTAATTTATTTTTCGCTTTTGAGTGCCTATTTGTGTTTTAAAGTCGGTTTAATTTTTTTATATAATTTAATTACCCTTTTTAAAGCAAAATAAGACCTGTAATGGCCCTTATGTCTCATATTGGTGCAAAGATCTCATCAATATAAATAAATTAAGTCCAAACAAAAGGTAGCTACAGTAAACCGTTAGAAGTCCCCTTAAATGTCCTTCGTCTTCATCATCAGACCCTTAGTGATGTCACAACGAATCTAGATTCTCATCAATACAAATTAATCAAGCCCAAGCACAAGCTAACTGCTGTAAGTCGTTGAGGAATCCCCTCGACTGTCTTTCGGTTCCATCATCATATCGATTCCAGGCTTTCAATAAATTGTAGTGCTTTAAAATACTTAATGAAAAAATTAACAAACACACTATTCAACCCTACGATTTTCAAGTTTCCCTTGATTTCTCTGGGATGCCATCATCAGAGCCTGGTTTCCTTATCATGGAACCACCCATATTTTGGGTGAAATGGTCCCGGTAATGAGGACTAATTACCCGTCTGGCCTCGCTGGTGTCCCCACGCTTAAATAATAATAATGTAACCACCCTTGGAATATCTCTTTTCCAACAAAAAAGAATCATCAAAATCGGTTTAAAATTGGAGTTAAATATCGATGAACATACACAAAAAGAATACATACAGACGAATATAGTACCTTCTCCTTTTTGGAAGTCGGTAAAAACATTTTGAGTTAGTTTTATAAAAGTGATAGTGTTGCATAGTGTAGTGTAGTGAGTGCTGCAGAAAGAACACAATAACAGAGTGTCTTCTCCTTAACTAGAGACAATAAGAAAAATGCCAGAGGACACATAGCATTTTGGGTTAAATTAAAATTATTTATAAGCTTGTATCTAGGCTAGATTCGAATGTTATGTACCTTTGGTTCATTGGTATCTCATAGAATAAAAAATCGGTTGTCTGTAAAGTCGGTTTACTGATGATAGTTGAACGTGACAACGTCATAAGAAAATGGAACGCCTCAGAGCGAGGTAACGCCGCATGCGTCATGTTTTTTCGTTCTTGCAGCCGGCTCCATCGAATTATAAGACGTTGTCACGCCAAAAACATATATTTTCAAATAACTTGGTCCAGCTGTTCTACGCACTTAATTTAAACCAATATTAATTTCAGGTTAAAATCCAAACGAAACAAAAATAACATTTTGGAATGTAAGTTCGACGAGGAAATGCATTTGTGGTCTTTCGAGTCGATAGGGTTCATTGCTCTTGGAACTAGACTTCACTGTTTCGACCCCAATGTACCAGACGACGCCCCATCTAAAAGACTTATATGGGTTGTACGCAACCTCATGCAAGTATTCCTGGAATTGGATTACCGAACAAGTCCTTGGAGATATATTTCAACGCCGGCATACAGAAGAGCAGTTAAATTGTTATATGAGCAAATAGAGTATGTAATATTCGATTATTATTTTTACCTTATCCATTTGAAAGTTTTTTGACTACAGTCAAAAAACAGTTTCTGGAAAGCACTCTAGATCGAGAGATTGTCGAATATCAATCAATTCGCTTGATACGTTACTTTGATAACTTAATAACGACGATGCTAGTATAAATATGTCGTAATAATATTTGTGACGCAATATTATTCCTCCATTAGATAGAGCATCCCATCGAGCATATAAACGTTATACAGCGGTAACTATGAAAACAAATGCCGCCAAATTTGTGCCACGACGCTGCGCCAATAGGCCGACTGATGGCCATTGATGGATGGTCGGCTGATGGGACGTACATAGAGATCACTGGTTAGTTGAATTGCTATTACGTCAGTGACAAATCACTGACCAGTTTCGGTATTTTATGGCTCACATTACTTCTCTATCCGGCTATATGCTCGATGGAGCAGCCAAAGCTTCAGTGTCAAGTTGGCATGTGACTGCCAAACTCACTTTCTGACACACAAAACGAGGCGGATAGCAAAGTAATCAAAATATGGCGACTCTTTAGTACTACCACTCTACCAATGGACGATAATAGACTGGTGATATATACATTTTAACATGTAATACAAAATTATTTCAGACTGAATACGTATTTCATAGACCAAGCTATGAAACAATTTAAAGAGAAAATTGAAGCAGAAGATGGAGAGAAAAGTGAATTAGAAAAATTTATGGACATTGAGCAAAACGTAGCCGTTACGATGGCGAGTGACTTGTTGTTTGCTGGCATTGACACGGTAAATGCTGCAAGATTTTATATAACTAGCTGTTTTGGTCCGTAGTTTTACCGGAGCTAAATTCACGCGTATATAACTCGTAAGAATTTCTATTACGGCTACTATACAATAAAAATGTATTGTAATAATTTTTGTATACACCTCGAGCATCAGTATAATCTATATTCATCTAAGTAATTCAAAGCTACAAATCTAAGTCGACCAATAATAAAGAAATTAGCCAATAAACTTAATCAACCCTTATAACACACTCAGATTTTATGGAGTCAAACTCCTCTTTAAAATAATACGCAGAGTATCTAAAGGAGGTATATCTAAAGGAGGTATCTACTAACCTAGTTTTGGTTATTAAGTTTTTTTTTAATTCCAGGCTGCCAATACTGTTACCAGTGCTCTATATTTGTTAGCTAAAAACCAAGGGAAACAAAATAAGCTGCGCGAAGAGATCAAATCTGGTGATGAGAAAAGGGCCTACCTCAAGGCTTGTATCAAAGAAACCTTGAGAGTAATGCCAGTAGTTCAAGGCAATTTGAGGCACACAACAAAAGAATACAATTTATTAGGATACAAAATACCCCAAGATGTAAGTAAAAATATTCTTGTGCTATTTCATTATTATCTTATTAAAACTTTTTTGGTCACTCCTGACAGATCTCTTTCAATTAACGCAAAAACAGCCAATCCAGCTCCTCGTATCCAGCTAAAATTGGCTTGGAGATATCGTCATCTCATCGTCTAATAGTCTCATCGTCTCATCTAGTTAGAGGTTGATCCTCCGTCTTCCCTATAAATCAGCTATTTGCTTATAGATTGAGATTATAATTTAATAAAAATAAAAATAGCCTTTATTTTTCTACTGATGATGTCCTCCTTGTCGTATCCGACAACGGCGACCCTTGCTATGAGTTCCTTTGATGGAAACGAATGTGACTTTTTTTTCTACTACTATGGATGTAACAATATTATAACTTATCGTTCAAATCTATATATTACAAAAACATGAATACTAATATTATTTAAATGTATTATTTATCAGTAGTAGTCCCCTCTGCGGCGTAGGCCTCTCCTTAACCTTTCCATAGTTCTCTTTCTCTGGCATTTTGCTTCCATTGAGAAACGCATCTGTGCCTGAAAATATCACTCCATCTTTTGCTTGGTCTCCCCTTTCCTCTTTTCCTATCCCTTGGTAATCACTATGTTAAGCGCTTTGTCCATCTTTTGTTATTCATCCTACAAATATGACCTGCCCAGTGCCGCTGTAGTTGTCTAATCCTTTTCTGTAAATCAATATTTCTCATTCTACGTCTGATGATGTCATTGCTAACTCTATCTGATAACTTTATTTCTAGCATACTTGTCTCTTATATTATAATTAAAGTAGTAAACAATTAATTAAGTTAACATTTGTAATAATTACATTTTAGATAAATTTAATATTTGGACACCAGTTCTTGTGTGAATCTGAGCAACATTATCTACAGCCATCTGAGTTTATCCCTGAGAGATGGATCGTTGATAAAACCGATCCACTTCATCATGGTCACGCCCATCCTTTCGCCTATAGTCCCTTTGGATTCGGAGTCCGCAGTTGTATTGGTAAGTTTTTCTTTCTTTGATCTCTATGCCATACACATATAATGGAGAACACAAAAGGATCAAAATAATATAATTAAATACACCTAAAATCGATGCGTACATCATGTACATTACATTCGTTTTTATTTTACTTCAATACATGCAGTATTTCCGAATTTATAACGACGAGAAGTTTCAGCCCTTTTTTGAAATTCCGAGATTACGCGCGCTCATGTTATAACGTCACACCCTCGTTGTCATAGTCCGGCGCATTGATTCTACTAAATTACGCGCGTCTCGCTTAATTTTATTTCGATGGTCATCGTTTTCCTATTACTTATAATGTGCTTGTATTTTAAAGAAATGATATCACAGATTCCTTCAAAGTCGATGGTTTATTTTCAAATTTTAAGCAGATTTTGTTTTTTAGATTTTCCATAGATGTCAAAAATATTTATTATCGATCTGTTAAGAGCCTCAAGGCGGAAGTCTTTTTAAAAAAAAACTATATTTAATTTTAATGCACACGTCTAGCGTGGACGGAAGATGGAATTGAGACTGATGGGACGGATACGTATTAACACCTACTAAAGGATAGAAGTGCTAGATAGGTAGGATAGGGATGCTGAGTAATGAATAAGGTTGGCAGGTCAGGGTTATAACACCTCCCCGGGGTAGAATAAACTTCAGGGGCCTGAAGTTTAGAGAATGCAAGGTCACACTTTGACCCTAATGCTTGGAGAAGGAATTTCAACCGAAGAGGGTTTGGTAAGTTTGTTAGGGGAAGATTCTTCCACCGAGGATTTGGGATTTCTATCGGGATTAATAGGATCGAGGGTTATGTCTTGGTCTTGGGTTGATTGGAAGAGTTTAGGAAAGCGATGGGAAAGACGCTGCGATTTAATACATAAAAACATTTTAGAAATACAGTAAATACAAATTAAAGAAAACATTAGCATTATAGATATTGAGTAGTGAGTCCCGTATTTTATAATTTGGTGTTGGTTTAAGATTTTATCAGCTTCTTTTGACATAGATTTTAACTTTATACTAGTTTCTGAAGTGAATATGTCTAAATCAATATTTTGGAGTTGAATAGGGGGCTCATTACTTATTTCATTTTGGAACTTATCTAAAACACAACAAGGATCTTTGATCAAACTAAAATCAGAACGAGGGACACTTATGTTTAGCTTTAAGCCACTGAATCTAGGAACTAATTTCGTAGTTTTACAAAATGCGACACAGTTTTGTGGCACCTTCAAAATACCAGTACCAACTATATCTAATTCTACAATTTTCTGATTAATACAGTCCAAGTACACCTTATTATTCTGGGATTGTATGTAGATCCACTTATTGTCTGAAATAGGCTTCCATAAGTCTAATATTCCATTGAGGAAGTCTGTTTGACACTGCACAGGTAAAACACTGATAACTTTTGACATTAATTCACTTTCACAATTTGGATGAGAACTTGTAGGAAAAACGGTCATTACGTTGCAGATGTAGTCGTTTGCGCTAACTGCTTGGCAATCCGTAAGCGATTCGAGATAACAGTATTCTGTCTTATCTTTGGTCATTGCGATAAACTTATTGCTAGGTCTTATAAAACTAAAAGTATTTAGGTTTACATCATTATGTGGAGTGGGCAATGCTATATTATGAAATAATTCATATTCCTTTGGAGAGACTAATGGTAATCTTAATACAAATATTATCTTATCGTTAAAACTATAACAAGCTATACTAGATACGTTTAGTAGTATATGAATGTTCCTTAATTCTAAACTTATTGGTAATTTAACATTCGTTGGTAAGTGTCTATAGTTGTCGACCAGCTCTTTATACAGTTGTTTCGGAGGTAATATAGCAGGGTGCAAGGTATTGCGATTGCTGAACAAAATTGCATTGGTTATATCCTCCATTTGAAACGATAATGTAAGCAAGGATGCTTCTATACTGGTCAAGATCGAATCTATGTTTGATTTGTAACTTAATTCAACAGAAATCTTAGAAATATTTTTAAGTTTTAAGGAGAGGTCGTTAACGGCTTCATCAAGGCTAGCTTCATTGATCTTTATTTTATGAAGAGTGTCGTTAAATTTGGATAAGGTTGTAGTTGTGACTAAAATATTTTCCTTCATCAATGAACTAAGCCTTTTTTCATTATCTTGGACATTTTGTATTGCGTTATCGTATTTAATTGCGTCATCTTCATTCAAAGTGCCAAATATAGTTTTAGACAAGGTTCCTACGGCACCTATCCAGGCTCTTTTAAATCTTTTACTACTAATTAAATGTGAAATAGAAGAATATGCTGAGACAATATCATTATACCTTACACTTAGTGGTTCTAAAATATTATGACATTCTAGGTTAATCATTGTTTCCATCTGGATCTGATTACATAAAAATCGTACCGTACCTAAGATAGAATTAATATTTTTCATATGCGGCTCAATGTAGGAAATATCGTAGGGAGTAACAATATCTAGACGACCAACGTTAATCTTAAGTTCCCCGATTGGATCAAAGTAAATGCCTGGGCCAGACTTGATTGGACGGGTATACTCTTGGAGAGCATGAGCCGTCATGCTGTAAGAAAAGATAGGTTTTTTATAAATATTGTAATGGAGTGATCTTAATTATAATATTTTATGTTTCAGGATGAGATGTACCCTCGGTTTCCACGTGTTTTACTTCGTCATAATGGTGTTTGACGTGGCGCCTGTTAATGAGTAGTGAAAGCGTGTGGTTACCATGTATTTTTACCACCTTGAATGGCCCTTTCCATACTGGGGATAGGGCTTTGCGTAGTCTTAGGTGATTTTTGAGTAAAACGTAATCGCCAACCTTGTATTCGACAGCACGAGTGCGAGTGTCGTAGTATTCTTTAGAGGTTGTTTTGGATTTGTGTATAAACTCTAGTGCCTTGTCACGAGTGAGTTTAAGGCGATGTTGTAGCATCCTCACATATTCGGGGTAAGTAGCTGTTGATGATTCCTCGTAGACCGATGTTGGAATATGCGGTTTATGTCCGAACAGTAATTCGTATGGGGAGTAATGAGTGGTTGAATGGACGGCTGTATTATATGCTAGCATGGCCGTATAAACATACCGAGGCCAGTTGTCTTGGTTGTCATTTATGTATGATTTGAGGTACTCTTTCAAGGTAGAATGCGATCTCTCTAACGCTCCTTGAGTCTGTGGGTGATATGGTGAGGAAAATAAATGTTTGATTTTCAGAAATTTACACATTGTTTGGAACAGTTCCGCAGTGAAGTTTGTCCCTTGATCGGTAAGTACGTGTTTAGGGATTCCAAATAGGGATACAAAGTGTAGAAGGCACTCGCTTGTTTCTTCGGCGGTGACACTGCGGATTGGATATGCTAAACTAAATTTTGTTAAATCATCCTGCATAGTTAAGATGAATTTCAACTTAGCCGTTCCAGATTCAGGAAGAGGTCCGACAATGTCTATGGATAATCTTTCGAATGGTGAAGTTGATGTGGACGTTATAACCATCGGTGCTCGGTTTATCTTGCGCAAGGCTTTATTAGATTGACAAGATTGACATTTTTTTATATAGGATTCAATATCGGTTCGCATGTTTTTCCAGAAATATCGTTCTTTAATGCGGCTAAGCATCCTGTTGGTTCCAAGATGACCAGCAATAGGTAAGTCATGGTTTTCCTTAAGAATTTTTGGAATTTCATTCAACGTTGGATATATTATTTGGTCATGATATATATGAACTCTGATATTGGTTCCATCAAACAGATAGCTCAACATATTATAAATTTTTACGAAAGAATGCCTATCGAATGGATTTTTGAAATCGGATATACATATGTCGTTTTCAGTTGGATAAGTCATCATAATCTCATCTCGTACGTATTTTAAGGATCTGAATATATCTGGGTATGAATGATCGTCGAAATAGTGAACCTTCGTGAACGTGAATAGGTAAGTTTTATTTTCATATTCTAAAGGTAAGCAGGTATATAGACTTCGCTCTAGATTTAAAAATTCGTTGCGAGTAGGTTCCGGACAATTATTAATTATTTCCTGGACGTAGGGCATTGATTCGTCCAAGTCTACTGAGGTAGGTATTATTATCAATTTTTGGGTGTTCTTAAGCAGGCTATTATTGTGTTCTATTATTTGTGTGTTAAAGGACGTTATAGGTGATTTCAAGAAATTGTTATATGTTTCGTCGGGTGAAGGTAAGGATCTTTGTGGTGCGACAGAATTTTCTATCTCGTTTGAGGCCGTTCGTAAGGTTTCGTGATTTTCAGTCACGGGCAAGTATAGTTCTTCCAAAGTGATTAGAGGTTGCTCTGGATTTGACTTGGGACTTGGTATGTTTGTTGGTATCGACGTCAGTTCCGGTATTTGAGGATGTGGTTGAGGGTTAGGAATTTCGGGTAGAGATGGCACTTGCCAACTGGTTGACGGTTGAGGATTAATGATCGGATTTGGATTCATGTTATTGGGCGTGACTGGTTTTTCGATAGGAACAGGAGGGGTTAAGGGTGTAAAATCTAGATCCCTTTCATCCATAGGGCTGAATGTTACCTTGGCCCAATCAGTAAGTTCGTTATCGTCAACAGGTGGTCCCGGCAAAAGTGTCGGGACGTTAGTTAATGGTAATGGATTCTCGTTGGCCCATTCACTTAGCTCATTATCGCTAATAGAGGGTTCTGGTAGAAGTGTTGGGTCGCTGCTTAATGGTAACGGATTATTGATTTCTGGATATATGGGATTAACAGGATAACGGGACAAAGCATCTGCAGCTGAATTAAGTTTACCCTTTCTATAGACTATTTCGTAGTCAAACTCTTCGAGCTTGAGACGCCATCTTTGTAATTTACTTGACGGGTCTTTATGATTAAAGAGCCATTTTAAAGGGCGATGGTCAGTGACAATTTGGAATCTTTGGCCGTAGAGGTATGGTCTAAAGGTTTTGCATCCGAATAATATCGCCAACAGTTCCTTCTCCGTAGTACTATAGTTGCTCTCGCTTTTATTGAGAGTTCGAGAAGCGTAGGCGATTGGTCGTTCTTGACCATAGGGACCCTGAGAAAGAACCGCTCCAAGGGCGTAGTTTGATGCATCCGTCGTGAGCGTAAAAGGCTTTGTGAAATCGGGATAACAAAGGACGGGAGCTGATGTAAGTTTATTTTTTAGGGTTTCTAATGCTATCTGTTGTTGGTTTTGCCAAACAAAGGGTTGGTCTTTCTTTAGGAGACTAGTTAAAGGTTTAGCGGTTTTAGAGAAGTCGGGTATAAACCGTCTATAGTAGGATACCAGTCCGAGAAATGATTTTATGTCCTTAGGGTTCTGTGGAGTAGGAAATTGGAGTACGGCTTTAATTTTGTCTGGATTCGGCCTGACGCCGTCGGCAGAAATGACATGACCAAGGTAGGCGACCTCTCGGCGTAAAAATTCGCACTTGTCAGGTTGCAACTTAAGGTTAAAATTTCGCATTCTTTGGAAAATTAGTTCTAAATTTTGTATGTGTGTCTTTATGTCGTGAGAGTAGCAAATGACGTCATCGAGATATATGAAGCAACGTATACCTTGTAGTCCAGAGAGAGCAGAGTTCATAAACCTCTGAAAAGTTGAAGGTGCATTTTTTAAACCAAACGGCATACGAAGAAATTGAAAATGACCTTCTGGGACAGTGAATGCTGTTTTGGATTTATCCTCTTCATTTAATAAAATCTGGTGAAAGCCAGATGCAAGGTCTAAAGTTGAGAAGTAAGTACTTTGGCCTAATTGGTCGAGAATTTCTGTAATTTGGGGAATGGGATATGTATCGCCGATTGTTACATCGTTCAGTTTTCTATAGTCTATTACGACTCTCCATTTTTGGATATTAGACGCATCTAGTTTCTTTGGTACGACCCATATTGGGGATGACCATGGTGAGTTTGATGGTTCAATTATATTTTGATTTAACATTTTAGTGATTTGGTTCCGAACTTCAGTTTTATGCACCTCAGGAAACCGGTAAGTTTTGGTGTGAATTGGGGCGTCTGTAGTCGTCCTTGTATCATGTTTTAACGCATTGGTAAACGTCAGGTTCTCGCTCGGGAGATGAAAAATATCGGAGTAATCTGAACATAATTGCATAAGGGCACCCTTTTCTTCATCATTGAGGTGAGAGACCCGTAGCTGTTTTAGAACTTCTTCTGTGCGTTTAGTAGCATTAGAATAAGCATTTATATGGTTAACTGTCGCGGATTGATATTCATCGAGTTCGCAAGGCTCAATCGGAATCAATTTTAAATTTAAATTCGATTTTAAGTTAATTTCTCTTTCAGAAGTGTTGACTACAGATAAATTTATTCTATTATTTTCTTTAACCTGAACTATGCAATTTGCTATTAATAATGATTCGGAAATTTTTTGATCCAAAACCAATCCTTCCTTTATTTCTGGATTTAAAACAGAGCATTCGATAATTTGTTCAGTTCTAGGGGGAATAACGTAAGCAGGATCGTTGAAGTGTAGTTTTAATGCCGCCTTCCCGATTTTAAGTATGTCTTTATTATAATCTATATTACAATTAAGCGCGTTTAGCATGTCGGAGCCAATAATGCCATCATAGGGTAAATAAATTTTGTCAATAACATGAAATTTGTGAGAAACGTTTAATTTAGCAATTTTTAATTTTAATTGAAAATGACCTCGTGTAAGGATAGGATTTTCTGATGAGTCAATACCCTTAAGTTGAATAGTCTCCTTTATAAGTTTAGGATGATTTTGCAGGCACGAATGTTTAATTAGGCTCACAGAGGATCCTGAGTCAACAAGTAAGGAGAGAGGAATATCGGATACTAAGGATTCTACGATTACGTGTGGTAGGAGCATAATAGCTGGGTCATTGGTGATTTCAAAAATGTTGGATTTAGTATTACTATAGCCACTATAAGGTTGGGGCTGGTTACCCTGTTTGTAATTGGCCTTAGAATAAGTGTTAGCCTGACGATCATGTAGCGACGCAGGCTTAGAATTATGTTGGATTTTAGAAATCTGACTTCCATGTAGCGGAGTCAGGACCTTGTGATTAGAGTCAATAGATTTAACATTATGGTTATGAGTAAGTGTATCGATTTGTACTCGACTAAGTCCCGCACGATACTGGGACGAGACATTTACTCGTTTTTTGAGCTAAAGTCTACGGTGTCATAGCCCTCTGTGGGGTTAGCTACACTTATTAAGTTACCTTCATCAGGGTTGTCGGTCACAAAATGAACACGGTGTTGCGTCTTAGAATTGTTTGTGTTGAATTTAAACCGTTCATTATTATACTGTCGCTTACGACATTGTTCTAGCGTGTGTCCCGGTATCTTGCAGTATCTGCAGAATATTTCCGAGCTACTGGTTGAAGCCTGATTTTGATTATTATGATAATTACTAGATGACTTAAAATTTGATTGGTTTGGGCTATTACGGTTGAATTTATTATTTTGTTGATTATAGGAATATTGGTTAAAATTAGACCTCATTTTTGGTTTCTCTAATCTCGCGCTAGACTGTGAATTTTTATAAAGAAATTGTTGAATCTTTTCCTCCGAAATTGCTATATTGACAGCTTCATTAAGAGTTCTAGGGGATTTACACCGGATTATGTTTGATATACGTGGTGTTAGTCCCATTTGGAAGTGATGAAGCGCCAATTCTTCCATGGCCGCTGTCCTTCCTATCATTTCCCTACTTTTGTGACCATGACTTATTGATATTTCTGTAAGGAGTTGCGATAAACAAGTTTCAACCCTCAACGCATACTGGCTAACAGGTTCGTTTGATAGCTGTTTGCACTCTTGAAGGTCTGTCAGTAAGTGAGCGTAATGCTTCCGCTCGCTGAATTGTGTTTTCAAAAATTATTTGAGTTGTGGCCAGTTTAAAAATTCTTTAATCGAGCAAGCGATTTGGGCTTTACCTTGTAGTTGGCAAAGTATATATTTGAATAATATATCTTTCTGTGGTTCTGTGGCTAGGTCATAGGCATTGCTACAGTTTACTAGGAATGAGTTCAGGGTTTCCCTCGAGCCATCGTATGGTTTTATGAATTTTAATAAAGTTGAAAGATCTAATTCTATCTTAGTTGATGCGCCAGCGGTGTTGGTGCCAGTTTTTTTCTTGGACCTAGTAACAGGTCCAGATGGAAGCGACTCCACGGGAGGAGTGCAAGTAACACCATCCTGCTCGGTAGTTAAATATATGTCAGGATTTTCGAATTTTGGGCTCGGAGCTCTGCTGTTTGCCATTTTTAATGTATATAGTATGTATAAATGTATTGGGTTACAAAATCTATATTTAATAAATTTGAATAATATGATGTGTATAAAAGTTTTCTTATATTATAATCTAACAATATTGTTATAACAGTTAATTATGATGATGAATCGCAATGACCAAATGACAAAAATAGAATTGACTTACAGGAATGCAGCTAGAGCGATAGCGATGCGCCTTATCATTGCTGTTCGTCCCACGCGTCGTCTTGCGTATCGTGTTTCCAAGCCTCCAAACGTTGCGTTGATCGATTATACTCTCGGTCACAGGTTCGATGTTTATTATATGAATATGGATTTACTTCATGAGGTGTGCACTGATGATTTTATTTATAATGAGAACTAAATATATATTGTCTGTCACACAATTTCAACGTCTTTAGAAAACACTAAAATCGCGTACTTTTTGGATATTAAATCGATATTAAATCGCTTGTTTAAACTTTGAAGGATAGAGACGTTTTTCCTGGGACCCGTCAGATCCCTTTTCCGCTGCCACCAATGTTAAGAGCCTCAAGGCGGAAGTCTTTTTAAAAAAAAACTATATTTAATTTTAATGCACACGTCTAGCGTGGACGGATGATGGAATTGAGACTGATGGGACGGATACGTATTAACACCTACTAAAGGATAGAAGTGCTAGATAGGTAGGATAGGGATGCTGAGTAATGAATAAGGTTGGCAGGTCAGGGTTATAACAGATCGCAGTACTTTTATGATAAATTTTGTTTCTTAAATTTACCCGATTTTTTTGTGTTTCGTTTTTAAAATGTCTTCCGTGGTACTTCTTAGATTTTATCTCTTGTCACATATTTCTCGAGGAAGTTGTCTGCTTGCTAAAAGCTTACGAAAATTATTTAAAACGGGATATTTACCATGTTTTTCATTTTTATTTCGCCCGCGGGATGCCCCTCGTTTTAAGCTCATGAACGAGTCGGCCATTCTAGTTCGATATGTTATTAGGGTTTTCTTATATTATTCTATAACTTATTATAAATGATATGAGCCTAAAAATCTTACGCCTTTATTCGCTTTTTAACTCAAGAGCATCCTTTCTCGTTTTACTTAAATTTAAAGCCGGCATTTCAATCGAGTTTTTGACGTGACAACGTCAAATAAATCGTTGAACGCCGGCTGCATTTTCGTGAAATGTCCCGTTGTACGCTTGCGTTTTGTTGAATTGTCACGATAAACTGTCGTCCGTAAACCAACTTTGCAGATAACCTTTTTATTATTACCTACTATTTTATTGACTATTTTATTTCGTTTGCTTGATGTATATTGCTATTATAATATAACTATTTGTTTGCAGGTCGTAGGATAGCGGAACTTGAGATGGAAATTTTTCTGACAAAACTTATAAAGAATTTCGAAGTGGGATGGTTCGGTGCGCCCCCTAAGATCAAGCCATCCACAGTCAACCACTTAGCTGGACCTTATAATTTTACATTCAAAGAGGATTAAAAGGATGAGTGATAATATGTCGAAAAATCGAAACACAAAACAGTAGGCCTTATGCCATGCAAAACATCCCCATACATTTTTGTTTATTTTGCTGGAAAGTTATGATACTACTGTAAGAAGAATTCGAAGTTTTGCAAACCAGTGTAATTCCTGTTAAACTCAAAATCTAAGTAACGTTAAATGAAATGGATCAAATTGGATAAGATTATTATCTTCTGCTTAACTAATGATTTACGTTGCTTATTTAAATAAATTATTTTATAAATTGTTCTATAGCGTATATTTTAAATAAAGAATAGGCCTTTAATCTGTTTGGCCACTCCTTGCTTCAAAGATTTTTAAAAGACTTAATGTCGCCGTGTTGTTTAGAGCAGGCCTTGTTCTCAAAAACTGACTGATAATTTGAAGTCTAAAGGTTTGTGGTCTGGGCTAGATGAGGGCCATTCTTCAGCTCTTATAAAGTCCGGAACGTTGGTTTCAGCCAGACTTGGGTAGTTCGTGCCTTGTGACCAGTTGCAGAGTCCTGCTGGAAAGTCCATGGTATATTTTTAAAAAGTGTTTTGCTGAGAGGTTTCACAACATGATCCAAGACTTTATCTTGATACACTTTAGCTGAAGTTTTCACTCCTTTTTCACAAAAATTTAGTTTTGTGACTTCACTTAAGCTTTTAACTTAAGGCTCTTTAGAACTGTGAACATACACTTTATCATTTTGCTTATATGTATGTATGTAGTGTTCTTCAATCGTTATTTTTTTTTTCATCGGTAAAAAGAATATTTCTGTGCCTTTTCTTTTACCTGCGTATCGCGACAGAAGGCGTTTTGATCGATCCACTCTCTTTAATTGTAAATTGTTGTTGTATCTATTGAACATACGAACATACGGCTGATACCAAGCTTTTGAAGTGTCTGGAATATGACCGACGGCTCCATACCCACTTTGTGCAAGGCGATCACTACAATCCTATTTTCTTTAATACCCATAATAATAATAATAATAATAAAGCCTTTTTATTTCCTATAAAGATTGAAAGTGTGTAGTTGCTAATTTTTTTTTTTCGTATTTCTATGTTATTAAAAGTAATTTAAATAATTCTACTGTGTTTTATTAATTTATATTATAGGAATCCCTTGGTAGGGTATAGGCCTCCTCCAAATTCTTCCATTTTTTTCTGTCCTGTGCTATATTTATCCAGTTTTTCCCCGCCACCGATATTATGTCGTCCGCCCATCTTTTTTGTGGTCTGCCCACGTTTCTCTTTCCTTGAGGGCCGGTTCACTTCGTGCTCTTGAGAGTCCAACACTGGTCTGTGCATCTCGCTATATGGCCAGCCAAGCTCCATTTTAGTTTTAGTGCTCGGTGTAACGCATCTGTCAGTTTTGTCTTTTTTCTTATTTATTGGCTTCTTGTTTTTTGGATTTTCTTTAGGTTTAGCATGCTTCTTTCCATTGCCCGCTGACAAGTCCTTATAATGTTTCTTATCTTATTTGTAAAAGTCCATGTCTGAGAACCATAGGTCAAGCAGGGCAGAATACAAGTGTCCATGATAGTCTTCTTCATGTTTAGGTCGTAATCGCCTTTCAATATTTCCTTGTGGGCCCAATATTTTTTCCAGCTGTACATAACTCTTCTGTTTACCTCTTCTTCGTTATTTGTTTTAGAAAACGAAACTTGCTTTCCTAAGTAAGCGTAGTGGTCTACGTATTCGAGATCGACACCGTCTAGTTTTACTTTTCGTTTTTCGCCGTTTGTCATTATTTTAGTTTTGGTAAGGTTCATATGCAGGCCAACATGTTTGCTTTCTGTACTAAGTTGGGACATCATTTTTTCTAGCTTTTTATGAGTTTTGGCTAGGATTACGATATCGTCAGCAAATCTTAGATGGGTGAGGCGTTCGTTGTTGATTGAGATGCCATCAGAGACCCAATTTAATTTAGAAAATATGCATTGTTAAACAGCTATAAATAGTTTTGGAGATAATGGATCTCCCTGCCTGACACCTCGGGCTATTTTGATCTCATCGCCTCGAGATTCTAGCTTGACTCTGCTCACACTCTTCTCATATATATTTTTTAAAGTTCTAATTATAATTGGGTCTGTGTTGCAGTTGTGTAAAGCTTGCCAGATAGAGTTATGATAGAGACTGTCAAAAGCTTATGTGTAATCAACGAAACCAGTATACAATTTATCGTTGAATTAGGAATGTTTTCCTATCACTTGTTCTAGTGTATAGATGTGGTCCATAGTCGAAAAACCGGGACGGAAGCCTCCCTGCTCTACCGGTTGCTCACTGTCTATTTTTGAGCTAACTTTGCTGAGTATAATAGAAGTAAATAACTTATATACGCTTGATAGCAAGCTAATCGGGCGGTAGTTAGCGATGTCCAGCGGGTCACCTTTTTTATATAGCAGAATTATGCCTGAATTTTGCCATTGCTCTGGTACTATTCCGGTTCTTAGAACCAAATTGAATATGCATATCAGTGGTTCGGTGAGTAGTTTCGCTCCTTCTATCAATGCCTCGTTCGGAATGCCATCAGGCCCTGTGCTCTTCCCTCGCTTCAACTTTTTAATATTTTCTATGATGTCACGCTCTTTTATAATAGTTATGTCAGTTGTGTTTACTTTAACACCCCATACCATATTGTAATTTGATAATGAATGCGAAAAAATATGTGATATGGCGCAAAATCGAAAGAAGTTTTTAAAATAATATACGTGTTCCAAATTCAAAATAATTAAAATGTTGAAAAAAGGAAAGGTTTTTATGTAACAGTATTTATGGCCAGACTAGTTATATAAAGATAATATTATGTGTATTTGTTTTTCTGAGCTTATCACAATATGTAGGTATGTTTTTGTAAGAGGTAGTGCCATGCTGCTTTGCAGCTGAATTGGGCCAGCACGACCGGAGTGGTACCTCTCGCTCACATAACACTGGCGTCAAGTGACAGGTACTCAGAAAACAGAACGCTGTCGCGTTTCGTGCGGTTTCTGAGTTTACAGTGGCCTATTACTATATATATATACTATATTAATACTATATACTGGGGGATAGGGAAAAGGAAGACAACGCATCTACATAACTTGTGGTTGTGCGGATGTCTATGCGCGTCGGTAGTTACCATAAGGCTTCGACTGCTCGGTTGCCTCCTTATGACATTTAAAAAAATGTAGGTATGTACGTACATAGTACATACTATGCATAATACTAATTTGCACCGCCGGCCGATGAGTTGTAATTTGTAACGTACTGTTATGGGCCCTTTCAAGATTGGCTTTTTAAAAAAAGATTTATTTGATTTATATTATATTTAATACATTTATATTAATATACACTTGTTACACTAATTAGAAAGGAACAATGGGCAGAACCGTACTAATGAAAGGCTTGGCTGGAACTGAGCTCTCCTCAAAGTGGGTTCTCAGTTGAGAGAGAATAGACTGACTCAGCATTACGAGAAAGACTAAAAGAATATCTTAGAATTAGTAGAGAGTAAGGGTTGGCACTATCACTTGCATGTTAGGGATGTAACACCTCCCCCCTTAGAGGTAACTTCGGGGTAAATCGAAGTTACTTCAAAATTTACTACGTATATTATTAATGTTACTCAGTTCTATATCATTATTATCGTTAGAATTATCTTCTATAATTGGATTGTTTACTATATTTGGACTACTTTCTATAGTTGGATTGAGTTTTACTGTTCTGCTGCCGGGTTTTATAAATTTATACAATTTAAACAAGGAATATAAAATAATAATAATAATAGTTATAAGGATTAACATTGAGTAGTGTGTTCCATATTGGACGATATGCGGGTTTTTGAGAGTATTCTCAATATCTTCTAGATTTTTAATAAAAATTTCATCGTTATATTTTATATTGTCTGAGTCAATATTTTGCAGTTGTATAGGGGACACATTACTCACACTCAAATTTAATTTCTCAATATTACAACATGTATCGTTTATTAGATTAAAGTCGGGCATATTGATTACATAGGTTACATTTGTTACGCTTTTATTAGTTACAAGGGTGGTACTCTTAGAGTGACCAATACAATCATTAGGCAGTGAAATTATTCCACTTCCTAGTACTTTACATTCAAAGGTTTCCTTATTATAACAGTCAATAGAGATCTTATTTGGATTTGATTGGATGTAGATCCATCTATTATTTTCTATAGGCTGCCAGACATCTAGGCTTCCATAAATTAACTTTGTTTTACACGTAGCAGGAACCTTATTAATTATTTTTGTCATGAATTCACTTTCACATAAAGGTTTAGTATCTGTAGTATCTGTCATGTAAACATTTTTGATTTCACAGATGAAACCTTCCATTGGGATTTTCTTACAATCGTCTTAAGTTGTCTAGAATACAATATTGTGTTTTGTCTTTGGTCATGGCTATATATTTGGAAGTAGGTGCTATTAAACTAAAAGAACCTGGGTTATTTGAATCATGTGGTGTTGGTAGCCCTATATTATGAAAAAGGGTATAATCTTCAATGGCCACTAGGGGAATTTGTAACACTATGAATATCTTATTACTAACATAAAAACTAACTATCTTAGATAAGCTTAAAATAACAAACATTGAACTTAAATCTAAATTAACAGGATATTTCATATTACTAGGTAAATGTTGATGATTGTCAGCAAGTTATCTAAATAATTGCTGCGTTGTGATAACAGACGGATGTAGAATATTTTGTGTACTAAATAGTATTGTATTCGTTATATCTTCTAACTGAAAAGATAAAGTTAGAATAGATGTTTCTATGTGATTTATAGCTTGGTTAATAGCAAATTGTGACCACAGCTCTTCTGTTATCATTGAAATATTACTTAATTTAATAGAGAGATTATCAATAGCATTATTACAAACATTGAACTTAAATCTAAATTAACAGGATATTTCATATTACTAGGTAAATGTTGATGATTGTCAGCAAGTTATCTAAATAATTGCTGCGTTGTGATAACAGACGGATGTAGAATATTTTGTGTACTAAATAGTATTGTATTCGTTATATCTTCTAACTGAAAAGATAAAGTTAGAATAGATGTTTCTATGTGATTTATAGCTTGGTTAATAGCAAATTGTGACCACAGCTCTTCTGTTATCATTGAAATATTACTTAATTTAATAGAGAGATTATCAATAGCATTATTTAAATTCATTTCATTAATTTTAATCTTATTAATAGTGTCGTTATACATGGAGATTGTTGAGGTGGTTACAAGTATATTGTTTTTAACTAATGAAATTAATTTCTTTTCATCATCATATAAAACTTTTATAGCATCGTCATATTTAAAGCCATCATTTTCGTCTAAATTGCCGAATACATGTTTAATTATGGTACCTATCCCACTGAACCAGGCACGTCTTGATCTCTTGGTTATTAGATGGGAGATAGAATTAAATTCCTTATACATATCGTTATATCTTACAGCTAAAGGTTCGAGTAGACTATGACATTCATTGGCCATTAGTGTAGTCTGTTTACAAAGGTTATTAACTAATTTTAAAGCATGGTCTAGATTATCTATATGAGAATTAAAGTGGGATATATCTATCGGCATTAGAATGTTTAATTGCCCATTGTTTATTCTTAGCTTACCAAGATGGTCGAAATAGATTCCTGGACTCGATTTTATTTGTTGAACGTAGGGGTTTACTTGACCTTGTACATGATGACAAGTTCTGTAAGGACATATTAATATTTAATTATGTATAATATTTTTATAGGTTTAGAGTGCAGTATTTAAAAAAATATAATATAAACTATGAGTACTGATATGGAGCATTTGGTTTAGAGAATATTACTACTATCGGCTGGTTTCACTTGGTCGAAATGGTGTGTGACATGACGCCGATTTATTAATAGTGTCATGGTGCTATTTCCATTTATTTTAAGTATTTTATATGGACCTTTCCATAGTGGTGATAATGCCTTACGCATCCTGAGGTGATTTTTGAGGTAGACATAGTCACCAGCTTTATATTTAATTGGGCGTGTTTTAGTATCATAATAAGCCTTGGAGGTCTCTTTAGATTTCCTAATGAATTCTAGTGCTTTGTCACGGCTATTTTTTAATCTATTTTGTAACATTCGGACATACTCGGGGTAAGTGGCTCCTGGAGATTCTTGGTAAATAGAGTTAGGGATATAAGGTTTACTACCAAACATTAGCTCGAACGGAGAATAATGGGTTGTAGAATGGACAGAAGTGTTATATGCAAGCATAGCGTACGAGGCCAATTTGTTTGTTGGTCATTAATGTAGGATTTTAAATATTCCTTAAGAGTGGAATGGCTTCTTTCTAGAGCTCCTTGTGTTTGGGGATGATAAGGTGAGGCCCAGAGGTTTTTAATTTTAAGGAACTCACACGTTTTCCTAAAAAGGTCTGAAGTGAAATTTGGACCTTGGTCGGTAAGGATCATTTTAGGCATGCCAAATATGGATATGTAATGGATTAGACACTCGCTTGTCTCTTCCGCAGTGGTATTGCGAATTGGGTAAGCGGACGAGAATTTGGTAAGATCGTCTTGGATAGTTAATATGAATCGGAGTTTTGCAGGACCAGCTTCAGGGAGCGGACCTACAATGTCAAGTGCTATTCGTTGACATGGTTCTGTTGAAGTGCTGGTTATCTGCATCGGAGCTCTGTTTATTTTCCTAAGCGCTGTATTCTCCTGACAGGACCTGCATTGTTTAACATACAGCTCTATGTCACTACGCATTCCCTTCCAATAGTATAATTCCTTTATTCTACTATACATACGGGCTGAGCCTAAATGACCGGCTATAGGGACGTCGTGATTGTCCCGCAAAATCTTCTTAATTTCGGATGGAATAGGATATATAATTTTATCATGATATATTTTAACTTTAATTTGGGTATTATGGAAAAGATAATTAATAATGTTATATATTTTGACGAAAGAATGTCTTTCAAAAGGATTCTTTAGATCAGATATTCCAATCTCATTTGTGCTTCCAAATACGATTAATTCATTGCGGATATTTTTTAGAGTTTGATATATTTCAGAGTATGATCCTTCGTCAAAATGGTGAACTTTATAAAATAATAGATGGTAAGTTTTGTCGTTCTTTTCGATTTTATTGAAACTAAATAGTTCTCTTTCTGAATCAGAGATAACATTATTAATGTCCGGATCGTTTAAAATTACTTGGAGATATGGATTCGATTCGTCCAAGTCTATAGACGTTGGGATGAGGATAACTTTTGCAGGGCTTTTCAAAAGGCTTTCATTACATTCTTCGATTATTGTATTATAAGATTTGTTTTTGTCTGTTAATGATTTTAGAAATGTGGAGTAGTCATCAACAGTGTTCGGGTTATTACTAATGGATAGCGGATCTTGTTGTAATTGAATTTCAGGAGGATCAGCGATGGATTGTGGTTATGTTTCAACTCTTTCAGGTATATCTTCGGGGTTTAAAGACGGATTTTCCTCAAGTATTATTTCTTCGGTAGGGTTTTGGATTGTTGGAGATGGTATATGATTTTCAATTGTAGGAGTATCCGGCATTAGGTTCATAAGGTCTCTATCAGGATCAAATGATGGTGGTGTCACGAGTAGATCCAGCAGATCTCTATCTGGGGAATTTTATATGTCTTCATTTTCTATAGGATTTGCAGGGTTTAAACTTTCAGGTTGAATAGGGTTGACGGGATATCGGGACAGGGCGTCAGCATTTGAATTTATTTTCCCCTTTTTGTATTGGATATTATAATCAAACTTCTCTAACTTGAGGCGCCACCTGATCAGTCTAGAGCCTGGATCCTTACAATTAAACAACCATTGTAGTGGTTTATGATCGGAAATAATAGTGAACCGGTTTCCGTAAAGGTAAGGGCAGAAAATTTTGGTTCCAAAGATAATAGCGAGGCACTCTTTTTCTGTGACACTAGTTGCACTCTGCTTTGTTCAAGGTGCGAGATGCGAAGGCTATAGGTCGATCTTGGCCAACGGGCCCTTGGGATAAGATTGCGGATATCGCAAAGTTGGAAGCATCGAATGAAAGAAGGAAGGGTTGACTAAAATCCGGATAAGCTAATACTGGAGCTGACACTAGTTTTTCTTTTAAGGATTCAAAAGCGAGCTGTTGCTCATTCTGCCAGCAAAACGGAACATCCTTTTTTAATAAACTTGTTAGTGATTTAGCTAATTTAGCGAAGTCAGGAATGAATCTTCGATAGTAAGAGACAAGGCCTTAAAACGATTTGATATCTTTGGGAGATTTTGGAACGGGAAACTCTGTGAGCTTTTGTTTTATCTGGGTTCGGTTTAACACCATCCCCACCAATTATATGACCTAAATAAATTACTTCTTTACATAGAAATTGACATTTCTCGGGTTGTAGCTTAAGGTTATAGTTTCGTAATCTATCAAAAACGGTTTTAAGGTTATCTATGTGTGAGTGTAAATCGTAGGAGTAAATTACAATGTCATCCAGGTAGACAAAGCAGCGCGTACCTTGGAGACCTGAGAGGCAAGTGTTCATTAATTTTTGGAAAGTCGCGGGCGCATTTTTTAGGCCAAAAGGCATACGATTAAACTGGAAATGGCCTTGTGGGACCGAAAAGGCTGTTTTAGGTGCATCTTCTGGGGAAATAGGGATCTGATGGAATCCAGATGCTAGGTCCAGGGTGGTAAAATATTTACTCTTACTTAATTGATGGCCGATGGGGCAATAAGGTTCTAGAGTGGAGGCCACGTTTAGGTAGACGAAGTGTTGGTCGGCCATTGACCAGGTGGGAAGACGATCTCCGTGCGGTGGCCGGTCCGTGTTGGATGCGAGTGGCAAGGGATCGGCCATCTTGGCGTTCATTGAGGGAGGCCTATGTTCAGCAGTGGACGGATAGAGGCTGATGATGATGATGATGATGATGATGAATTGGTCTAAAATTTCCGTTATTTGCGGTATTGGGTAAGTTTCTCCTATCGTGATGTCATTTAATTTTCTGTAGTCAATGACTATTCGCCACTTACGCAGGCCATTTGAATCTAATTTCTTAGGAACTATCCAAATAGGGGAGCTCCAAGGAGATGATGATGGTTCAATTACATTTTGGGAAAGCATTTTGTCAATCTGGGTTACCACCTCCCTTTTATGGCATTCTGGAAATCTGTATGACTTTGTGTGAATAGGGATATTGTTACTTACTTTAATTTTATGTTCAATAGCGGATGTATATGTGAGTTGGTCGTCAGGAAGATGGAATATATCTGAGAATTGGGAACAAAGTTCTGTAAGGTAATTTCTTTCTTCATGATTAAGGTGATTCATATTTAAGGAATCGATCACTTCTTTAGTTCTTTTACAGGTTTCCTGGATTACATTAATTGATTGTGCTACCTCCTGTAAGGGTTGGATGTCGAGCTTCAGGTTGGTATAAACATTTTTAAAGGTTTCAGATATATTAGCTACTGGTACATTATTGCGATGGTTGTTTTTTACTTTGACAATACAATTAGATATCAAAAGCGATTCAGACAGATGTTGGTCTAATATAACACCTTCCTTTAAATTTGTTTGCTGTATTGAGCATTCAATGACGGCTTCACTTCGAGGTGGAACAATAAAAAATGGTTCGGTGAAAAGCAATTTAATTTCTAAAGTTCCTATCTTTAATGTATCGTTTGTATAATCTATTTTACAGCCGAATGTTGTCAAGAAATCTGTACCTATAATGCCATCATACGGTAAGCTAATATCTTTTATTACATGAAATTTAAAAGCTAATGTTTCTTTGTCATTGAATTTTAGCTTAAATTGGAAATGACCCGCTGTGGAAGTCGGCTCATCGCCAGGATCTATGCCTTTAAGTTTTATAGGTTCTTTAGTTAATTTTTGATTATTTAAAATACGACTTTCCTTCAGTTAGCAGATTGACGACCCCGAGTCGACTAACAATGATAAAGGAATATCTGAGACTTCGGACGCTACTAACACATGCGGTAAGCGTTGTTTAGTTGTATCAATATTAATTTCGTAAACTTCTTTTTTTTTCAGATTCAACTATGAGGGAGTCTTTGGTTTGGGGCTGGTTACCCTGCTGCATGACTCTGAAAGACGCATCTCCGATTTGGGGCTGGCTACCCTGCTGTATGATGCGTGAAATTTTATTAACGTTTCCATTTTGGGGCTGGTTACCCTGTTGTATAACGTATGATTTTAGAGCACCTCCATTTTGGGGCTGGTTACCCTGTCGTATGGCGCTAGGATTGGCGTTTTCGTTTTGGGGCTGGTTACCCTGTCGCATAATGCTACTAAAAGTTTTCGTGTCGATTTTAAGCTTATTTGGTCCCGCACGACACGAGAGCGAGACGGAATTTAGTTTAAATTATTATCATCCGTTTGGGGTGAATTATTCACGTGCTGATCATCAATATTCTCGGTTACGAAATGCATTCGGTTTGGCTGTTGCCGATATTTATTACTGAATCGGTTATTATTATATTCTCTCTTCGCGCAGTCTCGGATATCATGGCCCGGAGTTTTGCAATATTGGCAGAATGCAGATTGAGTTCTATCCGAATTATTATTATTAAAATTGCCACTCGGTGCACTAAATTTTGGCTGATACGAAGGTTGATTACGGGATGTATTAGGCTGCCCGGAAGATCTAGGTTGAAATGGTTTAATTCTAAAATTGTTTTGATTATTGTTTAGCTGAGGTTTTTGGTATAGCGAATACGTTCTTCGGATATAGCTATGTTAATCGCTTCATTTAAATTTCGCGGGTCTCTGCACCGCACTATGTTTGAGATACGGGGGTGCAGGCCCATTAGGAAGTGATGTAACGCTAGGTCCTCCATGGCTGCTGAACGACCAGGGAGTTCTTTGAGTGTGCAATTAGACAAGGTTATTTCGGTTAAAAGCTGTGAAAGGTAAGTTTCTACGCGTAAAGAATACTGTGTTACGGTTTCATTCAGACTCTGTTTACTTTCTTGCAAATCCATAAGAATGTGAGCGTAATGTTTACGTTCACAGAATTGATTTCGAAGGAATTCTTTTAATTGTTCCCATTTTTTGAATTCCTTGATAGCGCAAGCAATCTCGGCCTTACTTTGCAACTGGCTATAAATATAACGAAACAAAATTGGCTTTTGTATCTCTGTGGCTAGGTCATATGCGTTATTACAATTTATTATAAATGAATTCACACTCTCCCGGGAACCATCGAATGGCTTAATAAATTTAAACAGCGTATTAAGATCTAGTTCGACCATCACAGCTCTAGCTCCCTTTCGGGTCGTCGCTTTAGGAGAAACCGGTGAATTTTTGGCAATACCGGATTGACCGGCTTCCAATTCAGGCAATGGAATGTTAAGGTTTAATTGTTCTACCAACTTATCGCTTTTCGACATATAGAAATTTAATAGATTCTAACTAAATTATAAATATGGATTACTGAACCCTAAAACTCTCGGTAACCTTAGAAAGCCACTAAATATAAACAATGACCAAAGACTTACAGTAATAGTATAAGCGGTGCGTAGGCGAGTGAAGCTATCACGGCGACTCGATGCATCATACAGAGATAAGGATTTTTATTTTATAATATAATATAATTATTAAGGTTTTCACTCGGGCATACTAATTACACATAGGGATATTATTATATCCTTGCACAGAAGCACTTTGATTCCACAAGACACAAGTTTGGATACGGACACTGGACTTGCGAATTTTTTTTTCCTTGCAGGATTATTTTTATTCCTTGGGTTTTTTAAAGACACTGGGGATTTTCGAATCCCACCGCTGCCACCATTAATGTTATGGGCCCTTTCAAGATTGGCTTTTTAAAAAAAGATTTATTTGATTTATATTATATTTAATACATTTATATTAATATACACTTCCTAATATGGTTTCCGTTATGAATAGAGATCTGGAGAAGATCTGCGAGTGGAGTAAATACAACGGACTTCATATTAATCCGCTTAAATCCCAGGTAATAATTATAGGCAGTCCAGGGCTCGTCTCGCGGATAGACTGGGTTGGATTACCTCCGGTGCTCGTAAGTGGTGTCCGTCTCCCATTTAGCAAGACAGTGAGAAATTTGGGAGTATATTTAGATGAAAATCTCTCATGGTCTCATCATATCAAAGAAATGAGTAAAAGGGTATATAGTGTGTGGCACTCTTTAAAACGTCTTCATAATTTTTTACCAATTCGTACAAAAACATTACTAGCAGAATCATTGTTCCTGTCTATATTAGATCATGCTGATGCATGTTACGTTAACCTTACCGAAGAGCAGCTTAATAAGCTTGAGCGCCTCCAAAATCTCGCTATTCGATTCATATTTGGGTTGCGCAAGTATGATCATGTCTCTGAATTCCGCTATAAACTCAAGTGGCTGCCAATCCGTCTTCGCCGGAATGCTCGTATACTTTCATTTTTGTATTATATATTATATGACCCTAAATCTCCATCCTACTTACATGAAAAATTTGTGTTCCGTACATCTGAAGTAAAAGAATTGCGATCATCTGTAAATCAAACTCTCCACATCCCTGTTCACTTCACCAAGTACTTCAGTTCATCTTTCACAACAAAATCCATTTTATTATGGAATGCCTTGCCTACTAATATAAGGCAAGCTAAAAACCTTAACAGTTTTAAGTCGTTAATTAAAAATTATTACTTAAATGACATTTAATTCGCATATTAAGTATTTCCTTTCTTTACGAGTTATTTAAAATACTGAACTTTTGTATATGTATATGTATATATATATATATAATATTTATGTGTGTAATCATGTGTATGTACGTGTATATAAGTATTTGAGTACTTTTATGTTTATTTATTAGTTAGTGTGTATGTTTATAGATATATCGTATGTATGTTATATTAATTAATAACTTTTGTATAATTTGTACTTAATTTGTTATAATATTTTTTAGTGTTTTATGTTTGTAATTTTGTGTGTGCACAATAAAGTATATTCATTCATTCATATTCATTCATACACTTGTTACACTAATTAGAAAGGACCCATGGGCAGAACCGTACTAATGAAAGGCTTGGCTGGAACTTAGCTCTCCTCAAAGTGGGTTCTCAGTTGAGAGAGAATAGACTGACTCAGCATTACGAGAAAGACTAAAAGAATATCTTAGCATTAGTAGAGAGTAAGGGTTGGCACTATCACTTACATGTTAGGGATGTAACAGTACGTACTACATGATAATTTAATGGTGATTGGCGCCAGCGCCACCAAATTTGTATATTCCGTTCTCACTTGCTTGAAGGTCTCGGCTCTTCCTTGTGTATGCCTTTTCGACGGCTGTATAGCGACTTATCGCTGCTGATCGCGACTGACATCTCCCTGCTGAGCCTACGATCGGCTCGATGTACCTGATCGCCCATGGACGGGTGGCGACTCGCGTTTTTGCGTGATTTGCATTTTGCACGTAATTTTTACTTTGAGCCGATCGCCTATATATTTCGCCTTTCTTTATTATTTTCTTTTATATATTATACAGATTTGAAAACCTTATGTTATATTTTACTTCATAAAAACTTCATAAACTAAATGAAACATATCTTGAAACGTTACAAAATTATAAAACAAAAACATATCAAAATCTTAAGAAATTTCAACATTCGTTGAAAATCAAAAAAAGAAATGAAATTCAAAATTATTTCTATAAGATTCATATCATTTCATCTCTCTTACTCGTATACATTATGAAAGAGAAGGAACAACTACAGCGGCATTTTGCGTATATATGATTACCAACCTGATTTTAATACTAATTGTTTATTTGTATGTACTTATTTCACTATCTTTTTACATTTGAAATCTCATATCTGATAATATTTATTATTGTTTATTATTATAATTCGCATATAGGATCTTTATAGTGATCACTTATAGCGGCTAAATTTAAAATAAGGGTGCGCAACGCGCTCACTTCAGAGAAGATACGCACAAGAAACTCTGCTGGGTTCCTATCATTCTTTTAGTTGTGATCATTTTTTCACAAAAGACACTTAATTGTAAAGCCATTCATTCCCACGCGTTTTTGTCATTTATTATAGTCCTTTACATTATAATAGTATTTTGATATTAGTTTTGTTTTATAATAGTTTTAAAATTATTTCTTCACAAATGACAACTCTATTATATCATTGGGAAGTTTACCGGTGGGAGGGAAGCGCTGTGCCGCGCTCCCGGCTGCATGGGTACCACCATCTTGCTTGTTTCTCCCGTGAAACAGCTTCGCTGTGTTTCGGAGAGAAGGGCAAGACAGGCAGTGTAATTACTGGCACCGAGACTTAACATCTTATGTCTCTGGATGGGCAACACATAAATAAGTTGCCTGGGCTCGTTCCAGGTTCATGGGCGACGTCGACCACTTACTCAGGTGGCACGTTTGCCAGTTTGCCTATCCACCTAAAATTAAAAAAACGTATAAAATCGGTAAAGGAGTTATTTGTAACAAATCTATATAATAATATATATCTCGAGTTGGACCGATTTTAATGGTTTTTAATTTATTATGTTTGTCTCCGTCCAGAATATCAGAATAACTATTAAAAACATTGGAAAATTTACTAGAAAATAAAGCAAAAGAAAAAACATTTATCTATACAAAATGTTTACGAGTCTCCTAAATGTCAAACATTTAATATGAATTATCCTATCGATGCGGTAAGCTCTCCACTCAAATTAAAGATCGTATTTAAATAAAGGTTTCGAATCGACAACATATATCCACAATATTCGCCGGCGTATTTTAGATTTTAAAAATATAAGAAATAAAAAATAATTGACATAATATACAATAGTTGTCAAGTTTTTACGCATGTGTCACGGAGTTTAGTTGAAAGGAGTGCGATCGACATAGGCGTTATATATGTACTATAAATTGTTCATTGAAATAGTGGCGAAATTTCAGTGTCTTTTTACCATCAGGATGGCGTTAATATCACTCCGATCCCCGTGATGTCACTTTATAATATTCATTTATTAATACTAATTAATGTAAAAATCTTAATAAACCGCGATGGGTATCCACTGTATCGGCGACGATCACCTGATGATAACGGTAGAATTGTTACAACTAAAGTGAAAAGAAACGATTTTGTGGCTGACAACAGTTGGATGGTTCCATATTC
This sequence comes from Helleia helle, assembly GCA_963853865.1. NCBI lineage: Eukaryota > Metazoa > Arthropoda > Insecta > Lepidoptera > Lycaenidae > Helleia > Helleia helle. The sequence goes on along the minus strand of OY971423.1, from coordinate 5,495,102 downwards.
GCCATCCAAACAGCCAATACCACTCCCTATCCTAGAATCCCACTGTTGTACATTTGGCGGTGGATCTGGAGAATTGTCAAAGAGTATATCTCAATTCAGTTGAATGCCGCTCAACGCGCTGAAACACCTCAAGCAACGTTCGCACAAACGTTGCTTTACTCGGAGAGGCTACGTTATTATACTTGAAACACTTCATCAAAGAAATGTCTACGTCGTAGATAAAGCGATGCGGATCCTGATCATCTGGATATGCGTTCTATTGATACTCTTGGTCGTTATAATAAAACATTTTTTTACGGATTTTATCGCGGTTTATTAAGATGGCAAGATGGCAGACTTAGTGTAGCGACGGTCTTTTAAATCAGCTATATGTTCTTTCACGCGAGTTTTAATAGATCTTTTAGTTTGGCCTATATAGGAGAGACCACAGTCACAATCATAAGTCTGCCATCTGTGAACATAGTCTTGACAAAGCTCGCCATTATATCAGATTTGATAAACCACAAGTCCTCGCAAAAGAACACAGATTCCAACCAAGGATGATCCGTGAGGCTATTGAAATTAAAAAACATCCTAATTTCAATAGAGAAGATGGCTGGCTTCTACCACCTGCTTGGGATCCCATTATTAAAATTATCAAATCAAAATCCAAGCATAATATGTCACAGATTAAAGATACAGTTAGCACTTTCTGCGTAGATAGGACTGACCAAAATATTGATGTATCATAGGGTAGTTTCGAATAACTTTGTAATAATAGGACGTATGACACCTCAGTCCTCCCGTGACCATGGTTGCTGTAAAGTATCCGAAACGTCGGGCTTGTAAAAATCTTAATAAACCGCGATAAAATCCGTAAAAAATTGTTTTATTATAATGAGTGAAATTCGCGTAAACATTAGAAAACAATATGTGAACCAGTACGGACTGGAAACCGCAAATAAAATTCGCCGCCTGGAAGATCTTATGACAAAGCGCGCAAGATTTACAACATCTTTAAATTTCTTGAAGAGATGCAGAGACCAAGATCTCATCCCTACGTGTGTCTAAATTTCACCAAAAAACGACATCCGAGGGAGCGCAAGAATCTTAAACCAGGCGAGTAAAAAGTTATTACGGACAATGATACATCAAAATCGTTCCGATCTAGCCGCTCTTGAAAAAGAAATTGAGTATTCGACCGCCGCATTAAAGACAGTTATGATTGCTTTTGATTATGTTAATTGCATAAAAACATTAAATAAGCGCGAAATATCACAATACAATAAATGCAAAAACCAACAAATTTTAAAATTCGAAAAATTAAACAGCAAATCAAATGTCAAAAATAACGAAACGAAGACCACAGACAATGACAACTCACGCGCAGTTGTCAATCAGTCAAACTGTCATTTGGACAATAACACAATAAAGGTTTTAGAAAAAGGATTAAATTTTGCCGTGACTCCTAGTAAAATCCCGTTCGAGGAAATAATTTGTAATGTAGAAGATTGTCTGTCAAAAAATAATATAAAGAAGGAAGATTCGGAGGCCATCAGACAAGATATATCGTCAGCCTTGCGACGAAGTTCTGTGCCCAAACTAAATCTTCCTCGCGAACAATATAAGGCGTTATTAAACCTACGTAACAGACGAGAACTAACAATCCTTCGTGCGGATAAAGGCAATGCTACGGTAGTTATGGATACGTCAGATTATAATGATAAAATTTTACACCTATTATCGGATGAAAGTACTTATAAAAACGTCAAAACCGATCCAACTAACAAGGTTTTGAAAACTACTAGTAATATAATAGCAAAATACTCCGAAACATTGAATCTGGACGTCAAATATCTAATTCCTTCATGTCCCAAACCACCCAAGCTGTATGGGTTGCCGAAAATACATAAGGCTAATGCTCCATTACGTCCAATTGTAAGCCAGATCGACTCACCAACTTATAGATTGGCTAAACATGTGGCCCAAGTACTGTCACCACTGCGTGGACAAACTAGAGCACATACACGGGATTCTTACCACTTTGTTAATGAGATCAAACACCTACGTCTCAGCGACAATGAAACAATGGTTAGTTTTGATGTGCAATCTCTTTTTACCTGCCTACCTGTGGAAGATTGCATAACAATAGTAAGAAGAAAGCTAAGAGAAAATGACATGCCAATGGAATATGCTGACCTTTTGGAACATTGCCTTACATCTGGCTATATGTTGTGGAATAATTATTTCTACAAACAAGTAGATGGAGTGGCCATGGGCTCACCAGTATCCCCTGTTGTTGCCGACATATTTATGGAGGACTTCGAGGAGACTGCTCTGCAAACTTCGCCCATAACACCCAGGTTCTACAAGCGGTACGTAGATGATACTTTCACAATATTACCATCTGATAAAGTAACCATATTCTTAGACCATCTTAATTCCATTAATTCCAAAATTCAATTCACAATGGAATTAGAAGAAAATAATTCTCTAGCCTTCTTAGATGTATTAGTTATCCGTAATCCCAACAATACCTTAAGCCACACAGTGTATAGGAAGCATACCCATACGGATAAGTACCTAAACGGCGAATCTCACCACCATCCAACACAGTTAGCTACCGTGGGTAAATCTTTGTTTCAGAGAGCACAAGGGATCTGTGATGAGCAACACCTGGAGACCGAACTTCAACATGTCAAGCAAGTACTGCGTGACAACAAGCTTCGGGTACCGCGTCTCCGTCACAGTGAACGTGTGAAACCAACCACCGTCGAGCGAGTACCTGCAGTTCTCCCGTTTATTAAAGGCGTCACTGACAAGATTGGCTTCATCCTAAAGCGAGCTTCTATAAAAACTTATTTCAAGCCGCCAAAAAAGATAAGTCAATTCTTACCATCTGTCAAGTGTCATATACCCTTACAAGATGCAGGAGTATACAAGCTTGATTGTGACTGTGGTCTCTCCTATATAGGCCAAACTAAAAGATCTATTAAAACTCGCGTGAAAGAACATATAGCTGATTTAAAACACCGTCGCTACACTAAGTCTGCCATCTGTGAACATAGTCTTGACAAAGCTCGCCATTATATCAGATTTGATAAACCACAAGTCCTCGCAAAAGAACACAGATTCCAACCAAGGATGATCCGTGAGGCTATTGAAATTAAAAAACATCCTAATTTCAATAGAGAAGATGGCTGGCTTCTACCACCTGCTTGGGATCCCATTATTAAAATTATCAAATCAAAATCCAAGCATAATATGTCACAGATTAAAGATACAGTTAGCACTTTCTGCGTAGATAGGACTGACCAAAATATTGATGTATCGTAGGGTAGTTTCGAATAACTTTGTAATAATAGGACGTATGACACCTCAGTCCTCCCGTGACCATGGTTGCTGTAAAGTATCCGAAACGTCGGGCTTGTAAAAATCTTAATAAACCGCGATAAAATCCGTAAAAAATTGTTTTATTATAATGAGTGAAATTCGCGTAAACATTAGAAAACTCTTGGTCGTATTTAAACAGTTCATCCGAAGAATGTTGAATGTTTCTATTTGCGGTGGTTGCTGGTAAATGTTCGTGGGCCAACATCATTTGAATCACTACGAATTGTTAATGGTATTATAGTGTGCCCAACATTTGGTGCAGTATGTCAAGAGCTCAATTTGTTTGAAAACGATATTCATAGGGACACGACAATCGCTGAAGCAATTATTTCTGCATCTCCATGTCAGACACGCACATTATATTTTCCTATCATCATTTCTACATACTTCATCTAATCTTCGTGACATGTGAAAAAAAAACATCTCAGAAGACATTTTACATCGAAAATGTGTCAGTTCGAGAAATCCTGATCGAAGATATGTGTTACCGTATAAGCGGCAGTTTGTTAGTCGTGTTAGGAATGTCAGCTCCAGGTCGCGAACTGAATGTGAATATGATCGATATGAATTAAACCAATTAGTTCAAACGAATGTATCATTTTTGAACCCAAAACAGAATGAAGCCTACGATACATTTATTAATACAATTGATAAGGGAAATGCTGGGTTATTTTTCCTGGATGCTCCTGGCGGATCTGGAAAGACATTCCTCATGTCATTGATTTTAGCCACTGTTCGTCCGAGATTCAAAGTGTACAAGCAGTTGCTTCTTCTAGAATAGCGGCCACGTTGTTAGAAGGATGCCGTACGGCTCATTCGGAGTTAAAATTGTCATTAAATTTTCAAAGTTTTCGTGGCGCAATGATTTTACTATCTGGCAATTTCTGCCAAACACTGTCAGTCGTTCCATGATCAACTGCTGCCGATGAAATATAAGCTTGCCTCAAATCATCAAATCTGTGGTTCATTTGAAGAAACTTCAATTGACTGCAAAGATGAGAGTCGCATTGTTAAACGACCCATCTGTTGAAGATTTTTTCAATAAATTGCTATCTACAGGTAATGGTCGAGTTCATGTCTGAATTTATTTCATTTTCTCCGAACTTTTGCGATATCGTATCATCGAAAAACGAGCTCATCAGAAAAGTATTCCCGAACATCTTTACTAACCACAAAAATAATAAATGGTAAAGCGAGCAAGCAAACCTTAGATTTGAGAAGTATGTGACGAACTCGGTTCAAAATTGTTTCTACCGTCTCAAAGTTCTATATAAAATAAAACCTTTCCTCTCTGAGGAGCTACGTGAGCAGCTCGTTGAAACCCTTGTGCTTTCACGACTTAATTACACTGATACGGTTTTCGGGCCTCGCTTGCTAACACGCACGGAGAGACTAATACAAAGAGTCCAGAATGCTTGCGCTAGGTTCTGTTATTCGATACCATTTAGAAGCCATGTCACGCCAATACTCAACTCGTACTCTATCTTGAGAATGAAATCTAGGCGTAAATTACACTTGGCATGCCTTCTATTTGGAGTCATCAAATTCCAGGAACCGATTTACTTACACCATAAGCTATGTTGGATGGCTACGCAGAGGCAGTGCTCCCAAAAGCATCGACATAAAACAGCTGGATTCAAGGGCAGTTTTAGCTATGCAGCTGCAAAAGTGTGGAACAACATCCCACCACCGATAAGAAATATTACCAATTTACATACGTTCAGGCGAAAATTGAAGAAATTTCTTATCGAGGCACAAAAAATTATAGACATGGCTATCACTGACTCTTCCTTACTGTTGTAACGTGTTGTGTAACGGCATATCGGTAATATATTGTTTTGTAGGTATGTATTAAAATTTTTGTGTTAAGTGTTAATCATGTATAATTGTGGTAATTATATTTATAATTATAGATATTAAGTTACTATTGTTATAATATTATTAAATATTAAAAGAAAAAATTTTGGCATAATTTTATAGGTATCTGGTTGGCATCCGTGACCTGATTTACTCTTGGTTCAGTTGAAAATCAGCGTCAGGAAACATTTTCCTGACAAAATGTTAAACTAGACCATTTTGACCCACACGTGAGACACACACTTTTAATTTAAAAAAAAATTGTTTTCAATCATTGTCTTTATTTGAGCCGAACGTGTCTCGCGAAAAATAATAATTATGTATATATCTTGTAGTAGCTCTATTGTTTCAAGTGGCATTCATGCAAAGCCTTCCATATACTTTCATGGGAAATTATATCGAAAGCTTTTGCGTAGTCGACGAATGCCAAGTATAGTGCGTGTATTCGTTCCTGGTATTTGTCTACTATTTGCTGTAGAGAATTAATATGGTCAATTGTTGAGAAGGATTATCTGAATCCCGCCTGTTCTACAGGTTGAAATTTTTCAGTGAATTCGGATATGCGTCGTTCTAAACATGAGGCAAATAGTTTATAAGGGCACTGCTGTAAGCTTATAGGTCGATAATTGGCAATATTTTCCGGGCCTTCTTTTTATATAATAAGACAATGTTAGATTGTGCCCATTCTTTTGGAATTTGCCTAGAGTCCATTACTTCATTAAAAAGAGTTTTTAGATAGGGTGTTAGTATATATCTTTCCGCTATGATAATTTAATTTGGTATGTTGTCAGGGAAAACGTCGAAACCCCATTAGGAAGCAAAAATCTTATCGCGAGAAATGAAAATTCCCGCTAGGACTCTGATATCTCTTACGCCCTTTGAAATTTAATTTAAAACCAATTAAGAATAAAATATACAATTTAAATTTCCCGCGGTATCGAATAGTTACCGATGGCAGCAAGTGTAGCGCTAGTGTGCTTCTATGTAAGCAATTATATTCTATCATCTATAAAGTTGTCGTTCTTCCCTTTAGGGTACAAAGTATGTTCAGTGGTGACAGATAAGTGACGGCAGCTGGATGATAACAAGTCAATATATAAACAATTATTTAAGTGCTAACCATTACACGCATTATCTTCAGTCCAGTTAAAAAAAATATATTTCTTGAAAATAAATATCAAATTACAAATACATCATATGAGAGAAGTTATTTATTATACAGTACCTACTTACTTTTATTTTAGGCCGATTGAAGCCACCGAGAATATATATTTATATACATTTAATAATATATAGGTACGATATACATTTATATTATTCACATACAAAATTATATTTTGTCTCTAATTATGACCAGTTGAGTCAAGGAATGTACGTCAAGGTCAGCGTTCGTACAAATATCATGCTGATAACAAAATTCCTAGCACACCAAATAAACGTATATATCTCATATTTGATAGTTGAAACTTAAATAAATAACTAACACTAATAGTTGTAATATTGCTTAGTATGTATTGTTAATATTAGAGTAAACTGAACGTTTTTAATAATATATTCGGTTGAAAGTTGTTCGAAAGTTTATAATTTTTTGTGTCAGAACATAACTTTGAAGATGCTAGTACGACGCGCAGTTTCTAGTGTTGTGTCTCTTAAACAATGTGTAAGGTAAGTATTATATAATATACATATATAGTATGTTACCACTATCAAATTCTATTTCTGTCTGATCATCCGTTGATAACAAAATAATAATTTAACCAATAAAAGTGATTAAACTAAAGTAGGTGATAAGTCTTATTAATATACAGAGGAATATTTTTTACGCATTTTATCGCAGTTTATTAAGATTTATACACGACCGATGTTTCGGATACTTTACAACATCCATAGTCACAGGAGGACTGACGTGCCTCCTTACCACGAGGAATAAGGCCCGGAACTTATTCCTCACCACCGGGCCACTTTTTTATAGCATATTAGGGCAAACGAGCAGTCGAAGCCGTTTAGCGACTATCGACGCCCATACGCATCCGCACAATCAAAGATTATGCAGATGCGTTGCCCTCCTTTTCCCTATCGAGAGGTATCTCACCGGCCTTGTGGGGCTGGTTTGGCTGAAATTCTTCAGCAATGGTCGTCTTATTAAAATTCACCGTCATCAGCCCACTATAAATGCCCACTGCTCAGCTGAGCATAGTCCTTCTTTTTTTCTGTCAATCTCATCCATGTTTTGCCGTCTAGCCTTCTCTCACGTCATCGGACCGATGACGATTCTAATTATTCAAATCACCTAGAGGTGCAAGTTTGGCTGTTTTAACAGATTTATAAGAGCTACCCATTTCAACATTCTAAAACTTGTACAACCACATTAGACGAACGTTGTAAGAAACTTAATGCATAGTTTGACGAGCAAGTTCACTCGATACGGATATGGAAAAAGAAAAACATTGATTGTATTCTTACTCTTTATTCTTTTTTAAGCAGAATTAATCTATACTATAATATTATAAAGTTGAAGAGTGTTTGTTTGTTTGAACGCGCTAATCTCAGGAACTACTGGTCCGATTTGAAAAAATATTTCAGTGTTAGACAGCCCATTTATCGAGGAAGGCTATAGGCTATATAACATCACGCTGTGATATATAGTGGTTGAGTAACGCGGGCGAAGCTGCAGGCAACAGCTAGTTTCTTATAAAAGTTCCTATTTGATATTTTATCTTTTTTGTATAATATCGAAACCTTTTATCAATGACGCATTTTATAAGTAGCAAACTGTGGCTTGCATTGTGATCTGTGTTGTCTGGCACATAAAATATTGCCAGTTTCGGAATATTCCTTTAAGAACCTGAAAATGTATAAAAGACGTAATAATTTCCAGGTTTATTTTGGTTTTTATGATGTATGTAAGTAATAAAAAAGTATGTATTTTTGCCATGTAAAAAATTGCAATGTACAATGTTTTAATACAATCGATAGAATGACAATATTATTATCAGTTTTAGCTTGTAATACATCACTATTCAATTTTTTTGTAAACAAAGAATTAATCAAGAAAAGAGCATACACATATCTGAAAGGCCGGTAACTCACCTGCTAATCCTCTGGTGTAGCCATAGGGTGAGCGGGTGTGTGTGGATGTCGCTTTTCACTGACCATCAGGTGAACCGCCTTTTGCCCCCTCTTCTATAAAAAATAGTCAAGATTTGATGTCTAAAGTTATGCAAACCAGTAGCAAAAGCTTTCACTATCTTGGAAAATGTTATTTTGTAACAAAACACAGCATATTAACTAACAATAATGAAAAAAATTGTAACTAACCTATGAAAAGTCAATCTCGGCTTGTTATTATGTTTTCGTGCACTACACTGTTTTATACAACGCGATAGCATACTAATAGCCTTTATGCAAAGCTCTAACACCAAATGAAGAGTTCTTTCTAGGCGTATTTTTTTTGAAAATACTTATAAAAACACCACAAGCGAACACCAACTGAGCGCATCTACCACAAAACACGAACTTATGGCGGCACAGGCCACATTCAAGCATATTATGTCACGACGTCACAGAAAAATGTTGTCAAAATTGGAAAAGACAAAATATTATATAAAATAATTGCATTGATAATGTATTTATAGTAGAATAGGACCTCTCCCTACCTATATATTTCCCACCTCAAAGGACAAACCCGATGACTATATCGGCGAAATCATAACAGCGGAAACGCAATAATTTTGCCATGTCTTGTCCGTATGTACTATGTAGGAGCAGCGGAACACTAGGGAAGCTGATCATTTTAACGCATAGTTTTGACTATAATTTTATTATAATGAAACAATTTCACGGATTTTTGCGGTTTATTAATTTTTTTACATTCCCGACGTTTCGAATATTTTACAGCAACCATGTTATAATTATCTCTTTCTCCTATAAATCCTATAAATCTCTTTCTCCGCGCGTCTGCACCTTACTGGTACCGGCCACACTGCCGCCTCCGTCCGCCATTTTGTTGCGGTGGCCAGCCTGCAAGCGTTCGTTTGTAGAAATCATTGCATTCTTGCATATTTTTTATATTGGTAACAGGGTCCCACTATTCCTTTTTACTGTTTATTTCTAATTTTTTATCATTATAGCTATTATTTATGGCAATTATCTTAGTGATTTTTCAAAAATACGAAATAGTGAATGAAAACTACGATTTTAACATCAAAGCTCTATTTTAATGAAATATATTTATACACAGGTCCGTGGCAGTAAGTAGCACAATAGAGAACAAGAGAGAAGAAAATATAAAATCATGGCGCGAGATCCCGGGGCCCTCATCCCTGCCCGTTATTGGACAATTACATCACTTTATACCAGGCGGTAAATATTTTAACTCATCTTTCAGCTAACAAGTTTGATTATATATGAAAAATAGTTATAATAAAATCGGGCTTACTAGAGTTTTGTCTGTACCGAAAAAAACTTAATCCGAAATACCGAAAACTGATACCGAAAAATCTCAAAATAAAATACAAAAATAATAAAATGTTTAAATGATCATTTGCTTATCATTAAACTATCACGGGTTTTAGACTAAGACTTAAAAAAATATTTTTTCAGGAGCCTTGTACAACATGGGCCCGGAACTGGGAGGGGTATTGTACAAAATGTTTGGACCGATAGTCAGATTTGATGGCATTTTAGGCTCCAAGCCTATGATCTTCGTGTTGGATGCGGAAACGTCAGCATTCGTAAGTTAATAAAGTTGGCCAAAATGGGACGCCAGGCGGATATGAGACATCAATAAAAAATTGTAACAAAAGTTAAAATATAAAAAAGGATTGTGTGGTTTTATGAAACCACGGTAAAAGTGAAACTTTTTTTCACATTATAGACATTTAACTAAATATTTTTGGAATAATATTCCATTTTATACTTGGAAAACTTGGCGGCCGACCGTCACGCGACATGCAAGACACAGAAGAAAAAGTTTGAGACGATGTAATATAAAAGTTTCACTTTAATAAAATACGTTATACACACGCACACATGAGTTGAGAGTGGGGCCGTAGCAGACAGAACACACGTCATTAGAGCGTAATGCTGTTTGGCGTCATAGCATTTAAGTTACTTTTATTGTTAACGCGCACCAATAGATGTTTCTGATAAAAATATTTCACTTTTAGCAGTTTTATGTATAAAATGTAATTAATTGATTAATTAAATAAATAAAGTCTCCTTTAGATAAATAGCAAACGAAAAGGTAGCAAAAACGCCTTTTCATTTAGTTAAAGATCAGGCATATCCCGGAATTTATTTCACGGCTGTCCGGTTTTTTATTTGCTAAAAGAATGAAAGAACTAGTTTTAATTGATATTTCGTTGATAAGTAAAAAGCGAATCGTCATAAACTTCGAAGCTCAATATAACGAAACATTTTTTACGGATTTTATCGCGGTTTATTAAGATTTTTACAAGCCCGACGTTTCGGATACTTTACAGCGACCTCGTGGTCACGGGAGGACTAAGGTGTTATTTACGTCCTAACATTACAAAGTTATTTGAAACTACCCTACTTGATACTTGAGGTCAGGCTGGTATTAACATTAAGTGGGGAGGTAATGGACTTGGTGAATTCAACTACCTTTCTTGGCATTACCTTAGATGCCAATCTCCAATGGGCGCCCCATATAGCTACCTTATCGAGTAGACTCAGTTCTGCAGTTTTTGCGATTAGAAAAATCAGGTCAATTACGGATGTTAATACGGCTAGACTAGTATATTATGCGTATTTCCACAGTCTTATGTCCTACGGCATTTTGCTTTGGGGACATGCCGCTGATGTCAATACAATTTTCATACTGCAGAAGCGGGCTATACGGGCTATCTACTGTCTGGGTCCCAGAATATCATTAAGAGAGAAATTTAAAGAAATAGACATTTTGACTGTAGCATCTCAATACATTTTTGTAAACGTGATGTATGTTCGCAAAAATATAAATGAATTTGTAAAAAAATGCGATAATCACAATAAAAATACAAGGAACAAACATAAACTTGTTGTGCCATATTTTAGGCTACATAAGGTCAGTAATTCTTTTATGGGTCAATGTATACGTTTCTACAATAGGATCCCAGAAAACGTTCAAAACCTATCGATAAATAAATTTAAAAAAACTGTTAAAGAACGTTTGTGTGGTAAAGGATACTACAAAATAAAAGAATTTATTGAAGATACCACACCTTGGGAATAAGGCGTTTCCTACATGGCTTCTATGTATAATTATATCATATTATGTACCTATATTGTATAATATTGAAAAGATTAGTTTCACTGAGTTTGTTTCGCCGGTTCTTCTCAGTGGACTAGTTTTGGAACCGGTAGTAGAGTCATTTGACGTTCAATAAGCTACTTTGACGTACAACATTGAATAAAAATATTTTTATTATTTATATTTATTATTATTTATTTCCGCAACTCGACGCTTTTGCGCCTATTTTGCGTGCTGTGAGCCTGATGCACTCCCTACTGCCAGTTAAGCTCCCGCAAGAACGTTAGCAGTCCCTTGACATCGGCGCAGATCTCCGGGAGCGTTCTCAGACATCCGAGATGGGCAGCCCGTAGCGGTGCTACTCCTGTGCACTCCAGTAGTACATGGGCTGCTGTTTCTTCCGCTACGCAGGCTCTGCATAGCGGACTGTCTGTAACACCTATAGTGAAAAGATGCTTGTTATAGTGACCATGGCCTGTTATGGTGCCTGTTATCAGGCGTAGTTCTGATCGTTTTAAGAGCATTAATTGACGAGAGACGCGTGGGTTGCCTATTGGCATCACTTCCCTTGCTTATCTGCAATCGTCTCTGCTCGTCCAGAGCTCTCTGTGTTGTGTGTTTGCGTGCGTTCTCACCCATGCCCTTAACTGGTCATTGGTTCATTACCTTTGACCTCCATATTTGCTCCACGTTTGGCCAGCTCGTCTGCTGCATCATTACCTCTTGAGCCACTGTGCCCTTTTATCCATTGAAGGGTCACTGTGTTAAGTTGACATGCTCTTTCGAGGTAACAGTGGCATTCGTGAATTAGGCCCGAGTTTGTTGTGTATGAGTTTAGTGCTTGGAGTACCGCCTTACTGTCGGATAAGATCCTTATGGGATACCCTGTTACTTTCCGCTCTATTATGGCTCTCGCTGCTTGGGCTATACCAACACATTCCGCCTGGAAGACGGAGTTGTGTTTGCCCAAATGTACAGCCAGGTGGAGGTTTAGTTCTTCTGAGAAGACCCCTGCACCTGTTCCTTGTTGCGTTTTCGACCCGTCGGTGTAAATACTCAGCTCCTTAGAGGTTGAGTTTGTTGATGGGGACTCGAAAAGTTGGATTTTGTATTGTTTGTTGAATACATACGTTTTGGGTATGACATCGCTAGGGGCCTGCAGCAATGGAAATTCATCTAGATACTCATCTAAGATTTTTGTGTGAGGTATCCTGATGTCTTTCCATAGTTTAAGTGTTCGTAACCTTACCGCTACAGACGCTGCTTCCTGTTGTATGAAGAGATGTAGTGGAAGCAGGGATAGCATATTGAAACTACCCTATGAAAGGTACATCAATATTTTGGTTAGTCCTATCTACGAACATTAGTCCTATAAACATTAGAAAACAATATTCAAAGCTCAAACTCATTTTTTCCCAATGGTACCTTGATTGGAAAAAAATGAGGGGCCATCTGCAAGTTACGTCACACGTTAAGGGACTGGAAGGGAATGGACGAACTGTGACATTGTGTGACAAGGGATGGAAGGGGTCTTCGCAACGGTACATTTAATCAATTATGTAGGTTATTGAAACACTAATTTTGAACTAATAAGAAAAAGAAATTAAAGAATAATTTAAATAGAAATAAAGCAACTTTTTGAATGTTGAAACAGTTCTATATGAAATATTGTACAAGATAGTGAGAATTTCACAAGTATGACAATATTTAAACGGTGTAAGAAGGATTATGAAATGTAAAGAACCATGAAATACGTGTTAATTATTATGTGTAAAATTTATTAAATTTATTTTAGGTACTTCGGAGTGAGAATTTTTTGCCCGTGCGCAGAATTTTCCATTTCTTAGAGTACTTTAGAGAACACGTACTAGACAAAAGCAAATCGGTTTATTCTACTGGTCTGTTAACTGAGTAAGTAAGAATTTGTTGAAGTAATAATTCTCTTTTCTCATTTGGTCTATGATTCGATTTACCGGCGAAAAAGATGCGCTTGTGCCTTGTGCATTTACATGTATATCATTTGCTTATTTCTTCTTATGGGCTTCCAGGCTTATCATGTAACATTTAGTAGCTGCCTGCATACGTGCGTAGTATACAGTTGAACTTGTTCATATTCAAAATTCATCATCATAATCATCAACCCCCATCCGTCCCTCAAAGAACGCCGTGCCGACCCTCGCTACTCGCATCCGACACGGACCGGCCACTGTACGGAGATAAATCATACCATAGTAAATATAGCAGATACTATTTTTTGATAAATATTCTAAAGATGTATGTATATTCTGTGTATGGTGCGGGTCTAGGAAACCATTTATTTAAAGACCTTATTTTCTTTAAAAATCTACATATCAGTTTCGTAAGCTTAACTCTAAGTCATTTTCTATATCAATAACTAATCCAATTTAAGGTATTGTTTTCTTAAGATCCTCTTAAAAAAACATTTATGAAATTGCTTGACTCCTCTGTAAAAGGTCCTTGCAAAATAAAAATTAAACTGTTTTCAGTCAAGGCGAACCATGGAAGAAATTTCGATCCACCGTTAATCCGATATTATTACACAGCAAAATTATCAAATTCTATACACCTTCATTAGAAGAAATTGCTGAAGATATGATCGTGAGGTTTATATCACGTATATTTTATTTATTGACTTACTAATATGTGTAATTAGCTCCACTAGCAACTACCTCGTCCTATATGATCAAATTGTAAGAAACTGCAATACAGGAACCAGACAAGCTTTTACAAAATGTATTAAATCTTGATGTTCAAGTGATGAGATGACTTTTTACAAACAAATTTTAATTTCGAAAAAACTATTGAACATTCAACTCTCCTTCACTGAGATCAAACCTTAACAAAAGAGGATTACCGTTACAGAAGCTTACCAATAGTAAATGTGCTGTTGCATTTTCTTTCATTAAAAATAGTTTTTCGTTATTTACTATCGAATAACTCGGCCCAACTATTCCACACATATAATTAAAAGCAATATTAATTTCAGGTTAAAATCTAAACTTAACAAGAACGACATTTTGGAATGTAAATTCGACGACGAAATGCATTTGTGGTCTTTCGAGTCAATAGGGTTCGTTGCACTTGGAACTAGACTTCACTGTTTTGACCCCAATTTACCAGATGACGCCCCATCTAAAAGACTTATATGGGTTGTACGCAACCTCATGGATGTATTCCTGGAATTGGATTTTCGACCAAGTCCTTGGAGATACATTTCAACGCCGACATACAGAAGAGCAGTGAAATTGTTATATGAGCAAATAGAGTATGTAATATTCGAAAATGTTTCTTAACTATAGTCGAAAATCAGGTTCTGGAAAGCACTCTAGATCGAACACAAACGTACACAATCAAAATATTTTTACCTTTTTAGTACTACCCCACTCTAGCAATGAACGATAATAGATGATGATATAGCTCCCTCAATGAATGCCAAGACGATCGATCCCTCGCCACTCGCATCCAACACGGACCGGCCACTGCACGGAAATCATTTTCTCACCTGGTTAATGGCCGACCAAACCAAACGCGATCTCCACTCATGCTTTATTTATTCCAAACAAAAGTTTAGAATGAATTGTTGAACCATTAATATTAAAAGCAGCAGCAGCACCAGTTGGTGCAAGCAATTGATAAGATGAAAGTCCCACAAATTTGATTTAATCTAAAAGTTAAATAATTGATCAATGTGCTCTTTCCAGAACGAGTTTTGCCTTGTACAACCATTCTTTTAATGGGTTGCTTTTTCTCATTACCTTTAACGTAACAAACTATTTTTTTTTTCAAATAAATTAATCACTTTTTTCTGTTCATCAGAAAAACCTTAATTTGGCAAACAAATTAGATTACTAAAGACTCTTTGATTTTTTGCAATATTTTCACTTTCAATAAATTATTCTAATGTATTTAATTGTTCTCCCCTTGGAGTGCAATGCCAATTGTATCGGACATCTATTTTTCTTCTACCTAAATCATAATTTGTTGATATTTCGCTCCAGCAGCAACTTCCATCCAATCACCTAGTTGTTCTATTTCAACTTGACCTACTTCTTCATAATCTTGTGCGTCCTCAAAATTGTGTAATATTTGATCCAATTCAGAACTAAACTCATCTTTATTATTATTGAAATGACGTTCACACTCCAACACACAGTTTTCCAATTATCATCATCTGGATTTAGGTTAATCAATTGCCTCCAAGCAACATGTAATAAAACTTGTGGCTTATGAAATTGTCTATAATTTACCAAAATCTAGTGGTGTTATCTATAGTACCTATAGAGTAGATTAACTACGATGTGGATTTTAGTTCTCTCTGATTTTTAACAGATGGCGTTAGTAGTTCAATAACATTCTATTAAATGAATACAAAATTGTTATTACCTTTGAAAAATTATATATAATATTATTTGACAGGTAAAATACACAGATATTAAGTTAAATTACTGTATTATATCACAAAACTATAGGCGTGGTACACACAAGAATGAATGTATGGTTCTACGCTATTCCACTACCACTAATAAATATTGTATAATACGCTATTCCACTAATAAATAGATATTGATATACAAAATGATTTCAGATTGAACACGTATTTCATAAACCGAGCTATGAAACAATTTAAAGAGAAAATTGAAGCAGGAGATGGAGAGAAAAGTGTATTAGAGAAATTGATGGACATTGACCAAAACGTAGCAGTTACGATGGCGAGTGACTTGTTGTTTGCTGGCATTGACACGGTAAATGCTGCGAGATTTTGTATAGCTAGCTTTGGTCCGTAGCTTTGCCGGGGCTAAATTCTCGCGTATATATTTCGTAAGAACTATTACGGATACTATACAATGAATATATTATATTGTCACAATTTTATATACACCTCGACCAACCGTATATTCTATATTCATCTAAGTAATTCAAATCTACAAAGACTTCGTGTTTGAGTGTGTTAGTGTACTAGGGGCAACATACTTAATCCAAAAAATGACACTATGCAATCAATTCAAATAGCCAATAAAATTAATCAATTCAATATAATAGTAGATTTTATGTAACAAAATTTCTATTTTTTATAAATACAGGCTGCCAATACTGTGACCAGTGCTCTATATTTGTTAGCTAAAAACCAAGCGAAACAAAATAAGCTGCGCGAAGAGATCAGATCTGGTGATGAGAAAAGGGTCTACCTCAAGGCTTGTATCAAAGAAACCTTGAGAATAATGCCAGTAGTTCAAGGCAATATGAGGCACACAACAAAAGAATACAATTTATTAGGATACAAAATACCCCAAGATGTAAGTAAAAATATTCTCGTGCTATTTCCTTATTATCTTATTTAACTTTTTTTCCTCTCCGAATAAGTCTCCTTCAATGAGCGCAAAGACGGATAATTCGGCCCCTCGCATCCAGCTAAAACTGGCCACTGCAAGGATATCGTCATTTCATTGTCTCATTTAGTTAGAGGTCGATCCTCCGTCTTCCCTTTGTGCTATTAAATTAATGAAAATTAAATAAATCAGCTATTTACTTGACGACCTCTGTGGCTCAATCGTCAGCGCGCGTGTACCAGGTTTGAATCCTGCCAAGAAACAAAAACTTTTCTGTGTTACTGGGTCATGGATGTGTATATAATAAATATCTATATACATATAATAAAACTGTAGAAGTCGAATTCCTGTATGAAAAAAAAATCTAAAAACCGAGTCAGGGGGATGTATGAAGTGAAATAGTAGTGTAACGGTGTCACATTACATGATTCCTCCGCGATTGTAATGTCTAAAGAAAATGTATTCAGTGTGTAACTCGCCGGCACCTCAATCACACGTTTAATAAATTAACCTAATTATATTCAAGACTTTTATTTAATCATCTAATACACATATTATAGTTACATGCTCAACATTGATGACCCCGACGTGATTTAGAGGTGCCGTGCCAAAATTGAAATAAATTCGCAATATTAATAATTTAGTTTTTTGGGCTTAAGTGTGTGGACTTAACTAAATATTCAGTGATAAATTAACAGACTTTAAAGTGAACTTTTTAAGTGTCAGTCATATTTTAATATCGACAACATGACGGAGACCGGCGTTTCTAAGGTGGCGCAAATCACTGTTTCTTCCCGCATACCAGACTTCTGGGAAGACCAACCGCGCACCTGGTTCATACAGGCTGAGTCCGTATTATATAACCAGAAATTGTCAGATGCGTCTAAGTATCATCTGGTGATCGCCAAGTTAGGCAAGAGCGTCGTCCAACAAATTACGCACGTCCTAGTTAATCCGCCCACGGAAGGAAAGTATGAATATCTCAAGAAAACATTGTTGGAGATCTATGAGGAATCTGAATCTCGGCAAATTCAGAAACTCATCGGCGTGATGGACCTAGGGGATCAAAAGCCGTCCCAGCTGCTACGCCGTATGCGTGAGTTAGCACGTGATAAAATCAACAATGACACCCTGAATATCCTCTGGCAAAACCATCTGCCAGCTTCCGTACGGGCAGTGTTGATCGTCACCGACACCAAAGACTTGAATACTTTGTCCTCCGTCGCTGACAAAGTAATGGAGACAATCAAGCCAGTCGCAATAACCGAGGTGGACACCTCTGCCTCGTTAGTAGCAGAGATCGCTAAAATAAACAGAAGACTGGATAAAATGGTTATTGAGCGACCTAGATACCGAGGTCGTAGTACTAGCCGCTGGCGCTCCCGATCATTTGGGCGTCCGCACCGTTCGAAGACTCCGAAGCGCCACACAGGAACTCCAGAAGGCTTATGTTTCTACCACAAGAGGTTCGGGGACCAGGCACACAGGTGTGTGCAGCCCTGCACCTGGAAGGCTGAGGCGGGAAACGCATCCCCGTGCAGCGAGCAACGGTGGCCAGCTGCATAGGATCATCTAATCACCGCCTATGCATCAAAGATAAGTGTAGTGGTTTAAGTTTTTTAGTCGATATAGGAGCTAACGTATCGGTTTTACCACGAGGTAAAGTGCAGTGTCTTAATAGTATTAAGTGTGAAAACTATAGTTTATATGCCGCCAACGGTACACCTATTCGTACATATGGCACAAAAATCTTAATTTTAAACTTAGGCTTAAGGCGTGAATTTAAGTGGACTTTTATAATAGCGGATGTACGCCAACCTATTTTAGGCGCAGATTTTTTGGCATATTATAAGTTGTTAGTCGATATCGCCTCACGGCAGCTAGTTGATCAGGTGACCCAAATGAACGTTTTAGCCGAGATTGCTCAGTCTGATGAGCAATCGGTTAGAACGATTGACATTTGTCATCCTTTTTATGATGTATTAAATATGTATCCTGACATCAACAAGCCTATTTCGTTTAAGGAACCGCCAAAGCACTCAGTTTACCATTACATTGAAACCAACGGTCCACCCGTCCACGCCAAAGCAAGGCCGTTGCCACCACATAGGTATAGTAAAGTAAAGGAGGAGTTCAGACTAATGCAAGAACTCGGGATTTGTAGACCGTCGAAAAGTGCGTGGGCCAGTCCTCTGCATGTTGTGCCTAAAAAGGACGGTCAATTGCGACCCTGTGGGGATTATAGGGCTCTTAATGCAATCACTAAGCCGGATAGATATCCCATTCCCCGCATACATGATTTTACATATATTTTACAAGGCAAAAATGTATTTTCGCGAATCGACATAAACCGCGCATATCATTTTATGGTATTATAATGGTAGCCCCGGAGGACGTAGAAAAAACTGCCATAATTACGCCCTTCGGGTTATTTGAATTCCCACGCATGACTTTTGGTTTACGCAACGCCGCACAAACTTTTCAACGGTTTATGAATCACACCGTTTTAGAAGGTCTAGATTTTCTTTATTCCTACATAGATGACGTCATAATTGCAAGTGATGACCTAGCAACTCATAGAGAACATTTACGTTTAGTTTTCGAGCGGTTGGTTAAGTTTGGACTTACCATTATATGAGTAAATGCTCGTTTGGTCAATCTAAAGTTGATTTTTTAGGATTTGAAGTATCCTCAAAGGGCATATGCCCGCTTAAAGAAAAGATTGACGCGATTTGTGCTTTTCCGAAGCCCGAAACAGTCGACCAGCTTCGGCGATTTTTGGGCATGGTCAATTTTTATAGATTGCATTTACCGAATGCCATAGAATATCAAACCGAATTAAATCGATACTTACAGTCATCTAAGAAAAAAGATAAGACCAAAATCATTTGGGATGATAAATCAAACGCGGCATTTACTCAATGTAAGCTTAAATTGCAGCAAGCTGCAAGTTTATCCTATCCGAAACCCGATATGCCGCTTGCACTTATGACTGACGCATCTAACACCAGCGTGGGAGCGGTGTTGCAACAGCGTGCAGGTGACACGTGGACACCGCTAGGCTATTATTCTAAGAAAATGTCGCCAACACAGCAAAAATACAGCACGTACGACCGCGAGTTATTAGCCGTATACTTAGCTGTTAAATACTTTAGAAATATGATTGAAGGTCAAAACTTAATTATTTATACGGACCATAAGCCTCTCACTTTCGCTTTTTCTAAGATTGGCAGTGTTAGCGAATTACCCAGACGCGTGAGACAGCTACTTTTCATCAGCGAGTTCACCACAACAATTAGGCACATCTATGGTGACAAAAATGTAGTGGCCGATGCTCTTTCACGGATAGAGTCAATTTCGTGCTCAGGAGTATTGGATTACGCCGCGATTAGTCGCGCGCAGGCTGATGATGATCAATTAATTAGATTGCGTAATAGCGCAAATAAACTAAGTTTTAAGCAAATATTTTTACCGCAAAGCGATTTGGCTGTCTGGTGTGAAACGACCACTAATCGGGCAAGACCTTATTTGCCCCTAGAGTTTAGAAAAATAGCGTTTGACAATGTTCATAATATGAGTCATCCTGGAATTCGTACCTCGCGTAAGCTCATGAGGGAAAGATTTTTCTGGGAGAATATGAATAGCGATGTAGGTAAATGGTCAAAGTCTTGCATTCCCTGCCAAAAAGCGAAAGTGCACAGACATACTAAATCTGAGCTAGGTAAATTCCCTCCAGCAGAGAGATTCACGCATATACACGTGGACATTGTAGGCCCTTTGCCAATATCCTTACATGACTATAGGTACCTCGTCACTATTATTGATAGGCAAACTGGCTGGCCTGAAGCATTTCCGGTTAAGGACATATCTGCTGATACTGTTTCTAAAGCTATTTTTGAAAAGGTTGGGTCGCGCGTTTTGGCTGCCCTGTTCAACTGACTAGTGACCAAGGCAGGCAATTTGAAAGTAACGTGTTCCGACAGCTCATGGCATATTTAGGTAATAATAAAACGCGCACTACACCTTACCATCCGCAAAGCAACGGGATGGTCGAAAGATGGCATAGATCTCTCAAAGCGGCGCTTATGGCCAGGTTGAACTCTAAAACTTGGGTCGAGGAGTTACCTATAGTTATGTTAGGACTTCGAGCAGCGCCACGGTCGGATACTAGTGTTAGTCCAGCTGAGCTTACTTACGGGCAAACCTTAAGATTGCCTGGAGATTTTTTCCATAATGGACATGCAAAAAAGTTCAATGAAAGCGAATACGTCGAGCATTTACGCAACGTAATAAGTAAGCTTAAACCTAAGCCAGCGTCACATAAGGATGGTAACACAGTATTTATACATCCAGACTTAGATCGCTGTACACACGTGTTCGTTCGTAACGATTTTATTAGGAAATCTCTTCAACCTCCTTATGACGGGCCATATAAAGTGTTAGACCGAAAAGAAAAAGCATATTTAATTGAAATGCCCGGTATTTATATCTATAGATAGGTTAAAACCAGCATATTTCAGCCTAGAAGATGATAGTTATAAAAATTATAGCCCTAGTAATACATTAAATAGTAATAAGGATAATAGTAATAATTTTAAAGCGTTAGCGAGTAGCGACAATACGCTCAGCTACGCTACGCGTAGTGGTCGAATATCTAAAAGACCCGTACGATTCATCGATACATGATGCTTAACGTAAAATAGGCAAATATTTATATTTAAATAACTTTACTTTAATAATTCATTTTATTCTGTAATTGTCTTGTGTACACTCCGCATCAAAAAAAATTAAGTATCTTTTACATACAGTAATTGTGAATATAATAATCGAATAAAATGGGCAACACGGTTAACAAAGATGAGATTGTTATCGCCCGATCGGAGGCTCAGGTTCAAGAAGTGCACAATGCCATGATTATGTCCTACATAGGATGGGCCCTAGTTATCGTTATAATCTGCTTATTGATAACGTATATAATATGCCGGTACGGCATCAATAAAGTTAAAAAGTGGCTCCTAACACAAGTGGAAAAGGTACAAGATACCGCCTTGACGCATTTTACAAGGAACATGTCTAGTTTACGAAGGACACGTGAGGGCTTATCGCCTAAAACAAACATCGAGGTTTGTTAAACTTTACGTATTAATTAAGTATTTGTAGTTTATCGTTCTATGTGCTCGGCGATGTCAGTTTGCTTATTTTTTTATATTAATATAATTAAAACTCGTATTGTACTTTTTAATAAGTTTATAATAAATAAGATAGTAATAAAAAAATAAGCTTAGTATGCTAATATACCTTTTTTTTTATGACTGTTAATTTTCTCTAATATTTTACATCATTTACACATTTACATTATTACTTCTTTGTTTTATATCAAATAAATGCATATAATATACAAATGTTGTACTGTTTAATTATTATTTTTTATGTATTTTAGTTCGACTTTAAATTGTTAGCATGTATTAGCATAGTTACTAAATCAATTATTGTCAACATTAATTGTAACATATTGTCACGTTCCACATGCATGTATCTCGTAATAATAACATGACACCGCGCAGGTGTAAGGTGTAATCCGCGGCACTTTCTCACAAGTGCGCATTATGTGTATTCCTTAACATACTTATTTTATGCATTAATGATTATCATTTCTTTTGTCAATTTTAAATTTTTGGGGGGAGTGATGTAACGGTGTCACATTACATGATTCCTCCGCGATTGTAATGTCTAAAGAAAATGTATTCAGTGTGTAACTCGCCGGCACCTCAATCACACGTTTAATAAATTAACCTAATTATATTCAAGACTTTTATTTAATCATCTAATACACATATTATAGTTACATGCTCAACAGTAGTAATAGTAATAGTAATCATTCTATCTATTTAAAAAAACCGCATCGAAATCCGTTGTGTAGTTTTAAAGATCCTAAGCATACAGACGCGGGAAGCGACTTTGCTTTATACTAGATAGTGATAAAAGTATTAAATATATTTCCGTTGTCTGGTACCCGTAACACAAGTTCTTCGAGAACTTACCACGGGACCAGATTGACGTAGTGTAGTATATTATTATTATTGTTTATAGAATATCTATATTTGACATTTTATATTTAAGTAGAGAAATTATATTTAGTAACCAAATGAAGTTAACATTTAATTTTGTAATGAATACATTTTAGATAAATATAGTAATAGGACACCAGTTCTTGTGTGAATCTGAGCAACATTATCTACAGCCATCTGAGTTTATCCCTGAGAGATGGATCGTTGATAAAACCGATCCACTTCATCATGGTCACGCCCATCCTTTCGCCTACAGTCCCTTTGGATTCGGAGTCCGCAGTTGTATTGGTAAGTTTTTCTTTCTTTGATCTCTGTGCCATATACATATAATTCATCATCGGTAATTTGAATTGAAAATGAAAGATGTTGTTCATCCATCTCATATGCCAAAGACATTCTGTTCTTTTAGGTCTTTGAGCTGATAAACTTCTAGAACAAAAGTCACATTTTGGATATCAGATCAAGCAATGTTATGACTGAACTGTAACTTATATTTTGAGTTTCGAGCGCCTGAATGAGTCGGCCATTCTAGTTTGATATGTTCTCAGGGTTTTCTGATATAAGTAACATATAAATGATTTGAAGTCTAAAAATCCTTCCGCCTTTATTCGCTTTTTAAGAAAAGAGCATCCCTTCTCGTTTTACTTAAATTTAAAGCCGGCATTTCAAACAAGTTTTTTTATAACCTACTATTTTATTGACTTTTTTATTTCACGTGTTTCAAGTGTACAAGCATATCACCAACACCTAATACCGAAATATAAATATTTTAATTTGATTTGCTCGAACTTATGAATCTATTTATATTGCTATTATAACAATTACACCGATGAATATATCTATCTGGGACAACTAATAACCCAAAAAGAACTAATGCGCGAGGAAGTAAAGAGAAGTAACACGAACAGCTGGAAAAGATACTGGAGCTTAAGAGAGGCTATAAAAGACAAACAACTTCAAATAAAAATTAAAAGCAAGCTATTTAACACCTGCATACTACCCGTCCTTATGTATGGCTGCCAATCATGGACTTTAACTCAGGAAATAACTAACAGATTGGCAACTTGCCAACACGGTATGGAAAGGAGCATGCTGAATTTTAAGAGATGAAATAGATTGGAAAATCGAGTCATCAGGAGTAAAACAAAAACCATTGATATAGTACAGAAAATTAAAAGACTCAAATGGAGAAGGGCAGGTCATATAATAAGAGGTCAGGACAAATGGAGCAAAAAAATGACAAGTTGGTATCCAAGTGATGGAAAAAGGAAAAGAGACAGACCGCAGAGAAGATGGGATGATGATATCCGAGAACATGCAGGTATAGCGTGGAATAGAGTAGCTCAAGAACGATCAGAACGGAAAAGGTTGGAGGAGGCCCTTGCCGATTGGCAACCAGATCTACAGAAAATAAAAATACAACAAAATATAACATAATAGACTAGTTTGAAGTTTAAGTATTTAAGGATTTTTTTATTAGGTTAAGCTGCTAGATCTGAATAAAAGGCTATATGATATTATATTATAATGTAACTATCTGTTTGCAGGTCGTAGGATAGC
Organism: Helleia helle; assembly: GCA_963853865.1. NCBI lineage: Eukaryota > Metazoa > Arthropoda > Insecta > Lepidoptera > Lycaenidae > Helleia > Helleia helle. The sequence goes on along the minus strand of OY971423.1, from coordinate 5,470,644 downwards.
AGAACTTGAGATGGAAATTTTTCTGACAAAACTTATAAAGAATTTCGAAGTGGGATGGTTCGGTGCGCCCCCTAAAATCAAGCCATCCACAGTCAACCACATAGCTGGACCTTATAATTTTACATTCAAAGAGCTTCAACAAGATGAATGATAAATAATAGAGCGAAAAACTGAAGACACAAAAGAGTCGCTTTAATTTGTAAAACATCCTCATACATTTTCCTTAATAAATTTCTATTACTATTACTATTTTTGTTTATTCTGCTGGAAAGGTGTAATAATACTGTAAGAAGAAGTCGAAGTTCTGCAAACCAGTGTGATTCCTGCCAGCTAACGTTAAATGAAGTGGATCAAAATATTGTATAAGATTTTATCTACTGCTTAACTAATGCTTTACATAGCTTGTTTATTAAAGCTGCATATTAAAATAAATTATTCTATAAATTGTTATATGGCATATATTTTAAATAAAGATATATTTTACTTATTTATATTATTTACTAGCTGTGCCCGTGACTTCGCTCACGCACCAGTAATGATTTAATCGAAACGAAAGGATTTTGGAATTTAGTTTTCATATACTATGACGTTACATGTAGTTACAACTTACAATTTAAACTCCATGTAACGTCACTCGATTTAACGACAAACTACCTAAAGTGTCGAAATCATTCAACTTTGGTTGGTTTATATATTCCTACCTCTTTGGTTTAGCAGTTTAGTATGTTTTCCATACAAAAATATCTATGTAGTGTCACACACACTCACAATAACTTTTTTTTTGGAACGTAGTTCCTTATCGCGCGTTACAAAAGGGGGCTAGACGGAAAAAATTAAGATGAAAAGTTGGAATGACACTTTTTGCTATAGTTGCAAGCCGTGCGGCTTTTTGATTGACACGTCACTGCGTCGATAGCTGTTTTTGTTACACTATTGGGGCTGCTTAGTAAAAAACCCCAGTTCAAATCCCACCGATCTCGGTGACTTTTTTTTGTTTTTTTTTTATTATTTTACGCCGGGAGATGCTCTGATTTTAACCAATAAAAAATCATAAAAAGTTTATACCTACCCGAATAATTATTTTCCTTACACCTATTTTTTGTTTTTTATTACAATTCCTTCACTAATTAATCGAAAGGAACTTCGTTCCATCCGGGTGTCCCTTGACACCTCTCTTTTTATATTGTTTTTATGTTAGTTGGATAGGCAAACTGGCAAATACCACCTGATGGTAAGTGGTTGACGTCGTCCATGAACATAAACTAGATACCTGGAACGACACCAGGCAACTCATTTATGTGTTGCCTATCCTGAGACATAAGATGTTAAGTCTCGGTGCCAGTAATTACACTGCTTGTCTTGCCCTTCTCTCCGAAACACAGCAAAGCTGTTTCACGGGAGAAACAAGCAAGATGGTGGTAGGGTACCCATGCAGCCGAGAGCGCGGCACAGCGCTATCCCTCCCACCGGTAACGCCAACAACGACCACAACACTACGCCATTAAAATGCCATTTTTTTGTTGCTTTATTGTCTAGCCCGTAATTACCTCATCGGTCAGCAGGAGAGTTCTAAGAAATTCGTTCTTTTGATTAAATATTGGGATTGCCTTTTTTTTCTTTAACGCCGGGAAATGCTCTGATGCATCCCCCTGGGGAGACCCACTCGGTCTCCCCAGGCGGGTATGTGGGACTTGCTGCGCCTGTGAGCTGGTAAGTGGACGCAGCTCTACCCACTAAAACCCGGCAAATGCCACCAATGCCACCTTTGGTGAGGTTCCCCGGATCTAATGAGCAAACAGAGCATCTCGACGCCTAGTCAGCCCCTCAGGGGACCGACGCCATCACCACAGAGGTGTTGTCCCGCACCACAGAACAACAGAAAGTACAATGGGGTGAGGTTCCCGTCCTCGCCCCTTGCCCCCTGCTCTTTTATCCCCTCTTCTTATAAGAGGAGTACAAAGAACCCCCTCGGCTCAATTAGCTACGCCCATAGTGCGTTTATATAGAAGAGGGGGGCAAACGGACTGTCGGTTCACCTGATGGTAAGTGTACGTTGCCGACCTTTCAAATATGAGTATGTATTCTTGAAGGTCCCTAAGTCGTATCGGTTCGGAAACACGGCAGAAAATGCCGTACAAATCGAGTTGTTGTGGATTTCCGGATATAGAGATAGTGTGGATGAAATTTGGAATTTTGACGCCATGTCCGGTGGTGGAATTATCCTGCACATATTAGTGCGAAAAATTTCTCAGAACACTCCCCTGGTAGATGCGGTAGAAGATGCAAAGCGATCCCACAGATCTAGTGATAGATTATTATCAATACTTTATCATATTTTTATTGTTTACTTTCCAACTGTGAACACAACGTCAAACGTCAACACAACGATTAGCTCCTTGCAAATCATGTATCATTACGTCCAGAATGCACAGTCCATCCAGTGACGTTATTGATGGATATTGTAGGATGTATATTAATGGATATTGCAGGGCATCGTAAGCTCGGTTAGTCTCAAAAATGCTTTACAGGTACGTAACACGATGTCACGCCTCTCACACTCCTGATCGACCAAAATAACTGCGACTTCATCTGCCATTGGTGCGTTGTGTCTCCTGCGGTGTTCACCAACAGGACTATTTTGTAATTATTGCTGCCTTGTGACTGAAATGGACTCTAAAGTAGCTTTGAAATTCCTCAAGTATTGATTTACTTGATGCAGCATGTTTTCAGTTTTATAGTTCTGATATAGGCACACCATTAAGCTGGGGGAAATAGCGATTCCTAATATTATTGTGTTTTTCAGTGTTATCGGACACAAAATAAATTTGAAGAAATCTAGGCTCATTATCTGGCAATAATGATCCGATAAGTAATAATAATAGTAATAATAAATAACCTTGCGGACTATAATAATTAACGGACTTGCACTTTGAAGGTTGGCTCATGCCAACCTTCAAAGTGCAAGTCCGTTAATACGGACACTCCTTTATTTTTTTGCCCCAAAGGAATAAGGATGCCATTTGGAAAGTGCTATTATAGGAACGGATAAATTAACTAAATTCTAAAAAGTGGCACCGCAATTCAGAAAATAATGCGTTGCGTATGTGCGTATAATTGGCATCATATGCACAGCGCCATCTATTACATTTAAAGGTTCAAATCTAGGTAATCGTTCGGACCACAGGTTCGGACACAGTTTAAAAAATATCGTTTTTATGGTAAGTGACACAGTCATTAAATATTATTTGAAAACGATATTTTAAACAATCAAATAAATTATTATGAATGAAATTCAAGTAAACAATGGAAAATAAAAAGAATAGTTATATAATAATAGTTCATCTCTGGTCCCGATACGATATTTGTCACTAAGTATCGTTTGAGTATCTACTTACATGAAAAGACAACTATAGGAAAAAGATATTATTTAAGAAAACGGGATGCTAGGTCATATAACTTAGGTACGGTTGTTGCAAGTTGAATTTGTATAAAAAAAAAAACAAATATTAAACATTATGCGGAAAATCTAATCATATGTCAAAAAAAAAATGTTTGCGAACAATGAAATATGATTTCACAAGTTCCCTAGTCTGTTAGTGCCAACATAATATATCACGTACATTCTGCTCTACATTTCGGCCATTACACAGGAGGCAGTAATATTCAGCTGGCGACTGTAAATACCGTTTATTTGAACGTGATTTGATTAATTTCTGCTGGCAGAAATTTGTTAGAGTTTTTTTTTCTTATTTATAAACACGTTAGTATTTTTTTTTATGTGTTGGTTCTTATATTCTTCGAAACTATGAAGAAAGTTAAAAAAAAACACTAAATTTAATTAAAGAAATAATTTAATTAATCATATTATAACTGTTTTCACAAATACCACATAACATTACGCTATAATAATAAAAAAGTAGACAAATAAGTCAATCTGTTATCAACCATTTTAATTGTCGATACGACTCACTGATCTTTAATATAAAGAGCATACTCATGTTAAAAAAGCGAGCAAACATCGAGTATATTATAACCGTATAGAATAGTAATGTCAGCTATAAAAATCCGAAACTGATCAGTGATTTGTCACTGATGTAATAGCAATTACACCTAACAGTGGTCTTTGTCTACGTAGTATCGACCAATCATCTATTAATGGCCAGCAGTCGGCCAATCAGAGCGCAGAACCGGCGCAGCGTCGCAACACAAATTTGGCGGAATTTGTTTTCATACAAAACACATAATATTAACATTACCGCTGTAATGTATTTCAAAAAGAGATTTCTTCCAACCAGCGAGCTGTACCTCATCAGCAATGTTTTATCTTTTATCTATTAGAAAACTGTATATTTTAAATACTCTCCTAAAAAACATAAAGAATTACCATTTGATCCAAAAATTATTAAAACTAGAAGAAAGTATTTCATTGTGAAAGTCCCCGAAAATAAAACAAAATTTGCTAAAGTACAATACACTTGCCGATCTGCTTATCTATATAATAAAGTAAATAAATTCATATATTTTTACGATAAACAATTAAATGCTAGCAAAAAACTTATTTTAAACTTCCTTAATAATTTGAGCTACGAGGAAACTGAATTGCTTTTACAATATAGTACTATGTAACACAAAACCTAATTTATCAGACCACACACACACACACACAAACACACACACACACACACACACACACACACACACACACACACACACACACACACGCGCACGCAAACACGCACACACAAACACTCGTACGTTATGTTTTGTTAATTTTTTGGCCTAAACTTTAAAAAAACTAAAATGTAACCAAAATATTATGTAAAATCATATTATGTATAATATCCTCTTATGTATTTACCTATTTGTAATTTGTCTTACATTATTCCAATTGGTGTTAAATAAATGGTAGCTTCAAAGACTAGAATTGTACAATGTGTTTTGATTAGAATAAATTATTATTATGATTATTATTATTATTATTATGACCGCTATAATCCGGTTATAATATGCTCGATGCTGGCAACGCACCTGCTATTCCTCTGGTGTAGCGGGTGTCTATTGATGTCGTTGATGACTTATCACTTACCAGGAGAATCGACTATCCGTTCGCCCCCTCTTCTATAAAAAAATATATCTGTAATGCTGTGTCCTGAGTACTTATAGTTTAAACATCTTTGAATGTAAAGTTAAAAGGTTCAGCTATGTAGTTAATGGTCGAGGTTTTAATCTTAGGAGGCGCTCCGAACCATCCCACGTCAAAATTTTTAATGAGTTTCGCCAGGAAAATTTCGATCTCAAGTTCAGCTATCCTGCGACCTGAAAACAAGTATATTAATAAATAATAAGTAATAATATCAAACAATATTAAAATCAAATTAGAGGTAGATTTCTGCAGGCCATGTAACCGTATGTTGTACTCGTTGAGTTGATAAATATATAGTTTTTTTTTAATGTTAGTTGGATAGGCAAACTGGCAAACGAGCCACCTGATGGTAAGTGGTCGACGTCGCCCATGAACATAAACTAGTTTACCTGGAACGAGCCCAGGCAACTCATTTACGTGCTGCCTATCCTGAGACATAAGATGTTAAGTCTCGGTGCCAGTAATTACACTGCCTGTCTTGCCCTTCTCTCCGAAACACAGCAAAGCTGTTTCACGGGAGAAACAAGCAAGATGGTGGTACCCATGCAGCCGGGAGCGCGGCACAGCGCTTCCCTCCCACCGGTATATAGATCAACTGAAGAATTTATAGCCAATGAGTAATAAGGTTCTAGAATCGTGGCCACATTCGGGACGCCTCTCAGTTGACGTCCAAGTAAATGGGATGGCGATCTACTTGTACCTACTCTCCTGCCGTTTATAGAGGTCATTGTCCACAGGATGGTTACAGACCGATAATAATGGTGGTGGAAAAAACCCGGGGCTGGTCTCATCGAGTGGTTCATAGGCTCGTGTATCATGGTGTTGGTTGGCTATAAACTTGACATAATATGGGTATTTACCGGTGGGAGGGATGCGCTGTGAAGCGCTCCCAGCTGCATGGGTGCCACCATCTTTCTTGTTCATCCCGTGAAACAGAAGGGCAGACAGGCAGTGTAATTACTGGCACCGAGACATAACGTCTTATGATGATCTGTCCACTTCAAGACAAGACTCCTGCCGGTAAGAATCGCCACAAGACTTAAAGAAAGAAGTGGTCAGATGCACGAGATATATTAAGTTGCACAAGTGTACATGCGAGTTGTAACTGGTAGTGCCATGCTGTGGTACATGTGGCCATGGGTGGTACCTCTCGCTCACATAATACCGGCGTCAAGTGACAGCTATGCTGCCGCATTTCGTGCGATTTTTGAGTTTCCGGTGGCCTATTGGATATATATATGGATAAGTAAAAGGAGGGCAACGCATAGACATTTGCTCAACCAAAAGTTATGCAGATTTAAGAAACTTCTCGCCATAGCAGCCAACGACCAAAGAATTCTTTGCACTGAACATATTCTCTGAAGCTTACACAGGAGAAATCTTGTTTAAATACATTTCTTAATAATTATTCCAGCTAGTTCTTAAAGCATGAAAAACTTACCAATACAACTGCGGACTCCAAACCCGAAGGGACTGTAGGCGAAGGGATGGGCGTGACCATGATGAAGTGGATCAGTTTTATCAACGATCCATCTCTCAGGGATAAACTCAGATGGTCTTTGAAAATGTTCCTCCGAGATGCTTAAGAACTGATGACCAAATGTTAATGCCATCTGAAACACAATAATGAAATAAATATAACTCAGCAAAAGAACCCGTGACCATGGTTGCTGTAAAGTATCTCGTCGGGCTTGTAAAAATCTTAATAAACCGCGATAAAATCCATAAAATTTGATTGACATTGATTTACAGCGTAGCCCGGATGGATGATGATTATATTTTAAATAATCGGATAAGTTTCGTCATCCAACCTTACAAATATTAGGGACTTCTTCAAAATATTATACATAAAATAGAAACAAAAAATAAAGGAGCGCAAGGCGTTTTACTTACACCTTTGGGGATTTTGTATCCCAACAAATTGTAATCTTTTGATGCCTGACGAAGATTTCCGGACACCACAGGCATCAGTCTCATGGTTTCCTTGATGCAGGCTTTAGTATACACCCTCTTCTCACTGTCTAACATAACCTCTTCACGCAATTTGTTTTGTTTGTCTGGATTTTTAGCCAGCAAATATAGAGCACCGGTTATTACATTGGCAGACTGGAAATTACAGACACAAATGGTCATATAACAAGTTATTCATCAATCGACTCCCAGCAGATATTAAACCGATATAAAACATCTTAGATTATTAATATTAAAATTCGTAATTAATTAAAAGAGTATAATACTCGCGAGCACACAAGCGAGCTAAGAGCGACGGCGTAGTGGGGGCATCACACAACGTGGTAAACGTTTTCGAGTTGACTTTACTATCAACGCGTTTCACATCAAAAATCTTCAGTAATTGAGTATATACAATGGGGTGAGATTCCCATGTTCACCCCTTGTCCCCCTGCCCTTTCTAATAAGAGGGGTACAAAGAGCTCCTTTGGCTCAATTTGCTTCGCTAAGGTGCTGGGCTCACCTTAGGCTACTGGGCTCCACCGCCACGACAAGGCTTGAACCAAGGTGGGGATGTAGCCTTCGTCCTAGCGTAATATGGGTTGACGAACGAAAGATTCCTCTCCAAAGACTTTTTAATTTTAGACATACAGGCAGTTTTTACTAGGTTCACATCAAGAGTACATTTTTTTATGTCATAAAGGGCAAAGGAGCAGTCGGAGCCTTATGGCGACTATCGTCGCCCATACACATGCGCACAACCAGACGTTATGCAGATGCGTTACCCTCCTTTTTCCTACTACTACTACTGCTACAGGAAACTCACAAACCGCATGAAACGGGACAGAGTTGACGCCAGTGTTAGGTGAGCGAGAGGCTGCAATGCAGCATGGCACCACCTCTTACTGAATTCACAATATTTACACCAATAAGGTAGCACATAGGCTCAAAATAAATAGATAATAAATAAATCGTAAGCCGTTTACCGTGTCAATTCCAGCAAACAACATATCACTCGCCATCGTAACAGCCACGTTTTCGTCAATGTCCATTAATTTTTCTAACACGCTCTTCTCGCCGTCTTCTGCTTCCCTTTTGTCTTTTAATTGTTTCATAGCCTTGTTGATGAAATAGGAATTTAGTCTGAAATATGTGTTTGTATTCAAATATCTCTTATTAATCGGTTTTAATTGGCCATTTTGTTTTCACTTTAGCCCCAAAATTAGTCAGAAGGTTTGATAATGAAATGCTGATCACATCAATGAAAAACAAGGACAGGCTGCATTGAATTAGCTAGTTTCAGATGGATATAAACCATCAATCAACTGACTTTAATAATTTAATAACAGTATAAGGTACATAAAAATTATTTCAATAGTATTATTGGACATTTTTCCACTTACCGGCACGGTGCGGCGCCGGCGCCATCGCCGTTGCCATGGAGGCAAAAATGAATGAAAACATATGGCTCGTTTTTCCACTCACAGGCGTCGGCACGGCATCGCCGTGTCTGCAACCTTGCCACACGATGTCGGCCCGGTAAAACTGCATGTGTGTTGTATATGAATTGTAGCCGTGTGTGTGTGTGAGTGTGCGGGGCGGGTAAAAGGACGTAGAGCGGTCAGTGGAGAGAGAGAGCCGAAAGACTCGTAATTCATACTCATATTGGACTTCATTGAGGGAGTCCTATGTTCAGCAGTGGATGGAGCAGCCTCTAGCTGATGATGATAATATATAATCCTCCCGGCCGATTTTGGCCACGGCGAATACATTCAACTCCAGTTTTGTCTTTGGTGTACTCGCCCCGTAGCCAATTTTTGCATAAAAATCCTCGTACACTGCGGGCACGTTAGCACACCATTTACATAATTATATCTAATGGCCTCTGGTGGTCGGGCCTATAGACCATCTCGATTGGCATCCAACTCGTAGAGCCTATGACTAGAGCCCTCCACTCAGGCCGTCCGGCTGCCTAATGCTCCTATAGCAGCGGGTCGATGCTGTACTTCTTCAGGTGCCGCTAAGTATATCTTTAGATCTGAGGAGTTGACCGTCATACTTACGCTTGCCTTCCACAATTCTTTGATCCGTTATACGCGACACATGTTCGCACCACCGATGCGCCGCATAAGGTAAGACTCAATGCCACCTACATATATAATATATATGTATAGTGTAGAGTGTATGAAAAACGGGCGCAAGCCATCATCGACACCGGCACAATGGAAAAACGAAGCCACGGCGTGGGTGCCGGGCCGTTGCCGTGCCGTCGCCGTGCCGTTGAGTGGAAAAACGCTCAATTATACATAAATTCAAGTTCTAAAATACTTTCTAATACGAGTAATACATACTCAATTTGTTCATGTAATAATCTTATTGCTTTTCTATATGCTGGCGTCGAAATGTATCTCCAAGGACTCGGGCGGAAATCCAAACTCATAAAGACATCCATCACGTTATGAACGTTCTTTATAAGTCTTTTAGCTGGATCGTCTTCTGGTACATTGGGGTCGAAACTGTACAGCCTGCTTCCAAGCGCAACAACGCCTATTGATTCAAATGACCATAAATTCATTTCGTCGTCGAATTTGCAATCCAAAATATTCTTTTCATTGCGCTTCGATCTCATTCTGAAATAAATTACCAATTAGTTTATCTAAAGTAGTCAATACTTCAATTATTTAGTTAAATAATGTTATTTAATGTACAAACGAACAGATATAGCAACCATTATTTTAATTAGCCAAAATACACAGCACAATAGAAAAGTATAAAATTTGAATACCTGGCAATCATATCTTCAGCAACTTCATCTAACGTCGAAGTGTAGAATTTGATAATTTTGCTATGTAATAATATCGGATTGACAGTAGAGCGAAACTTCTTCCATGGCTCACCTTGGCTGTAAAAAATACCAATAGTAACTACCATTAATTAATGAGGTATGTAGATAGTGGCGTCAGCCCCCTGAGGAGTTAACTAGCCGTCGAGGATCCCTATTTTCTCATTAGATCCGGGGCATCTCGCCAAAGGCGGCATTGGTGGCACTCGCCGGGTTTTAATGGGTAGAGCTGCGTCCACTTACCAGCTTTCGGGCGCAGCGAGTCCCACATACCCGCGTGGGGAGACCCACTCGCCCGCGGGATGCTTCAGCATTTACCGGCGTTAAAGACGGACGGAAGGTGCCACCAGTGCCGCCTTTGGTGAGGTGCCCCGGATCTGTTAAGCTAACAGGGCACCTCGACGGCTAGTCAGTCCCTCCCTCAAGGGACCGACGCCACCTCCACAGAGGGGTTGTCCCGCACCACAGAACAACCCCTCCCAACGTCGGGACAGTACATTGAGGTGAGGTTCCCATCCATGTCCCTTGCCCCCTGCTCTTCTGTCCCCTCTTCTTATAAGAGGGGTACAAAGAGCCCCATCGGCTCAATTAACTTCGCCCAAGGTGCTGGGCACACCTTAGGCTACTGACCCCCACCGCCACGTCAAGGCCTGAATCATGGTGGGGTGTATAGGCAAACTGTTCGACGAACCACCTGATGTAAAGTGATAAACGTCGCCCATGAACATAAATAAATAAATAAACGAGACCACAACGAGTCCATTCGGTACTATTCCAAGCCAAAGGTCCAAGCAACTTGGACGAAAGGCAGTTTCTTGCAAGCCATCACATTGCTGTCTTGCCCTTCTCATCGAAACACGGCGATACAGTTGAACGGTAGAAATTGCCCACTATTTACACGCACCTTACATATCTATCTTCTAAATCATGTCACCACTAATAAGTAATAACCCACTCAATTCAGGCACCTACCTACACGAACATAGTAAACATCGAGGACGATTAAATGTAAGAGGAATATGATAGCAACAGGCTCATTAATTGAAAGCTTAGCTCGAGGTATTTGATATGATAGCAATGTTGTCTACTCACATGACAATGATATTAATGCTGTATATAGAATGTAGGTATGTGTACAAATAACTCTTGTAATATAAAAGTCACAGGGATGTCTTTACTCTTTAACAATATTTTTAATTTAATTGGGATATTTAACTGTGTCGATTTTGTTTGCATATACAATTAATTTGTTTAGGTATATCGCAGAAATTTAAAATGTAGAAAATCGTTTTCTTGTCTGCAGTATTCGTTCAATGGAGATAAAAAAGAAAAAAAGGAAAAAAAATCCTTTTTTTAAGAGAATATTCTCCAATAATACTATCTTCTGAGGTTGAGTCTTATTTTTTCCCCACCTTTCAGGCCTTGTCGTGGCTGTGGGGCTCAGTAGCCTAGGGTGAGCCCAGCACCTTGGGCGAAGCTAATTGAGCCGAGGGGGCTCGTTGTACCCCTCTTATAAGAGAGGACAAAAGAGCAGGGGGCAAGGGGCGAGGACGGGAACCTCAACCCATTGTACTGACCCGACGTTGGGAGGGGTTGTTCTGTGGTGCAGAACAACCCCTCGGTAGATTTGGCGTCGGTCCCCTGAGGGACTGACTAGCCGTCTTAGGTGTTTGTCTACGAACCTATGCGTATACGTATTGCAAGTGTTAGTGTTAGTGTACATGTACGGTGTAAACCTATAAGTGTAAAAGAGACGAAGTGTTTGTGATGCGGTATTAGAAGAAGCGAGAGAAGGCTCATCTCCCTCCGCACCGGCGAACGTAGCTTCGAGAACCATCACTTTTTAATCTTTTAAGTGTTTGCACAACAGATCCGGGGCACCTCACCAAAGACGGCATTAGTGGCACTCTCCGGCTTTTAGTGGGTAAAGTTGCGTCCGTTTACCAGCTTTTTCAGGCCTTTGGGGAGTAGGCGGGATGCCTCAGAGCATTTCCCAGCGTAAAAGAAAAAAAAGGAGAAAAGTTGCGTCTTATTTAAATTAACAAAAGTACATTTTAGCTTACTCTGTTAACAGGCCAGTCGGTTCATCTGTTTTGCCTTTCTTTAACACGTGTTTCCTAAAGTATTCTAAAATTTGAAATCCTGGACGCAAGGGTAACCAATTCTCGCTTCGAAGTACCTGAAATAGATTGCAATGTGACTTACTTAAAATAACTCAATGTGACAACGTCATAAGAAAATGAAACGCCTCAGAGCTATAAGAAAAATATTAAGAATAATTAAAATACTAGTGGCCCCGATAGACGTTGTCCTGTACAAAATATATTTTTTGTGAATCTAAACCATTCTCGAATCCACTTGAACACACACACAAAAAATCATCAAAATCGGTCCAGCCGCTTAGGAGGAGTTCAGTGACATACACACGCACAGAAGAATTATATATATAAAGATAAGACGTTTATTAAGTCTTATAATTATAAATTATAAGACGTTGTCACGTCAAAAAATATGATAATCACAATCAATGAAATTAAAACAAAGTTCCTTAAAAACCTTAAAATGACTTTGAAAATATATTCCATAATATAGTTTCTAATGACTTACGTGTGCTGAGGTCTCCGCGTCTAATATGAACACTAACGGCTTGCCACCAAAGAATCCATCTAATTTAACTATTGGCCCATACTTCTGAAAAAATACTTCTCCCAGTTCGGGACCCATGTTGTAAAAAGCTCCTATAAAAATATTTTGGTTAAATTGGGTAATCGGGAAACAATATTTTCACACTTATCATCGCAAAAACAGACTTTACTTTCATGGATTATTAATAATTTACAATAAAACCTCGTCTCCGTCGACTAGATTGATATAAAAATAGTGTTGTTTTCATTAATTGAAAACAGTCAAGTCATGGACGGAGAGGGGTTGCTGTCCAGTGTCCACTAATAATATTACACCTATAAACAACATTACCACCATGGTCTTGTTAATGATAAAAAAACAGTCGTGTTATTAAAGGTTGCAACGTTATGAGATATTGATAAGGTATAAAATAGTATAATGATAATAATTTTCAAGATAGTACTGATTATCACAATATTAATTAATTTATTTATTTATGCATTAAATTTGGAAAAACACGTAATGCAATACATGAAGTGTTCCCTACCATGGTTCAGGCCTTGACGTGGCGGTGGGGCTCAGTAACCTAGGGTGAACACAGCACCTTGGGTGGAGCAAATTGAGCCGAGGGGGCTCTTTGTACCCCTCTTATAAGAAGAGGGGATAGAATGGGAGGGGTTGCTCTGTGCTGCGGGACTACCCCTCTGTGGTGGCGGCGTCGGTCCCTTGGGGCACTGACTAGCCGTCGAGGTACCCTGTTTGTTATCGCATTTTTCGATTTTCATGCGATGTAATAATAATGCATGTGGGTCAGAAAATCCTAATTGTATTTTATATAATATCACGTAAAAAAAGTTTATTGAATTTTCTGTTCTTTTACTTTCATTTTATAATGGGTTTTTTTTTTAATGTTAGTTGGGTAGGCAAACTGGCAAACATACCACCTTATGTTAAGTGGTCGACGTCGCCCATGAACATAAACTAGTATACCTGGAACGAGCCCAGGCAACTCAATTTATGTGTTGCCTATCCCGAGACATAAGATGTTAAGTCTCGGTGCCAGTAATTACACTGCCTGTCTTGCCCTTCTCTCCGAGACACAGCAAAGCTATTTCACGGGAGAAATAAGCAAGATTTATACTTGGCAAAAGTAAAATATTTACCGCCCGGTAGAAAGTGGTGTAATTGTCCAATAACGGGCAGGGATGAGGGCCCCGGGATCTCGCGCCATGATTTGATATTTCCTTCTCCCTTGTTTTCTATTGTGCTACTTACTGCCACGGACCTGTGTATAAATATATTTTAATTTCATAACAAAAATATTAGAAATTAAATTCTGATTTTGGCAGCGCCATTTTAAACCAATAATGCGCGGGCGCGGCTCCATCGCGACGCACGGATCATAGGTTACGGACGTTAGTCAAGTTTCGCTTTGCAAGAAGTGATTTTTTTCATTGCAACCCATGGACATGCTACGCATTTGTTGACATTTTCTTGCCATTGACAGTTAAGTTTTAACCATAAAGTTAATATACCTATGGTTTTAACACACGTGCGTAACCTCTGCGTGCGTTGCGGTGGAGCCCTTAATAACTATAAAAAGGATCTAAGGCTTTTTTTATATTTTTCTTATTATAGGAGAAGAGGCGGAAAATGGTAACTTCGCTTATCGCAGCCGGACGAAAGTTGACGCTTTCCGCCCGGAGGTGTGAAAAAAATTACAGTAAGTAACAAAAATCTATAAAAATATAAAATAATATAACAGCGTCATGGCGTTTGACATCACAATATTGGAGTCGATTTTACTGGCGAGTCGTTCCAGTAGATGTTTCACATCAATAAATGAATAATATTGTAAGTTTTTTTTTTGATTGATTTTTGAGCATTTATTAATATTGCATGTCCTGTATAGTGTATATACACGTAGACAACGTCAATAATATATCTATACAGATACATAAAATTGGAGGGTCTGTTTGTAATAACAAAATAACCACTTTTTACTAAATGCATGTGGATGTATACACCGTACATATAACAAAATAACATTTTTTTAAATTTTTGTCTCTCTGTTTGTTTCGGCTAATCTCTGAAACGGCTAGGCCGATTTTGACAGGACTTCTATTAACAGGTAGCTGATGTTATAAGGAGTAACTGAGGCTATAAAAATAATCATCATCAATCCGCACATGGCTGTGAATCTAAGTTAACGCGGGCAACAGCTAGTTGTATAATATATGGATATTATAATATATACCAACGTATTCTATGCGTTATGCTTCTGTTCTCTGGTTTAAATCATCTCAAAACGTGTGTCGTACAACAATGTTTATGTCTGTCTCTAAATTTCATTATTTTATTTATATATAGAATAGTCCCTGATATTTGTATATAATTTGAAATAGAAATAATATTCAAAACTAAAATTTTTTGTAAGTAAACAAGCTATAACTGATCCATTTATATATAGAAACGCTGTGTGTGCTATGAACAGTATATCTGACATACATATACTAAAAACATACTACAAATACATGTATACAATATATCACTTACCTCACACATTGTTTATTAAGCGACACAACACTAGAAACTAACCGTCGTACTAACATTGTTCAATCAAACACTTCAATTAAATAACGGTACAATTTCAGTAATTTGAATGAACTATATGCATTTAGTAATACAATATTCAATCATTTGCTAAGACACAAACATACACGGGACGCGCGGGTAATAAATACACAAGCTATTGCTTAAGTCGGACGTTTTGTGACTAGCTTGTTTACGATTGACCTTAACTCGACTGCGTTTGATTAGATACAGAAATAATCTGATGTCACGTCGCTATTGTTGTTACAGATAAAAATCCTTTGTTCATTCATGTATATGCTTGTTGAATGCGTTTTGTGTAGCTTATGCCTACAACCACTGCTTTCTTGCTTAGTCATATTAAATAATTAATAAATAAGTAGGTATTAACAGAACACACACACTCGCACGGGTAGGTACTAGGAACGGAAATAAATTTGAAAGAAAGAAAGAAAGGAAAGTATTTTATTGTTCACACCAAAGATAAAAACATAATAAAACACGTCTATGTGTATGTCCCGGTGTAGAGTGTAGATATCTATATTCAGCATATAAATTGTCTGTATTTGGCGTCAGAGGTGGGAAGAAATAGAAATAAACTCCCCCGTGGAGCGGTTTTACTCCCGCGGGGAAAAAGTAAAATAAATGAACAGCGTCACCCATTATTAACAAACCTATATGCTTATTTTATTAACAAAAACATAAACAGTTGAATTGAGAACCTCTTTCTTTTTGTTTTTCGAAATTCGAACCTGTGACCGTTGCGTCAAGTGTCAAGCGCCCCCCATCATGGTTCAGACCTTGACGTGGCGGTGGGGCTCAGTAGCCTAAGGTGTGCCCAGCACCTCGGGCGAAGCTAATTGAGCCAAGGGGGGTCTTTTTACCCCTAGTAAGAGGGGACCAAAGAGCAGGGGGCAAGGGGTAAGGACGGGAACCTTACCCCATTGTACTGTCCCAACGTTGGCAGGGGTTATTCTGCGGTGCGGGACAACCCTCTGTGGAGTTGAAGTTGGTCCCCTGAGGGACTGACTAACCGTCGAGGTGCCCTGTTAGCTCAACAGATCCGGGGCACCTCACAAAAGGCGACATTGGTGGCACTCGCCGGGTTTTAGTGGGTAGAGCTGCGTCCACTTACCAGCTTTCGGACGCAGCGAGTCCCACTTATCCGCCTGGGGAGACCCACTCCCAGAGAGCCCCTCGGCTCAATTTGCTTTACCCAAGGTGCTGGGCTCACCCTAGGCTACTGAGCCCCAGTGCCACGTCAAGGCCTTAACCATGGTGTTGAGGTAGTGCCATGCTGCTTTGCAGACAAATTGGGCCGGCACCACTGGGATGGAACCTCTCGCTCACATAATAGGTACCGGGCGTATAGTGACAGCTACGCTGTCGCGTTTCGTGCGGTTTGTGAGTTTCCGGTGGCCCATTGGATTGGATAGGGAAGGGATGCATAATCTTTGGTTGTGTGGATATTAATGGGGGTCGATACTCGCCAAAAGACTTCGACTATAAAAAAATCTTTCTATCCTTGAATTCTTAATATTCAGATGTAATATAAATTGAAATGATTAATTAATCTTCCTCAGAAGATTTTTTTTTTTTTTTAGGGTTACGATAGGAATCAAAATAAAAATATTAAAGTCATTTAACAATTCATACAATCATTTATTATAAACAAGAATAGCAGAATATACTACAGCACAAAAATATTACCCAATTTGGTTCACGTACTCAAAAACATACTTTGGTTAAACTATTTTGATTTGTTTTGATTTGACATTTATTAATTGTTCAAATGGAGACTACGGATAAGACATTCAGATCAAAATCCAAAATCCTTTCTTTCGCCTTCAGATGCTGTGTCCGATCTTTCAGTATACAGAGCAAACGAGATATTGAGGATAATAATAAAATATTTGCGGAACAATGTTTGTATTGCAATAAATCTTGATAAAATAATATTTAAGCGATGAATTTATGGCGAATAAATCCGGGCTATGCGGCCCATGTGCGGATTAACGAGCGGACAGTTTAATGCGTCATATGGAAGTTCAATCCGGGCCTCAAAATGGTGTAAAGGCATGATTTATATCAACACCGTCAGTGTCCACTGGACAATAAATTGTGGACATATTCACATATAGCTTAGGGAATAGTACCGGTTCCTCGATTGGTCTGGAATTAATAATAATAATATCTATGGACGCTTTTACACCACGTCAATCTGGTCCCGTGGTAATAAGTTCTCGAAGAACTTGTGTTAGGGTACCAGACAACGGAAATATATTTAATACTTTTATACTATACATATATTTAAGATTTTTAATATATTTATATAATACATATATTTAATACACATTCATGGCCCTGGAACACAGAAAACTTTTTGTTGCCTGGCGGGATTCGAACCCGCTACCTCCGGCTTGAGCGCCAACGCGCTAACCCCAGGCGGGTATGTGGGACTCACTGCACCCGAAAGATGGTAAGGTGGACGCAGCTCTACCCACTAAAACCCGACGAGTGCCACCAATGCCGCCTTTGGTGAGGTGCCTCGGATCTGTTGACAACAGTATGGATCTGATCTATTTGTTGCAACAGGGCACCTCGACGGCTAGTCAGTCCCCCAAGAGACCGACGCCACCTCTACAGAGGAGCTGTCCCACACCAAAAAACCCTTCCCCACGTCGGGACAGTGCGATGGGGTGAGGTTCCTATCCTCGCCCCTTGTCCCCCTGCTCTTTAGTCCCCTCTTCTTACAAGAAAAATTTTACAAAGAGTCCCTTCGGTTCAACTGGCTTCGTCCAAGGTACCGGGCTCACCTTAGGCTGAGCCCCACCGCCACGACAAGGCTTCAACCATGGTGGTGATAGTCTTCTTACCTGGTTAATGGTCGACCAACACTTTGTCTACCTAAACCCATATAACGCATATAACGTTTAGTATTTAATTAAACAATTTTCTTAAATGATGTTGCTGACATTGTTTATCAGGATAGAGAAAAACTCATTCTTCCCCGTTGCCACAAATCTATCCAGGACGATATTTATTGCTTTATAAATATTCGAATTAAAAAAATCGATACAAAAAAGACGTATTTACGGATGGAGCGAGTGATAGAGTTTTGTTCGTTTTCTATGCGATTTGAATTGTAAATAATATTGCGAGGCCAGTGGCTTGGGCCCTATTGCAGTCCAGAGCTTCGAGCTATGAAGCATTAGCATTGAGATGAACTGTTTTACTGTTACAAAAACAATTTAAAAACGAGCTGCTTATCAAGCAACATTGAATTGCAAAGCCCGATCAACTTGACGGGCTTTGCAATCCAATGTTCTATGCACTTCAACTGTAATAAAAATTAACTTCTTTTTTAAATTTTACCGGTGGGAGGGAAGCGCTGGTTCGCGCTCCCGGCTGCATCGGTACCACCATCTTGCTTGTTTCTCCCGTGAAACAGCTTTGCTGTGTTTCGGAGAGAAGGGTAAGAGAAACAGTGTAATTACTGGCACCGAGACTTAACATCTTATGTCTCAGGATAGGCAACACATAGATGAGTTGCCTAGGCTCGAATCAGGTAAACTAGTTTATGTCTGAGTTAAATAAGCAACTGGCAGAGGCTCAAAAATATATATCTAAATTAGAGTTAGAAAAAGAAGATTTAAAAGCCTCCCAATCTAGACATCTTTTCAATGAATTAATTGGGAAGTCAAAGGATCCCATCACCAACAATAATGACATTTCCACAGTAGATTTGACTGGTGTCGATTCAATGACTTCTCATTATATGCCTAGTAAGAAAAAATTTAAACAATATGTAAAAGCAAAAAAAAACATTAAAAAAATGCAACGCCTGTTACTAAAAAATAAGTCTTCATCCAGAAATTTAACTAATGTAATAAAAAATAATAATTCAGTCAAGGACAAATACATTTCATATAAGATAAAATATGAAAAAATTAAAAGTGACTATGAGGCTGATGTGCTCAACCTGCAATCAGAATTAACTGCTCTGCATGAGTCGCTGAAAGCTGTAACTCTAAAATATGAAATAGCTCAAAAAGAAATAGCGGGACACATCTCGGCAATGAAAGGCTTGATAGACTTATGTAATTATAACGAAGAACGGGTTGAATCCTTACAAAACTATAAAATATGTAAGTGTGAGGATTCAAATATAGGCCGGTCAATGCTAGGTGTCAACCCCACCCAGTTGTCTCATCCAGTATCTAAGCATAACAGTCCCACATCCGAAGCTTTGTATCCATTGTCTTCATTACCTCCAGATAGTAATATTAGCATATACAGTGATGAAATGGGGAAAGATATTGGGACATTGCTATACCGGTTGTGTCAGGGTCAGTCATTAACAAATAATTGTATGACCGGTGCTTCACTGGAACAATTAATAGAATCAATTGTTGGTTGTACCCACCGTCCCAATACAACACTGATAGTAATAGCCGGGAGAAGGGGAAATGTAAATAGAAAAAAATTAATAAAATTTATGGATTTGTTGTCCGGTTTTACAAATATATCAAAAATTATTATATTTACATTTCCTTACATTAAATCATTGCAACATGAAAATAAAATTAGATTTAATTTAAATTCATTATTGTACACCATATCAAATAATAATAATTGTATTTCATTATATAATAATAATAACAAAATTAAAATTATTGACACAAATAAAATTATTAATTATAAATTTAGTTTTAGGACTATAGATAAGTTTTACTTATCATTTTTTATTAAAAGACAAATAGCAATGTCGCTATACAAATTTTTGTATAAGGTACCAGCCAATGTCTTGGCTACACAGACCACTGCTTCTATTGAGCAGTGTAAGTTATTGACAGATAATGGCTTGGAATTCGTTCCAAATAATTTAAATTAAGTTACAAGACAATAGAGGCAGCCTCTTGCAATACATACTTTTGTAATAATATAAACCCTGTTCACTTGCCCACCAAAATTATAAACAATAAGTGTAAAGAAAAAACTTGTAATATAAACCTGGTACATCAGAATATTCAAGGTATGGCAGGCAAAGACCTAGAAATTGAATTATTTCTTAAAAGCCATAATATTAATATACTTTGTATAACAGAACATTGGTTAGCAAAACAAGAAATTATGTTTAACTTCAGCAATCACCAGGTTGTGAGTACGTTCAGCAGAGAAAAATCAATAAGAGGTGGTTCTCTAATATTAATAAATAAATGGATAAAATATAAAGAAAGAAAAGATATTGTAAGTCTCTCTGTTGAGCGTACTACTGAGATAGCCTGTGTGGAACTTGAGCGCCTTATTATTGTGTGTGTGTACAGACCCCCAAGTGGATTGTATGACATATTTGAAGAGATCATGGAAGAAGTACTGACAAAAGTATGTAGATCCAACAAAAATATAATTGTATGTGGTGACTTTAATATTAACTTGCTAGAAAATAATTTCACTACTGTCAAATTCCTTTCATTGTTGAAATCTTATAGCCTCAAAAATCTATTCATGGAGCCCACTAGAATAACATGCTCAACGGCTACATGCATAGATAATATATTTTGTAATGTAATTCACCATAGCAAATCAATAATAAATAACCTGAGTTCAGATCATTGTGGATTACAAGCATCCTTTGAGTTGACTTTAAAAAATATCAGTAATGGAAAAGTAATGTTTGTTCCTATGACTACAAAACGTATTGAGAACTTTAGGTGTAATATTACAACTAAACTATTACAAATAGACTATAATAAAGATCCTAACAAGTTATTTAGTAAATTGTTTCAGCTTATTAAAAAAGAGTTTAACAACATATTTACACCTAAAACAAAAACAGTTAATGTACAAAATGGAGGAACTTTTAATGAATGGGCGACTGTAGGAATTTATAAAAGTAGACAAAGATTGTACGAGCTCTATAATGAAAAGGCTTACAATACTAGCGAATCACATAAAAACTTTTTGAAATCATACTCAAAAATATTTAAAAAAGTATGTACAGCAGCTAAAGCTTTAAATATTAAAAATAAAATTGCAAGATGTAATAATAAAATCAAAATGACGTGGAAGGTAATTAACGACGAAACTGGAAGGAGTAAAAGTTGTAATTCAATACATTCATTGTGTATTGACAATAAAATTATCAATACTGACAGGGAGGTTGCAAATATTTTTGAGAATTATTTTGCCAATATTCCAGTTACGACAACTAAAAACCTCATATCGTCTCCTACTGTCGCTGAATCCTTACTCAAAAATTGTGTGAAAGAAAATAATATTCTTTTTAAATTTCATTCCATCTGCTCCAAAGATGTTATAGGTGCTTTCAAACTTATTAATGTCAAAAATACTACAGACTTGTGGGGCATGTCGGTTAAAACGATTAAATATATTATAGAAATAATTGCACCTATCTTAGCGGTAATTTTCAATGATTGTATTGAATGTGGTGTATTTCCTGATTTAATGAAGCATAGTAAAATTCTACCACTTTTTAAATCTGGTGTCACATCTGACCCCTCAAACTTTAGACCGATTTCAGTACTCCCAACACTTAGTAAAATTTTTGAAAAGATCATTTTTAATCAAATTTTAGTTTTTTTTAACAAGCATCAGTTGCTCCATAGTCAGCAGTATGGATTTACTAAAGGGCGATCTACAACTGATGCTGGAGTTCACCTACTGAAACATATTTATACAGCCTGGGATGAATCGCAGGATGCCTTAGGTGTATTTTGTGATTTGTCCAAGGCTTTTGATTGTGTTCAACACGCAACATTGATCAGGAAATTACATCACTATGGTATCAGGGGCACAGAACTTAAACTATTAGCATCTTACTTAAATAACAGAACACAAAAGGTAATTGTAAATAATAAAAGTTCCTCTGGTACCAACATAAAAATGGGGGTGCCTCAAGGTTCCATTCTGGGTCCGTTTCTCTTCCTCGTTTACATAAATGACCTACCTTTTCTCATGAAGGATAAGCATGAAATAGTATTGTTTGCCGATGATACTTCTTTAGTATTTAAAATTAAGCGACAACAAATGATTTCTGACTAAGTAAACTATGCTCTTTCAAAGATGGTACATTGGTTTAGTGTCAATAATTTGTTACTTAACTGCAATAAAACTAAATTGATTAGATTTACACTACCTAATGTTAAGCAAGTACAAACCAATGTAACATTAAGTGGGGAGATAATGGACTTGGTGAATTCAACTACCTTTCTTGGCATTACCTTAGATGCCAATCTCCAATGGGCGCCCCATATAGCTACCTTATCGAGTAGACTCAGTTCTGCAGTTTTTGCGATTAGAAAAATCAGGTCAATTACGGATGTTAATACGGCTAGACTAGTATATTATGCGTATTTCCACAGTCTTATGTCCTACGGCATTTTGCTTTGG
The DNA here is from genome assembly GCA_963853865.1 of Helleia helle. Lineage (NCBI taxonomy): Eukaryota > Metazoa > Arthropoda > Insecta > Lepidoptera > Lycaenidae > Helleia > Helleia helle. The sequence continues at coordinate 5,448,079 of OY971423.1, read as the reverse complement.
GGACATGCCGCTGATGTCAATACAATTTTCATACTGCAGAAGCGGGCTATACGGGCTATCTACTGTCTGGGTCCCAGAATATCATTAAGAGAGAAATTTAAAGAAATAGACATTTTGACTGTAGCATCTCAATACATTTTTGTAAACGTGATGTATGTTCGCAAAAATATAAATGAATTTGTAAAAAAATGCGATAATCACAATAAAAATACAAGGAACAAACATAAACTTGTTGTGCCATATTTTAGGCTACATAAGGTCAGTAATTCTTTTATGGGTCAATGTATACGCTTCTACAATAGGATCCCAGAAAACGTTCAAAACCTATCGATAAATAAATTTAAAAAAACTGTTAAAGAACGTTTGTGTGGTAAAGGATACTACAAAATAAAAGAATTTATTGAAGATACCACACCTTGGGAATAAGGCGTTTCCTACATGGCTTCTATGTATAATTATATCATATTATGTACCTATATTGTATAATATTGAAAAGATTAGTTTCACTGAGTTTGTTTCGCCGGTTCTTCTCAGTGGACTAGTTTTGGAACCGGTAGTAGAGTCATTTGACGTTCAATAAGCTACTTTGACGTACAACATTGAATAAAAATATTTTTATTTTATTTTATTTATGTTCATGGGCGACGTCGGCCACTTACCATCAGGTTGCACGTTTGCCAGTTTGCCTATCCAACTAACATAAAAAAACTTGTTTCTAATGTTTACGTTTCTTAATAAACAACGATAACAAGTTGTTTTCAGTATAACAACAATTTAAAACTTTTCTAGACGAAGACGAAATATCGAACTTTGCGAAATAAAGGAGAATGTAAACATTTCGGTTTTACCTAAATAGTTATAACCGGAAAAAGATTTTTTTCAATTTATTATAATAAATTATATATAACCACTTATATTCTATTGAGAGGCCTAAAAGTCAAAACACAGAAGTAACGAATCAATAACACAAGTTTCATATTACAAGCTGAGTTTGGTAGTAAAAAGTAAATGCTGCATGAGGGAAAACTTTTTCGTTTCGTTTAGTACGGCAGACGGCGATACGCGTAAAATTCAGTGAATCAGCCTTTTGTACGTGAGTCAAATTTTAATACACTTCAGGCCATTTCTGTGAAGTTTTTTTTGGAAAGTACCTTTTCAAATGGTTTATTGTATACATACCTAGCATATTACATTGGTGTAATGATAATGAGATGTGATTCTATCTTCAGGTTTCTTGTAGTTATAGCTTAAGTCTAAGATTATTTGGTTTTATCAGTCCAATAAAAATAAACAATATTTTTATTTAATATTGTATATAATATATATTGTAATTAGCTTATTGAACGTCAAATGAATCTAACAAGTGTTGTGGAACACCTACAAACACGCACCTAAACCTACTTTAGAAGAATCGATTCTACCGATTCTACTGATTGATTTTACCGGTGGGAGGGAAGCGCTGTGCCGCGCTCCCGGCTGCATGGGTACCACCATCTTGCTTATTTCTCCCGTGAAACAGCTTTGCTGTGTTTCGGAGAGAAGGGCAAGACAGGCAGTGTAATTACTGGCACCGAGACTTAACATCTTATGTCTCAGGATAGGTAACACATAAACGAGTTGCCTGGGCTCGTTCCAGGTTAACTAGGTTATGTTCATGGGCGACGTCGACCACTTACCATCAGGTGGTACGTTTTCCAGTTTGCCTATCCAACTAACATAAAAAAATATATATAATTTTTGGACATTTGACACTGCGTCTGTCTACAGTCCATACAGTCCTCCGTGACCATGGTTGTGGTAAAGTATCGTCGTATGTGGTAAACGTCGGATATAAAAAAAACTACAAATCGGGAGCGTCGATGGCCTAGTGGGTACGGACTCGGCCTCTTGAGTGAGAGCCGAGAGGTCCGGGTTCAATCCTGACCCCTCCCCCTGTGATGCCTAGAAATGGGTTTTTCTAAATTTCTACTCTCTGAACTCTCTTTCTGAACATGAGACCATCGCTTTCTCACCGGCTACTCACCGGTGAAGGAAACATCGTGAGGAAACCTGCATGCATGATGAGATTAAAATTCTTTGAAGGTGTGTGAAGTTCACCAACCCGCTTTGGGCCAGCGCATCGGTGAACTATGGCCCAAAACCCTCCTCGCCTGATTTCGAGGAGGAGACCCGTGCCCAGCAGTGGGACATATAAGGGTTGATATTATTATTATTTATTATATTATAACAAATCGGAATTAAATCCGTTAATATTATAATGAAAGAAATACGCGAAAACATTAGAAACCAATAATGGATATATCAACATCAGATACACAACATGCATAAAAAAAATCGGGATACGTTTTATCCTAGAATAACATCCTGCCATACTTATATCAATACCACATCATCATCATCATCATCATCATCAGCCCTATCCGTCCACTGCTGAACATACGCCTCCTTCAATGAACGCCAAGACGACTGATACCAATACCACAACATAAACAATATCCACTTATATATCATAGTCCATATTATAAACCATTCAATAATTCACGGTGTATCGACGACATGGCAAATCAAATTAAATTACGCAGTTGACTCTAGCCAAGGGCGGCCCTACCTAAGTGCTGGCAGCACGCGATGCTATCACAAACATGGCCAGACATGTTACCTCTCAGCTTTATTAAAATCTATATTTACATCGCCCCTGAGCTCGTTTTCATTACCAATTCATTTATGAGATTGAATTTTTTTCACGTTAATATAAATTATTAATATTTTCAGAAACACTTCGTGAATCATATTTTTAGCTTCAAGAACTTTAATTACGTTATTTGGCTACTTCATCTGCGCTTACTTATATTGAGTATAGATTTTCTTAAATTGATTAATTGAATTCTTCAATTCGAACCGGTAATGAATTTTTTGCAACCCTTTATTATATCCTTTATCCTTCTCCTTTATGCTATATCCTTTCCTCTGCTAGTTGTAATGGCAATCTCCGCGTAATGTCCCGTCCTGGTTCGAAGTGGTTGCCCGCCCATAGGACGATGTACTTTTTAGGAAATAATGTAACTTGCAAATTATAACTAACCCATGATAATGTAACAGATAGATCTTGTTTATCTTGACCCACTTTATATACAGCCTGTATTATGTAGGACCATCAAATCGATAACAAAAGTAGATTATTTTCAAGAGGACCTAACGCCAGCAAGAGAAAGGAAGTTAATCTAGTAAGTGCTAAAATCTTTATCGGCAGCGTGGATTTAAGGGAGTGATATAATAAAACGTAAAATAATAATAATAATATCTATGGACGCTTTTTACACCACACGTCAATCTGGTCCCGTGGTAAGTTCTCGAAGAACTTGTGTTACGGGTACCAGCCAACGGAAATATATTTAATACTTTTATACTAAACATATAAAGGTGTCTCACTTCTCAGAATGTTTTTCGTTTTTGAATTGAACAATACGCGCCAACCGCCATACCTACACAAAAATACACATGACCATGACCCAGGAACACAGAAAACTTTTTGTTCCCTGGCGGGATTCGAACCCGCAACCTCCGGCTTGGGCGCCAACGCGCTAACCACTGACCTACAGAGGTCATCAAGTCGTAAAAAGTTTAAATACTTTGTGCCGACTGTGAAAAAAAATACTTTTTTTTATGTCGGTAAAAATGTGCTACTATATCACGCGAACAATTTCAAATCAATTCATTAAATTCAGATTAGTAGTTAAAGACGCTATGGTACAGCATACGGAAATACTACCGAAAGGTTACAGGTAGAGTAAGGTCAAAAATTAAAGAAACACAGTTATTTTATTACTTTTTAGTTTAGTATTTTTGAAGTCGGTTTTAATTTTTTGTAAAATGATTTTGTTTCTTAATTTTTAGTGATTCCGAAATTCTTCCTCTTGGCGTTCATTGAAGGAGGCCTATGTTCAGCAGTGGACGTATAAAGGACGATGATGATGATGATGATGATGATGATTACGATGACCGCGACATACTATGGTGTGCTAGCAAAGCATCCTATACAATTGTTACATCGACAAGTAATAAAATGAGCAGATCAACATATCGTCGAGGTAAAAAGAACCAACCAAATAGGCATTATTGGGAATAACTAAAAAACGGCTTGTTAGATCTTAATAAAATTAATATGGGACCAAATTGGAAGCACCAGCTTTCAAACAAAAAAATAACCATCGAAATCCATTCACAAAAGGCGGAGATATCGTGTCACATACATACAAAAAAAAACTTACAGACGAATTTAGAACCTCCTTTTTTTTGAAGTCGGTTAATAATATCTTCAGTCTCTAAAATCTGCTAAATATTTCTACAAGGAGTTTCAACAGAAAAACTCTTGAGTTTTTTATGTTACTTGGATAGTAAGAGGTAGTGCCATGCTGCTATGCAGTCGACTTGAGCCGGCACGACCGGGGTGGTACTTATCGCTCACATAACACCGGCGTAAAGTGACAGCTATGCTGTCGCGTTCCGTGCGGTTTGAGAGTTTCCAGTGGCCCATTGGGGGGATCTCTTACGCCGAGAAATGCTCTGAGGCATCCCGCGGGCGAATGGGCGCGGGCGGGTATATGGAACTCCCTGCGCTTGAACGATGGTAAGGTGGACTCACACCTTACCATCGTTCAAGCGCAGCTGTCACTTTACGCCGGTGTTATGTGAGCGAGGGGTACCACCCCGGTCGTGCCGGCTCAAGTCGACTGCATAGCAGCATGGCACTACCTCTTACTATCCAACTAACATAAAAAACTCAAGAGTTTTTCTGTTGAAACTCACTCTACTCACTAAAACCTGGCGAGTGGGACTAATGCCGCCTTTGGTGAGGTGCCCCGGATCTGTTGAGCAAACAGGGCACCTCGACGGCTAGTCAGTCCCTCAAGGGACCAACGCCACCACCACAGAGGGATTGGATCCCGCACCACAGAACAAGCCCTCCTAACGTCGGGACAGTACAATTTTTTTTTTAATTTTTTTTTATTTAAGTTGACTAACAGTGTACAATACAAAACAGTACAATGGGGTGAGGTTCTCGTCCTCGCCCCTGGCCCCCTGCTCTTTTGTCCCCTCTTCTTATAAGAGGGCTACAAAGAGCCCCCTCGGCTCAATTAGTTTCGCCCAAGGTGCTGGGTTCACCCTAGGCTACTGAGCCCCATCGCCACGTCAAGGCCTGAATAGTGGTGACATAAATAAGTTACCTGGGCTAGTTCCAGGTAAACTAGTTCATGTACATGGGCGACGTCTACAACTAGCCATCAGGTTACAGGAAACAGGACGCCTACCAGTTTGCCTATCCAACTATCATAAAAAAGCTAAGATCAAGACGGTTATTATCATAGAAATATTAAGAACAGTGGTTCTGTGGTTATTATTATACTAATAATTGCATATCAGCTAGTGTTAGAACTGCTAGATCCATGTACGAAATTGTACATCCTTACAAAATTTATCCGGGATCATCTTTATAGCAAAATAAATTCGATTCTCAAATCCGCGGTGACGAGGATTACACGAGCTATTTTCTAACCTGAAATGTATTTTCCGCACGCTAACAGCGTTTGGTGGAAATAGATTTGCACGTATATGTTTGATGTGAAATATCTATTAGCGCGCCTTAGCAGTGAAATCGATTCGGATGCCGTGATGGTAAGCAGTATGACGCTGTCATGTCGCCGCTATGCCGTGGTTGACGTTTGCTTTGCGCGCGCTATTTTATATTTCTTTATTCTATTCTATCCTCTCGTTATACATTTTTATTAATTAATTACGAATAATAATACCTACAGTTGTTACACATCTGCTTGGCTACCCGTGACAGCTTACTTAGCTATTTTATATATTAGCTAGATGGGGAAACTAGCAGATTAGCCACGTGATAGTAAGCTGTCCACAGCGCGTGTGAATATAAACTAGTTTGGGATTAGCCCAGTCAACTCATTCATCTTAAGACATAAGATGGTAAGTTTCAGTTCCAGATCAAACCTGTCGTGCCCATGTTTGTCCTGTTCTTTCGTTCCCAGCAAAGTTGTTCACATACAGACGAGTACGCGGCACAAGTATAGTAATCCCACCATTATTTATGTGTAGGCTCGATCTAGAGAAATTCTGTCCGGGGCACTCAAGTTTTTCTTTGCAATACTTCTGATTTTTTTCTGCCATGTCAACATTAAAAGTTTTCAGGTGTGAACTTGGCTATCCTACATTGTACCAGCATATAGGCAATAGGTCCAACCTGTATGCGAGTAGTATCGGCCGTCCCGGCGTTTATAAAAGAGGTCTTTGTCTGGCAGCGAATGGATAATAACTGATCATAATCTGATGTTTAAAATTGGCCTAAGTATATTCTAATACCTCGCCTCCCCACCATGGTTCAGGCCTTGACGTGGCGGTGGGGCTCAGTAGCCTGGGGTGAGCCCAGCACCTTGGGCGAAGCTAATTGAGCCGAGGGGTCTCCTTGTACCCCTCTTATAAGAAGAGGGGACCAAAGAGCAAGGGGCGAGGACGGGAACCTCACCCCATTGTACTAACCCGACATTGGGAGGGGTTGTTCTGTGGTGCGGGACAACCCCTCTGTGGAGGTGGCGTCGGTCTCTTGGGGGACTGACTAGCTGTCGAGGTGCCCTATTTGCTCATTAGATCCGGGGCACCTCACCAAATGTGACATTGGTGGCACTCGCCGGGTTTTAGTGGGTAGACTTCAGTCCACTTACCATCTTTCGGGCACAGCGAGTCTCACATATCCGCGTGGGGAGACCCACTCCCCCGCGGGATGCCTCAGAGCATTTCCCGGCATTAAAGAAAAAAAAGGGCAGCAGTGGGGCGTGTAATGGTCACATTCACTTATCTGTATAGATTGTTAATTACTCCGGCGACCAACTATTGTTAGTTGTAGCACACAAACTCTGCATAATTAACATGCATCGTAATAATTCCTATTAGCATTAGGTAAACTTGTAATTAGCCGGATGCATAATGATCACGCAGTAGTATATTTTAGTATATTTTAGCTACTTTCATAGCATTATGTCTTATGGCATACTTTTATGGGGTAATGCTGCCGACATAAACAACATTTTTGTGCTGCAGAAGCGGGCTATTCGTGCAATTTACAAGTTGCCTCCCTATTTATCTTTGAGAGAAAAAATTTAAGAAATAGGAATTCTGACTGTCGCCTCAAACATATTTATAAAGTCATAAGAACTAGTATTTCAGGCACAAGTAATTAAAAAAAAACTTCAATTGTTAACGTGGTGTAATTTTTCAAATAGGTTACGTTCACTATCATTTTTACAATTCATAACATTGGAGATATTTTACAAGTTGTTAATCAATATTGTTACTTAAAATGTTCTTGTAAGAGCTCTTACAAGCTATGCTGCTTTGCAGACGAATTGGGCCGGCGCGACCGGGGTGGTACCTCTCGCTCAGATTACAGTTTGTGAATTTCTGGTGGCCGGGGGATGAGGCAAAGGAGGGCAACGCATCTGCATAATCTTTGGGTGCATGTGTGGGCGTCGATAGTCGCCAAACGCTTCGACTGCTCGATTGCCTTTCAAAATGATGATGAAAATGTGTAATAATGTGTCAATAACCTATCAATCCCACCAGGACAGCCCACTTTACGGAGATCGACATCTACTTGGAGGTTGACGTACCCTGCATCTTGTCATGGCAGGGTAGCGGTCTTAGCTTTCATTGAAGGGGTCATAAGACTAGAGGACGGATAATGATAATGATGATGATCCCTATCTTTCCCCTTCTAACATTTATCACCATGTCGTCTTTCAACTTTAACAGCACCTGCAAAGTATACAAGTTTGAATTACTTTTGAACTTCTAATTTATGATGAATTTGCATAATGTGATCCCGAGCCAGGGTATTGGAATATTAAATTAATGAAATACTTTTTCTTTGTGCCTTTGCTTTTATTTAACGATGCTGATTCAAAAATTCTTTTTAACAGTACCAGGCCACACGGAAAGTTTTGCGAAAAATGTTTTTATGTTTAGTTTTAATAGTGTAAGCCCGGGCTTATCGTATTAATTGAAAAATATGTGATTATTAATTTTACGAGTATTAATACCATCGTTCGAATTTCAAATATTCAATTTAGCGCTCAAATAATATGGGGCCACCATATTTTTGAGCGCTAAATTGAATTACCGTAATTCATTCATCATTGTAAAAATAACACCTAACTAAGCTGGTCGAAAGTACTTTGAAAAGATTTAATAAAGTTATTTTATCAATATAAGGTGAGTTTTTAGTTTCTCAAAACTTTCTGTATGGCACGTACAAAGAATTTGGTCTAGACCTTTGTGAATACAAGAATTCTAAAGTTCAACGTTTGTGAATGTTTGTGGTGGTTTTGATGCATAATCAAATTTTAGCAACTTTGACTTAAAGGAAAGTAAAATTACAATTTAAAACGAGCTTCAGAATTCAATTAAACATCAGCAATAATTGCACACATTGTAAAGATTTTATGTGCTTATTCAAAGTTCTGTTTACCTGGCGATAAGTGATCACCATCAACCATAGGATATAGATCATAGGATAAGATAGGATAAGGATTATACTCTTCCAAGAGGAAACATATCTTCTTTGTCTGTCAATTTAACAAGAGACACAATCTGTCCAACACTATATACTCATGTATATAAAGCTGTTTGATTGTTATATACTCAAAAACTCATAAATCACCGTTATCAGGCAGAAAACATCAATTTCATGACATTGAAATCCTCTCACCTTATCTGAGTTCGATCCAGCTTTACGTGACATTAGGTTCAAATTTGGTTGGCTACGACTTTTGTACATAACTAGATTTAGACAAGACTTCCATACCATTTACACTCTCATTTTACAAATCAGGGATGTGACTTGCTCACAAATGGAACAATTTAAGACTGAAAAGAATGTTAATGCTAATGCCAAGGAATTTATATAGACTTACAGGCGACGTTGTTACCATTAGCTAGTCTGCTAATTTGCCTCTTCATAAAATTAAAATAATATAAATTAAAAAAGTTTATAATAAAATACCAACGAAGAACCACACCTTTAAATTTTTTTTAAAGAAGCTTTTAAGAACTTTAGTTATGGGAACTAAGAAAATTGATCTGGTTCAGACATCTAGGTAAATTATAATATTCATCATACAAATTTAATTAGGCGGGCACGTAAAGTGACAGATGTGCTGTCGTGTTTCGTGCGTTTAATGAGTTTCCGGTGGTCCATTGAAGGAGAGAAAAGGTGGACGAGACGCATCTGCGTAATCTCTGGTTGTGTATGGGCGTCAATAGTCGTCAAAAAGCTTGGACTACTCGACGTTTGCCTTCCGATGTTTATCTGCACTTCGATCGAACCTGCGAAACCTGCTTTCCAATCGTTTTTCCACTAAACACACAACCACATCATATATATGTGCAACACATGATTAATACAATTTGGCTTTTAACAATCCTGGTATTTAAAAAAAAACATCAATATATAAAAAAGATCTTATTTCATCATATAATACTAATAGCTCATTTTCCTTAATCCAATAATCAAAAAAATCTATTCATTCTAATACCATTGAAGTATACCTAAAATAAGATTTTATTGAATTGGAATGATAAAACGTAACGTTCTAAGAATGCGACGTTCAGATATTTTCCTCGACAAAGGCGGACATATTTTCGTTTCAGATGATTTCACGAAGTTATAAGATATTACGATCCTTTAATAAACGAAAGTGGGATTTAAGGCGGAATACAAGCTCATGGGTTAATGTTAGACTCACACTAATCAGAATGCAAATAAGATGATTTTGTTATGTGTGTCGACACACGACATACGATCAGGAACAACTAAAGATTTTTGTCAATGTATATTAAAACTTGACATTATAAATTCAATCTTCTGACAGTCTTCTTGGAACTGGTCTCCGGTGACTCGTCAGAGATAATGCCCAATTGCGATACTCAAAGAAGTTGATAACAGGCGATGCCAGTCATCAACTTCTTCGAGTTGAGATCTGCAACACGGCTTATTTATTAGGTAGAAGACATTGTTAAATAAAACTCAAGTGCTCTTAGGGGACGAACCATGAAAAAGAATCGCTCATTTTTTTTTAAATCAGCTATACCTATTTATCAACAAGAACTTTACAAGTTAATTTATTGTTAACTAGCTCTTGCCCGCTTCGCCCGTCTTAAGTTACATTTACAGGCGTACCCGGATTGAGGATGATTATTTTTATAGCCTATGTTACTTCTTGTAACATCAGCTATCTGCTAGAGAAAGTCCCATTCAAATCAGCCCAGCTGTTTTAGAGATAAGTCGGAACAAATAGACAGACAGCCATATGCATTCAATAAAAAGCGGTCATTTCAATATTACAAACAGTCACTGCAATTTAATTTATCTGTATAAATGTACTACAATGAATCCGAGAAACCTACAAATCACAGTGACTCATAAATATTACTTTCATTTAAGGTGTATTATATTGTTTATAAAACACGATTCTATATGTTTATCTCTCTCAAACCCAATTTTTATTATCATTACCAGTATCTTCCATTCTCAGTCTCAGTCAGTCTCTTTCATTCCACTGACGGATCAAGGAGCGCAAAAACGGCCGATAAACCGTCGCTCATTCAACATTCAACAAAACCGGCCACGGCTTGTGATATCACAGTGGAGTGAAAGCTATATTAGAGAAGACCAAGGTTAAGTCCACCTCCCACCACTCACCAGATGGGGGCAACGATCTAAGTGCAGTCGCCGAAATGAGAATGAAACAGCTTAAGTCACGGAATAGGAAATGAGTTGCCTGAGGTCGATAATTATGATTATAATTACATTGTAGTCTAAGGAACATAACATCTTAAGCCTTAATGTAATATACTGTTACGAGACGACGCAAATCCCTCGCATGTGTGTCCCAGTGGGAGTATTTGTAGTTAAAGTCGAGACTCTCGGAGGTGCTTATGGAGCTAATATTTCCAGAGAACATATCGCTAATAACAGTCAAAAGTTGATGAATTTAAATAATGATAATCTTATCACAGGGGGGAGAGAAGCACTGTACCACGCTCCCGGCTGCATGGGTACCACCATCTTGCTTGTTTCTTCCGTGAAACAGCTTTGCTGTGTTTCGGAGAGAAGGGCAAGACAGGCAGTGTAATTACTGGTACCGAGACTTAACATCTTATGTCTCAGGATAGGCAACACATAGATAAGTTGCCTGGGCTCGTTCCAGGTAAACTGGTTTATGTTCATGGGCGACGTCGACCACTTACCATCAGGTGGCACGTTTGCCAGTTTGCCTATCCAACTAACATAAAAATAGTTTAGTGGAAATTGTCATTTATGTGGCCATTAGCGGCTGCTTAATAAAAGCACATACAAGGAAACTCATACACGAGGGGACAGAAGACCTTATACTTTTTGCTCTGTTTTGGAAAGAAGAACAGGACAGGCAATGTAGTTACTGCGTATACCCGCACCGAGACATGCCATCTCACGTCTCAGGATAAGCAACGTATGTATTAATGAGTTTTCCGAGATAGTGTAAACTCGTCGAGATAGAGAGTGAGCATTTATGTTCACTTATCTCAGACATTTTGCATTTTTAACCGACTTCAAAAAGGAGGAGGTTATCAATTCGTCGGAATCTTTTTTTTTATGTATGTTACCTGATTACTCGAAGATGGCTAGACCGATTTGAAAAATTATTTTTTTGTTCTAAAGGGTATGGTCTTCCCAAATGGTCCCATGATAAGGAAACCAGGATCTAATGATGGCATCCCAGAAAAATCGAGGGGAACTTTCGAAAATCATAGGGGCGACTAGTGCGTTTGATATATTTTTTTAAAGTGTTTTGAAGGACTACAATTTAATGAAGGTCTAGAGTCGATCTGATGCTGGAGCCGAAAGACAGTCGAGGGAACTCCTCGACGATTTACATCAGTAACCTTGTGTTAGGGCTTGATTAATTTGTAATGATGAGAACTTTACACCTAGATGAGTTGTGACTGTCATTAAGGGTCTGATGATGAAGACAAATGACAGTTAAGGGAACTCCTCAACAGTTTACAGTAGCTACCTTGTGTTTGGACTTAATTTATTTAAATTGATGAGAACTTTGCACCTATATGGGTTATAAGCGCCATTACAGGTGTGATGATGGAGACCTTACACAGTCGAGGGGAATCCTCGACGATTTACAGCTTTTATTGGGCTTAGTTCATACGGCTAAATAATATACCAAAATCATGTAATTTTGTTTAATTAATTTAATTTAATTTTACTTGTCGTTGTTAAATGAACAAAAAACAACTGTGCCTTGGAAGCGCATCATAGTATTTCAAGGTCATCATAATATCCATTCTTTACTTATATATTGGTGATGGTGATGTTCTATACCTATATATCATAACTGAATTATTTAATGAATAGCAGCAAATCTGCCGTGATTGCTTTCAATTACATGTATATAAAGTTTTACACAATTCCATTTCGGTTTTTTCATATTTTGTTATGTAATAATTTAAACCCTTTCTACGTTCATCTCATTAATACAGCGCTATCTAATCTGAGCAACGCGTTTAATAGTTCTACCCATACTTCAGACAAATAAAATCAGTTATCGGATTTTGCAATCACTAAAAATTAAGAAATAAAAATTTTTTAAACAAAAATTAAAACCGACTTCAAACTTTAAAAAAAAACTAAAAAGTAATAAAATAATTTCCTTAATCTTTATGCCTACAATTTATAATCAACTTGTTCTTCTACTAATATACAATCTTTGCATTTACTACGTCATTAATGTTACTTTTGAAGCCGGTGTCGTATTCGTTGATGTACCTACCTCCCTACCTACCTTGGCTGACACCGACTCCAAAAGTAACAATAATGACGAGGTAAATGCAAAGATTGTATTATTAGTAGAAGAACAAGTTGATTATAAATTGTAGGCACAAAGATTAAGGAAATTATTTTATTACTTTTTAGTTTTTTTTTTTTTTTTTTGAAGTCGGTTTTAATTTTTGTTTATAACATACAATTTTTATTCAATTCAAATATATTATAATGTATTTTAGTGAAGTCCTTACAAAGTAGCTTATTGAACGTCAATTGAAGCTTACACTGGTTCTAATGTAATATTATGGATCTGACGAAATATCTCAGCTGCTAATGCGCGACCCAAAAGCGCGACGCGATCGTCAAAACACACACAATAGTACCTACAACACACGGTTCTAGGTACACATGCACACCGCTTGGCTCTCGGGGTCGTAAGCGACGTCGACTCCTACACATAGCAACTACATCGATCCGGATCGACCGCGAAAGCTTAGGTTCGAATCCGATTCGAGCAGACGCCAACTCAGATCGCGCAAACAGCGGTAGCATTATTTTACCGTTAGATTGTACGTGTACCACGCGTGACCCGCTCCCCTCCCCGGAGGGTGTGATGAGGGCCGGCCCTCATGATGTTAGAGTAAATTCAACCGAAAAAATTCGTCGACCGTATCGGATTTGACTAGTATAAATCCTACTCTCCCGAGTAGCGCGTGCGATGAGCCGCGACCCCCGTTCGAAATATTCTTAGGTGAGCCATTTGCTCATCTACTGTTCCGATTGAGTTTAAAGGCCATCAGGCCGAAAAAAGTCTAGCCCTTCCGAAAAAAGGCTTTAGTTTAAATCCATTCTATTTAATCATATGTGCGCTACATTTGTTGCAATTTGATTAGAGAATTAACTTCAATGTTTACATTCACATACGATCTAGATTGGAATTTAAATGTTTGCTCCTGGGAAATCAGTTTTACTGTGACTACGGTATTCAAAATGCCGTTTCTGTACCAGTTGTTTATATGTACTCGAACTGGTTTATATGTGGACAAATCAGAGAGAATACATTAGTGATGGTCATGCAGAAAGGTTTATCTCCAAATCCACCTTCATCACCATCATCATCATCGTCATCAGCCTATATCCACCACTGCTGAACATAGGCCTACCTCAATGGACGCCAAGACGGCCGATCCCTTGCCACTCGCATCCAACACGGACCAGCCACCGCATGGAGATCGTTTTCCCACCTGGTCAATGGCCGACCAACACTTCGTCTACCTAAACGTGGCCTCCACTCTTGAACCTTATTACCCTATCGGCCATCCGTTCTCCTGAGTGTGTAACCAGCCCACTGCCACTTCAACGATTTCAGGCCCAAGCGGTGTGCATGAGTACCTAGCACCGTGTGTTGTAGGTACTATTGTGTGTGTTTTGACGATCGCGTCGCGCTTTTGCGTCGTCGAGATATTTCGTCAGCTGGATCGGTTAAGATATGCTTAGGTAACCTATGTCTAACTGGAACTGAGATATCTGGGGTATAATTTACCGCGCGCACGATGAGCTGGTTTGGGCTTTTCAAAGTGACGTTCTGACATCGCTTTGAAGTGGCCCCTGATGGACTCTAATCTGAAGTCCCAGTGCAGGTCGATGTATCTTACGTACCACGGGCAACCGGATGCCATGTGTTACGAACCAAATATATCGAGTTGCACCACACTACAGTTTTATCGACTTTTCGCTCGCACCCCTAGGGACGCGATCCGCGCGAGCGACACTCCTGTAGGGCTCCCGAGTCTACCGCGATCAGCCTATTTGTTACGTCGTGTTTTTGTGGCCGTTATTGACGTGGCGAGCGCTATTTGTTACGTGACTCTTTTGTTCGCCTACTTGGGGCATATAGTCACGTACAGCTAGGCAAAAAAGAGTATGACGTGGTGACAGGTGGAACTAAATATTTTACTAAATGGAAACCTATGATGTTGACAATATTTGGCCAACAAATACTAGATTTTGAGTAAAGCTTAGTGTTTCACATTTATTTTTAACGATTTCATTAAATTATCTTACTGATTTTCCATATTATAATGAGACCTAAGTGAAAGTGGCGCCCTCATTTTTTCCATACTCTTTTTTGCCAAGCTGTAGATTGATTAATTTGAGTATAATGGACTAATATAAATATTGTGTATTGACTATTGTGAACAATTAAGTGCCTAAAACAAGTTAGTGTGAAAAGGTGTCGGCGCCATTTTTGGTGAAGGTCTCCGCTGCGCGTCGTGTCCGATTGAAGTTGTCTCAGATAAGTATAGATCAATTAGCATTAATTATCCGATTGGCCAATTAGGGGTTAGTGTTAATTAGATTTATATTTGAGGCATCGACACACCGGAGAAGGTTCAAGACGTCGCTGAGGTAATTGAACATTTTTTTTATAGCTCCGTGATATAACGCGGACAGTTCTTCCCCATTTGAATTGAAAGAATTTATTTTGGACTATTTGAATAAAGTCGACTTTGTGGCACATGCGCGAATGCGACACAAGAATCTGACATAATGGGTCGGATCCACGTTTTATACAGGATTAGCTTATGCCTAATGGACACTTCGCTATTTTTGTTAATTAAGAAATATAAAACGGCTCAAGACCAATTTAGCCTTTTTGATGACTGTCTCTATGTGTGGTCCATCGACATCGATCTGTCAAGGATGACGCCCAGATATTTTACCTGAACTACTCTTGGTATTTCTATATTTTTAACCTAATCAGTTTCATAGTACCTACCATAAGGTCATGACACTTTTTCAATTTTCCGTGCAGCCGGCGTTCATTGATTTACAAGACGTTGTCACGTCAATAACTATACTAGTACTAGCATATAATTATCATTTCGCATATCACAATAATTATACAATTTAAAAAAACTACAACTTTTAAAAATGGAACGAAATTTATTTTCGATTTAAATTTCGCTCGGGAGCCGTTAAGAGCGGGCATAAAATTTAAATACACAATAAACTTTAAATAGATGTAACCTCCCGCTCGGTCCCGTAACTGATTATACGATTTCAATTTATTTATTAAATGTTACCTGGATTTATATTTTATATTTCTCGTGTAGATAGAACTTGGAATAATAAAATAGGTAACTATAATGAGGCTGAAGAGTTTGATTCTTTGAATGCGCTAATCTCACTGCTAGAAAGGATTTGAACAAATATTTTTGCATTTGAATAATAAGATTCTAGGTTATTTATTTTAGTTTTTTTTTATATATTCAAGGTTACTAAAACTAGCCCAAAAGCAAGCAAATATTATGTAACTTACATAGCGTCAAGTAATAAATCTATTACACAATACAATAAGCGCTAAAGAAACAGACTTGAATTGCGGCATTACATAAAGTCACCTAGACACAAACAAAGTTATTTATTCTATAATTTGTATAAATAACTCAACGTAACGTAATTGAATTGAATTTAACTTGATAAAATTATATTGTTATTAACTTTGCCTTACATACGAATATTATTTAAAAAATAAGTCAATCTCGTCAATGTATACCAAACGCATCTGAAACGTGCAAATTTTGTACCTCACTAAAATATCTTCTCTTACAATTAATAATACTTCGAAAACAATTTAATATCTGAAGAGCCCTTAGCTACTTAGTTGTTCAGCTGTGAGTTGAGGTTTATAAATTTAAATTACAATCAGATCCCAGGGGCTAAGAGCATAAAACAATTGAAGTTTGGTCTGACTGTCGGAAATTGCCCTTAATAAGTTAATAGCTTTTCGCCGTGACAACCAGTGGACAGCATCCAACCATTACTTCATTCCAACAAATATCCATCCATTCCAAAAGATCATCTTGAAAATGGATATGGTCCAGTCATCGAGTAATCCAGTCCAGTCTTAAAATTGAAAAATAATGAAAATAAAATGAGAACCCCAAATTAGTAAAAGTCGGAAAGGTAAAGAAATATTATGCAGTTCAAACGAACATACATCCGTACCATGGTTCAGGCCTTGTCGTGGCGGCGGGGCTCAGTAGCCTAGGGGTGAGCCCAGAACCTCGGGCGAAGCGAAATGAGCCGAGGCGGCTCTTTGTACCCCTCTTATAAGAAGAGGGGACAAAAAATCAAGGGCAAAGGGTGAGGACAGGAACCTCACCCCATTTTACCGTCCCGACATTGGGAGGGGTTGTCTTGTTCTTTGGAGGTGGCGTCGGTCCCTTGAGGGACTGACTAGCCGTCGAGGTGCCCTAAAAAAGTTCAAACGAACATTGCTTGAAGCTTGAATAAAAGAAACCTTATCAACACTATGGCATACGGCACCAATATCATGAATCGCAATTGGCATTTTTTTTCGCTTTGCTATCCAATAAAACCACTCTTCGCTCACAGCTCTGCTCCAACGACAGGGGCGAAAATTAATTGTTACTACAATCTAAGACTAAAAAAATCCAAACGATAAGTATGTAACTCAACAAATATGTAAACAGACAAATATGTAATAATATATACAAAACTTTATTATTTGTTTTATATTATTCTACTGAAATTTATGAGACAAATTAACAAGCGAAGGGATTGTAAATAAAGCCGGGACGAGAGTTATAAGTTTTAATCACCCCACAGGTTGCAAATGAGCGCGAATATTTATTACACTTTACGGTAACGCCACCTAAATGGTCTTCATTTATTCAATTGTTTCAATTTTATAATCCAATTACCTTTATAATATTTTCGCATCGAAAGTTTTGTGATAATCTTAACGACAATAAGAGAAAAGCTTAACATCATAAAAACCATAATATTATAATTTTGTTTGTTTATTTATATGAGTCAAGATGAATTAAGGTACAATTACCTGTAATTAATTTTAACCCAATTTTTTACTTACAAATGATATTATTGTACGTCAGTTGAATTCACCAAAGCGCCAAAGCAAACACATTTATAAGAACTGAAAGGTAGTATTTCTACTATACGTATTCTACTGCCCCTTAAAGCTACTTACACATAGCCTTACTAAACGATTATGTCAATATTTTTTCACATAAAGATAAAGACCGCGAGCTATAAAGCGATTCTGTAGACTCATTTTTTGATAAAAACTTAATTTCGCAGCTTTATGGTGTAGAAAGTGATATAACTTTTATAGGGTCGTTAATATATCGCTTTTGTATGGCAGTACATAGTAAAAGATATTTTACTCCCTTGTATCAGCAAAATCTGATTATAATCTAACCTTCATCCACACATGTGCCGCGCGCCCTGCGCGTGAATCACCGTCCTACTACAGTTTCATAGACTGTGCTACTACTACTACTCACCGTGTCTTGGCACAAAATTGACACTAGTGGGGCTTGGAAATGATCAGACGAAGCACATTAGACGATTCCTGAGATTAGACTAGATGATTCGGGTGCAAATAAGGCTGATTAGGAACTGGCTGCATGTGCCAGTGAGAGATGCGCTTTGACTAACAAAAGCACAACAGGCATACTGGCAGAGAGAATCAGAGAGAGTGTCAGTGCCATCGTCACTAATAAAACTATCTTGAGACCCAAGGAGATTGGAAAGTAATTACACTGTGCAGTCTTGTTTTTGGAACACAGCAAATATTTAGGATTGTGTGACGCACTAAGCGCATTTCTCCCATGACGTGCTGCCTTATTAATAAAGATATAATTTAAACAAAAAAGAAAGCCGCCTTGATAATACGTCGCCAAGTGAAAATGTTCTTATTATCAATGATGCATTATTAAAAATAAAAAAAAGTTCTGGTCAAATTGATAAAAATCAGATTATATCACATAAGAACCAACAGCGTTCATATAAAAAAAAACATTAAATTCGGTTTCCCTAGAAGGAACTTTAAAAGTTACACAAAATTACAGTAGAAGTGATAAGCTCTTCTTTTGAAGTAGCGTAATGGAGTTATTCAAGATCCAGGCTTGTGTCGCCATCCGTATCGTGTGAGGCGACAAAATCTTCCACAACGGATGATCTCATTAAGATCCGTTGACAGTGATAATAATCCGCGTATCTCCATATATTAAAATTGTTGGGAACACGAGCCCGGAGCTCTTTTAATAATGGCTCAAGACGATAATTTTCTCACCTCAAACCTCTTAACGAGATTTTCCCGCCTTTATGAATTTCTCGCATGTTGGAGAGTATGGGATTATAGACTTCGTATTTCGTGCTCAAAATTAAAATTCCTTTATATGTTAAGACATTTTTAAGGATTTCTTTGTATAATTTGAAAATTGAATGAAAAAATTTCCTACGAAATTAAATTTATACATTTTAAGGGATTTGGGACAACGTTATATTCAATAGCATCCTTAGACGAAGACTCTTCAGTTATGTATTGTATACAATATGTCGTGAATGTTTTTATTCGGTGTGTGTGTGTGTATGTGTGTTATTTGCATAATCAAGTTAAATATTAAATTAAAGCGAAAATAATGAAAAAATAAGGCCAAAGTTCGCACGAAAAAGAACATTGCCCCAAAGAGAAATCGCCTGTGGATATTGGTTTTATTAAAGGATGTTGGAATTTCCAAAAGCATTGAAATTTCAGATCGCAGGATATTTAAGCTGAAAGCAGATAACTACGTAAAATTAACGTCACGAACAACGTTATGATAAACGAATACGAATAATTGACAGACCCTTCCCGCGATTTAACGCAAGTTAGATTTGCAGTTCCATTCAAATTTATAATGAATTTTTAAAATATCTTTGTGTTAGAACTGTTTTAGTTTAATACTATTAATACAAAAAAATACCTACAAACAGACATAGGTACTGCAAAAAATGCCGTCACGTAAAAAGTAAAAAAAAAATCCTATTTAAATAACATTCCGAAGTTGTCCTAATCTATAATCCCAAAGCCCCAAAATATTAATTATTCATGATAGCAGCCCACATAATATCTCCATTATGTTTGCCCAGAATGTTAACATACCTGTATTTCATTTGGATACGAGTAAACCAACTTTATGCTAAATGGCCAACGTCTATAAACATAAACAAGTTAACGCGCGACTAGCCATTAGCCGTTAATGTGCTAGACTTGGTATTCATTCTATACAGGCCCCAGGTAAGAAAAAAATATGAAAAAATTGCCGTTACGTCGTCCAGCAGATGTGAAGCATCTATGTCAATATTGCAATTCATAATTCATAAGAATCTATGTATAACGAAACATGTATTCACATATAAATACACGCGCACACATAGAAGGATTTGAGAGCGCGTTGTAGTGGAGGCTTCACGAAATGACAACGTCACAACAAAACAGCGTCATGGCATTCCAAGGGGCGAATAGAAGACTCATATCAAAATACCATTCAGGTAAGCTAGATGAGCAATTAAAACTATCACGGTGGAAAACTAATTATGCGTTGGTCGTAAAGCTATTTGCGAAGAGCAATCCTGAGCTATGAACAGTTGAAAGCGTCCTGGAAGTAATTGGGGACAAGGAGGATTAATTAAACTTACTAAACACTGTGTCTGCAGTCCGGCAACTTGGTCTGAACAAACTGGGATTGTGAGAAATATTTTCTAGAATTTTCCTTACATTGATTTTGTTGTTATTTTTATGTATATGTGTATAAATATATATACATAACACGCGGTTTGGTGGGTACGCTTTATATTAGGACATTAACGTTAACGAAGAACTCAAACTATTTCACCCATACCCCAAGGAACTCATTCGTGCTCTTGTTTTCCTGAGACATAAGATGGCAGTTTTGGTGCCAATCATTACTGACTATCCTCTTCCTCTGTCCGAAACACGTGGTTTTTAACTTTGAAATTTTGAAGTAAAGTCACAAAAAAGTTGACCGTCGCAGAACGCCCGGCAGATGTGAAAATGTGGAAGGAAATATGGAATCACGCTATAGCAGCGTCAAATCGCATTCAAATCGATTTTACTCCCAACGCGCGTCAACTGATATTACGTTATTAGTGACAGCTATTTTTAGTCCCGTGCGGTTCGTAAGTTTCCGTTGGTAAGAGGAGAGGTAAAAGGAGGGCAACGAATCTGCATAATGTGTGTGGGCGAATGTGTATGGGCGTTGATGGTTGCCAAAGGACTCGTTGGACTTTTTGCCCTCCGATGCTATAAAAAACATATCAAAAATTGCAACTGCAAATCATTCATGCAGTTATGAGCCAAATATGAAGAAAAAAATAAAAATAAAAAAGCCTTCCATGAAAAAACATCTATTAGAGTTCAATGCCGCGGTTTAAAATTTTTTATAGTATAGAAGGGCAAACGAGCAGTCGAAGCCTTTTAGCGACTGTCGACACCCATACACGATACACATCCGCACAGCCAAAGATCATGCAGATGCGTTGCCATCCTTTTCCCTATCCACTTAATAGGCCACCAGAAACTCACAAACCGCATGGTCCTCCCTTGGTCGTGCCAGCCCAATTCGGTTGCAAAGCAGTATGGCACTACCTCTGTTGTCAAGTTGGCAAGTTGTCTGCAAAGGCTTAATGAAGTAGCTTATTAAGTTTTTCATCGTAAAAGTTTTATTAACAAACAGACATAGATAATATTATAACTTTAATTAAATTCTGAAATTTTCATAGATATCTTCATTAAATGTATGAATTTTTAAATATAAATTCTTAACCTTCAAATATTTATGTTTCTCTGTAGAACTTTATACTTGTGAATTGGAAACAAAAATTGTTCGGATTTGTCTTCGTGATGAGAGTCGTCAAGTTCGGATTTGGCATAAACTTTTGCAATTCAATTTTTCTGACTTTTAAGTTATTATTGTATTCTTATTTCCATGGAAAAATGAAATATACTTATATTATGTTTTCATTCATCTATTTTATAAGTAGTTAATTAGTTTACTTTTATAATATGAAAATTATAAAAATAAGTAGATTACTTTTTGTATCGAGACGTATATAAATTAAATTTTCTAATTTATAAGATTCACCAATTGAGAAAACTTCAGTATTGAGTTGTTGTTGAACTACTTACTATTGTTTTTCCCTTAATACAAAGACACCTAGGTGTCCGAGTAAGTATGCGGGATGTAAATGAAAGTCAAACATAAGTTCGTTATAAAGACAAGCTGAGCAGACGCAGCTATAAGAGCGGGAGAAACGCAAGAAGAATCGCAGGCAATATGAATTCTTCATTCAGAAATGCAAGCCACACGCCGTAGAAATTTCATGCGTAAGGATAATACTAGATTTCAATATGATCCATTCAATTGAATATCATAATCATTATTTCATTGTTATTTTCCGAATGAATAAATAATGCCAGTATTGCAATGCTTTTAAATAGAAAGATGAAACTGCAGGAATATGCTGTTCCAGAGGTAAAGTTTTACTTATCTATACTAATATTATAAAGCTGAAGAGTTTGTTTGTTTGAACGCGCTAATCTCAGGAAGTACTGGTCCGATTTGAAAAATTCTTTCAGTGTTAGATAGCCCATTTATCGAGGAAGGCTTCGGGATATATAACATCACGCTGTGACTAATAGTAGTTAAGTTGAGTTAGTTAACGCGGGCCAAGCTGCGGGCAACAGCTAGTAATTTAGATCACTCGGTAAACCAGAGAAGCCTTTAAAAACGTTGTACTTAAGTTTACTTAAATTGCTTTAACTCATCTGTAACACTTAAGTATTTTTAAGTAAAATCAGTACATAGATATATCTCTTGCTTTTAAAGGACATCCTCTGGAGTGGATGAAGTGTTATCACTTGCCCCGATTTTCACCAACTTTTACTGTCCGAGGGCAAACATATCATCAAATTAATACATAAACAGCATAAATTTTTGCAGGTGTAGTTTTGTAGGTGATGAGTAAATTGAAGAAGTAAGTTGTGAATTTATTGAAGAAGTCGAAAGAGAGAGAGAAGTTAAGAGTAGCGTAAGGGCAAAATGACAACTTTACAGGAGAGCCGAAAAACAACTCAAATTTACCTATCGCTATCTTATAGGTCTTCTATGGAAAAATCTATAATAATTAGAAATCTGATTTTCACTAATAATAAAGCTTTATTTATCGGCTACAGAATAGTGTTACTTTTTGGGCGGTTAAAAAACGTTTTTATTTTAATAAAGCTTATTTTTCAAAAAAAGGTTGACATACGTTATTTTGGCTGTTATATAAATTTAATAATTTAGGGAATGCAACGGAACTTCCGTTAAAATGGCCTCAAAATAATAACAAAAATCTTCTAAAATTAATAATATTTAAAAATAATAATTATTCGTGTTTGACTTGAAAACATTTGGAAAAATCATGATAATATTATGTTGGAGGAATAAATCCAGATCGACACAGCTTTTGCAAATCATGGTACTTATTTGCTGATATAGCTATGTCACCACTGTAAGCTTTTTGAAAAATAACTCTTGACGAGGTTTTTTCTTTTTCTTTAACGCCGGGAAATGCTTTGAGGTATCCCACGGGGGAGTGGGTCTTCCCAGGCGGGTATGTGGGACTCGCTGCGCCCAAAAGGTGGTAAGGTGGACGCAGTTCTACCCACTAAAACCCGGCGAGTGCCACCAATGCCGCCTTTGGTGAGGTGCCCCGGATCTAATGAGCAAACAGGGTACCTCGACGGCTAGTCAGCTCCTCAAGGGACCGACGCCACCTCCAAAGAGGGGTTGTCCCGCACCACAAAACAATCCGTACCAACGTCGGGACAGTACAATGGGGTTCCAATCATCGCCCCTTGTTCCCCTGCTCTTTTGTCCCCTCTTCTTATAAGAGGGGTACAAAGAGTAGCTCCCTCGGCTCAATTTGCTTCGCCCAAGGTGCTGGGCACACCCTAGGCTACTGAGTCCCACCGCCACGACAAAGCTTGAACCATGGTGGTGACGAGGTTGCTCTTTGCCTCTTCTGAATACCTTAATTTTGATTTTCAAACAATACACAGCTCCTCATCAGTGTCTGTTTAATCATAACAGTTTTCAGTTTTTTCAAATCAAAAAATCTTCCTGTCCCATTTATTATACTTTGTAAGGATTTATTCTTGACGCAGTCCTAATTAATAGTAGTGAAATAACGGACGGACGGATCAAAAATTGGTATTGATTTTATGGTCAGCTTTATAATTATAGTAGCGTGAATGTTATCAACTTCCATCTGACTGTGACCAGCTTCATCTTTGTCTTCTCGCTTGAATTTTTCTCTGTAAATGAGCTTCATGTTCACCTTCATTGACTTCTTTCTCTTCATCATTCATATTATCATACACAAAACATTCATCGCTCATATCATTCCGTGGCTTATGAAAGCCAATTTGTTGCCCTGCTATCCCCCCTAATGGGCCACCGGAAACTCACAAACCGCACGAAACGCTACATTGCTGTATTATCTGAGCGAGAGGTACCAACCCCGGTAGTGCCGGCCCAATTTGGCTGCAAAGCAGCATGGCACTACCTCTTACTTAACTTCTTTAGGTCTCAGGCAGGCAACACAAATGATGTATGTTCATGTGCGACGTCGACCACTTACCATATCTGCCTGTTTGTCTATCCAACCAACATAAAAAAGTAAAAATCTTAATAAACCGCGATAAAATCCGTCAGTGTCAAAATAACGTACAGACCGTATTAGACGCGAAAGTGAATCAGAACAATAGAGATTTATTACGTGCTAAAAGAACGTATATAGCTTTTACACTATTATTGACGTAAAAATTGATTTCATTACTTTAATTGTTTAGTGCCATAGTAGCGTATCGCACCCTTACGTTTTTTTGGCAGGGAAAATAATCACAAAACCGCAGGAAACAAGGTCCCTTTAGCAGTAACGGTACCTTTACGCTTATTTGGCATGAAACAAGCTTTGGCTACATAATCAAACTTTCTGCGTTAAACACGTATGACAAGATACGTTATTTGAGCATTTACTTTCAAGGCATCTTAGGTGTATTATTCGCACTGTAAATCGAATTTCGATTGTTGTGCTCTTAACATTTTTGACAAAATAATGTCAGAAATACTTCACTCGGACAGTAAACGAAAATCAATTTTCTTTATATGCTATTTTTGTACTAAGCAATCTACACACTACATCGCTCCAGTTTTTTGGCACATAAAAATATGGGGATTAAAAAAGCGAATGGTGAAAAAAAAATTTATTTGAATTTTTGCCCTTACGCTACTCTGGTTCTTAACCCACGATTTATAAGTTCAACGAAACAACGGTCACATAGCCTTGCTTACACCACCTTTAAAAAGGCAATAGTCATTCATACTGATACGACTCCGCGTGGCGAACATGAAAGGCGTTTTATAGCGTTGACGACCAATGAAGACGCTGTTTTGCTTACTTGTGACCTATGATCTCCACAAGACAGTGTACGGGCAAATGATAATACACTTAAGCGCGTAGCTGATACGCATAAATTTTATGGTGATTTGCAGTACCTACTCATTAATTTTCAGTAAAGGTGAGCCTGAATATCATTTCAATATTCCAGTTATTGATTCAACAAAAATACCATATTTCAGTCCATAGATATTATTATGTTTCGAGAGTACGACTTCAATCTCTTTCCGCGGGTAAGACAACTTTTTTATCAATTCTTGGATCAATATTAAAGTAGAGAGCAAACGTCTTCGTTACATTTCCATAAACCTGACAAAATCACAAGCAGAAAATAACTTGTAAGAGGTAGTGCCATGCTGCATTGCAGCCGAACTGGGCAGGCACGACCGGAATGGTACCTCTCGCTCACATAACACTGACGTCAAGTGACAGCTATGTTGTCGCGTTTCGTGCAGTTTGTGAGTTTCCGGTGGCTCATTGGGGGGATAGGTAAAAGGAGGGCAACGCATCTGCATAATATCTAGTTGTGCGAATGTGTATGGGCGTCGGTATCATGAGGCACCGACTGCTCGTTTGCACCCTTATGATATAAAAAGCCACTGATCGACATGACATAGTTTATTTCGCTTAAAGGTTCAAAACTTGATGCATGTTCTGACAAGGGGAAAAATATTTGGAGACTTCCAGTGCCACATGTACTCCATTGATTGGCAGAAACGAGGTGACCTACCACATGTGCACATTTTAATTCGGCTAAAAGAAAAGCTACGACCTAATCAAATCGACAGAAATCGATAAAAATCTGTTCCGACACGGTTATTAAACACACACCCACTGTGGATCTCGAGCAACACCTTGCATGAAAAATAGTAAATGTACAAATAATTATCTTAGGGAACTGATGAGAGAAACATTACACAATGTTACGGTTGTCCATTATATAGACGAAGGGCGCCTGAAGAAGGTTGTGAAGGTTGTAAAAAAGTTGACATTTAGACTGGGTCGTGCCCTATCGCTGATTCTATGTCAACTATTCAACGCCCGCATGTTGAAGCATGCAACTCTGTAGGGGCGATTAAATATATTTGACAGTACATCAATAACGGAAGCAATCAGGCGATCTTTAATCTGCGTAATGAATGTACCTATGTGTCTTACAGCTCCTCAATGAAATTCAAACCTAACAAGCAAGTAATATTTGTCAGTAGCAATGAAGCACCGTGGAGGCTCCTTAGCTTTCCATTACCTGAAAGATATCCAATAGTTACACACGTTACACTTTTTGTCACGTCACACATACACCACGCTCTCCAATTTCTAAATGTACTGTACATTTAGAAAATGGACAGCGGGGTGTTTTTGAATGAAAATACCTTTCAAGAAAAGATTTTTATCTCCTCGTAAAACCACACTCACACGCCTTTTTCCGCCTTTGTCAGAACGATTCTTTTGCAAGGGCATTATTATATTCTGAGGTTCTCTGTTATTATACAAGGAACACCTCAAAAATAGAATAGCATGGTCATGTTCAATGCACACCTGTGAAAAATTAGCTTGGGGTTAAAGCATCAGACGCTCTTAGTCGTGTCTATACTGTACATGTTACAAATTTTGAATGATTTTGTTTGCGTATATTATTGCATCATGTTCCAGGTCCAACTAACATCAAATCAATCAAAATAAAAGGGGCTCCTATCCCCTTAATATTTATATATATTATTATTTAAAATTTCTTTTTTATTAATTAAATAATTATTAATATTTAAGGGTGGCTCTTACAGTTACCCCCCTAAATACTTACTTTGTTTTGATTTCATTATTTATTTTTAAAGTTTATATATATATTATATAAACTAAATATTCTGTAAATATTAGCAGCGTCTACTCTTTGCCGTTACTAATAACGAGCAAATACGGCAAAAAAATCATGTTTGTTGTATTCCCCCCTTAAATATTGATTTTATTCTGTTTTTAGTATATGTTGTTATAGCGGCAATAAGAATACATGAACTGTGAAAATTTCAACTATCTTACTATCACGGTTCATGAGATACAGCCTGGTGACAGGCGGACGGACGGACAGCGAAGTTTTACTAATAGGGGTTTACCTTTTGGGCACCGAATCTTAAAAATCACACGTTCTATGGTTTATACTTTATACTACTTTTGTACTTTTGTACCGTTATCTCTTTATACGTCCTTGATCTTGTGCGTTTCTTTGCGAATAGGTAAAAGTCCTAACAACTCTTAAGTCGTAACAAGTTCACCCCTACATCCGAAATAATATTATAGCCAAGAAAATGAAGTACAAAATGTACCTACACATAATTTAAACGTGTATATAAATTTCACGTTAACCGACCTCACTTACATAAATTCTGTGCGTAGAGCAATACGCTTACCACAACTATCCCAATATTTACGACGCCTGTGCTGCGGCGTTTTATGGACACTATTGCTAACAAGTATACAATATAATAATGAAATGTGTCATAGTATATATTGCATTCTTAATTAGATTATCTGAAAACAGATGCTACAGAATATAACTCTTTTTTTTCCGCCAGGAAATGCTCTTAGGCATCCCGCGGAGGAGTCCACGAGGCGAGTATGTGGAACTCGCTGTGTCCAATAAAACCCGGCGGTGTTCTCCTAGTCATGTTGACCCAGTGCGGGGACTATGATATGGTCCGCACCGGCGACGATGTACCAGGAGGCACTCTCCTCTGGTGCCTCCAGAGGTGAGTGCCTCCTGGCACATCGTCGCAGCCTCCTCCGGGTGGTTACCGCCTCTTCCTTCTCTGCTTAAGGCACCCTGAATACATAATAGTGGCTTATAGCTGGGACCGATGGTACGCGTGCGCGGCAGATCCCCCGATCGCTCGCGCACAGGTCGCTCACGGCGGTACGATGCCTGCGCCGCCGCGCTCTGCTGCGGGAAGGGACGCCAGTGCACTCCCTTTCCCACTCCGCCTTCTCCTTCTGCAGCATCATGACCTCGCAGAAGGAGAAGACATGCTCCCATGGACTCTCACTAGTGGTCATCGCGCGGATGACCGCAGGGGGCGAAAGGTCGGGGCCAACCTCAGCAACGAGGTCCGCTATTTCTAGCGCCCACGCAGGGCACTCCGCCAGTGTCCTCCTTACTGCAGTGATGACACCCTGGCGAATTCTCCGAGCCTGCCACCTTGCAGAGATCCCTCCCGAAGCAGCGGTGCCCCGTCAGGATCTGCGCAAGGTGGAAGGTTATAATAATAATAATAATAATAAATCATTTATTTTCAGGCACTATGGCCCATACATATACCTAGGTAACACTGAAAATGTTTAGAAAATGAAAAACGGCTTAATGTAGAAAGTTGCCAATACTTTTATTGTTTTTCGAAGTAATCTCCGTTTCTTTCTACACATCGTCGCATTCGATGGAACCACTGAGAAAAGCAGTGGGCCCATTCTTCCTTAGGAGTCTCTTCTATGGCATTTTCGTACGCTTTCACCGCATCTTCAGGGCTCGTAAAGCGAATACCTCGAATTTTATCTTTAGTTCTTGGGAATAAATGAAAGTCGCAGGGCGCCAGGTCAGGACTGTAAAGCGGATGACTCATTATCTCGACACCTGCCATAGTCAAATATTCAACAGTCCGTTTTACGGAGTGCGCTGAAACATTGTCGTGGTGAAGGAGGATTCTGCTTCGAGGGCGCTGCTGTCGAATTTTTTCCAAGACAACAGACAAACAGCGATTGACATACCAGTCTGCAGTAACTGTCCTTCCATCTTCTAGCACAACTGTCGCGAAATGACCTTTCCGACCAAAGAATGAGGCAATCATCTTTTTTCCTTGACTTCTTCCTTTCTTTACCTTAGTTGGCCGATCCTCGAAAGGAAACACCCACTGAGCTGATTGTCTTTTGGTTTCGGGTTCGTAGCAATATATCCAGCTTTCATCACCTGTGATGATGTCAAATACAGCATTTGAGTTACCGCCGTTGAACTTATCTAACATTTGGCGACACCAGTCCATGCGGAGGCGTTTCTGGTCGTCGGTTAAAGTATGGGGAATCCATCTGGTACAAAGCTTCCTGACGCCTAAATGTTCGTGTAATATTTTTTGAACTTGACTCATACCAATGCCTAGGCTTGCACCTATCTGCTGATAGGTCACTCTCTTATCTTCCTCTATCATGCGTCGCACAGCACTGATGTTATCTTCAGTAGTCGCTGTTAAAGGACGTCCCTCACGCGGATCATCACTGAGATTGCTATGTCCACGCTTAAACTCGTTAAACCAATTGTAAATAGTGGCACGAGATGGGGCTATATTAAAAAATGCTAATCGCAGCCTATCATAGCTTTGTTGTTGAGTAAGCCCACAACGAAAGTCATAATAAATCATTGACCGAAAATTTTCTCGCGTTATGTTCATTTTTACGTGTAATAAGAGTTTTAGATTTGCCGCCAATTCACAAAAACATATGACAAATTAATGCAATATACTACATTAGGTTACCAAAGAGTTCTAAAATTGAAATACAAAAAAGTTTTCAATGTTTCTAACTGGCCAGTTCTAAACATTTTCAGTGTTACACACGTATACCTTACAGACTAACATACATAATAATATATTATATTACATAAGTGTTAGTATAAAACCTTAAAATTATGTTAGTAAACTTCCTAGCGCTACGTTTTCGTGCATTCCGGTGGTACTGTTCCGCGGAAGCGACGGAACACCACATCCTGAGGCCAGAAGTCTTCGCGTAAAACGTCCTGCAGGTAGCAGTTCGGTACTCGCACCACAAACGCCTTGAAGTTGACGTTCCGGCGCGACTCCAGCTCCTGCACCCTCGGACAGTACTTTAACCTCCGGCGCACGTATTCGGCGATGTTCTCCGCCTTTGTGGTGTAATGAAGGCGGGAGATATACACCAGCGTGTTCGGCTTGCCGGCCCGCACGAGCACGTTGGGCTCCAGTGGGGCTTTGCCGCAGCGATTCTGGATGGTTATGGGATGGCGCCTCTTCCTCTGCACCACCTCAAAACCATCTTCATCCCGACGAGGCGCCTGCTGCGCAGGCGCTGGCAGCGGGGCGGGGCACGGAGCACGCGCGGCACGTATAGGAGCCGCGCGGGGGGGCGCCGAGGAGGGCGCGGGCGGGGGTGCGGTGCAGCTTGATGGACGAGCCGCGTCAGCATAAACGCGTCGAGGTGTCGACACGCTTACACTCTCAGCAACCGCCGGGGCATCGCACTCGATGGCATGCGGTGACGCATCGGAGTCCGCCGATGCAAAACTGCAGACGGAGACATTTTGCGCCCCGCGAAGCGTGTTCACGTTCGAGGTCTCTTCAGGTGACCTACTTACCGACGTGGCATTACGCAATGACACTACCTCGGCACGCAGATCTTGAATGGTCCTGTCTGAGACCTCTAACCTGGACTGGACTTCTGTTAGGCTCGACTTCAGGAAGATGATGTCCTTAAGGAGCCTGGTGACGTCGACGTGGTCGAACGTGACGGGGGGCAGCTTGTGCAGCTCCTTCGCCACGAAGCTCGGCACGTCGTCCGGGCCGGTCACCTTTAACAAGGTGACGATGTCCTGGATGCTCTTCTCAGTTCCGTCCCTCCGTCTAGACGGCATCTGGTCGAGTTTGCCCAGCACCTCGTACAGTAGTCGCTTGCCACTGCTTATATCTTCTTCTTTGAAGTTAGTCTTACATATTTGTAAGATGCTAACTTCATCCATAGTTTCTATGGCGTTTTGTATAAACGCCAGCAGTTCGTTGGCTATGAGTTGCGAACTCATAGCGACGCGAGCGGGCAGCGGCATATAGCCGCGCTAAACATTAATTGAATAACTCTACGGTGCACTTTATAAGGCACGTCCGTATCCGATGCGCGATGCGGCCGAATAATGCGAATTATAACGCCGTGCCGCCGGTCAACCCACTGCTCCAAGATTGGACCGACGGCCACCACAGTGCGGTGACTCGCAGTCAGATCCTCTAGCCTCTCCTTCCACTGGAGGCGCACTTGCCTTCGTAGGCAACTCCACCAGAGCTCCTCTTCACCGGGGACCTCCTCGTCGTCTCCACGTCTCCATCGTCACGAACGAGCCAGGGCACCTGCCACCAGGTCCCACGACGCAGAGCCCGCCAGTACGCACGCAGCCTCGTATGAGGTAGTGCGGTACGCACGGGGTGCCTTTATGGCCATTGCTCTCTCCGGACGCCGCAGAAGTGCCACGTTATCTCTCGTTAAAGCGGCTGCCCATATCGGCGCGCCGTACAGCCCCTTGCAATGCAAGGCACCCGCATATAGGCGGTGGCAGCCAGCGCTCGGTCCACCCACGTTGGTGAGGAGGCGACTTATCGCCCACGCGGCTCCGTACAACTTCGGAAATGCTCCCGGAAATTCGATCTGCTGTCGAGGATGAGGCCCAAGTACCTTATGTTCGGCTCGACAGAGATGGAAGTTCCCTCCACCATTAGGCTGGATCCGGGTGGAGGGGCTTGCCGTGGCCCGTGAAAGCATATAGCCTCACTTTTCTCCAGGGCCACTTCGAGCCGTCGGATCCTAGCCACGACCTGGGCGACTCCGGCTACCACAAGTATGCGGGCCTGTGAAAAGGTGCCTCCGCGTGCTGTGATGACGGTGTCGTCGGCGTAGCACGTAACGCCGACACCCGTCAAGTTCGCGCCGCGGAGGGCCCAATCATACCCGATGTTCCACAGTGTGTTGAACGGGCCCAGGACAGAACCCTGTGGAACACCGCACTCCACTTTCCTCGGTCTGGTCAGATTTCGGTTAGAATATAATTGCATTAGTTATTACCTACATATTATAGAATAGAATAGAATCATACTTAGACAGGTAGTAAAATAAATAAAGCATAAAATACTTCGCAGAGATAAATCCAATAATCTAAGTAGCAGACTCAAGTCCGTCAGATTTTGGACGCTGAACCAATCCAAATGAACCAAGAAAGAGCTAACAGACTTGATTAAGAAATCTACATAACGCGAGCGAAGCCGTGGGCTAAAGCTAGTTATTATATTTCCAAGAAATTTCTAATATGTACTTGTAGTCTTTTACATAGACTAATGTCAGCTATATTTCTCTATATAAGCAAAACGTTATATTTTGACTTCATAAAATCCTCCATCAAGAGGTTTACGCATTCACCGTAAACTTTTATAGCCTTTCCAGGTTCACGGCGAATATTATGCCACAGGTAACTATTATGACACGCTCACTAAAAAGATATGTTTAGGACACCACTCTGACTTACAGGCCTGTGAATATAATAAGGCCGATCATCATAATCAATATAATATAACCACTAACCAGTAGTATTTTAATACGAAAATGAATAAAAATACTAAATGGCTATGGCTAAAACAACAGTTTAATTATAATTTATATCATTAGGAATAACTCAAAAACGTTTTGTCAGATCTTGATCTAATTAATATGGGACCAAATTAGAAATATCAGCTTTCGACCAAGCCACCGAAATCCATTCACAATGAGCGGAGTAATTGTGTCTAATACATACAAAAAAACATACAGAAGTATTGAGAACATCCTCTTTTTTTAAGTTGGTTAAAAAATAGCCATAATGTCAAAGAAGAAGTAGGGCAGCATGGCCTCTGGTTATAGTCTGTTCCAATGGGAACAAAAAAAAGAAGAAGTGGGGACGGCGGGAAGTGTTAATGCGTGCGGTTGTGTTTTTTAACCGACTTCAAAAAAGAGGAGGTTATCAGTTCGTAGGAATCTTTTTTTGGTTTCCCGTTAATTAATTGTTATTTTGTGTTTTGTTCTTTCGGAGCGGTTTCCTATAGTTGTTTGTTTTAAAAACTTATCCGTATATATTGTGATTAGTTGGCGAGTATTGTAGAGAACTGTTCTAGAATGGTTTTCTATAGTAGGACTGTTCTGGTGTTTAAAAACTTAATCTTTGTAATATAATTTAATGTGATTGGTTGGTGAATATTGTGGTGGTCTGTTCTGGGTGGATAGAATGGGAAGTGATAGTTGATTGATCGGGGCTAGAGGGTCTAACCGACGCTCCTTGAGATTTCCCGCCGTTTCTCCAAAGCACAGACAAAATATTGTTAACACGACAGACTTGGCAGCATGACCTCAGGTCTTAGCCGGTTCCAACAGGAACAAAACTACCAAAAAAAAAGAAGTATTCTTGTTTTGCATCAAAACGTCATGTTGAATGGCGGGAAGCATCGGGACGCGCGGTTGTGTTTTTTTGGTTTCCCGTTAATTAATTGTTATTTTGTGTTTTGTCCATTCAGAGTGGTTTTCTATAGTGTTTGTTTTAAAAACTTGATCTTTATATATTGTGATTGGTTGGCGAATCTTATGGAGTACCGTTCTGGAGTGGTTTTCGTAGTAGGGCTGTTCTGGCGGTTTTCTATAGTGTTTGTTTTAAAAACTTAATCTGTGTAATATATAATGTGATTGTTTGGCGAATATTGTGGTGGACTGCCTTGTGTGGATGGAATGGGGAATGATAGTTGATTGATGGGGACTAGAGGGGCGGAGCCGCGCTCCTTGGGGTTTCCCGCCATTTCTCCGTTTTACAGACCGAATAATTGTATTTTGTATGGCTAATAGCCTAGTAGCTAATGCCTTTAAATGAAAATAATAAATATATTCATGATGAATGGCGTGAAGCATCGGGACGCGCGGTTGTCTTTTTGTGGTTTCCCGTTAATTAATTCTTATTTTGTGTTTTGTCCATTCAGAGTGGTTTTCTATAGTGTTTGTTTTAAAAACTTTATATATTGTGATTGGTTGGCGAATCTTATGGAGTACCGTTCTGGAGTGGTTTTCGTAGTAGGGCTGTTCTGGCGGTTTTCTATAGTGTTTGTTTTAAAAACTTTATCTGTTAAATATAGGTTATAAGTACTTTTATAATAATTTTTAAACGATTTCATGTACACTTAGTTGCAATAAATATTTTGAATTTTGAATTTTGAATTATATAATGTGATTGTTTGGCGAATATTGTGGTGGACTGCCTTGTGTGGATGGAATGGGGAATGATAGTTGATTGATGGAGGCTAGAGGGGCGAAGCCGCGCTCCTTGGGGTTTCCCGCCATTTCTCCGTATTACAGACCGAATAATTGTATTTTGTATGGCTAATAGCCTAGTAGCTAATGCCTTTAAATGAAAATAATAAATAATAAAATTTATCTCTAGGATAACCAGGCCATAAAATATTATTTAAAAAAAAAAATCTCTAGGTTTATCTAGGTTATTAGAAATAAAAATTAAAAATAATACTTACTCTAGCTTCGCAATTCGTTAAGGAACGTGATATAACTGTATATTATTACAATAAATCTTTATTTTGTGTATAGCTTACAAATTAAGTACTATAATTATGAAAATATCAGAGGTTAATATTTGGGTATAAAATATTGCCAAAATCAACAAATTGTACATGAATTTAATGATATTTTAATTGCAGTTACCTGGCGATGATGAATCTGGAGTAACCTGTCGCACATATGTATTTCAAAATGAAAGTCATACCTTGGGAAATTCCCTAAAATGTATTATAAGTAGATAGTAAGTATTATGTGATACCATTACTCATAGTAAACATTTAGGTTGAAACTGTCGTGGATTATCCTGGCAATTTAAAGAGAAACTATAGTTCCGTTCCCGTGGAAGGAAGGCTATAGTCCAGACTCGTATTGTTTCTTGCATATAATGTAGCTTTTCATTGATGAAAAAAAACTTTTTAGTGGTACCAGAGAGCGTAACAAAAAAACTTATGGGGACTATTTAATAACTGACAAATTAATTATAATAATGTTAAAATATTGCATTTTCAACATGCACCTTTTGTTTCAGTGACGATGTACAATTTTGTGGATACACTGTACCTCATCCTGCCGAATCAAAAATGCACTTTAGGATACAAACTCATGAAACACCAGCTCTTGATGTACTAAAAAGAGGATTGAAAGATTTACAAAAAGTGTGCGATCACACCATAGAGTTATTTGAGAAGGAAGTAAAAGAATTTAATAAATCATAATAGCAAAATGTTATTTGTTTCAAATAATTTCATTTTTAATACTTACATATTCTTTTACCTGATGTCACACCAGCATAGCTCAGTATCGTCAAATTGGTGGGAGGGAAGCGCTGTGCTGCGCTCCCGGCTGCATGGGTACCACCATCTCGCTTGTTTCTCCCATGTAACAGCTTTGCTGTGTTTGGGAGAGAAGGGCAAGACAGGCAGTGTAATTACTGTAATTACTGTAATTATGTCTCAGGATAGGCAACACATAAATGAGTTGCCTGGGCTTGTTCCAGGTATACTAGTTTATGTTCATGGGCGACGTCGACCACTTAACATCAGGTGGTACGTTTGCCAGTTTGCCTATCCAACTAACATAAAAAAAAAAAAACAAAATCCCAGTGTTGAGATTTTTGCATCACCCATATAGCATAAAAAAACAACTATGCCTAACGGGGCTGGAGTTAAGTAGTACAAGATAATTTTTGTACTGTACTATTTATGAATAATACTTATTTTATACATACTAGTTCACTTTATTATTATACTGCTAGAAATGAGCCATATTAATCATATGGTAATATTCACCCTGCTTGTATGTATGTTGGATACCTACATATTTAAGACTGAATAGTGATAGGCACTCCTGGGCCAGAAATCAGTATGTCCCGGCATCAAATTAGAGAAATTACTACTACTACAGTGAATTATTATTAAGATAGATAAGTATTTACAATTAGCCTTGAAAATTTTTTTACCATAACGGTATGGAGACGGAATATTATGCGTTTGTATGTGTGTGCAAACAAATTTTGCCATTTATATCCAAAACTACTAGTCCAATTTTGATACGGCTTTCATTCAGTGACGAGTTCTGGTTTGATTGGTCCATACTCTTATTTATATGTTAAGATGAAAGCTCACCACAGGGCACTGCATTAATTATTTGAGCAAAAACAAAGGTACTGGTTTGTTTTGGATGCGGATTTCAGTGTTAGGTTCTGATTTGATTGGTTCATGTTCTTTGATAGGTGTTACAGTAGTAACTCACTAGGTGACTGCAGTGATATCTAGTCCGATTTTTTAGTTGTTCAGTACAGGGTTTGTGGTTGATTAGTTGAAGGTTCTTAAACAAGCATTGCGGTGATAAATCACTAGGGGACGCTGCAGTATTTTCTTTTAGCTACTAAATATTTAAAGAAAAACAATAGAACTCGATAGGCTACTCTGGATTTACACTAAGGGCAGTCGGGGCTAGTGCTCAGGGCGGCAAAATTTGGAAACAGAAAAAAAATGCAGTCTAAATATCAAGATTGTTCAATACAATAATTATTTTAAGTAGGTACCTACATAATCATTTTTTGAAGTAATTATTCAAGAAATTCCATTGATGAATGATGGCTCATGCATTAGTTTTAAATTATAATTTTGGCACTTCAGTAAAAATAATTAGGTATCAAAATGATAGGTAGGTGTAGAATATAACCGACCAACGTTTTATCGCTGGTCGGTTATATTCTACACTAAGGTGCTTCTAAATAGGCAAATACTTTTACTACTATGTGGGTACAATACCGGCTCAAATAGCCCAGCTATGACAAACATTTTATTGCTATGAAGCAAATGGCTGGAATACGTAAGTAGGTATCTATTTTGGCAATATGTCTGTAACAATAAAACCACCTGCATATCTAATAAAGGTGATCAAGGACCATATTATTATATAATCAGACAATTTATAGAACATTATTTGACCTCTGTTGACAACGATGTTGCGGGTTCGAATCCCGCCAGGGAACAAAAATATTTTCTATGTTCCTAGGTCATGGCTGTATAATAAATTTGTGTATAATATTATAAAAATCTTAAATATATGTATAGTATCAAAGTATTAAATATATTTCAGTTGTCTGGTACCCGTAACACATTATATGTACGTAATTTTGGGTGAAATGGTCCCGTTAATGAGGACTGATCACCCGTCTGGCCTTGCTGGCGTCCCCACCCCTTAAATAAAAAATGGTTGCCTGTAAAGTCGGTTTTACGGGCAAAGATTTTACGTGACATCGTTTCGGTGACTCATCGTAACGTTACCGAGCGTTACACTTTTTCATAAGTGACTCCCAGCCGCAACCTAATTTAAGACGTTGTCACGTCAAAATAAATAATACCCGTAACACAAGTTCTTCGAGAACTTACCACGGGACCAGATTAACGTGGTGTAAAAGCGTCCATAGATATTATTTGCTTTGTGAAGGTGATATCCAAAATTAAGAACTCTTAAGTTTCTAGTTATTTACAAACTCATTGAGGTAAATTTTACCGAAAATAAAAATAATTATGTTTCTATTAACAAACAAGTATAAGAAAAGTATATATTTATTGACAGAATACCAAAAATAAGCTAGTAACAGCTCACATTCAGTTTCTGCTAGCAGTTTCTATTTTTGCTTATTTTCTATTTTCTGCTATTTGTTGAATTCTCAACTGTGGTACAATAGCAAATTTTTTGTAAGCTCACATCTAATATTAACCATAAAAACTTCAATTCAGTTCTATTACAGGTAGTAAATAAGTAAAAAACAAAAAAAAGATTATCAATCTTTATTCATACTGAATTAAACTTTGAATTCCGAGTACGGTGACTTGGTCAGTGGGATGTCGCGCCACAAGTCGGGGGTCAAGTAAGCATAGGTCTTAGCAATAGCGGCATATGTAGCCTTAGCAAAGTTGCCAAGAGTGCCAGTGGAACCACGAGCTGAGGTGTAGCAGTCTTGTACACCGGCCATCTGCAGCAGCTTCTTAGGGACAGGAGCAGACACAATTCCGGTACCACGGGGTGCAGGAATCAGACGCACAGTAACAGAACCACATTTACCAGTAACCTGAAAAATAAAGATAATAAGTAAGTAATCACGATTTCGTGAAAATACAATTTAATATAGTGATTTTAAAAATCAGACGTATCTAAGCTTCATAGGTTAAACCTCAAGTAGATACCACGAATGAAATGATTATCAGTTTTCATCATAATATTATATAGTTTATAATAATATTTACATAGCTTTATTGGAAGGGTCGTGTAGTTTGTTCAGTTAAAATTAAAGTTTATTTATAATTTTATAATAATTTACCTTGCAAGGTACGGTGTGTGGCTTTCCGATCTTGTTTCCCCAGTAACCTCTGCGAACTGGCAGCACTGAAAGTTTAGCCAGGATGATGGCTCCCCTTATAGCAGTGGCGACTTCCTTGCTGCACTTAACGCCAAGGCCAATGTGACCATTGTTGTCACCGATAGCGACAAAGGCCTTGAAACGCGTACGCTGACCGGCACGTGTCTGTTTCTGGACTGGCATAATTTTCAGCACTTCGTCGTTGAGGGAAGCGCCGAGGAAGAAGTCGATGATTTCAAACTCTTTGATGGGGAGGGAGAACAGGTAGATGCTCTCCAGCTTGTCAATCTTTCCCTCTCGCACCAGGCGTCCGAGTTTTGTTACGGGCACCCATTCCTTCTGGTCTTCCTTGCCGCGTCCACGCCCGCGACCCCTGCCACGGCCACGTCCTCTCAAGCCCCCACGGCCTCTATCACCGCCACGAGAACCAAAACCACCGCGGAAACCGCCACGTCCACCGGCTGGAGCTGCGTCCGCCATTCTGTAAATATATCAACATCTTCATAAATAATTGCAATTTACTTACAATATATGGTTTGGTAAATAGAGATAATCAGACGCATTATAGCCATCACTGTGTCTCCACTATGGTAGATACCGCAAATGATTTAAAATTGGTTTCATCATATAAATTATAAGCACGTGGATCGTATAGGTTATCTTAAATTTTTACGAGGGTTATTCGTATTAGTTTCATTTTAGTCTAAATTATTTATGATTATGCAAACACCATCAAAATACTTAAGCTTAAACTTAAAATTGAAATCGAATTAATGCAAAAATACAAGATGTTAACACTTACGTGAATCGTCAGTACAATGAGACGGTCAAATTCAAAATGGCAGATTTTATACGTGTCTATGATAAATAATTAAATAGTGAGGAGCTTTTAATCGATTACTGATTAAAATCGATTAATGATAGGAGATTTTTGCCATTATTACAAGATAATTTATTTTAAATATTTATTAAATATTTGAATAATTCTCAATTAACCAACACTTGTTATAAGATATCATTGCGGATAAAAGACTTAGGCACAGTATTACAATATTTCCTAATATTGTAAAACTGTGACTTAGGCTCCTTTAAGGTAAATTATTATTTCGTATACTAGATGAGTAGTCACTAGTCATCTTTATTGTGAATAGTCTCGATCATCGACTTATAGGATCCAAAGAGGTAGGAAATATTATATACATAATTAAATCTTTGACAGGAACCTTTAGCTAGATTGTAACTTGTAACACCGCATTTACACATGCGTGTTCGCCATTCGCCTCCTCATTCGTGGAAACGTTCGGGGAAACATTCGTATACTGCCGCATTTACACATTCGCGCGAACCGCGAGGCGAATCACGAGGCGAACAACGAACTGACTGTTTAACATGCGTGTTCGTCATTCGCCTGCGGGTTCGTGAGTTAGTGCCGCGTTTACACATTCGCGCAAACCACGACACCGCATTTACACATTCGTGTTCGCCATTCGCCTCCTCATTCGTGGTAACGTTCGCAGAAACATTCGTATACGAATGCCGTCGCGAACTCGGAACTACTGTTCACACATTCGCGAGGTGAATCATTCTCAAAGACTAAAGAGTATATAAACACTACGGTCTACGTTACCTGTGATCTACAACCGACGCCAGGAGGCCGTGTGGTCGCAGACTGCACGGTAGGCGTAACCCCCCACTTTATAAATCAAAAGTGAGCCGAATGGGCTCACACTAATCCGATGAAACATTAGGGCCTTCGGGCCATTAGCATAGATCCCTCCGAAAAAAAAAATACCTGTGATCATTCTGACATACCAAAGGAAAATGGCTAGCCGAAATACAAACACATCCATCTAGAAGGGCATGGTTTGAGAAATATAAATTGTATAGCCATCGACATTTCATAACAACAATGTGTAGACTAAGGATTGGTCATGGAAGATTTCCAAGCCATCTTTATAGATTAAAGTTATCTAAAAACTGTTTATGTAAATTTTGTAACGCTGAAGATTGTGATTTGGATCATTTAATATTTAAATGTCCTAAATTTGCAATTGAAAGATTACTTTTTATCTGTCAAAGTCAAGATATTTTAAAAACCTTGGATTTACCGCAAAATACTAAAGACTTGTTAAAACATACTGAACTTTATTCTTTATTATATGATTTTTTAATGTATACAAATGTAGAAATTTAATTTGTTAATTTAGTTTAATTGATGATCTAATTTAAGTTTTGTATAATTGTTTTATTTAATTTTGTTTTCTTTTGAAAAGTATGAAATATTATTTTGTTTAGCTTAAGATTTAATGCAAATAATTTGTTGTTTTGTCACCTTGAATATTATAACTGCCTCGTGGCTGATAGTTTGTAACTAATGCCTTAAATAAATTTAAAAAAAAAAACACTGACATTCGTACGCGAACATGGAAGACTTGTCTGAATTTGGCACCAAAAAATATTTTTTTTAAACTTTTATTTAAACAATCCTATTGTCCGTCGTTTGTCCGTCAATGTCCGATGTAATTGTTTATTTGTCCGATAATTGTTTATTTATAAACAATTAAACAAATTTTTACTTGGAAGATAGCACTTTCTTTATCAAATCGATTTTTTTTTTCATTTGATCGGTAATTATTTTTTATTGATTGTCCGATCAATATTTTTATTTGTCCGATTGTTTTTTTTATTTTTAATTAATTTTTTGTGAAATTAATTTTGAATATTTTTTTAAAACTTTTATTTAAACAATCCGATTGTCCGTCGTTTGTCCGTCAATGTCCGATGTAATTGTTTATTTGTCCGATAATTGTTTATTTATAAACAATTAAACAAATTTTTACTTGGAAGATAGCACTTTCTTTATCAAATCCATTTTTTTTTTCATTTGATCGGTAATTATTTTTTATTGATTGTCCGATCAATATTTTTATTTGTCCGATTGTTTTCTATTTTTAATTATTTTTTTTGTGAAATTAATTTTGAATACGTAATTGTTATTGCGCATGCGTGAAAGTATATGTCATCACAGCAGGGACCGCCATGTTTTTATGGGACAATCAATATGGAAGCTATGAGATGTGTTAAAAGAAATAGAACAATCTGAAAGTTTTATTTTCTGATACTCTTCCGAGATGTTGGGTGTCCATTTGACGTAATTTATTCTTATGGTCTTAATAAAGAAGACGTCACTTAATTATGTGATACTAGACGTAAACATTAGAATAATTACACTATAGAAACCTAGTCCGCGCGGCCATTTTGAAACAACTCACATGGAGCCATTTTTGCACCAAGCGCCGGGAAGTTCCGCAGTATTCTTTGTCAAACCGCACCAAACGTGTCTTCGTAAAATAAATAATTATGACGATTTGTGCAGTTAAATTGTATGACAATACATCTGAATAACAAAATAAATGTAATAACATCACTTTTCACTAGAAATCTTTCAATATTTCGTAGTATCTTGTAATTAATTAAGTTTAAATAAATACAATTTTTTTCAATGCTCAGTATTGCCCGATTGTGAAAATATTTTTGCTGATTATTTTCCCCCACTGAATAAATTTAAAACAGTTGCTACTGATATTTACGTAGGTATGTGACACGTTCTCAAATTAATGTGTTTGTGATTTAACGATATCAAATACAAACAGTAAAACAGTAACAAATATTCATACTTCATTACATACATACTTTCGCGTTTATATTACAAGTTACAAGTTTAAACAGTAATATGTATAATAATTTTACATTACAACTGTGTTTCATGCCAATAAAAAATAATTAAAAAAGACAAATAAACAATTACATCGGACATTGACGGACAAACGACGGACAATCGGATTGTTTAAATAAAAGATTTAAAAATTTATTCAAAATTAATTTCACAAAAAAAATTAAAAATAATAAAACAATCGGACAAATAAAAATATTGATCGAACAATCAATAAAAAATAATTACCGATCAAATGAAAAAAAAATCGATTTGATAAAGAAAGTGCTATTTTCCAAGTAAAAATTTGTTTAATTGTTTATAAATAAACAATTATCGGACAAATAAACAATTACATCGGACATTGACGGACAAACGACGGACAATCGGATTGTTTAAATAAAAGTTTAAAAAAATTATTCAAAATTAATTTCACAAAAATATTATTTAAAAATAGAAAAACAATCGGACAAATAAAAATATTGATCGGACAATCAATAAAAATTATTACCGATCAAATGGAAAAAAAAACGATTTGATAAAGAAAGTGCTATCTTCCAAGTAAAAATTTGTTTAATTGTTTATAAATAAACAATTATCGGACAAATAAACAATTACATCGGACATTGACGGACAAACGACGGTCAATCGGATTGTTTAAATAAAAGTTTAAAAAAAATATTTTTTGGTGCCAAATTCAGACAAGTACATGGAAGACGTGGAAATAATGGCGGCATGCGCGTTACATGATACATCTAGGAACAAGCTGTCTACGGGAACAAGTATCATAATATGGAATTGACATTCGCGTATACCTGAAAGGGACAGGCATATTTTACAGGGATACCACATTCTTAATAACAAGTCTACTTATTCTCTTGCAACATGTGTATTTAAAATAATAAAAAAAACTGGAAAAGGTTGATAGACAACTAAGAAGAACTATAAGCATTAGCC
The DNA here is from genome assembly GCA_963853865.1 of Helleia helle. Taxonomy (NCBI): domain Eukaryota; kingdom Metazoa; phylum Arthropoda; class Insecta; order Lepidoptera; family Lycaenidae; genus Helleia; species Helleia helle. Next base: position 5,404,963 of record OY971423.1, on the reverse strand, counting down.
CTACCAAAACATTTATTGTAATTTTAAACAGCTGCATTTTTCCGGATTATCGAAAATATGTAATGACTAATAACAAACCGCTAAAAACATAAATAATAAAAAAGATGGCTATAAATATGTATGATCTATAGTACTTATCCTTTTAGGATAGCAATAAAGTATAAACATATTTGTTTTTATTGTGTTTATTTCGAAGATTCCAGTCACCCTTTTTATATAATACCACATTCTTGGGTAATCTGCCTATAACAAAACTGGTATCACAATATGTTATAAACCGACCAAATTAAAAAGTAGTAAAAAATGGCGGACATATTTGACAAACTGTTCGCGTGTGAGAATGTTTGTACGGCATTCAAATTTAGTCGATAATTTTTTGTTGGGCACATCATTGTTGTGCCCGCCGACGAGGCCTCCTCCCGCGGGCGACGAATAGGGGTGCGTAGGAGGCGCTACTTAATGCGCCTCCAGTTAAGCCCCTGTGTTCGTGTCGGGCTCAGGATCGGAACCTAGACCCAGTATGACACGACGTCGCGGGGACTGCTTAGTAGTGGCCGGGTAGTCCCCCCCTACGAGGAGTAGTTTGGCCCTCGCCGGGGCCAGCCTGTCGCTGAGGTGATCCTGTTGAATGCCAATCCGGGACTCTCATAATGCGACTGAAGGCGCTCGCAGTGGTTTTAGTTTACGGGTACGGCACTCCCAGGTGCGAGTACCACATATGGTCAGGATCTACTCAAGATCTTGGCTACATGCGTCAAAAGCATTTCCCTGCGAAAAAAAAAGTTACGGTGACTAAAGAAGGTAATTCGACTTCTCTAAGAATCTCAACATTCCAAAAATTGTACGAGTAGATCATTTTCATTATCATAACTCAATTTTTCGATTCAGTATCGGACAGACCATAATATTATCATCACTAACATTTCAATCCCTTGTTGAACATGACTATGTAAATAAAATTTAACCAACTACTCATTATACTATACATGGGCGTACCCAGCTTCTGGTCTAGGGGGGAGGGGGGCAAGTCATATTTTTTTAGACCGGATCGCCCGCACAAGTAAGAAGAGGGCGCCGGGTCCAGACGGGGTGCCTTCGGTAGCTGTTCGACCGCTGTCTACGGGCCGGACAATTCCCGGATTAGCAAGCAAAGCCTAATACCCTCCATCTAGGCCAGATGGAGGGTATTAGGCTCTGCTTGCTATCAAGGGCAAGGCCGGACCCCGGACTCGGCTTCGACGGTGGTGCTGCTAATCGAAGCTGGGAAGGCCTTGGAAAGAAAAGTGACCTCCCGGCTCGCTAAGCACCTGAAGGAGGGCCCGGGACCGGGACTCTCAGAGTCCCAATTTGGGTTTGGGCCATTGAAGCAGTGACGGGTGAGGCGGAGCACGGAGGAAAAGTGGTGGTCACGGTGTCGCCGGACACTGCGAACGCCTTTAACAACCTCCCCCACAGTGTGTTACGGGAGGCGCTGAACTTCTTCAGGGTGCCCCCGTATATAAGGAGGCTGTTGGAGGCGTATCTCTCCGTGAGGAGGGTAGCCTACGAGAACCGGTCGGGGTCCGTAGAGTGGCGGCGAGTCGAATTCGGTGTCCCACAGGGATCGGTTCTGGGTCCGATCCTGTGGGACATCGGGTACGACTTGGTCCTGCGAGGCCGCCGAGACCGACCTTCGGCCCACATTTTTCAATATTGGGACCGACAGTCGTGAAGGCGAAAAGTGCGCTGGGCAGACTCTCCCCAAACCTCAGATGACCCCACACCACCTGCAGGCTCTGGAGTCTGTCAGAGTATGGCAATGTATGGTGCAATATGAGCGGGTCACCTTACTGCAAGGAATAAGGCCCAGCTGCGTTCGGTGCAACGGGTCATCGCAGTAAGAGTGATTCGGGGGTACCGTACAGTTCGGTGGTGTCGTTGGCGGCAGCCACTGCCCTGGCCGGTGACCCCCCGTGGGAACTCATGGCGAAGGTTCTTGGCGAGACGCACTCCCATGTCTCGGATAGGAGGTCTCTCAGCTAGAGCCTAAAGTTGGACGGGATCCTACGGGTTCGCCGACTAGGTCAAGAGGCGTTAAGGCGGAGGTGCCCCCTCCTGGTGCGGCAGCCGTATAGTAAAAGCCTAACGGTTGCTCTGCGTCCGCGGTCTTGACATAGGTGCTCACCGTGCACGTTTGCTTTGGTGAATAACTGTGCCGGACGACAGAGAGCCAGTGATAGTATGTCACGATAGTGCCGCAGCGGTGGACTCTGTCCAGCACACCCTCAAGGTGTAACTGAGATGGGCGGCACTGCGTCACAATCTGATATCAGTCATCGAAGGGGACTTGTCTCTGCCAAGCATCATCATCTGGACGGCGATGGTCTCCTTTTGCGAGACAGTAATGTCCCAGAAGGACGCCGACGAGCGGGTGAGAGAGAAGGCCGCTGACGAGGCCTCCGCGCGCGGGCAACGAACGGTGCGTAAGAGGTGCTACTTCATTCCCCTCTAGTAACGCCCCTGTGCTCGTGTCGGGCTTCAGGATTGGGAACCTAGGCCGAATATGATACGACGTCGCGTCGACTGCTTAGTAGCGGCCGGGCCGGCCCCCCTTACAAGGAGTAGTCTGCGCCGGGGCCGGTCTGTCGCTGATATGATACTGTTGCCTGCAGATCTGCGTGACCCTCATAATGCGGCTGAAGGCGCTAGCAGTGGTTTTAGTTTAGGGTAGGGCAAAATATTGAGAAATTAAAGTAAAACCTCTTTTAATTTGAAACTTGTTTTGCACTAAAAAGGGTAAAAAATAAAAAATATTTAAAAAAACCGACTTCAAAAAATCACAAATAGGTATGTAGGTACTCAAAAGCGAAAAATAAATTAATACATATAATTATTATACATGCTACCCATCTCTTTGAAGCTGGTGCCAGCCAAGAATGTGGGACAATTATACACCAAGAACAAGTTTCGGCGGAAATAAAATAAAAAAAAATAAAAAAAAAACTTAGAGCTACAAAAAAACTGATATAAATATTGTGACAACCCTAGAGAAATAAAGAATGTCAAAACAAAATCGGCATTTCGCGTGACTTCAAACGCGTTGAACCACTGTACAGCTTGGCAAAAAGAGTATGGAAAAAATGAGGGCGCCACTTTCACTTAGGTCTTATCATAATATGGAAAATAAGCAAGATAATTTAATCAAATCGTTAAAAATAAATGTGAAACACTAAGCTTTACTCAAAATCTACTATTTGTCGGCCAAGTATTATCAACATCTTATATTTCCATTTAGTAAAATATTTAGTTCCACCTGTCACCACGTCATACACTTTTTTGCCAAGCTGTATGTATTTACATTGTGTTCTGTGTATGAAAAATATCCGTAAAAACTATTCGCGTCAATACAACAACTATGCTCATATCGTAGTTTTTTCCGTTATACGGACGCCGCTCTGCGCTATCGTGGTCGGTACTGGAAATAAAGTTACCTATTTTACAAAATTTAGACCAATAAAATTACATTTTCAAGTGCAGTATTTTGGTTATATTTACTAAAACATTTTAGACTACATTTTAGTCATCACAACAATTACTAAGTATATTCATATCTTAGTTTTTTCGTTATAACGCCAGCGCTCTGCGCGGGTCACTTTTTTATCTTTCGCCCAATATGAGATGGTTCAAATGAGTGTGCTCTTTTCTTGAAGGTAACTAAGTCGTATCGGATCGTTCGTATTTAATACATAAACTGATCCTTAATAATAATGGATAGACGCTTATTAATTAATCCAATATTTTAACAGTTATCGGCTAAGATGGAAAAATCGGTTCATTAAATGATGGGCCATGGGGATAAATGGTAAACAGTAAATTTTATAAAAAAGTTTGCAGGAAAACTGAAATCTTGAATCTTTTATTTAAGAAAAGAACATACTCATATTTGAAAGGCCGACGACGCACTTGCTAATGATGCAGCGGGTGTCGATGGATGTCGCTTATCACTTATCAGTTATCACTGAGTGTGACGACTGTCCGTTTGCCCTGTCCCTGTAAATGGCGTCACATCCGACCGGTGCTGCCTGCGGACTGTAACAGAATATAGTAATAAATATAACTACCTATTATAGTATGGATGGGGAAATAATGATCAATTTATTTTCTTGGTACCAGAATTCTATTCAATATTTCGCTACGAACTACTACACAGATTTCCGTCTAATAATAACACACAATACATTTAAGACACATTCATTTTCCAGTTTAGGTTAGGTCCCTATAGGTATTCGTTGTTTTTGTTAGGGTCTATTTTAAAGGAACTTCTTGTTAAGCATTATATGATCAGTATAAGTTATTGACACTACAATCATACCAGTGGAATTCCTTTAATTCCTATTGCAATGTATTTAGCGTCAAACATGAAAATGGGTTTCATCCATTCAATATATATTTTAAGACTTTCTATTAACGGACATTATCCCATACATACGGAGATCAACCAACAAAACTTTCACCCAAAATTGTACAAAGTTAAATTGATACAAAATGTATGTTAAGCTACTTTATTATACATTTAGGTTTTATTCTTTGAGTCTAACTGAAAAGGCCAGGAACAATTTACGTTTACAATTTTATATTTGGTCATTGTTATGTCTTGGACAACGAAAGGAAAGGGTTCGTCGCCTAAGCCGTGGCATGCCGCACCATACTGGCCGTCGTTTCTTACGGCAATAACGGCTCCCATGAAATTAGGATAGTGAGTCACAATTCTAGTGATAGCAGCCCTTGCTGCCGCCGTAGGAGATGCACCACGTCGCATTTCTTCGACAGCTAAAAAACTGAAAAAAAAGTTTGAATGTAGTTATTAATTTTTTTTTTTGAAAATTTAATTTGAAAATAAACTTCATTAAAACTTTACCATGTTGTTATGAATCAAGGAGTTTTGAAGTATTTTTAAAACTCAAATCTGCTACCTAACTTGCATTTCAAATTCGACAAAAAATATGTTTTTGTCCGCTAAAAGTTTTCTAGTATTATAAGCAACTAGCTGTTCCCCGCAGCTTCGCCCGCGTTAACTAAGATTTACAGCCGTACCCGGATTGATGATGATTATTTTTATAGCCTAAGTTACTCCCTATATATCAGAATAACATTCCATCTGGACTGCCAGCTGGAAGTAGTAAAATTTAGGAACAATAGGAAAACAAACTGGGATACGTTCGATCTAGCGTTGAGAGAGTGGATTCCCGGAAAAAGAGAATTAGGAGAAAAGGAAGAAATAGAGCAAGAAGCATGTAGTCTTGAGAAAGCTCTTAACGATGCCTACCTCAAAGCCTGCCCCCAGAAAGAGATAAGACCTGGGAAGGGACAACCCTGGTGGAACAAATCCCTGAACAAAGCAAGGAAAAGGACCAGAAGGGCACTTAGAGTCGCCTTGAACAGGGACGACGACGAAAGCTGGAGGAAATACAGAGAAGAACGTAACAATTTTAAGTACCAGAGCCGCAAAGAAAACAGAAACGGGTGGAGTACATACTGCGAAAGCGTTACAAAACAACCAGAAGCGGCCAGGCTGGTAAAAACGCTAGCAAAAGACAAAACCTGTAAATTAGGAAGCCTAAGGAAAGGTGACACCCTAGTAGTGGAACCCAAAGAAATACTTGCAGAAATGATGGCCATACACTTCCCGGATAGCATAAGCTATTCAGAAGAAGACATGGTTGTCACATCCGGTGAGAATCTAGCAGAAGCGAAAGCGGAAGCGGAACTGATTATCACCGAAGAAGCATTAACATGGAGCATTTCATCATTCCTACCGTATAAAGCGGCGGGACCCGATGGCGTCTTTCCCAAGATGCTACAAGTTGCCCTTAGGTATATCAAACATGACCTCCTCACCATATACCGGAGTAGTTTAGCAACAAACTACTTACATCCCCAGTAGCTGGAGAAGAGTCAAAGCCGTCTTCATACCTAAGCCAAGGAAGGTTACATATCACGAGGCGAAATCCTTCAGATGTTTATATTGAAGACACTCGAGAAGATATTAGACAGACACATGAGAGCAGGGATAGAAAAGAGTTCAATGCCGCTACACGCCAACCAACACGCCTACATGGAAGGAAAATCCATTGACACGGCATTACACAATGCGGTAATAAGAATTGAAAGAGCTATAGAGAACAAAGAATATGCCCTTGGCTGCTTCTTCGATGTAGAGGGAGCCTTTGTCAAGGCCACCCCTCAATCCATCGTGGAAGCACTTAACAGAGAGGGGATATCTGGACAGATAACGGGATGGATAACTAATATGTTAAAACATCGCTCGATACAGGCTGACTTAGCGGGAACAACCTGCACCATTCGAGCAAGAAGAGGATTTCCGCAAGGAGGATGCCTGTCTCCGCTCCTATGTTGCATTCTCATAGACGAATTAGTATCAAAGATAAACGCCATGCACATTTACATACAGGCGTACTCAGACGATGGTCTAATTCTGGTCACAGGTAAAGTACTGAGCGTGACCAGAGACATCATGAAGCAAGGAATCGACACAGCGCTACGATGGTGCAGGGATAAAGGGCTAAACCTAAACCCAGGAAAAAGAAAGAAATAAATATATAATAGAAATCTGAACTACAAAGCCCACGTTAAAGAGATCTGTACAAAATCCAAATGTGCCCTTGTGCAATGCAGGAAAGCGGTAGGTAGAACCTGGGGCATGAAACCAAATGTGGTTCATTGGATCTACAAGGCCATAGTACTACCAAGAATTCTACATGGAGCCTTAGTGTGGTGGCACAAGGCACAATTAGGAACAAACAGGAAAGAATTCACAAAAGTACAGAGACTAGCCAGCATCATGATATCGAGCGCCATGAAAACAACACCAACGGCGGCTCTAGAGATGATACTCGGCCTCAACCCAGTTGATCTCACGATCAAGAAGAAAGCGACTGAACAATGGTTCAAGCTTAAGAGTAACAAATTATGGAAGGGAGGGCACTATGACAAAGGTCACGCCGAGATAGCAAAACAGTACGAAGAAAATCTATCCATGATTTTATCAAACAATGATTTGATAAAGAAGGAGAGAATCTTCGACAAGAAATACAGGATAAGCATAGGCTCGAGAGATAACTGGAACATTGACATCGACCACCCAAAAACAACGATGGTCGGCTACACAGATGGATCCAGGAAGGAATCGACAAAGCTGTCAGGGGCTGGCGTATACAGCCATCCAACTGAAATGAAAGCATCGTTTAATCTAGGCAGATTCTCCAGCGTATTCCAAGCGGAGATATTCGCAATACGAGAATGCGCCAACATGATTAAACAAAATATCACTAGCGCACATAGGATTGAGAAGGCAGTCATATACAGTGACAGTCAAGCGGCACTGAAGGCCCTCAGTAAGAGAGAGACTACCTCAGCACTGGTCAAAGAATGCAAAAACACCCTGCAAGACCAGACTGAGTTAGAAATTGCCTGGGTACCCGGACATGAGGGAAATGCGGGCAATGAAGAAGCAGATAGACTGGAGAGAGAAGGTGCCAATGAGACGTTCATAGGCACTGAGCCGAGACTGCCAATAGCACACAGGATAACAAAAAATGTTATAACCCTGAGAATAAACAAAGAAACAATCCTGAGATGGAATAACACGAAGAGCTGCAGACAGTCGAAATTCTTCATCTCGACGCTTGACAGCAAGAAGACTAAAGAGTTGCTTAAACTCAATAGGAGCAACATTAGAACAGTTGTAGGAATATTGACGGGAAACTGCCCACTCAACAGACACCTATCAATAATGAAGCTAACAGAGGACCCTCTATGTCCTAAGTGCAAGAAGAAAGAAGAGACCAGTCTGCACTTCATAACGGAATGCCCAGCATATGCATACGCAAGATGGGAGCTGTTTGGAGCGGACGAGCTGAAGAAGGAAGATTTAGCATATCTAACTATAAGTCAGCTAAGTAGTTTTTGTAGATCAACACGTAGGTTTGAGGGGGTGACACCGGAGGGGCAAATGATAACCCGTCCCCGCATCTAATCCCAGAGGCGAGCCTGGGGAATTGGGTGAAATGGTCCCGTTAATGAGGACTGATCACCCGTCTGGCCTTGCTGGTGTCCCCACCCTTAAATAATAATAATAAATAATACTCCCTATAACATCAGCTATCTGCCCAGCCGTTTCAGAGTTTAGCCGGAACAAACAGACAGACAGACAAAAATTGTAAAAAGGGCTATTTTGGTATATGTCCCGTGTAGGTATACATCCATATGCATTCAATAAAAAGCGGTTATTTTATATTACAAACAGACACTCCAATTTTATTTATCTGTATAGATGTATAGATAATGTTTATTTTCTTAAAGTATAATCTATAACATACATATAAGTAGAAGGTATGTACTTAGTTCTTTTACTAAGGTTATCGGAATAAATATGTAGAAGATAAGTATTTATTTGCAGAATGCGACTGATAACCACATGGTATTTTGATTGTCTACAGATATCTTTTTAAGAAAATTTCAAAAAGCAAGACATCTGACTGCACAAATGCCTTACTTTTTAATAAGTACATATATTATATAAGAAGGCCCCTTCTACAATGAAATAATATAATAATGAAAAACTAAATTCACTTCATTCACACTAATATTGTAAATTTTACTTCTAATTTTTACCGCCTAAACTCGTGATCGTATTTCGACACAAGTCGGCAAATTCAAATAATCATTAACGCCCATCTACAACATACAACAATAATTAGTACCTACACGCTATTTCTTTCAAGCTGTTTATGGTTCCAAGTGTAACAAAAAAATATGTATATAATCTGGTTAAAACATAAATGTCATAGGGCATAGGGCAGACTAAAAAAAGGAACTTATATCCGTTACATTTGAGTACATTTGATAAATCATTATTTTTTTTAATTTCGCTGGGGAATGCGTTTAGGCATACCACCGGGTCCGGGGATCCCGGGGGTATGTGGGACTCTTTGCGCCCGAGAAGATGGTAGTGTGGACGCAGACTCTACCCACTAAACCCCAGCGGTGTTCTCCTCGTCGTCTGGGTGATCCGGTGCGGACTTCCACAGCTCTCGCGCCGCGTCACCCGGACGACGAGGAGAACACTGCAACGGTGTGCCATCCGGCACTGTCCTCTGGAGGCAGGGGGGGCGACATCCCCTCCTCCTACTCCGCTTAAAGTACCCTGAACACATTCAGGTGCCTTATGGACCGGACTTTAAGCGCGCGTGGCCGGTCCCCCAATCGGCCGCCCACAGTTCCCTCACGGCGCGGCGATGCGACTGCCTGTCGCCGCCGCGCTTTCCTGCAGCCAGCGCGCTCCCCCTACCGCTCCGCCTCCTCATTCTGCAACATCACTACTTTGCAGAAGGAGAGGACCGCCTGGCGCCTGCCATGCGCTCTCACTGTCAGTCATCGCACGAGTGACCGTAGGGAGCGACAGGTCCGTGCACACTTCAGCGATAAGTGGCGCCCTTTCCTCTACCCAAGCTGGGCACTCCGCCAGGGTGTGGTCTGCAGTGTCTTCACTGCTGCCACAGTGATGACACCCTGGCGAAGAAAAAAAAATGAAAGAAAATCTAAAAATGTAAAATAATGTCATTATTTTTTTATGCGCTTATAATCTGGTTTGGTTTTTTTATAGCATAGGCGAGCAGTCGAAGCCGTTTGGCGACCATCGACGCCCATATACATCCGCACAACCAAAGACTATGCAGATGCATTGCCCTCCTTTTCCCTATCCTCCCACTAGCCAAGGCCACCGGAAACACACAAACCACACGAAACGCGACGTCACTTGACGCCGGTGTTATGTGAGCGAGAGGTAACAACCCGGTCGTGTTGGCCCGATTCGGTGCAAAGCAGTGTGGCACTACCTCTTGCAACCTTGTGTTTGGACTTAATTCATTTAAAACTAGTCTGGCCATAAATACTGTTACATAAAAACTGAATGAATGAAAAGAAATGGTATTATGTGTATAATTATAGATACCTCGGTAAAAACCTCAGCATGATATCCCCATCTCCGGTAGCTGCTGCACCTCCAACTGCATTATCGGCATAAGCTCCAGCACCAGGTATTGGAGAGTCGCCAATTCTCCTAATGAATTAATAATTATTGTCCATAGGAATATTGCTATTAATAATCTGACGGTTTGCACCGTGAGTGGCTGTCCGGAAGGATCGAGCATGTCAGATATTTTAAAGGGTTGGCAAAATCGTGATTTTGAAATACTCAAGCGTGTCAGATTAGGATTTACATATTATATGGTATTATATGGTTCATCTTCTGTCTAAGGCAGAAGACTTGTGCTGACTTACTATGTAAATTTTCGGTGATTATAGAAATATGCAGGAAAAATCAAGGGGAATAGCATGCACAAAAGTATATTTTTTTAAACACATATAATTAGGAAATAAGTAAAATATTTTTTTTTTAATTAAGAGCTCATATACAGTAATGGTGGCACTGGTTGCAAGGTATCCACCCATAAATTAATCTGCCCATTAACCCATAAAGATAAGACAAATCCTTTATCCACCAATTATCAAAGTGGCACATGTATAATATATGTTGCACTGTATACAATTATGTATAACATAATTGTATACAGTGCAACATATATTAGTAATAGGTTTGAAAAAGTGCAAAATGCAGCAATGTCGCTAAAATCAAATTAAAAAATAAAGAATCCAACATTTATCACAAAATTTACCCAATTACCCAGGAATTTTGAATTTTGCTCCATTAGTTGATGTCCCAGCAGCTATATCACCTTTTTTGTCTATGGCCACCATTCCTATGGTGTCATGATTGAACTGGTCAAACTTGCTTACATCCATTGGAACCCAATCATTATCTTTTGACTTTATATCTTTCAACTTTTCATAGGGTCCACAGGACTTGCCTGGATCGGGTATAACATTCTGTAATTTATGGTTAGCATTTTGTTAAGCATGCTTTTTATTAATAATTTATTAAATCTACAATATTTTATCAGTGTAATTGAATGACATTAAAACATTTTATATCGTAAAATAACTTCAACAATAGTTTTATGCAGTTGCTTATTTAATAAACTATCACTTGAAAATTTATATAATACACATATTTTAATTACTGATCTAAAACCTGCAAGTTTGAAAAGGATAATTTACCAGCCAGAAATTTGGTTGACAATGTTTATTGAAGTACCATTTAAGCCACATTGCTTTTGAATTCGGTGTGCTAAGAGGTTCTTCATGGAATCCCATTTGAACCGCAAACTCTGTAGCTAATTCTCCAACGAGTATTGAATGTTTGGTGTGCTCCAAAACATGTCTAGCCACTGAAGCAGCATGCTTTATCTTCCTTAAACCACCAACTGCACCAACATTCATTGTTCTCCTATTGAATAAGCAGAAGAAACTAAATTTTACATATCATATTAGTTTTTGGATTTAATCTTATTAGTATTTTTTCTTACTAATACTATACAGGTGAAAGTTTATAAGTTTGGATATTTGTTGATCTTTAACGACAAAATGGCTGAAAATATTTAGAAGTGGAAATGGTGCCATCACCATTTGGACTTCTAAAACCATCTTTTATCTTGGATTTGGCCAATAGGAAAATCTTGGATTAGGACATAGGTTATAAAAATAATCATCATCAATCTGGATATGGCTGTATCTAAGTTAACGCAGGCAAAGATGTGGGCACCAGCTAGTTATAAATTAAATGATAATGTAATAAGATAAAGCATTTTCAAAATCTTAGATGTTATGTTAATTACAGATTTTGGCTAAGAATTTTAATGTATAGCTTTTTAGAGTATTATGGAACTCATTCAATTAGGGCTGACAAAAGAATGCTTTGATATTTCAATACAAAATTTCCTAAAATGTATTTGTAACTATAATTTCAATTTTATAGAATATGTATATTTATTATTATAATAATTTTGAATTAAGCCTAATAAATAATCAAAAGATATTATATCCAGTATAAAAGAAATATATCAAAATATATTACCCATCCATGACCATTGCATCTAATGTTGTTTCACCATGCTCATCTGGACTGCCACCGAATCCCACCGTACCATCACACTGCTGTACCTCACAGATGGATGTTCCATGTTCTATTGCATCCAATGCAGTTTTTCCTTGCTTTATTAAAACTTTCCAAGCTTAAAACCATAGATTACCATTAAAATAAAAAAGGTGTTTAAAAATAATCTTATTGGATAAAGTATTTTACCGGCAATAGAAGCGTTGACAAAATTCCATGTCGTTATTACAATCGGAATATTTTGCTCAGCGTTGACGAGAGTAGTAACGAATAAAAATGTGAATACAACTAGAAATTTCATTATTTACAATATTTTTACTTATTTAGTTATGGTATAATATGTCACAAGTCCATGCCTTATAAAGTGAACTATGTATCTACTATCTACCCAAACTTTAACTAAATTAATAAGTAATTTGTTTATTGTACTACTAACAAATTAAGTTTGTATGTACTAATACAAATAAACAATAATTATATATTTTTAATGATTTGTGAAGGATAGCATCCACTTTGGTGTCCACACCTCCACAGTCCTCACTCCTCAGTCGCACAAACTATATAGAGAACACAAACTATATAGAGAATATAGAGAATACTACGTATTTGCTCAGTCGGCAGTCGGCACTCCTGTCAGTTGTCAGTTGTCATTGTCAGTTGTCACCCAGTGTCAATTAGTGTCAACACTGTCAACCATACATAAGCCGTGTTCCGATTTACACTGAGAGCACTGTACAGTGCCACATACTTTTCTTGGCCGGCGGCTGAAATTGGTACTACCATCGGCATTTTGAAATGTCAGACTGACATTGTCAGTTAGCTCTCAAATACAACTTGCGGAGTTTTGTGTTTTGTGGTTTTTATGAACATCAAACATGCCTAGAGTATTGAAAAGCGATGGCAGAAGCATTGTTTTACGCGTTCTTTCTTTCATGAATGAAGAAAAACGCAACCAAGCGCCAATTATACCATTACAAAAAGTATATGAACGAGTTGCTGCCGCTACAGGTTAGTGTTACCAGCATAGATGGGGATGAATTTACCTACGTATTAATGAAACGGAAACTTACTTTTTTACTTTTTTTACTACAGGCGTTAGTGAAAGGTCAGTGCTACGAATGGTAAATGAAAAGAAACTGGCCGATGAAACAGGGACAAAAGTTTCTACTCCGGGGAAAAGAAGAAAAAGAACAACAGGAAAGATAGAAGTTGACAACTTTGATCTCGGTATCATAAGAAGGAAAGTTCACGAATTTTACTCAGTTAAAAATGAAATTCCCACTTTACCAACGTTACTTAATGTTCTTCGCGAAGAAATTGATTTTAAGGGGAGCCGAGAGACCCTACGGAAAATATTACATAAACTAGGATTTCGATACAAGAAGACCCAATCTAATAGTTCTTACTGAACGTAATGATATATCCGCATGGAAGGCGACATATTTACAAAAATTCAGGAAAACGAACTTAGTGACAAAAAGAAACCTGTAGTTTTTTTGGACGAAACATATATTCACACTTCGCACACAGCTGGACAATGTTGGCAAAGTAATGAGGATGATGGTGTTCTGAACCCAGTTTCTAAAGGAAATAGATATATAATCGTCAATGCAGGAGGAGAAGCAGCTTTTGTCAAGAATGCTTTACTCGTTTTCAAAGCAAATACAAAAAAGCGGTGATTATCATGATAAAATGAACAACACAAATTTTAAAAAATGGGTCGCTGACAAGTTGCTTCCAAATTTGGATCAATGCAATGCAATGCAACTGCATTGCAATGCGGTTGCATTGCATTGATTTGCAATTGCAATGTAGTGAGCTATGCAACAATGGCTAACTGAAAAGAACGTGGAATTCCACGAAAGATATACAAAACCTCAGCTTTATGAACTAAATAAAAGACACAAACCGGCACCAGAATACGAAATTGATAAATTGATGAAAGATAGTGGACACACGGTGTTAAGATTGCCACCATATCATTGCGATCTTAATGCAAAAGAAATGATCTGGAGTTCAATGAAACGGAATGTAGCAGAGAAGAACCTTCGGAAATCAAGTACTGAAATGCCTCACTTGATTGCAGAAGCCTTCGACAGAATATCTGTTGTAGAATGGAAAAAAAACATTGCGATCATGTAAAAAAAAATGAAAACAAATACAGAGAAAAAGATGCGTTTTTAGATGAACCGTTCATTATTAGTTTGGCCAGCGATAGTGAAAGCGAAAGCAGTGATTCTGAAGATGAACATTTTGACTATTCGGGAAATCAAATAATTGATGGAGTTCGTCCTATAGACTGTGATTTTTCAGATATTGTTTTGTTTGATCATAATTATTGTATCAAAATATAAAGGCAAAACACGTGTAGAGTGCTTCAAATGATTTATTAATAATGCTCTTAGCAATAAGCTCGCTATATATTTGTACTGTTTGTGTTTATTTTCTTTCTTGGTGCGTACAATAAATAATTTTACTATCCACCAACACCTAATAAAAATCCAACTAAAATGTATTTATTTTGATTTCTTGCATTATTAATTACAATGGCAAAGTTTTAATTGTCGAACGGTTCCGATTGCTAGGTATCTTAAAAGATATTATATTAATAGTACAGGTAACAAAACCTATCATATCAGTATTGTTCCTAAGTTTATGTCACATTTATTTTCCTAGAACTGTATTTTCTAGATATTAGTATACATTGTTTTATTAAGACACTTCAATAAATTACTTATTAAGGTAGCCTGCATCACTTCAAATTTTTTCCCATATAATGGTTAATTTTTATTTACTAGCAATACTAATATCCATGACAGCGACGCTCTTACCGGCCAAGAAAAGTTTGTGGCACTATACAGTGCTCTTACTGGGAGAAATTCGTTCCGTTATAGACTGACAGTATACTGTCGCAGTGCTCTAGGCAATATATGACGTCATGAACCGACGCCATTTTTGCACTGCGAGCACTGTACAGTGCTGAAGTTGGTGCCTGACGGAGACAAATCAACTTTTTGTTTTTCTGGTGCTAATTTGTTTATTTGCCGACTTTCGGTGAGTGACGAGGAAAAAATTTGGTTGTCTATATAGTGGTTTACTGACGATAGATAAATCAAATAACAACGTCATAACAAAACGCAAGCGTACAATGAGCGTAACGGGACAATAAGTATTACGGGTCATTTTCATGCATGCAGCCGGCGTTCATCGATTTATTAGGCGCAGTCACGTCAAAAATATAGTTTTTCGATGTTCATTTTTTTATTATTAAAATTTGTATCTTTAATTATTGTAATTTTTATTTTAACAACTTTTAACTTTGTTCGCCGCTACTATTTGACATTATTTGTTAATTGTTATTCATTCTTATAAAGCGAGAGAGCTACTGTCGCTGCGCATTATCAGTCATCACAGTAATTGAAACATCACTGCTGACTGATGTTGCAAGTTGCAATTTACCAAAACCTTAAAAGAAATTATAATCCGACACTTAAATTACGTTGAAGTACAACCGATAGCGCGATTTAATTACGTTACAGTGACATCTATTTACACAAATAGAAACCTTTTCTAAGACACGCAATAATTAATTTTGTTTTGTACTTCTTATCGGTTGTACCTACTTATGACTGTTATCTTATGTGAAAATTAATATTATATTGAAAATTTATATGTCAGACACCTAAAAACTATTTCTTCAGTAGGAGTCCGATAACGAACGGCTTGCGTTCATGTGACGAATGATTTCTGACCTTATGAAAGAGACATTTTTATAATTGGAAATAAAAAACATTAACAAATTAACTTGATAAATAAAAATATATTTTTAAATGAAATTATCTGATATAAGAATTAAGATTTTAATATATCATGGTCACCAACACTAGGATTTGCTTAAAATCGGAATTTTTACCACGTAATAATATTAGGTAATTTTGAACCACTTTTGAACTCTCGATATTTAGGTTCTGTTGAAACGCCTTGATCACGACGATAATGAAGAAGCAGGTATTAAAATGAACGTAAATAGTTTTGATATACCTACTTACTTGTCAAAAGTTTTATTAGCTTTCGATATGTAGGTAATTAAAAACGTGGTAAATATTCCGATAGTTATAATAGGTATGAATAACTTTATCGAATAACAATGCTTTCCTAACAGGAAATGACTTTTAAAACTCGCTATCAGTCATTCAGAAAACAGTTGTCTCTGCATAATTTTCTGTTCTAGGGATAATATTTTGTCCCACTCTATTTCAAAAGATATGAGCTCTTCATCATCGTCATCAGAGTCACTATCGGAAGATTCCAATAATTTTGGAATTGGACTGCACCAGCAATTGCCGTTGCAATTATTGCGTAGCCATTAGCTAACCATACGTAGATGGTTCAGGCCTTGACGTGGCGGTGGGGCTCAGTAGCCTAGGGTGAGCCCAACACTTTGGGCGAAGCTAATTGAGCCGAGGGGGCTCTTTGTACTCTTATAAGAAGAGGGGACAAAAGAGCAGGGGGCAAGGGGTGAGGATGGGAACCTCACCCCATTGTACTGTCCCGACGTTGGGACACCTCACCAAGGCGCACTGGTGGCACTCTTCGGGTTTTAGTGGGTAGAGCTGCGTCCATTTACCATCTTTCGGGCGCAGCGAGTCCCACATACTCACC
The DNA here is from genome assembly GCA_963853865.1 of Helleia helle. Classification (NCBI taxonomy): domain Eukaryota; kingdom Metazoa; phylum Arthropoda; class Insecta; order Lepidoptera; family Lycaenidae; genus Helleia; species Helleia helle. The sequence continues at coordinate 5,388,228 of OY971423.1, read as the reverse complement.
TGGGGAGACCCACTCCCCAGGCGGGATGCCTCAGAGCATTTCCATGCGTAAAAGAAAAAAAAATGCGTAGATGACAGTTCACAGTATACTGTACAGCGTTCCATTATAGACGGAAACCAGTTTATCTGACTATAAAGAAACGGCTTCTCAGTATACTGCAATGACGTCACACCTTACAGTAGTCCAGTATATTATATCGGAACGCGGCCTACATCTAGAATAGGAACAAGTATCATAATATGGAACTGACATTCGCGTATACCCGAAAGGGACAGGCATATTTTACAGGGATACCACATTCATAATAACAAGTCTACTTATTTTCTTGAAACAAGTGTATTTAAAATAACAAAAAAAATGTAAAAGGTTGAAAGCATAAGCCCTACCCAAACATTTATTGTAATTTTAGACAGCTGCATTTTTCCGTAATGACTAATAACAAACCGCTAAAAACATAAATAATAAAAAAGAAGGCTATAAACGTCTTCTTAATATGTATGATCTATAGTACTTAGCCTTTTAGGATAGCAATAAACATATTTGTTTTTAATGTGTTTATATCGAAGATTCCAGTCACGCTTTTTATATAATACCACATTCTTAGGTAATCTACCTACAACAAAACTGGTATCACAATATTTTATAAACCGACCAAATTAAAAAGTAGTACAAAATGGCGGACATATTTGACAAACTGTTCGCGAGTGAGAATGTATAGTTTGTATGGCATTCAAATTTAGTCGAAAAAAAACAAAGAGTGTTATTCTGACAAAGACAAAAAAAAGTGTCTATGTCTCAGTCACTCTTGGAGTTTTTCGTTGTTGTTATCTCGTTCCAATATGGTATTATTATTAGCTTATCAAATCTATTGATACTTGATTTTAGTATAATAGGTAATGGTACGGAACCCTTTGTGTGCGAGCCCGACTAGCACTTGGCCGGTTTTTATTTTTATATTTGAAGACCGAACCACAAAATAAATACTAACAGAAGGCAATCTCATGTATGTACATCACTTTTCATACCTACACTCACACTACATTCGGCGGTCGCGCTAGGGTTGTCGCCTTTGGCTTCTGTGCAAAAACTATCATGGTAGTGACTAGTGACACTCAACTATTTATACTTATAATTTATAATTTTTATTTATATATATTATATTAGTTAATACATATTACATCGTATAATGTTTGATTTATTGTTGAGAATAAATCAAACAGAATGTTTATAACATATAACAACTAATATATGTCAAGTTGATGATATGTTTACACTAACTTTTGCCCGCGGCTTCGTCCGTGTGGAGTTCGAAATAGCAGCTTATATTTTATTTCTCTGATATAATGAGATAAAAATACATGTAGTGTTTGTCGTTTATCGAACATAATATAACCGGAATAGAGCGGTAATGTTTTGTATGAAAACAAATTCCGCCAAATTTGTGCTGTGACGCTTGACCGATGGGACGTACATACAGATCACTGGTTGGAATTGCAATTACGTCAGTGACAAATTTCGGAACTGACCAGTTTTGGAATTTTATGACTCACGTTACTACTGTATTTCTAGAAGATCAAAGAGTTACTAAATAATTTAAGCGAAGATTTTGTTGGGACCCTTATGTGCACCCCGGCGTCACACTGTCGTGCTCGCCCGTTTTGCGACGCCGGTGCCCACGGTGACGGCTGCGCAGGTAGCCGGCACGCTGATCTCTTTCTCGAGCGTATTTTTTATCATTTAGGCGTAAATAAATAAATACTACCCAACAATCATACCACGTTAATCTAGCTCCGTGGTAAATTCGTAAGAACTTGTGTTACGGCCTACGATTACTAGGAAGTAGGAACGAAAATAAATTTAAGAAAAGTATATTGTAATTTGTAATAAATACACCCGGTGTAAATATATACATTTCTTAAATTTATTCCCCTTCCTAGTACATGTTATATATACCATGACCAGACATCATATAAATTATATGCTCTTGACGGGAATCAAAGACTACTATTGTTTAACTAGAGATAGACTGGAAACTCGAATCAAATATATGTAAGCCGTACGTGGCTCCATCTAGTTGTTGGATATGGAACTAAAAACCTATACCTAGCAATAGCCTTATAAATATACGTTTATTATTATTCTAAGGTTTATTATTTCTATTAATTATTATGTTATTTTATGCAGTTACCTGTGATATTTTTTGTTTAAAGAATTGTCTCATTACCTACCGTGTTTTAATTCCTATGATGTTAACTAATTAATTCGATAGACCTATGAGATATTTTTTTACATAAAATGAAAATTAACGTATATTTAATTATTTGAATAAAATATAATTTTACCAAATTATCAAATATTCCTTTCTAATATTTTTAACACAGCCACACTCTGAATTTAGTAAAAAAGCCGACGGCTAGATGTCACTTTTTATTACAAAATAAATTTTGTTCCTAGTTTCCATACCGTGACGGGAATCGAACCAGCGACCGCTGCGAAAAGTGTCCAGTAGCCTGACTCTTCGACCAGCCGACCGTCACAATACAAACAATATTTTGTAAAATAAAGCAAAAGTTGATGTTTGTACTCGACTACTTTAATTATTGTTTTCTTGTACTTGTATTTACTTAGAACTTACTCTTGAATAAATAAATTTGTTTTAATTTGCATTTAAATGTATACATCGACTGCAAAAACCTATTCATGCTTTGTACGCTTTACTACTTTTAATAAAATCAGTGTGCAAACGAATACACGATAACTATTAGGAAAAGGTACAGTAGGTACTTAATATACAATTAGACAGTTGACACCATTATCTAATAATTTAAAGGCACAAATTCTTTAAAAACACACTTCAATTTAGTTCTAAACAATTAAGGTGGCTCTAAAAAATTATAAGTAAATACATTATATAAAAAAAACTAATTTTGCCAACGTTAAAACGCATCATTGAAATACAAACAAATACCTATTAACGGTAGTTTAAAAAACAAAAATTTACTATTAAATGTAGAATTTTAAAATCCGTCCACTGAACAATTATAATAACTTCCATGTTTAGAATAATTACACTACTTCCATGTTTTTCTTCCATTAGCATAGCACAAAAAAATTGACGCGTGTCTCGAGCGGGCGACAGTCGCGAGTCGATACATATACGTAGTATTCTCTGTATAGTAGAGATGGACGTTTCAAACCATAACCAGTTTCAATAACTATCTATCAGCGCAATAACGAAAACTATCTATTGACGTTTCAGAAACTATTTATCGAGCAAAACTATCTATTGGTGTGACGCGCGCGACGTCACACATAATACGGTATCGCTATTCGCCCGTCGCCGTTTCGGTATCGAGAAATACCGAATAACCGACCGAACCGAAGTGACCGAAGTACTTAATACGAACGCGACAAAGATAGTGCTATACGTAAGAGCGAGAATCCGCTTATAAACTTAACTGACTTCCCAGTTCCGCGCCATTTCTGCCGCTCTCGCTCAAGACACAAAATAAATATTTATTGTAAATATGTAATATTAATTATGTAATATTTATTTTGTACTCAAGATGAGCTATTATTTGAAAAATTGACACCCGTTTCTTTAACAATAAATGCAATTATTGGTAAAATGAAATTGGGTTACTCGGTGCGGTCAAGTTCATGCACTTGCTTTTGCTAGCAAATTTTTATTACAATTTATTTGAATTACTACAGTTAATTAGTTTAAATATATTATAATTACTCTTAGCAGTCAGTTGTGTAAATTGAGACTACTTGTGTAAATATAATATTACGTGTAGGTAATGTTGGATTATAAATGCTTGGATTATAATGCAATGATATTTGGATAAGACACACCAATAATTGATGTTGCTTATAATGGTGACGTTATACAAAGAGTAACCTCACACAAATTCTTGGGTATTATTATTGACCAAAAACTATCATTTGAAGAACATATTAAATATACAGGCTGATTTTTTGAAGAACGGACATATTCAAGTAGCGTATAGAGCTAAAGATCCTGATTCCAAAAATATATCACAAGTGGGGTTTTATTTTTTTTCAAAATTATCCTTCACACTTGAATTAAAGTAAACACAGTATTATGAAATAGGTAAGATACGATGCATCAAATAAAGTGGCCGAACGTTCTACCGCGAGCCATACCTAAGGCCCCGTTCGCACGAGCGTTTTAAAAGTGTCGCGGTAAAACCCGACTTTGGAGTTTGGTATGCTCAATTCGATTTAACGCCAAACACAAGGTCGAAAATCCAACAGCACTTGACAAAAATGCGCCTCACTTTAAAAACGCTTTCGTGTGAACAGATACATGGTTATCCATTTGCCCCATTCAAACTCTTTTTTAACGGTCGGTCAAAAAACGCTCGTGCGCACGGGGCCTAAGAAACACGGCGCGCGATGGCCGATGACCGGTGTCGACTGTCGGCTTTTCACAAAGAAAGGCCAGTGCGATACGTGTCATTGTCCGGAGCGTATGTTTTGTTTGTGTCAACCGCGTGTCGCGTATAATACGTAATTACTAATTACGTATTAAATCATGTCGAATGAATTTTCAAATGGAGAATATTGGGAGATGGTAAGAGTTTATGCTTTATCTGGTGACAGTGTACGTTGTGCTATAGACTTGTACCGCGAAAGGTTTCCGAATCGTCGCGTACCTTGTGTCAAATGTGGTGAATGATATGTTGGATGACGTGCCTCTCATCTATCACCGTAACCTCTACTACCAAGTACCAGCACGACGGTGCTCCCGCGCATTACCAGCTTCGTGTTCGTGAGTATCACAATTGTCAGTTTGGTGAGAGGTGGATAGGTCGTGGAGGTCCCGTGTCTTGGCCGGCTCGTTCGCCTTATTTAACACCCTTAGACTTTTATCTGTGGGGCGAGATCAATCGCCTAGTCTATGTGTCAGAGTACGCAGATAGGGAAGAATTAAAAACACGGATAACAACAGCGTTTGAGACTGTGAAAAGTGATCCATTTGTACTAAACCGTGTCAAAGACAATATGCGCAAATTGACCGGGGAGGTACTAATTTACTTAGATTAATTTAGTAGTTATGTAGGTTGTGTAAATATCTTATTTTCAATTGTTGTAAATAGTATGATTCCATTTTTTTAATGCGCCAGAAGTACATAGGTGCTACAGTTTCTTTTATCTAACGTCATGTGAATACATTAACCCCTTGGCTTTCGTTAAGCACGCGCGCAACCAGACAGAATGAAAAATCAAATTCGTAATACAAAGGATTAACGATAAAGATAAATCAATTTAATTAAATTAACTTGTATCATTACTTTAGTACCTAGGTAGTTTTGCCTGTCCTAAGCCAGGATCAAAGTATGAAGGAAAAATGAGATCATATTTACTTTACATTACATACATTATTTATTTACCACTTATCATAGTTCATTCGATTATTTTATACCTACCAAGCTACCACCACACCGTCTGTCTAAATTTAGCGCGTAAAATGCACGTGATAATACAATAGGGTGACCATATTCTAAGGCCAACAATGCATTATTTACATTTGTCTATATTTTGTTATTTATTTGTTTTTTTTGGTGTATATAATTTTCTTTGATTGGTGAAACCAAGTTCTATCACGTCCATGATTATGTCCGTTCTTCAAAAAATCAGGCTGTATATCTAGAAATGCATTAAACGGTGTTAATATTTTAAGATGTCTAGCAGGTATTGCATGGGGTGCAGATCCTAAAATACTGTCAGTATTATATAAAACAATAGTAAGAAGTCATTTTGACTATAGTTCTTTAGCTTATTTAAATAGCACTCATACACAAAAATTTGATGTTTTACAGAACAGGACTTTGAGGATCATATCAGGGGCAATGTGTTCAACTCCCATAAGGGCCATGGAAGTCGAAACAAATATTATGCCATTGATATTGAGACGACTTATGCTTGCAGAAAGATACTGCCTGAAACTATTTTCATCAAATAATTTCCAAATTATAAATAAAATCATTCCTCACCTAATCCATATTGTAGGTCCATTGACTTCATCTAAGGATCTTCTGAAAGGTACATCTCCAACTCTGTCCCGAATTTATCTAAAAATACAATCCCATTATTCGAACATAAGAAAACATTTTCACTGGCCATGTTATAATCATTCATACAATAGTATTATACATCCTATTATGATTTTATCCAAGTCAATTGATAACAATTCAGACTTTTTATCATTCTTAGAAGAAAATAAAAAATATTATACAATCTATACAGATGGCAGTAAAAGTGATGAATATGTGAGAAGTGCAGTATATGATCCCCAAAAAAATGTCGCTCAAAGCTTTGTTCTAAATAAACAGTGTTCCATTTTTACAGCAGAGGCATATGCAGTTTTTGAAGCTATAAAAGCAATTAGTTACGTAAGCAATTATAAATATTTTCTAATAATAACAGACTCTTTAAGTCTATTAAATAGTCTTAAATATGTAAATTTTCATTTTAAAACTAATTATATTCTTTATTTTATTAAAGATTTTGTCTGGCGTTTGCATAACAAAGGAATAACAATTGCCTTTATGTGGGTTCCCTCACACAAAGGTATTTCTGGTAATGAAATAGCAGACAAAACTGCATATAAAGGGGTCAATGCTCTTGACGTCAAAAATGTGGTGCATGTTCCTATGACCGACTATTATTACAATGTTAATATCTCAATAAAAAAATTGTGGCTAGATTTCTGGAAAGAGGATCAAAAACATAAAGGAAAATGGTACGGAAGTATTCAAGAGAATTTACCGAGAAAACCCTGGTATGATGAGTTGGATATAGCTAGCCGTGAGTACATCACCACAATCAACAGATTAAGATTTGGCCATAACACTGCTCCCTCACACCTAGCAAGACTCAAGATAATAAATAATAATATTTGTACTTTCTGTAACAACGGGATCGCCGACATTGACCACATTTTCTTCAAGTGTCAAAATCCAATGTTTATTTTCCAAAGACTAATAATGGCAAGCGAAATAGTAGAATTTAGTGATACCTCCCGCCGCCACTTGTGTGATTTGCTGAAATACAAAAAGTATTATAATGCATTATATAAATACATAAAAAATACCGTAGTGAAAATTTAAATATTTAATAGAATAAAATAAAATCAGTGAAGTGTAATTGATACATTAAAGGATAAAAGTTTGTGCCCAAAAATCTGACTTGGCTTAAAGGTCTCGTAACCAGGCCATAAAATATTAATAAAAAAAAAAAAAAGGGCGCGTTGTGTTAATATTGTGGTTAGTACTTAGTATAGGGTAATATTCTTTTTAATTTATTTTTAATTTAATATTATTTTTAATACGTAGTATTCTCTATATAGTTTGTGGTAATATTGTTCTGTGGTTACTGGTTACTGGTTAGTGGTTAGTATTCTCTTGACTCTCTAGTTAAACAATAGTAGTCTTTGGTTAGTATTTATTTTGTGACCGAACAGTGATGAGTGAAATTGATTTTTGTAATTTCGTATAGTTTTTAGAGAGTACAGGACAACCAGCAGGGTAACCTATATAATAAATACTCTTTGGCACAGGAACTCGCTGACAGGAGTTCTATTGAGTTTAATAATTAATATAGACTTCAGAAAGTGAAACTTAGATCACAAAACTATAAAACATTACGAAAAAAATATGGATCTTAATACATATTGTAAACAAATACCTAAAATAGTAAGTATTAAAATATTTTATCAATAAACTTAAAATTATTTTATATTATAATAGTATCTTCACAATTTTAGGAGTTACATGCTCACTTGAATGGGTCTTTAAGTAAATCAACAATGCTTAAGCTATCAAGTTGCCTTGCTGATACTGGAATAGCTGATAGGACAAATGCCTTTTTGGATGAATTTGAAATGGGATCTGGAGATACACGCAACCTGTCAGAGTGAGTGATTTTGAATTCAGCAACATAGCCCCGTATCATTATCAGCATTTTTCCATCAACATCTGGACATGGGGCTACTTTAATGAATGCCAAGATCATTATGATGACGGACTCCTGTTACTCAGAGCCAACGAGGAATTGATACCTAGTGTTCGCTGAAGTCCAACTAGATGACCACCATAAGAATATGGAACAAACTTAATTGATACACTGCCATTTACAATTATTTAAAATGTTTATTTTATTAGGTTATAGTAAATTAAATGTTAAAGGTAACTTAATAAAAAAGGGTACTTAAACAAAATTTGAATGAAGAATAATATGTATTTTTATTTCAGCTTCTTTCAGGTCTTTAACACAGTACACTTGCTAACAAGTACTCCAGAAACTTTAGCTTTAGCTACTGCATTAACACTTAAAGAATTTGAGGATGATGGCTGCTGCTATATTGAATTACGAAGTACACCAAAAGATACATTATATATGACATGTAGACAATATATAGATACAATTGTTCAGACAATGCTGTAGGTATTATAGTACAGAATCCAGATATTATATTATCTCATATATTTTTACATGCTACTTGAGAAATGGACCGAATGTGATTTGAACCAAATTCGAACATTTGGTGAACTAAAAAGTTTGGCCAAACTTTGGTTCCAATACCCAATCTAATTGAGCACTTTTAAATACTAATGTATAGATAAGAAGAGAATTATTTTATTGTTGAAAACACCCTCTAATAACTAAAAAAGAATTATTATTTCTGAATGTTTTGTTAGTGAACCAAATATGTGATTTTTAATCCATATACAAATAATTGTAATTGTTGGTAAGAAAAATGATAAGTTTATTGAATTTTTGTTAAATTTTTTAAATATGTAAATCAAGAAGAGCTAATTTATTCAATTTTTTATTGCATGCAGTTAAGGTTTCAACTTAAAAGAAATGTATGAAATTTCAGTCAAAATACAGCAGAACCTCTTTAATCCAAACTCCGAAAGTTTACCCCCCCATTCGGATTCATGGAGCGCTTGGATTATAGTACAGAGAATTTATAGGATATATTTTATGCAGTAAAACTAATAGTAAAATATATTGTAAAATTTTAAATGTATATTCATCTACAAACATTACATTTATTGAACTTTTTTAAAGAAATCTAATATTTTAGTTTGGAAATATATAATGACAAATAAAGAGCTTTGTCTCGCAGTTTACGTAAAATCATATTTTCTGGCAAAGAAATATTCACTTGCGGTTAAGCGGTGGGGCATTCGGATTACAGAGGTCCTGCTGTAGTGCAAGTAGTTTTATGTTTCTATTGCCGAATGTTCGCTGAAGTTCGGCACAAGCTACCAAATTTCGGCCCATCCCTCATCATCATCATCAGCCTTTATCTGTCTACTGCTGAACATAGGCCTCCTATAATAAACGCCAAGACAATCAATACCTTATCACTCGCATCCAACAAGGACTAGCTACTGTATGGAAATCATCTTCCCACCTGGTTAATACCTGACGAACACTTCATCTATAAAAAATATATTTATACTTAAACACGGCTTCCATTCCTTAACATTATATTCATAAGGTTTTTTATAAGATTGTGTGACCAGCCACTTCAATGAGCTTATTCTTCGTATCATATTGGTAGTTTTAGTTGTCTAGCATGTTGATCTACGGCGAACTTTCAGACCAGTCGTAAATTTAGAGGTCACGTTTCGGCCCCTTAGGTCATTATGGGGAGAATGCATTGGTCGAAGACTTTCTATAGTACAACAATTTATTTTTTTGGCCTTGAAAGAGTGCATTATATACGAAGCCTTTTTTATTTAAATAATTTAAGGCTTTTTTTAAAATTTGAAATATATGCATAATTTTTGTACTAATTACAATTTCTATTGAAAGTATACTTACAATATTGATGTTTTAATTCTTTGTATACTTACTGAAAAAAATACATTTATTGAATAATTTCAGGACATGTAATCTATATATTAAATCAAGTCTTATAATCTCAATAAATAGAGGCAACCCTATAGCTGAAGCAGAAACTATAGCAAGCCTCGCAATTGAATATTATAAACAATATCCTAATGTGATCGTTGGTATTGAGCTTAGTGGAAACCCAGCAGTTGGAAAATTTCAAGACTTCGTACCAGTGCTGATGAAAGCAAGAGACTCTGGATTAAAAGTACAATTTCCAAGTTTTTTTAAAACAATTTAATACCGATATATAACAGCAATCTAATTAAAGTAAAGTACAAATTTACTACCATTTTTAATATAATTTTGTAAGCATAAGACGAGCATCTCTTTCTACCTGAAAGTGATATTCATATCATTAGATAGTTAGATATCATTAACTGCATAAATATGGTACACATTTAGAATAATTGTTCTATTGTATTTTATTTTTAATTGTGTTTCTTGCAGGTCACGTTGCATTGTGGTGAGATTAGCAATAGCAAAGAAGTAACTGAAATGCTTGAATTTAAGCCTGAAAGAATTGGTCATGGAGTATGTATACATCCTCTCTATGGTGGTAATGATTTAACTTGGGAATTATTGTGCAAATCCCAAATTCCAGTCGGTAAGTTTGTATTTCATACTATACGAGGGACGATCAAAAAGTAATGATAATGAGTATAATAAAACAACGATTCTAATTTAAATTTAATTTATTTTTCTACGTAGTCTCCTAACAAGTCGATATATTTAGTCCAACGTTTCTCTAAACCTAAAATACCTTTTAAAAAAAATCTTTATCAGAGCTCTCCCAAAATGCCTCTACAGCAGCCATCACCTCACTATCATCGTCAAATTTCTTGCCCCTGAGGTGTTCCTTGAGCCGAGGAAACAAATGAAAGTCGCTGGGGCTAAATCTGGAGAATAGGGCGGGTGTTCGACCAGTTCGAAGCCCACTTCTCGAATGGCAGCCATCGCAACTTCGGCTTTGTGTGCAGGAGCGTTGTCCTGATGAGACAGGAATTTCGCTCGGAGTTTGCCGCGTCTTTTTTCCTTTATGGCTTCTCGCAGTCGTCTTATTTGATCAGCGTAGTAGGAGCCCGTTATAGTAGCTCCCTTTTCCAGGTAATCAACCATTATGATTCCCTCAGCATCCCTGAAAACGGACGCCATAACCTTGCCCGCCGAGCTTGAAACTCTGAACTTCTTCGGCGTCGGTGAGGATGGCCTTTTCCAAGTCATCGATTGTTGTTTGGTCTCAGGATCAAAATGATGAATCCATGTTTCGTCCATGGTCACAAATCGAGACAAAAAAATTTCTTTGTCAGCCTGGAACTTTGCAAGATTGGCTCTTGAAATGTCAACTCGCTTTTGCTGTTGTTCGTCCGTCCCAACGAGCGGAGACCTTTTTCATATTCATTTTGCTGGTCAAAATGCTTTGAATGCTGCCATATGAGATCCCTGTGACCTCAGCTAAATATCTGACGGTTACTCTTCGGTCTGCTAATACGATTTCTTCGACTTTTTTCACGTTTTCCTTAGTGAGGGACGAGGTTGGGCGTCCCTCGCGATGTTCATCTTCTGTGGACGTTCTACCCAGCTTAAACTCTTTGCACCACCGTGCCACCGTAGAATATGGAGGAGCAGAGTCCCCTAATGTCTCCACCAAATCAGCGTGTATCTCTTTGGTAGACATTTTTTTCAAACAGAGGTACTTGATGACGCATCTCACTTCGTGTTTCTCCATTTTCGTGTTGTCCCTCCGACTGCTGGTATTCAAATGAATGTAGGACCTTTTTTTTTTTTTTTTTTTTTTTTTTTTTTTTTTTTTTTTTTTTCGAAATGACCTATGCTATGGTCCAAAGACCTTTATGCTAAATCGGAATAGGAGAGCTGATGGCTTCTACCTAAAAGAATGTAGCTCCTGCAAATGACGTCCTATTTATACAATTTTTTAGCTGGGAAGTCGAGAGGGACTGAGGAAGTGAAAAACATTTATTTTTGGATTTTTATCTTCTTTAAAAATACCTGTTTATCATTACTTTTTGATCGCCCCTAGTAAGATGTTACGAAATTCCTCCCACCTCTGTTACCATGGGGAATATTTTGCACACTCATAACTACTGCATAGATTTGAGAATATATGCCAAGCATTCAGACATTAAGCGACGTTGGTTGAGTGGGTATGGGCTGTGGATGTGTCCAGGTTCGATCCTGAACCATTTGATGCCTCGAGATGGGATTTAAATGTTTACATGCACCTCAACGTGAGAAAATTGCTTGCTCGCTGGTGAAGAAAATATCGTGACGGGACCAACATGCCTGATGGGATTGAAAGTCTTGAAGGTGTGTGATGTTCACCAACCCACATTGGGCCAGCCCATCGGTAAACTATAGCCCAACATCCTCCTCGCCTGATTTCGAGGCGGAGACACATGCCCAGCAGTGGGACATAATATAAATATCAACCCTTATTGCCTCTTAATGTCTATATATTATATAAACATTAAGAGTTATGTTTTCCCACAAATCTAACTAACTTAAGACCTGCCAAGAAAAATTTTGCATACTTACACCTATAAACTAGGATAAAAAAATATAATTGTTACAGAGGTTTGCCTAACAAGTAATGTGAGTACTAAGTCGACATCTGATTATAATTCACATCATTTTCAAAAGTTATATGATGCAAATGTGCCTGTCATAATATGTGTAAGTATCTTAGAGCTTTAATATATTATATAAAACCGTGTGGTGTCAGGGGACACTAGATAGGAACGAAGTTCCTTGTTATAAAAATATTAATTTCAAGTTCTATTCGTGATATAAACATTTTTTTTTCTTTATACCTTGAAATTTAGAAATTTGGGTATGTATACATTTTTTATTATAATTATTTTATCAATAAAAAATTGTCCATAGTGATAGATTAAATGGTTTATTTGAATTTAATGTCCTCTGTTAATGATTCCACCTTCCTGGTAGGCTTAAAAAAAATTTTTTTATGTATTTTTACAGACTGATGACAAAGGAGTTTTTGCTACATCACTCTCCCAAGAATATAGAATTTGTGCAGAAACATTTGGGCTTAATAAGTCTCAAATAGCTGAACTTTGTCTTAAGAGCTGTGAATACATATTTTCAAAAGAAAGTAAAAACTATGTTTGTGAGACAATAAAAAACTTTATTGCTAAAATGTGAAAAGTAGTATGTATGTAGTTTTATTTTTACTTATTAATTCTTGATTTAAGAGTTATGACAATTCTAGCAAATGTAATACTATAATTTGTTTGTTTATGGTTATTATACAAGAAAAAACTAAGATCTGTAAAATAAGACAAATTTTGGCAACAAAACTTGTTATCTTGTCTATATGTAGGCTATAGCACAGTAAAGAGAAGGAACAGTATGTTGTCTTCGTACAAATGGCCGGAACAGTTATACTCAAATGAAATAAAATGCTGTAATAATACAATATGATTCCGTATCTGTGGTATTTAATTCTATAACTTTTTTTTTTTACTTCTAGTCCACTCAAAGAATAATCAAAAAGCAGGTGTAGAGTGCGTGAGCTGGCACCTCAACAATTTCTTCAGAAATTTGTTCAGGATGGTTAGAGAGTAAACATACTAAAAATCCCCGCCTCTAGGAGGGGCGCCGGAGTGGGGGGAGGGGGTTAAAGCTCCCACTTTCGAGTTCTTTGCTAATATCTTTAAAACAGTGCGTCATAGAGAAAAAGTATCTTCCACGAAATGAAAGCTAATAAAATTTTCTGCAATTTTTGTTTTTTCGGATCCCTAACCGTTTTTGAACTACACGTGGAATTTTCGTAAAAAACACGACTTATCAAACACTTCCTCTTGCCTGCTACTTCAATCATGTTTATTCGGGATGAAAAATAGCATGTATGTTATCCAGGTCCAGGTATCAGGTAAAGGTAGGTAGGTGTATTAACGACGACGACGACCTCTGTAGCTCAGTGGTAAGCGCGTTGGCGCTCAAGCCGGAGGTTGCGGGTTCGAATCCCGCCAGGGAACAAAATTATTTTCTGTGTTCCTGGGTCATGGATGTGTATTATATAATAAAAATCTTAAATATATGTATAGTATAAAATTATTAAATATATTTCCGTTGTCTGGTACCCGTAACACAAGTTCTTCGAGTACTTAGCACGGGGCCAGATTGACGTGGTGTGAAAGCGTCCATAGATATTATTATTATTAACACCTACATACCAAATTTCTTACAAATCTGTTCAGCTATAGAGGTGTCAAAACATTTTTCCTTTTTATAAATTGTTTATTTTATTTTATATTCTCTTCCGTACAGGCTGTGAAGGATTCTTCTTCCAAAGCACCCTCATCTTAAGTGGATGGTTGCTGCTGGAGGGGCTCTATGTCATTTTCAACTTTGGACATCATCAACAACAGAGACACACCGTTATTAATTATTTTTATACTCAGTGTCCCTAAAACAAACTAAGGGTGATTTGAATCTGTTTACCCCTCGAGTGAACAATACTCGATCCCCATATTTTTATGTTACTTGGATAGGCAAACTGGCTAACGTGCCACCTGATGGTAAGTGGTCTACGTCGCCCATGAACATAAACCAGTTTACCTGGAACGAGCCCGGGCAACTCATTTATGTGTTGCCTATCCTGAGACATAAGTTGTTAAGTCCACCTCAACACCACCTCGGGAATCCATCCTCACAGAACTCACCTTTCTGATACGATATTGAAGAGTAAATGTTTCAACTTTATGAACTTGTTATAGGGCGTTTTGTTTTTTTCTTGTACATAATGCGCACATAAAAAACAATGACTCTTGAAATCAAAATCTTGAATTGGGGAGCTGAAGAGCTGAGCTGAGACGGCCCTGCTTCTACCTGAGTTTTGGATGCATACATCCTTACTAATATTATAAATGAGAAAGTAACTGTCTGTCTGTCTGTCTCTTCTTCACGCCTAAACCGCTGAACAGATTTGGATGAAATTTGGCACAAAGATAGTTTGAAACCCGAGAAAGGACATAGGATAGCTTTTATCCCGGATATCCCACGGGAACGGGATTTATGCAGGTAAAACCCCGGGACTGTCTATCTTCTGAACCACGGAACTGATTTGGGTGAAATTTAATATGAAGATACTTTGAAACTTAAAATAGGATATAAAATAGTTTTTTCCCGAATATCCCACGGGAACGAGACCTATGCGGGAAATACCCCGGGACTATCTTCTAAACCACGGAACAGATTTGGGTGAAATTTGATATGAAGACACTTTGAAACTAAATATAGGACTTTAAATAGTTCTTATCCTGAAAATCCCACGGGAACGAGAACTATGCGGGTAAAACACCAGTTCTGTCTATTTTCTAAACCATGGAACAGATTTGGGTGAAATTTAATATGAAGATGATTTAAAATCTAACGTAGGACTAAAAATAGTTCTCATCCTGAAAATCCCACGGGAACGGGAACTATGCGGGTAAAACCCCGGGACTGTCTATCTTCTAAACCACGGAACAGATTTGGGTGAAATTTGATTATAAAGATACTTTGGAACTTAACGTAGGACTTAAAATAGTTGTTATCCTGAAAATCCCACGGGAACGAGAGTTGTGCAGCTAAAACGCCGAGACTGTATATTTGTTAAACTACTAAAGCGATTTAAGTGAATATTGTTATGAAGATAGTTTGAGACCCATAAGAAGAAGTTTTTAAGATGTGTCAATAGATGGCGTTAACACATTACAAGATGCGAATCCTTATGTCGCACGTATTGCACGCGTTTTTAATGAATACTGGTTTCATATATTAGTAAAAAATATAACATTTCTTTTTGCTGGTGGTAGGTACTAATTTGAATTAAAATATTGATGTATCATAGGGTAGTTTTGAATAACTTTGTAACGTTAGGACGTTTGACACCTCAATCCTCCATGGTTGCTGTAAAGTATGCGAAACGTCGGGCATGTAAAAATCTTAATAAACGGCGATAAAATCCGTAAACGTTATTTAAATATAATAAGAATGTATTTCTAAATTAAATAAATATAATTTATAAAAACGTTCTATCGGGCCTTACAGTGGAAGTTAATAATATTCTTTAAATTATAATAGTTTGTAAATTGGAACCATATTATTTGAAAAAAAAAAAAGATTTAAAAAATACTTCTTACATGCCGGACGAAGTCGCGGGTAAAAGCTATAAAATAATATACGGTACTTACATAAAAAAAAACAATTTTTGTTTGTCCGGTTAATCTCTGAAACGGCTAAGCCGATTTTGACGAGGCTTTCACTAGCAGATAGCTGATAACGTGTAACTTTGGCCACAAAAATAATCATCATCAATCCGAACGGGTGTAAATCTAAGTAAACGCGGGCGAAGCTGCGGGAAACAGCTAGTCTATAATAATTGCTTTGGGTGTAATAAAAGGGATGTAAAACCACGAATAATTTGGTAGTACCTACCAAGCTACCTACCAGCTTGGCAAAAAAGAGTCTGGAAAAAATGAGGGCGCCACTTTCACTTAGGTCTCATCATATTATGGGAAATCAGTAAGATAATTTAATCAAATCGTTAAAAATAAATGTGAAACAATAAAATTTATTCAAAATAGTATTTGTCGGCCCAGTATTGTCAACATCATAGGTATCCATTAAGTAAAATATTTAGTTCCACCTGTCACCGCGTCATACTCTTTTTTGCCAAGCTGTACTTGTCATCTTTTCGTTCTTGACTAGCTTTGATAAGGCCTAGTATTCAGTTTTCTTTCATATCAATGACCTCCTTACTTCCCTTCCACGACGTCCTCGTTACACACAGGATATTTATTAGTACTCATTGCGAATAATCCGATTCGTAACTAATAACTTTTATATGTCATAGAATCTTTATGGCCTTTTGGCTGCTCCCTTGCGTTACCAGGTAGGCTATGTAGTCAAACAAGTCAAAATGAGATGAGAGACGATGATAACATAAAGCCGAAGGCATGGATGATAATGGGAATGGGAGTTTTAGCCAGCAAGATCGCGTTTTCTGTGACAGTGGACATCGAAGATAAAAAGTGGTGACCCGCATTCGTTCCATTACCCGCTTTTGGTTGAAAACTCGATCTCAAACTGTTACTGCCTTCATCGCTTGGAAGTACTCCCAGCTTATGCTAACAATAAAATATCTATATAATCAACATCAAGTAATGCCCGTCATGCTGAAAAACATTCATTGTTACTATTTCGGAGCGTGACTGCTCTGGGTGGATGGAATGGGAAGTGATAGTTGATTGATGGCCGATGGGGACTAGAGGGGTGAAGCCGCGCTTCTTGAGGTTTCCCGCTGTTTCTCCGTATTACAGACTAAATATTGTATTTTGTATGGCTAATAGCCTCGTAGCTAATGCCTTTAAATCAATACAATAATAAAATTGATATTTGAGGTTATTTTTCCGTCAATTATAGTTGAGGACAAGATTATAATATAATTATTATAAAACTTAAGAAACGAGTTACGAAAAATTTTGGTTATTTATTAGAAATAAAACCCTATTTTTCAAAAGAGCAATTAAAATATGAGCGACCTTTCAGATTTTGCAAGCAGCAAGAGTGGAGACTCTGAACTCCAAGATTTTTTGATGGTAGAAAAACAAAAAGCCCAATTTCATGCACAGGTATTTATTTAAAAATATATATTATTATATCAGCTACGTTATTGATTGAAATTTGATTACTCATTGTACATATTTATTTTATGTAAACAAACTATTCACACGAATGTCTCATACTGCCTATTTTTACAGATACATGAATTCAACGATTTTTGTTGGGATAAATGCGTCGACAAACCTGGCGCTAAATTGGATTCTCGTACCGAAACATGTATCACTAATTGTGTAGAACGATTTATTGATGTATCCCTACTTATAACAAACAGATTCGCCCAAATGCTTGAAAAGGGAGGTGGCATGCATTAAAACTAAATATAACCCTAGGAATTAAATTTCAATACTGCATTTGCATTAATTACTAGTTCTAGTTATGATGTTAATATTGTTGTTATATATAATTGTATGATGCAATACATGATTAAACTTGGAATTTTTAAGTGATTTGTCTTTTGTATTATAAATAGAATTACCTTCAGAAGCAACTCTTAAAATTAAAACATTATCAATTTATAGCTCTGCCTGAACTTTATAGGTTTTTGTGTTAATATCTGACATTTTATATCTATTGTCAACCACTACTGGATGCAGTTTCAGCAAAATATAAAATATCAATACAAAAACCTTGACAATTTGCAGACTTATCTAGGCTAGTGTTTATTACTCACATAACCTGTTGATTAATGATAATTACTAAAGCCATAAGCTTTTTATACCTTAACTTACTAATAGAAAGGATGTATTTTCTAGAGCAAGCCTGTGTTCTGAATGTGCTATTTTTCAGACAAAGTGTCATGTAGTGGTACCAAGACCTCTAGATGACACACTTTTGCATATTTCTAAACAAATGTGGTTACCTATTCTATATAAATAAAAATAAGATACCCGAAGTATTTGGATATTAATGGAAAAGAAATTCTTTTGCATACATATATTTTATTGGTTAGACTTAGTACACTTTTTTAATTACATCATTATGTATTCTTCAGATATTTTTTTTTTTGAGGAAAACAAATAAGTTTCCCTGACAGTTAATAAAATAAGTTATTCAATAAGTTTATGGTTAGTTTTCTATATTATTTATCTGCCTACTTGTCCAAGTCTTGTATCAGTGCGCGGGTCTGCAGTTATAGTTTGAACAGCTACTAAAGCTTCGTTGATTTTTGTTTGCAAATCTCTCAGATCTTGTATGAAAAGCAGTTTGAATACATCCACTGGTTGTTGTACAATGTTGAAATCATTCTTTGGGTGATCAGGGTGTGGGGCTGTTTTTAAAATTTTAGCAACAGCAGCAATGCGAATTTTTGGATCTAAATGAGGTCCTACTCCAGCTAGTGCACAAACTCTGTCAACACCAGCTTTGAAGGCCGGGCAGTCAACTAAAAAAAGCAAAAATATAATAAATACAAGCCAGATTAGATGGTTCTCATGACATTAAGTAAAAGAGGCAGTCTGCAAGCAATAAGCTGGGCTTTGCATTTTTGTGAGTGATGAATGCATTTTGAAGGAGAGTGCCGGAGTTACATCCAGTAAGGGAGCACTGTGACTCAGGCTGTGTGTAGAGTGACTGGTTTAAACCAAGAAAAGGATGCGCCACACTAGGCTGAACTTCACACCTACACTATCTGCATGTACTTACACGAATGCAAAACCCAGCTTAGAGCGCCACTCCGGGACAAAAAGTGCATGATGATGATTCATATTTATACTAACATTCTTGTTTACATAAAGGTCTAATAATTAATCATAATATTATTCCAGTAATTTATTGTTTCATGTATAAAGAATGTTAATGGTTATGCAAATGTCTTTATATGTCCCAGGGAAATGAGGGTATCAGTGATTTCACAAAATCTCTAGGGATAAAATGAAATCCCGGGAGATGTTGAATATTCTTATTTACCACGTCTTCTTACTAAACAAATGTAGTGTCAAACAAATATGTCAAATATTAAAAATTACTAATATAAAATCAGTGATATGTCATTGCACTCAACTAAATCTAGTGAAATTACATAAAGAAAATCAACAGAAAGGTGTATAGGGTGTATAAGGCAAATACTGCCTATATGTCATCACTGATTTTATACTAGTATTTTGTCATATCACTAGATCTGTTTAATAAGAAGACGTCGTAAATAAGGATATTCAATTTCTACCAGGATTTCGTGGTATCGCTAGGGATTTCGTGAAATCACTGATATCCTGATTTCTCTACGACATATATAATCTTTGCATCTCTAGTAGGTCTAGTTGTACAATAAGTAATTTGGGGGTTATAGATATTAAAAAGACAATACTTACAATCAAGATTATCTAGAGGATTGGAAGATACAACATTCGGTGCCACCTTTTTTGGTTCCTCAATTTGTATATCCTTATATTTTGTAACTGAAAGAACACATTAAAAATTTAATGTTACACATAAAACTTAAATTAAGAACATGATAAAATAAATAATAATATATACCATTGTCCGCATATTCCAATCTAACAGCATAAGATAACAACCAATTTAATTGTTCATTTAATTCTCCATCTACCACAGGGCTAACCAAATCCTTTTGATACATATCATATGCTTCCTTCCAGCTGTCGTCCTCCATATTTCGTAAACCTTCCCTTTCTTCAATTTTGTAGTGTCTTATTTTTTGATCTTCTAACCAAAGAATGACGCTTCTATATTCTTTTTCATCTGGAATAACAACTATACTATATATCGAGGTTCGAATGAAACTCCAAAGTGAATAATCCATTCCTTTACCTTCACAATTAAAACCGTCCGGATTGGGATGACCCAAAGCAGTTAATTTTAATTTAAACATGTTATTGCTCATACTGTTTAAATTACTATTAACAGTGCACAAAACACATTAAAAACGCACAGCATCAACATTCAACGCAATCCCCATTCCCCGAACCCCGGCGGCCGCCAAAGAGTATATATAATATAAATTATATATATACTTGCTCTGTGGCGGCCGCCAATAGGGATGTTGACATTTTTCAGAAATGTTTTTAAATCATTAATAAATATCTAATGGAGGCCTAAATATTATTTACTTTTGCTTAAATACGTCTAATGCCTATAAAATCTTGCATTTTAAAATGCATTTTAAATTTCGTTCCAAAACGCTAACACTTGTCACGTGACGTCTTATGTTGTTAAACATCGTAAAAGTGATAAAATGATTCTAGTTGTCGTTAATAAAGAAAAGCTTCTAAATTTTATAAGTGTTGTACGGTGCCTTTGTGTGTGTACACTGTCAAAACGCCTGAAAAAGAGTTTTTACAATATGTTCTGCGTACGGAAAATGGTGTATAAAAGTACGTCAACATTCGTCCGCTTCCGCTAAATAGGAACTGGTGGCGTCATTTCCGTTTATTATCACGTGACCTCTTTTAAATTTTGTTACATTTTATTTATAAAATATTAATTTAATCATATAAAAATAAGGGAAAATATTGTATTTTTTCAGAATTCTATCATATAAACTACCAATTAACATCAAAATTATATTTTTATATGAATACTGTCAACATCCCTATTATTGATACCATGGGGCATGGATATTGGATTGGATACCATATTCCAAAGAGTATAAATTTAGGTATAAATTAGGTACCATATTATTCTCTCTATTGTTTGTGAATGATACCATAGATTTTTTTTGTTAGTTTCGTTCCTGTTGGAACCGGCTAAGACCAGAGGCCATGCTGCCAAGTCTGTCGTTAACAATAATTTATTTTGACTGTACTTTGGAAAAACGGCGAGAAACTCCAAGGAGTGCGGCTTCGCCCCTCTAGCCAACTATCACTTCCCATTCTATTCACCCAGAACAGCCTTTTTTGTTACACCGGGTGTATTTGGAACGCTTGCGAAGATTAAACCCTAATAATATACTATATAATGCATTAAACCATTTATCTCAGAAACCTTTTTTAAAGAAAATTTTAGGACTTGTGTATTTTGCAAACCCTCAATGTATGTATACACCCTATGCAATCATGCTAACCCCGAGAGGGGCAACTAGCGGGCGCACTGAAGACGCGCGCGGTGCGGGAGTTCGTTCACCTCGTGCAAGCGGTGAACGCTATCAGCTGATTCAGTCCGCTAGCCGTTTATTTAAGTTAAGTTTATTACATTGCTGTTTTTTTTTTAAACCATTATTTTAAAGCATTATCATCAAATTCCTGTAACATTATATATATGTACTAAACCGGATTATACAAAAAAAAAAGGCTACAAAAAAAACGCGATTTTTTCACTTGTATCATGTCAGGCTATGCCAACACTATCATACCTCTTCGTTTTCGCAAGCGTTCCAAATACACCCGGTATTTGGAACGCTTGCGAATTTTTGTTACTGTTGGAACCGGCTGAGACCACAGAGGGGTTGTCCCGCACTACAGAAACAAAAAAACGTCGGGCCGAACAATGGGGTAAGATTTCCATCTTCGTCCTATTTCCCCCCTCTTTTGTCCCCTCTTCTTATAAGAGGGGTACAAAGAGCAGCTCCCTCGGTTCAATTTGCTTCGGCCAAGGTGCTGGGTTGACCTGCTACTGAGCCCCACTGCCACAACAAAGCTTGAACCTCGGTGTAGACATGGCTTGGCCTATAGGGACATAGGTAGACATTAAATCAATAAAATATTTAGGTTTTATTTACTTTAATATACAAATGTTATTGCTTTCCTGATAATTTCACTAAATTATTGTAACATTACTAATGTAATAACATAGCACATGTACTTGGGTTATAAATTACTTTCCCTTGACTGTGTATTTAGAGTAAGTCTTTGTAGGATCATAAGGCTCCCATCTTGATGCTGGAAATATGTGCTTATTTCTTTCATACCAGGACCTGCAATAAATATTTTGAATACTGTAACGAAACTTATAGGATATAATGTAAGAGATCGAATTAAACATAGGATCGATTGGGTCGCCCAATCGATCCTATGTTTGATTCGATCGACGAGTAGATCATGTTGACCTCAATCAATCAAAGAAGATAAGAAAGAATATGTATACATTCTTCTTTCCTTAATTTCATAAAAAATAATAAAATACATTGGTCTTAAATATATAATACGTTTTTTTACAACAAGTAATTTTATTAACCCATTTAATTCATCCATTAAAAATTATTTTCAAATTTTTTGTTGGGTTTGCTACACAGATATTTCAAATATGGAGATATGTTATTTTATTCAAAATGTGCGAGGACTCATGTCGTCACTTTTCCCTTCCACATTTCGCAAGGCCGCACACACACATAGCTATACATAAATCATAACGTTCTATAGAATAAAAAATAAACCTTATGACGCCTTATGTTATCTTACACTGCGCTCATCCAACATGCACTGTAGATACGGATCGCTCGGACTCTTTCTAAGCATTCAAATTTAAACCTTATTTTATCAACCAAAGGGCTCATCTTAGTAACAGAGGAACAACTCTCTCTCTCTCGTTCTTTCTTGAAAAGTGATGTACTATATCGGAAGGATGTCGATACTTTGATTTATTTTTGTATTTTTTAGACTATTATGGTCAGATATTATAAAAATAAAATGATCAGAAAATAATTTATTATAAATAAAAAATATGTTGCAGGAAATAAAATGAAGTAAAATGTTTTATTTTGCTTACTTTTCATTTATTGTTTTCTAAAGTTTTTTTTACTAAACTTTTCATTGTCATAATTCGAAATATCGCTTCTTATCCGAATATCTCATAACTACACAGTAAAATGATAGAAATTAGTAAAAAAAACTATTTGTAGAACTATACGGTTGACAAATATTAAAATTTGGCTATAATTCATATATTATTTCGTTAAACAAACATACAATAAAATAGCAATGTAAAAAGACGCTTAACTCATAATACACTAATCAGTTGAGCACTTATAAAAAATACACAACATATTATAACTAAAATTAAACACACACAAAATGTATAATTAACTGCAATAGAAATAAATCAATCGATAATCGACGTGTTGACGATAGCTTGAATCAGTTGCTATGTATGAGCATCACTGTCCCGACGACAAAAAACATTATCGTTAACATTGCGTGTTCAGTCACTCCGCAACATACTAAGGTAGTGGTTAAAAAGCAACATATTTTGCGCTACAGATATTTTACTTATACTTGTTTTTTAAGTAAAATATACTAACAATGTAATATTTAGATATGATAACAGATTTTTTTTTTTTTGTATAGAAGAGGGGGCAAACGGACAGTCGGTTCACCTGATGGTAAGTGAATAGCGACATCCACAGACACCCGCTATACCAGGAGATCAGCAGGTGCGTTGCCGGCCTTTTAGATGTGAGTATGATCTTTTCTTGAAGGTCCCTAAGTCGTATCGGTTCGGAAACACCATAGGTGGCAGCTGATTCCATATATTTGTAGTGCGAGGTAGGAAATGCCGTAAAAATCTAGATTTTGTGGATTTCCGGACATCAAGATGGTGTGGGTGAAATTTGGAATTCTTACGCGATGTCCGTTGGTGGAATTCTGCCGCAGGTATTAATCCGAACAATTCCTCAGAACACTCCCCGTGGTAGATGCGGTAGAAGATGCAGAGCGATCTGACATCTCTACGCAGCGCCAAGGGATCAAGCCGATTGGAGATCACATTATCATCGACGATTCGAGCCGCCCGGCGTTGGACGCGGTCAAATGGAAGGAGCTGATATTGGGGCGCTCCAGCCCAGAGGTGAGAGCAGTATTCCATGTGAGGCCGGATCTGCGCCTTGTATAATTGAAGGCGGTGTGAAGGCATGAAATTGCTTCGCCCTATTGAGCACGCCAAGTTTCTTAGAGGCTAGTTTAGCCTTTCCTTCCAAATGACAACGAAACTGCACATCTCTCGATATGTCGACGCCAAGTATCCCAATGCTGGCTGCGGCAGTTAGGGGAGTGCCTTCAAATCGTAGAGGAACGACGAAGGGTGATTTTTTGGCGGTAAACGCGCAAACTTGTGTCTTGTTGGGGTTAAATTGGACCAGGTTAAGTCGTCCCCATTCCGAGACTTTGGTCAACAGAGACTCGATTTCAGACACAAGTTTGTTCCGACACTCATCGACTTGTTCCCGAGAAATATTAGAGCGGCCAGTGTATAACCAGTGCTGTCATCCGCATAACAATGAATGCCGCTGGTTTGCAGCATATCATTGATATGCAGAAGAAACAGGGTTGGAGATAGTACACAGCCTTGCGGAACACCAGCATTAACAGACTTGAGGTCCGAGCATGTACCGTCGACAATGACCTTGATGCTCCTGCCGCTAAAAAACTGGTGATCCTCTTACATAATTTCTCGGGAAGCCCATATGATGGTAGCTTCGCTAGAAGTGCTTTATGCCACACCCGATCAAAGGCCTTCGCAATGTCCAAACTAACCGCCAGTGCTTCCCCCTAGCTCTCAACTGCCTCCGCCCATCGATGCGTTAGGAATATTAGAAGATACCAACTGAACGATTCCGTTGAAAGCCATATTGGCGATCGCTAATCAGCTGGTGCTCCTCCAAATACCGCCGGAGCTGGCAGTTAATTATGGATTCCATAATCTTTGAGATTATGGAATTATTAATTAATAATTCCATAATTTGTTAAATGTTTGATTTCACTTCTGTTCTTACAACAAACCACTGAACACGAGGGAATTAGTATATGTTTTCTTGTTTGCGGGCGACATCATACTGATTTGCACTGCCGGTCATTTTTGAAATGTATGCCCGGTTTGCTCAAGCAGAATCTACGCGGACACGCCTCCATACCACTTCTCCTGTTCTTAATATTTCTATGGTTTGCTATTAATGCGTGTTTTTTAGTTTTTTTAAACTATAATTTATTTTTTACTTTTTAGTTTCGATTTTAATTAATTAAAGATTTTATTAATTTGAAGTACTTAACTAATAACAATCACTTTTGAAATGAGTGAGAGACTAAAAACAACACAAGTGACGTAGGTAACTTGCGCGCCTTACGCCTTCCTAGCATGTGATTATCCTGATCAGGATATTAGAATAATTTTATCAAATTATTGTATTGTCATCGGTCCTCGATAAATCTACAAAGTTTGAACAAAATCTGGTTGTTAGAAGTGAGTCAAAATCAAGTCTAAAGGAGTCGGTTACAAACATACAGGTGAAGCTATTATAAAGCGTGTAAAAAGATATACATTGATATACGACTTAGATGTGTAGATATAAGGCTCCTCATAATAGTTTTTCTCAAAAAAGAATAACTTGAAAAAAAGGAAAAAGAAAATAATTGGAGTTTTTTTATACGGCGGTCTAATAGATAGTTCCAACATCATCATATCTCATAGTTAACAATATGTTGTTCTAAACAATGTCGTAAACGGTTTTGACTGTAGTTCCAAACTTACTATCATAATGTTACTAAATATTTTTGTGGTAAATTTGTACTTGCCTTAAAAGGACTTTCCCAGCGTGTGAATCTTGCTTCTCCTGAGTGGCATCATTTACTAATCTCACATCATCTGATGCATCAAATTGAAACAATGGTCCACTTTTACCCCTTGCCTGAAACCATCTTCTCATATTTAATTATTTGTTCAATAAAAGTTAGTGTGAATCATAATTTATGAATGGGCCAATGCACAGTAAAATGGGCCATAAAAAAAGATGAATCTTAATAGGCATCCTGTTTCTTAACAATGTTTTGTTTGACTGCAGAGCAAGTGGCATATTATATGTATTCAAATGAATGTTAAAGTATAAACTGTGCATTCACTCCATTTAATTGACTTGAGTATGTCACTAATTCTGTTGCCTGTTGCCATTATTCTTATATTTTTTTTTGCCCACCACTCGTTCCCACCACTGCTACTCCTGTATAGCCAGGATCCACAGCGGTAACCACTAAATGACCCTTTGATACGATCTCAGGGAGCCCGAGGGATACGTTAAACTGCCTTGGGACCCGCAACGAATTTAATCAGAAGTATTCAGGAGGAGTAGGAAAAATTTCAAGTTTCCCTCCCCGGTTAAAGCGGGAGACAGTCCAAGAATGCAATGACTAACAAAAGTCAAGAAAAGACAGCAGCCAGGGGAAGCCCAGCTGCAATGCACCACGGAGAAACATTTATGTCTACAAATATCTGCATAGTATGATTAATATACATGTATATCAACTATGAGTTATTATGTATAACTTAGTGATTATCATGGTTGCAACTTGAAATAATAATTGTTGTTTGAAAGTTGGTTTGTATTTTTAAGTCAACTAATATCTACATAGTGAAGTAATATACTAGTGTATATATTAACTATGAGCTATTTATGTATGACTTGGGGATATGTTATGTTTCCAGTAATAGTTGTGGCAAAATCGCTTGAATGCACGGAAGTTTTTCACGTCGTCCACGAGATCGCTGTAATAAGTTACTCCCGATTTGCTACGGATGTTTTTTGCCAAAGACGGCACTCCCAAAGAATGTGATGTGCGGTATGTTCCTGTTCATTGCCTTCCGTCGAACAGCCGCATACGGGAGACGGTACGAGATTAAAGCCAAATAGTTTACTTCTAAAGCTTCCGTGGCCGGTAAGGAACTGAGCGACACAGTGGTCAACCTCTAACCAATCCTTTGATAAACGATCGAATACAGATGGAAAAAAGTTATAAAGGTGACGTCCTTTAGTTGTATTATCCCATCGGGATTGCCATTCTTTAATTAAATTTTGAGTGGTTATATCTATAGGGTCAAAAAGTTAGTTGCCATTATTCCTTGCCTAATTTTGAGGAAAATCTGCCTGTAAAGTTGGGACCTATAGGGTTAATTTATAACTATGTATTGTGTTGTTAGAAGGGATTTCCAACTAAGATATTAAATGTTTTTATAATTGAGGCGGCATCCTGGCGTCGGGTTGGACGAAAATAGTTTTCGTCCAACCCGACGCCAGGATGCCGTGTGGTCGCAGACTGCACGGGTGGCGAGGGGCAACCCCCCACTTTCTCAAACCAAAAGTGAGCCAAATGGGCTCACACTAATCCGATGTAGCATTAGGGCCTTCGGGCCGTTAGCATAGATCCATCCGAAAAAAACCCTATTTTCTTATACGAGGTTGATAAAAGCGAGAGGCATTAAATTAAACTACATATACTACACATGCTTACCGTTAATCCGAAACTATAAAAAAATAGTTTGAGAGCAATAAAAAAAAGTTTTTCAAAGAACTTAAATACGTGAATAGTCAAAGTAAAACGTAAAAACTCTTTGTAAACCTTTGTAAAATGTCCTTCGAATATAAAAGGCAACGTCGCACAGCATGTTGCGTCTCACCGGGTCGAACAAACCGGAGCGGCTTTACAACTTTAAAAATATCCTGTGGCTAAACTATTGATTCTATTGGTCTAAGTTTTGGTGTATAGCCTGAAAATGGTACATAGTAT
This sequence comes from Helleia helle, assembly GCA_963853865.1. Classification (NCBI taxonomy): domain Eukaryota; kingdom Metazoa; phylum Arthropoda; class Insecta; order Lepidoptera; family Lycaenidae; genus Helleia; species Helleia helle. The sequence goes on along the minus strand of OY971423.1, from coordinate 5,360,203 downwards.
ATGTGGTTTAATTTAATGCTTCTCGCTTTTATCAACCTTGTATAATGCTTATTTTATAATATTCTGTAAAATAGATTTACCTTTGTCACTATGAAGTCATAGAATGTGTAATGATGGGGCAGTATGAGATCCTCCTTCACATACATAAGTTGGTCAGCCAATACTGTTTTTAATTCACTAAACTCAGGCCTCAGTGTATCCAAACACCTTTGCAAGAATTGATAAATAGAATTTCCTACAAAGAAAATAGTATTATAATAAAAAAATAAGGAAAACCATGTTTTGCTAGTGGCTTTGCTAAATCTAACCTAGTTTTAAAACTGTGTACACACTGAAAATTAATTTGATAGCCTTTGTTTGCCTTCCTCAAGATACAATTTATCTATAGTAGCCATATGTTGAGTTCTATTTGGGAAATATAACACATAGTTAATTTAGCAATTACATAAGATACATTATAATATAAGCTCAGTCTGTATTTTTTTTTAAACTGATTTAAGTGCACTTAAAAACTCTCCAATTAAGCTTTAGCACAATTTGGCATCGTGCGGCACTAAGCTACATTATGCTCTGTAATTGGAAAATACACAGTATTTCCATGCCTATAAAAATGACATTTCTTACCTTCACTTGATAATATGATCTGAAATCACCTGTATATAAAATGTAGAAATAGTAATATTTTGAATAGTCTACCTTTTTTTAAAGTAACATTACGTCTATGGCCAGAGCCATCCCAGTAGCTGAATGTTACAGTGATTGGTTCGTCCTTTAGGCTTGCTTGTGTCATGACCCATTCTAATCTTAATTCCTCTCGAAGCTTCAAATCTGCTTCTTCCCTCTCTCTGTCGGGTAAAAATGATGTATCCACATCTGGATTCTTTTTTACCTTTTTTAATGCCTGTAGAGAAACAGTTTTTTTTTAATCACAAAATTTTTGTTTTATGCCCAGGTTTGTATGTCTATTTTTTTTATCATAGCAGGGCAAACAAACAGTTTTGGCGACTATCGGCACCCATACACATCCATTCCCACCAATGGACACAGCATAGCTGTCACTTTACACCATATTTTGTGAGCGAAAGGTACCACCCCAATTTGGCTGCAAAGCTAGTTTGAAGAGCACAGCTCTTAACAAAATATATCATAATCACTCAAATAATATAACTCATAAAAATAGTATAACTCAAAACATATTGCTATACGAACTTTACTCTTGAAGTGGTATTTTAAAGTGCTAATAAACAGCGGGTTACACGGAAGACAGCTGTTCAGTTATTTGTTTATTCTTGTTCTTACCTGTTGTTCTTTCCAAGATGTTTCTGCTTCATTGTCATCTCCCTCTTCTTCTTCATCATTTAAGTCAAAGGAGAGAGCTTGTATCTGAAATAATCACAAAAACCTATTTAAATACATATTTTTTTTTAATTTCCTTTTTTGTTTTCGTAATTGCTTACAAAATATTAATTTTGTTGATTTTTGTAACTACCAGAAACAAAGCTTACCTGTCTCTTTTGTTTGTTTTTTTGGGCTTGTTTGGCTTCAATTTCTTTTTGACGTTCTTTTTCTTTCTCAGCCTTCTTCTGTGCTAGTTTTTTCTCTCTTTCACGGACTATATGTTCTTGTTTGGCTTTCATTTCATCTAGAGTCACGAGACCTATAGTAGAACTTTTTAATTGTTGTTCAACAGCATCATAATGAGTAGCAAATTTGTTTTCTATGTTCTCTATTTTCAAATCCTCTTCGATTTTTTTCTTCCGAAGTTCTATTTCTTGTTGGGCTTTTTCTCTTTTTTTCATTAAATGCATGGCTCTACCAGCCTCAGAGGCAGCTCCTTTGTAATGTGCCATTGTAGATTTTGTAGAAAAATTATTGAATCACAATTTTGGTTTCAAAGGCAAATATGTAAGTAAACAATTTCGGAAGTGAATTTACAGCACTAAAGGCGCAGGTAATTATAATAGTTTTATTTTCCACTCTTGGTATGCTGACGTACTTAAATGTCTCACTTAAGGTAAATCTACATCAAATTTACAAAAAATAAGGATATTACATTAAACAAATCTTAAGATAGTTATCAAAAATCGCAGTCTACATTAAGTACAACTAAGCACTCGTGTGTACTCGCATAGCGTTTTTCTCGAAAATGTTGTATCTCGGTTGACACTTGACAGTTGACACCTAGGTTGACACCATCTTAATAATGGCCGTGTTCCGATTTAAACTGAGAGCACTGTACAGTGCTCTTACTGGGAGAAATTCGTTCCGTTATAGACTGACAGTATACTGTCGCAGTGCTCTAGGCAATTTATGACGTCATGAACCGACGCCATTTTTGCACTGCGAGCACTGAACAGTGCTCTTACTGGGAGAAATTCGTTCCGTTTACACTGCAGTATACAGTTGCAGTATGACGTCGTAATATATGACGTCATACATCGTCGCCATTTTTCTAGTGTGAGTACTGGTGGTTTCGAGGTACGGTGCATGCACGATGCGCTCAGTGATTGGCTAATTGGCTAACTGAAGTTGGCGCCTGGCGGAGACAAATCAACTTTTTGTTTTTTTTGTGCTAATTTGTTTATTTGCCGACTTTTGGTGATTGACGAGAAAAAAAATTGGTTGTCTATAAAGTGGTTTACCGACGATAGATAAATCATGGATAAATCAAATAACATAACGCAAGCGTACAATGAGCGTAACGAGATAATGAGTATTACGGGTCATTTTCATGCATGCAGCCGGCGTTCATCGATTTATTAGGCGCAGTTACGTCAAAAATATAGTTTCTTCGATATTCATTTCTTTATTATTAAAATTTGTATCTTTAATTGTAATTTTTATTTTAACAACTTTTGACTTTGTTCGCCGCTACTATTTGACATTATTTGTTAATTGTTATTCATTCTTATAAAGCGAGAGAGCTACTGTCGCTGCTTATCATCATAGTAATTGAAACATCACTGCTGACTGATGTTGCAAGTTGCAATTTACCAAATTCTTACAGGAGTTTATATTCCGACACTTAAATCACGTTGAAGTACAACAGATAGCGCGATTTAATTCCGTTACAGTGACATCTATTGACACAAATAGAAACCTTTTCTAAGACACGCAATAATTAATTTTGTTCTTACTTCTTATCGGTTATACCTACGTAAGACTGTTATGTTATGTGAAAATTAATATTATATTGAAAATGTATATGTCAGACCTAAAAACTATTTCTTCAGTAGGAGTCCGAAAACGAATGGTTTGCGTTCACGTGATGAATGATTTCTGACCATATTATGAAAGAGACTTTTTTTATAATTGGAAATAAAATCATTAACAAAGTAACTTGATAAATAAAAATATTAGTTTTTATGAAATTATCTGATATAAGAATTAAGATTTTAATATATCGTGGTCACCAACACTAGAATTTGCTTAAAACCGGAATTTTACCACGTAATAATATTAGGTAATTTTGAACCCCTTTTCAACTCTCGATATTTAGGTTCTGTTGCAAACGACGATAATGGAGAAGCAGGTATTAAAATGAACGTAAATAGTTTTGATATACCTACTTACTTATCAAAAGCTTTGTTAGCTTTCGATATGTAATTAAAATCGTGGTAAATATTCCGATTTCGATAGTTATAATAGGTATGAATAACTTTATCGAATAACAATGGATTCCTAACAGGAAATTACTTTTAAAACTCGACATCAGTATTCAGTCATTAAGAAAACAGTTGTCTGTGCATAATATTCTGTTCTAGGGATAATATTTTGACCCACTGTATTACAAAAGATATGAGCTCTTCATCATCGTCATCAGAGTCATTATCGGAAGATTCCAATAAATTTTGGACTGCACCAGCAATTGCAGTTGCAATTATTGCGTGTTCCATTAGCTATTTTTCCAGTTAGATAATAAATACCTAATTATTTTTTTAAATAAGTTCATCACTTATTGACCTTACCTAATTTCAATCATTCGGTTATTAAGATATTATACATTAAATTGCTTGAAAAACAATATTTTCTTTAATACTAACAAGTATACATAATTTACTAACTTAATTATACAATAATATAATTTTATATATTTTCACGTAAAAACAACCCCACAAAATATATAGAGTATAAAATATTATATTGATATTGCAACCCCAAAAAACGTAGATCTCAGTTCACAGTATACTGTACAGCGTTCCGTTATAGACGGAAACCAGTATAGCTCACTATAAAGGAACGGCTTCTCAGTATACTGCAATGACGTCACACCTTACAGTGGTCCAGTATATATCAGAACGCGGCCCTTAACACTCAGGAAATGACACTTTCTAATTTTTTTCGTTCCTATTGGAACAGGCAAGGACCAGAGGCCACGCTGCCAATTCTCTTGTAGTAAATACAGGGTCTGTCGTAAATAATGGATAATCCGATAAGTGGAGGTAACCCCGATGTCAGGCTACAATAAAATCTAGTTTTTACGTCAGTTTTACCAACAGTGTAAACTAAAAGTATGCATCATGCATACTTTTAGTTTTTTTCTAAATTTTTGCTCCTTTGATCATTCAATCGGTTGCCATTTCTTTAAAATTAGGTATTTTTGTGTATTTTTTTGGCATCGTACTCCTAAAGACTTGTTTTATTAAATTTAATTACATCAAAATCAAAATCAAAACATTTATTGCTTCGATTACACTAAATGTTCAAAATGTCCTCCGCGTGCAGCAATGCACGCTCTACATCTCCTAATGAAGGATCTTTTAATCCGGCATGGTCAGCTTCTTCAATTTTACGAGCCGCTTCTTGAATACGCGCTCGCAACTCTTCTATTGTATTTATTTCTCGGCTGTATACTTTCTCTTTCATACAACCCCAGTAAAAGAAGTCCAATGGGTTTAGGTCTGGCGATCGTGGTGGCCATAAAATTGGACCCAAACGCCCTGTATGTATGTATTTTTTACGAATGCAAATTAACAGATGATTAGATACTATTTAGATTAAAATTACATTCTTAATGGAATAAAATCATGTCTTGGTGTGTTATAGCTTAAATCACGAAAATTATGACATTACTTAAGAAATTGAAATCCCGACCTAGCTTAGTTCTTTTGCTCCTGGAGCTAATATTATTTGCTAAGGTACCCACTATCATACCTTTTTAGAATCTACACATACTAGCCATGTTTTTAAGATAATGGGCAGCTATAGCACCATACTTTTTTTTTCACAATCAAGGGTCAAAACTACAAGTAATTACAAAAAAACGGAAAAAAATTACCTAAAATGTTAGTTTTAATAATATTTTACGATAACAACGGCTATAAATGTAATTAAATTTAATAAAACAAGTCTTAAGGAGTATGATGCCAAAAAAAAATACACAAAAATACCAAATTTAAAAGAAATGGCAACCGATTGAATGATCAAAGGAGCAAAAAATTAGAAAAAAACTAAAAGTATGCATCATTTTTACACTGTTGGTAAAACTGACGTAAAAACTAGATTTTATTGTAGCCTGACATCGGGGTTACCTCCACTTATCGGATTATCCATTATTTACGACAGACCCTGTATAAGCTGTCTGTATTTGTTTATTTGTAAAGTGAAAACCGAGTCTGACGTATGGAAAAACGTTTTTTTTTTAAACTGAATTAAGTGCACTTAAAAACTCTCCAATTAAGCATTGGCACAATTTGACATCGTGCGGCACGTGAGCCACATTATGCTCTGTAATTGGAAAATACACAGTATTTAGATGCCTATAAAATATAAAAAAGACATTTCTTACCTTCACTTGATATGATCTGAAATCACTTGTATACCGGGTGTAATCGTTAAGTGTGCACAGGCGATTATTCCGTAACTATTACAGGTATCAAAAAACTTTAAACTGATTTCGAAAGTACTTTACCTAATGAGTAAAATGACAATAATAACTTATTAAAAATAAAACGAGAAATATCCAAAAAAAATACATTAAACTCTCCCATACATTTTTTTTTATGTTAGTTGGATAGGCAAACTGGCAAACGTACCACCTGATCGTAAGTGGTCGACGTCGCCCATGAACATAAAGTATAAGTACCTGGAACGAGCCCAGGCAACTCATTTATGTGTTGCCTATCCTGAGACATAAGATGTAATGTCTCGGTGCCAGTAATTACACTGCCTGTCTTGCCCTGCTCTCCTCGTTGTGAAATACAAAATATTTACAGTTTCTAAATGAATTTTCCTTAAAATTTGCGGAGTAATCAAAGCAATTGCACGACGTACACGACTCTGTAACTCTTCTAGGCTGTGAACTCTCTCAGCGTACACGTGGTCTTTGTCAAATCCCCATAGGAAGAAATCACAAGGCGTGAGATCCGGGGATCTGGCAGGCCAAGGGGTTGCAGTATTTTTGGCTATTAAGTCATTTATTAAGCAAATTAAAAAAAAAAAACACAATAAATTTGGGGGAACGAGAACCCGCGATAAAGAATTTTAATTAAGAACGAACACTTTGGCGTTCTTTCTAAATTAAAAGAGTATCTTTCTTTTTGTTTTTATTTAGTACTAGATGTTGCCCGCAGCTTCGCCCGCGTTAACTTTTATATACGGACGTATCCGGACCGACGATGATCATTTTTCTACTTTTTTTGCTATATCTCTAAAGTCTAAAGGGAATAAGGCTGTGTTTTTAATGTAAGCTCCCAAGCGGCTTAAACTTTTCCGACTCTCACAATAATTATCCAACTATTTATCAATTTATACTTCTTGGTAAATCTTGGTAAATTATATACTATAACCTGCCTCAGGAATTACTCTATCTCATGTTGTCAACAGCATGAAAATCCATTTAGTTAGTTTGTACTTACCTAGTTATACAGATAGACAGATGCGAGGAAGGACTTTGTTTCATATTATATTTTTTGTTTTTATATTATTTATGTATTGTTTATATTATCGATCGGCGCTGCTTTCGCGTGCTCGTTTCAGTAACGCTCTCTCGCATGCGGTTTAACCGGGACTCTCGCTCCTCAGCAGATTTTGATCAGATTTCAGATTGTGATCTAACTAATCTCATTCGCTTAGCGTATTTCGATGTAGCAGAAAAAGAAGTTTTCTTTCTGGAAGGCATCGTGCTATAACCGTATTAAAATATAGGAATCTTTAAAACTACCCTTATAGAAAAAAAAATCACCAGCGCCTAATCTAGAGAAACTAACCAACTTTACCTATCACCTTTATTGAATTATATATTAATAATTAACTAATATCTATACCAAAGATTATTTTTAAAAACTAAATAAAATTAAAATAATAATGTCTACGTACGGTCTACGCTAAACAAATATATACTAAAACATAACACACGAATGAATAATCCTATCTTTTTATTCGCTGAGGAGTGCGTCTATGTGCGTCATACCACCGGGTTCGGGGGGTCCTAGGGGTTATGTGGGACACTCTGCGCCCGAGATGGTGGTAAGGTGGACGCAGACTCTACCCACCAAACCCCAGCGGTGTTCTCCTCGTTGTCTGGGTGATCCGGCGCGAGAGCTGTGGACGTCCGCACCGGGCCACAATGGTGTGCCATCTGGCACTCTCCTCTGGAGGCAGGGGGGTTACATCCCCTCCTCCTACTCCGCTTAAGGCACCCTGAACACATAAGGGTGCCTTATAACCCGGACCCGGCGGATCCCCCCATAGGGCACGCACAGGAGGGATCACGGCGGTGCAACCGCCTGTTGCCGCCATGCTCTCTTGCGGGAAGAGGCGCAAGTGAGCTCTCTCCCGCTCCGCCTCCCCCTTCTGCGACATCACTACCTTTCAGAAGGAGAGTAGGCGGTACTCTCCTTCTGCAAGGTAGGTCATGCGCTCTCACTGTCAGTCATCGCTCGGATGAAAGCGACAGGTCTGCGCCCACTTCAGCTAAACAGTCTTAAATAACCTATAATTTATTTTGTTAACTTTAAAATTTATTCCTACATCTAAGTATAATAATTTAATAAGTAACTACTCTAAACCTTAATTAATAAAAAATAAAGGAAATTTAAAATTCAAATCAATACGATATTGAAACAAGGTTTATTATTAATTTGAAGTGGTAAGATAATTAATATACACGTGTATCTACTAGAAATTCATCAATATCATAATATCATACATAATTATTAATTATAAAATGATAAAGGTAAAATGAGTAGGTACCATTCCACTTAAAATAAGGAAAGTAAAACCTTTCTACTATCTCATACTAAATGTATGGGAGAGTTTAATGTAAAATTTTTGGATATCTCTCGTTTTATTTTTAATAAGTTATTATTGTCATTTTACTCATTAGGTAAAGTACTTTCGAAATCAGTTTAAAGTTTTTTGATATCTGTAATAGTTACGAAATAATCGCCTGTGCACACTTAACGATTACACCCCGGTATAAAAATGTTTGCGACAGAATAGGCAGCATGGCCATCATGGACAGAATAAGCACCATGTCTTAGCCTGTTTCAATAGAAACGAAAAAAATAAGGGTAACGGCGGGAAATTTTGGGGTGGGTGGTTATCATAGAATATAGATCCCTACCTCACCAAAGGCGACATAGGTAGCACTCGACGGGTTTTAGTGGGTAGAGCTGCGTCCACCTTACCACCTTTCGGGCCGCCCAGCGAGTCTCACATACCCGCCTGGGGAGACCCACTCCGCCACGGAATGACTCAGAGCATTTCCCGGCGTAAAAGAAAAAAAAAATCGAAAATTTGTTTTTGAAATATCTATAGGCATGCCACGGATCACGGCATCCAGCAAACATGACACTGTCTTGTCGTGACGCTCGCACTATACCGTACCAATATTTATACTCTTTGGTGGTTGTTTTTTGTTTCACGTTAACTATTTGTTATTTTGTATTTTGATCATTTGGGGCGGTTTTTTACAGTGTTTGTTTTAGAAACTCAAGTTGTATATTATATTGTGATTGGTTGGTTCAATTTTGTTTTCAATAAAACAAATCTACGGAACAAGCATGTTTTAATCTTACAAGTAAAATTATTGATAGTAGGTAGATATATACAAAAGAATTTTCTACGGCTATATTTATAGACGTGAACAAAGCTTTTGACTGTGTTGTACATACTACTATACATACTACTCTTATGGCCTAACAAGATACGGTCACATTATATGGAGAAACTCTACTAAAACACAGAATATTTTTGTTGTTAAAAAAAATGTGTAAGAGCAATAGCTAATATCCCTCAATTGGATACATGGGATCATGTAGACCAACATTTAATCAACTCAACATAATATTAACAATACGTGCAATACAACTGTGTTGTGATACAATATGTACATGAAAACCGACCAAATTAAAGAGTAGTACAAAATGGCGGATATATTTGACAAATTGTTATGCGAGTGAGAATTTATATTCAACAGTCAAATTTAATCGATTTTTGAAGTGAAAACATCTTCTAGCGCGGTACCTACGCATATTTTTAGATGAGATAAAATCTCTGGACTCGCGACACCGTTATGAGACGCAGCTATAGTCGTATACATTTGGCAATAAGATTATGCAATATTTGTATTGCAAATTGTGTTTCTTCTAATTATTCAAAGTAACTTCGTTCCTACCTGGTGACCCATGACACGACTTATTTTTTTATTATTTTAAGTACCTACATATAAATAACAAATATTTAAGTACACAGGTTTCATTTCAACTATGATTATAATGTTATATAGTTTGTTATTAAGATTACTGGATTTATTTTTGAAGTGAAAAGTTCATTAGGCGAGTTAAACACTTTTTGGGTGAATAAAAATCACGGAATTCGCGTTATCGCCACCCTTTATATTATGCTCGATGGCGCCATCTTACGCTTAGCATTAACCGGCTAAGTTTAGTAATACATAACCAATTGTCAAACACACTGAAATGTCAATGTCATGCGGCCATTTTGTGCGTCGTTTAAATTGTATAGGTTGTCATAATCTGTTACAGCCTGTATTATAGGTATTTGAATTTAATTATTTTGTTTTCACTTCTATCGGCAGTCCCTGTGACTGGTTGAGTGTTTTTTGTTGGACACATCTTCGTGTAAATGTATTGCCAATTGCATCGAGGAATGCGACAGGGGGATGTTATTTCTCCGAAACTGTTCACTAATGCTTTTGAGGACGTCTTTAAGACTTTAAACTGGACAGAATGTGGCATAAACATTAACGGCATGTATCTCTCACACCTTCGTTTCACCGACGATATCGTTAAATCGGCCGAGTCGCTCCGTGCGCACGTCGTGAATCCTCACGACGTGTGGGCCTTGCATGAACTTGGACAAGACGAAAGTCATGTTCAATTAACACGTTCTCCATAGGCCGGTTATCGTTGATGGCATAATTTTCGAAGTCGTGCAAACGAGTATGTCTATCTTGGGCACACTTTGCAACTAGGCCGACATAACTTCGAGAGGAAAGCCGATAGGAGGATTCAATTAGGATGGACAGCATTCAAGAAGCTTTATAGCCTTCTGCACGCTGACTGGTGAGACATTTTCATCACTCATAGCCGTAAAACATTATAGTTGGTATATATCGTAAAAAAAATATTACTAAAAAAATGTAAAGTAACTTCGAATAAAAGGCAAAAAACTAAAATCGTAGACATGATAGGTCTTACTAATGACGAAAGCTCCCCACGTATTAATGGGTCACAGGTTACGTTTGGTAAAGGCATGATTTATTTCATATTATTTTATTTTATTCTTTATTCCTGGCTTAGGACAAGCAAAAAAACAAAGATAGGTAATTACCAAATTCTAAAATTTAAACAACTAGCTGACTAAAAATGCACTTGCACTAATGCTACGGCCGCACCTGCGTGTATTATTACGCACTACGTTAGAATATTATCGGCTATCCTCGCGAACATTAAACGAACGTACGAAGCTTTGGCTCGAATTACTTCGGCACGATACACGCAGCATTAATAGCAAAAGCAATCTAACTAAACTACCTTAGTATTGTTGGCGTATTAAAAAAATGTAATCATTACTATTTACTTATATTTAATTGATCATGATAATTAAAGTTCTTATTACTAATTACGCTATCTACATTACGCTAATCTTAATAATTTTTCAAAATGTCCACCTCCTCGCGTAATACATAGCTCGGCACGTTTACGCATATTGTCTTTAGCAATTAGCACAAATGGGTCACTCTTTTTTCGAATGCACTAATAATTTTACTTTTTAATTCGTGTGTAAACCTTAGCGCGGCTTTGCGAGTACTTGCTGGTGGATTGTAGTCGATTGCTCGTGTAATGACACATAATATGACACTCCACCTCGTCTTTGAGCATGTGATGGTAGGTATGGAAAATTGACCGAAATCTAAAAAAAAGGCTGTAGAGTTTCCCCACCATGGTTCAGGCCTTGACGTGGCGGAGGGGCTCAGTAGCCTAGGGTGAGCCACTGCACCTTGGGTGAAGCTAATTGGGGGCTCTTTATACCCCTCTTAAACGAAGAGGGGACCAAAGAGCAGGGGGCAAGGGGCGAAGACGGGAACTGTACTGTCCCGACGTTGGGAGGGGTTGTTCTGTGGTGTGGGACAACCCCTCTGTGGAGGTGGCGTCGGTCCCTTGGGGGACTGACTAACCGTCGAGGTGCCCTGTTTGCTCATTACATCCGGGGAACCTCACCAAAGGCGGCATTGGTGGCACTCGCCGGGTTTTAGTGGGTAGAGCTGCGTTCACTTACCAGCTTTTCGGGCGCAGCGAGTCCCACATACCCACGTGGGGAGAACCACTCCCCCGCGGGATTCCTCAGAGCGTTTCCCGGCGTTAAAGAAAAAAAGGCTGTAGAGTTAGAGGGCTTTTCTTATCTAATTTCAAATAATACTGTCTAATTATATTTCCTTCGAAAAGAAAGGGTAACTTTCCTTTCATAACATTATTTTTTGGGAAATAAATAAACAGTTTAAAGCAGCTAGCTAGTAAGTAGGTAACACCACTGTTTTTTTTTTCAAAAAATTGGACTTATATTTTTTGTTTTAAAATCTATTTCTAAACGTTGATATTGATTTTTTTGAGTGTGATCAATATATTATGGAGAAATGGGTACTTAGTATTTTCTTCTATTAATGACAAAATATTATTGTTTTGGAATACCTTAATAAAATTTAGAATGAGAATCATTTAATTTTCACAAAAGTGTTTGTATGATTATCCATATACGCTTCATGAGTTTCAATGGAATCAGTGTACGATGATGAATCGTAAATACTGTCCATTTTGTTACAGTCAAAAACGGCGTCTAACTCTAATTATTGAGAGTGCTTCTCCAACATTTTTTTCCTAATTTTTATGGTTTGAGTCTGTACATCTTTCTTTTTGAGTTCTACTTGAATCTCCTTATCGCTCATTTTCTTTATTTCTGTTGCAGGGTACTCTTTTTTAAGAGTATTATCGATTGGTAGTGGATTATTAAACTCTTTGAGTTCCACAGGTGGATTTTCAAAAGAAATAAATTCAATTTGCTGCTGGGCTACTGAAAGCCTCACTTCTTTTGTAGGTTTTTCTTCTAGGGTTTCGAAAAAATATATTCTTTGTTGTTTGTCATATCCAGGGCGGGTGACCGTAGCCGTTCTTTTCATTTTCTGGCATTCAAATTTTGTTGGTACTGCACCTTGTTTCAGTTTCATAGTTTCGCCGCACAGTTTCCATTTCATATCATTCTCCGTGTCTGATTCAATCTGAAATAAAAGAGGGTTCATATAATTTCTGCAATGAACAATTTTTCAAAGGCAGCATATGTAAATATGTAGTTAAGAGTTTGCCAAATAATACAAAAATAATCTAAATTGTGACGTATATTAATATTGGATCCACGCGCTTATTGTTTGTCGCAAACGCCAAACAGCAAACAACTTCAGAGTTCATGACTCGTCAGTCACAATTCGCAACATACTCGTCGAAGAGACTACATCGGAGAGATTCGATAGCCGAAACACAGAAATAAATCGAGATAGAAGTAAAGAGTGTATGTACCTCGCGCGTGGTAAAAGGACGTCTCGACGGCTCCATTGCTCGCCGCGAACTTTAGTAAGCTCCCGACCGCGGTCTGCATGCGACGTAAGGTTTTAAAAACAAAATGACTCGTTGTTCAATAATTTAATTAATTTTTCAAACACTACCAGTAAAATTGAAGCTGTTAATCAAAGTATTTCCTTTCATCGGTAAGTACTATTTTGTCCTAAAACTCTGTTATTAATTTATATTACTATTTTCTAACGCTAGTTTTTCATTGTGCTTTAATTTGACGAGCCAGACTTAGCGTGTGTTCAAATCGAGTGATGTAATATGCTGATATGGTTGAACTAGTCAATGGCGCGAACTCTAACAAAATGATTGCTATTTCACCTGACATAGTGCGCGAACATGTGTGCTAGAATGAAATGCACAATGATTCATTCCAAAAATGTCCTTTTAGAAAAACTATTAAGTGTAGGTATCTTTTTAAAATAAATTTATTTCAAATTTTGAATAACTAAACTATGTCTGTACGGGATTTATTTTTGAGCTTTCGTGCTCTGTATACTATTTATTTTCGCCCAGAGTAGGGCTAAAATCAGTGTTGAAATTCGAAAGTTAGAAGCTTGTGTTTTTTTAAATGTAAGTATAATTTTTTTACAATTTTGGATACATACAGACATAGATAATGACGAGATCAATTTATATTATCCTTAGATTTGGATGGTCAACGTCAAACATTGTAGTAATTACTGTTCTGCGTTTGTATGGAAAGATGTGCGACTTGTGTAACCTTAACTGTCGAGTCACATTGAAGACGATTTCTTATTTTTCAGTCAAAAGTGCTGTACTTATACTGCAATTTTCTTACTCGTTTAAAATCGATTTTGAAAGCAGAGGAAATGATAATTTCGTTTTATATTATTACTAGCTGTTGCCTGCAGCTTCGCCCGCGTTAACTTAGATTTACAACTGTATACAGACACCCTGATGATCATTCATCTATGGACGAGCGGAGGACTTTGTTTTATAATATATGTAGTGATTAATACCACATTTGTGTAAATAGCTTTTACATCACCTCTTTATAATTGGCAATTTTTAAAGTATTATTAAAATGGATATAGTATGTTATCCGAGATAGACATAATATGTCATCGTGGACTTTTCTTGTAGACCTTTATAAGTTTTAGAATGTAGTAGATTATTTTCATCTAGGGTTCAGCCAGCATTTGCAATGTAAGCGCAAAAAATATATTTACTTAGGACATCATATTAGAAACCTCTAAAATTATCAGTGTTTATCTACTATATATGTATTAAACATATAAACCTTCCTCTTGAATCACACTATCTATTTTTAAAAATGTATCAAAATCCGTTGCATAGTTTAGATCTAAGCATATATAGGGACAGACATACAGCTTATCCGATTATCAATGTAGTGATTATGTTAAAAGATGAAAAGGTACACATTTACATAAAGCTAAATATTATTTTTTTAAATGCATGCAGCCACACACATGCATGCACATACATGCATGTGTGTGGTATATTTTGTCTTATTAATATTACAATTTGTGCAACAGATAAAAACTAAAAAGTCAATCTTCATCAGAGGACTGTAAGGAACACACACCCAGGAAGAGAAAGCTCAAAATAGTAAGTATTAGCATACATTATCAGAAGATATTTAATTTTTAAAATTGCGTTTGTGTCATCCTTACTTTTATATTTTCCATCTTATTCTTCGCATAATATTTACTAGAATATAAGCGCCATTTTTCTCTCTGATTTTTTTGTTCTATTACACTTCTTTCCTTTATTTTTGAATATTTATTTTTATTTTTGTTTTTTATATAATTTTCTTGGTCTTTTTTCTTTCGCATCTCATTTAAGATTGGATCACATTTTATCTTCATATAACGCTCTTTGCTCGCTTTCCTCTTAGCATCTAATATTTCTTCGCGGGACTTCTTTGATTTTTCCATGGTCTGTAACAAAGATAAAAATGCTACACGTTTATAGGTAGGTAATAATTGCAGCGGCTATAATGGGTACTGACAAATGTATCGCAATTTATTACTTGGTTAGGTACCTACCTACATTTATTATTTCTGTCGAAAAGAATTATCATTTCCTCTGCCGAAAATAATAATCATTTTCTTACTGATATTTTAAATCGATAAAAATGCACCTACAATAACTTGTGTAATATTGTTACATGTATTTAAAAAATAAGTCAAGAGTTCGTTACATAAGAGATTATTATAAATAATGATTAAACGACCTGAAGTGATGTTCTATCATAATTATACGGAGCTTCGTCTGAAGAGATTATATCTTTGGATTATATACCTTATATACGTAGTAGGCGTACCGTGTCTCCGTTCAAACACTATAGTTGGAGATATTCTATAGAATAGTAATACTACTAGAAAATAAAAGAGACCCCAACGTCACCGTCCATATCTTCATCTCACAGAACAATATTACCCTAGCGGTCATCCTTCCCATTGTAAATGTATAGTAAATGGACAAACTTTACAGAGAAAACTACATTCTAAATGTATTAGATTACTCTATGAGTTAATATGTATGACGCTTTTTATAAAATTACAAAGTATAGCATATAGACATACATGACAATCAGCTGATATCGCGACGTGTACATTCTTTTGAGTTTACTTTTGACAGTTATATTTATTCCCCATTCCTGTCAATCCTAATTCCTAACGCAGTTCCAAGAGTATAAATAATAATATATTAATCCACCCGTTTAAATTAAATAGCTTGCTACATATTACTAATCTGTGTAAAGGACTCTGTGCATTCCACAATCCACATGATAAACAATAACCAAGAAGTAAGAATATAGATAAAAGAACTTATTAAATCATTTTACCATGTCGTGGATAAATGAAAACTGTGTCTCCTTCTTTCAACTTTTCTGTATAAAAGTAGTAAAAACTGGTAGAATACCTCAACATATAGCCTTTATAATGGATGGAAACCGGCGATATGCTAAGAAACGTAGTGTAGATTGTAGTGCGGGACACACTAAAGGATTCGACAAATTATCAGAAACATTAAAGGTAATAAAAGTTAAGAGTTTAATATAAGTGTTTATCAATACTATGTATTTCTATATTATAATAAATACTATAGATCATATTTGCAGTGGTGTTTAGATCTTGGCGTTTCAGAGGTTACAGTCTATGCCTTCAGTATTGAGAATTTTAAGAGAAGTAGAGAAGAAGTTACTGCTTTGTTTAATTTAGCCCGTGACAAATTTGCCCGCCTACTGGATGAAATGTAAGTGGAATTTTTTAAAATAAATCTATCAGTTTTAGTTCTAATATGTGTAGTATGCAATATCTTCTGGCCCATTTTTGTCAAAATAAGCCAGAAGATATATCATAATAATTGAGGACCATATGATAGGTACTATTGGTGCCTTGTGAGTGGCAATATTTAAGACATTGAATGTATTTCCCAAAATAGACACAGTTCTTGGTGCTTTGAGACAATTAAGGCAAAAACTGTTTTTTTTTGTTGAAAACTGCTATACATTATATCTCATCTGTATATCCATTTTATTATAGTCAAAGTCTATTCCAATAATGTTTATTTTACTTTATAAAGAATCTTAATGAATGGTAATGTGAAACTACTTTATAATATTTGTGCGATAATCTTGCTTTATTGTACCTTTGTTGTGTTTCACTTAAAGGCCTGATACTAGCAATGTGATGGAGTTCTCAAAAAGTAAAACAATGCACAAAATATAATATTAAATCAAAATATTTTTTATGCCCAACCACAAGTATTTTTAATCAACTATTGTAAAAGAAAGGAAATATGTTTTTAATTTTAATTTTTATATCTTTACAGTGATCAAATAAATGAATGGGGTGTCAGATTACATGTTGCTGGAAAATTATCATTATTACCTGATGATTTGCAAGTACTTGTATCAAAAGCAATGTTAGCTACAAGGCATAATAATAAACTACAATTAAACATTGCTTATGCATACACAGGTAATTCATATGAATGTTGTTGATCACACATTTATTAAAAACTGTTGCAGTTTTATCCCATTCATAATAATCAAAATCTTCCATTTATTGTCATATCAAATATTATGTATAAGACATTTTTCAATAGTATTCTTTGATAATATACATCTTAAAAGGATAAGTAGTCCATTTACGCTAATTGTACATTGGAGTTGAGAGAAAATGGTTTAATATTTTTCAGCAAGAGATGAAATTAGTAGAGGAGCATCAAGTTTAATAAACAGTGTAAGGTGCAATGAGCTGATGTCATACGATATTGACGAGGACTTAGTGTCTCAAACTTTAGATCTGGGTCACCCTGAATTGCTTATCCGAACATCAGGAGAAGTCCGGTTATCAGATTTTATGTTGTGGCAGGTAAAGGTTATTTGTAAAAATTTAATCACCTAATTTCTATTATATTTATATAAATAATATCAACCCTTATATGTCCCACTGCTGGGCACGGGTCTCCTCCTCAGGGTTTTGGGCCATAGTTCACCTATGCGCTGGCCCAATGCGGGTTGGTGAACTTCACACACCTTCAAAGACTTTTAATCTCATTAGGCATGCAGGTTTCCTTACGATGTTTCTTTCACCAGTGAGCAAGCGATGGTCAGGTGCAGGTAGGTACATAGGTACTTCATATCAAAACTGGAAATTTTTGTCACTTTATGGTCATGAACTTGGCTACTTTGTAAGCAAAACACAGTTGCTGGGGCCAAAATTGATCAGGATATTTATGTACGAGGGCGGCACTGAAAATTTCGGGAATCAAGGAAGTGAATTTAAAAATGTATTTATTGCTTTACAAAGTATTCTCCGCGAAATTTGACACATTTTTCCATACGATGGAACCAATAATTGAAGCAACCATTCCATTCGGAAGTTGGGGTCTCCAAAATGGCCGTTTTGTAGGCATCCACAGGCTTCTTCAGGCGATGAAAATCTCTGACCACGCAATTTATTCTTTATTTCAGGGAAAGTATAAAAATCATTAGGGCTTAGGTCGGGGCTGTACGGCGGATGGTCTAATAATTCTATGTTTTCTTGCTCTAAAAACCCTTTTGTTCTGTGCGCGGTGTGAGAACTCGCATTGTCGTGATGGAGGATGATGCGGCGGTTGCAGTTCTCTTTACGGAGTTCAGAAACGACCTGTGGCAAACAAATGTTAGCATACCATTCTGCATTAACCGTTCTTTGTCCCTCAAGAGGAATAGTAATAACATGGCCGGTTTTGGAGACGAACGTGGCCACCATTTTTTTTTGCAACACTCCGTGAACGAACAATTTTTGTTGACTCATTTTCGAACACCCAAACTCGTGACTGGTTTTTTTTTTCGGGTTCGTACGCGTATATCCAGGATTTGTCACCTGATACGATGTTGTATACAGCATTTGAGGATCCAGCGTGGATCTTTCGAGAGTTCTGACGCACCAAGTAACGCGAGCCGCTTTTTGCTCTTCACAGAGCAAATGCGGTATCCATCGGGAAAACAACTTTTTTACACCTAATAGTTCATGCAAGGTTATTTGTATTTGACTCATGCCAATGTTTAAAGTTGCCTGAATTTCGCGGTATGTCACATGTCGATCTTCCTCAATCAGATTACGCACAGCATCAACGTTTTCTTGGGTGACTGCAGTTTTTGGACGACCTTGACGGGGATCATCACTGAGCTTGACACGTCCATTCAGTAAGCCAGCGATAAATTGTGGTTTTGGATGGGGCTTCATCACCAAATGCAGAAATCATCCGGTCAACACACTGTTTTTGTGTTAAACCACTTTGAAAGTCATAATAATAAATCATCGCTCTAAAATTTTCTCGAGTCAATTCCATTTGCTCAACGACTAAACAAGTTTGACCAGACCTTGTGACAAGACCGAGAATCTTTTTTTAAATAAATAAATGGTATTCGATTTTTAAAACCAAGGAGTTTTCAATTAAAAAGATTTTAATATGACAGTGACAGGGGAAATATTCCATTCCCGATACTTTTAGTGCAGCCTATGTATAATAAAAATTAGCAATCTGTAACTTAGGATTAACAGAAAACCATAGAGCATGTAGTGGATACATGGCAGGGGTGTTGAAGGATACACTGATATAAAAATCAAAAGGTGAGCCAGCTAGATCATCATTCATCACTAAACCAATGTAGCATTCGCGCCAATAGGCGTTAGCTTAGTCTTTCGAAAAAAAAACTTGTCGAGTGCATTGTGGGAGTAAAACGCGATTGTCCATCCTGCTCCTCCTGGTGTCCGTCGTATATGCATGTAGGTAGCGCTCGAAGCTAATCAGTTTGATGCTTCATCACTCGGCCGGCACTACGACCAGACTCTCATCTATGTATGTATTTATACCACGGGTGCATCCCGTGGTATAAATACATCGGGAGCGCTGGTGGCGCCTTAGTTGGAGGCACGGAACGGCCTCTCGTCGGACGGCAAGCATTTACTGCGTCACGACTCCCATGACCGCGACCCGCGTCCAGCGTATAAATACTTAGGCGAGCGTCTGCGGCCCATCAGTCTCCAACCCGACGCCAGGAGCCCGTGCGGTCGCAGACTACACGGTTGGATCATCAGTCGGACGCTGGTAGCAGAGCCGGCACGACTTCCATAAGGATATAATAGACTAGTAATGCGAGCCATAAAATTCCGAAACTGAAAAAAAAACCTCATATTATTATGTTTGCCTGGTTTTATTACTAAATATATTTTATATAATTAACTATATTAAGATGCATAACAAATCTATAAAACATTTCCTTATAAAGTTTGTGTAAAGTTGTAAATGGATACAATAAACAATAATAATATGTTTGTTGCAGATATCCAACACGGTGTTATATTTTACTGATGTGTTATGGCCAGAGTTTAGTATTTGGAACCTTTTAGCTGCCATCATTCATTTCCAACGGTATGCTCCACCCTTGTTACAAATCAAGGGTTTTAATCCAAGTCAACAAGAATTTTTAGAAAAACTAGAAAACAGAAGATGGCATGAACTGCAAACAATTGTTGGATCTTAATAATGATGTGAATTAAATTATTAAATCAGTTTTAATAGAGTTTTAATCTTCCAAAACATATTTTACCCGAGTAAAAATGTACTTCAAATAAATTATTTGTAAATAGTGCACCTACCTATTGAAATAATTACTACAAAAATTCAATGTATTGTATTTTTATTCATTCATATTTTGCTGGTTGCATATTTACATGTCTCGGAAGTTACGTTATGCTAAAAAATTAAAGTAACACTGTATTTTTTGGGAATTATAACGATAAAGTTTAGAAATCAGTAACAGACTTTTACTATTATCTGGGAAATAATGGAAAACTAGAATAATACGCAAAATAATTTTAATGTAGGTACTTCCATGGATTTGGAGTCTTGGTGATTTTTTAAGCAATGTGTGGCTATAGGATAATTATTGTAAAAACTATTTTCACATGATGTATTTCAATTGTATTGAAAATTTTTAGTCAAAGGAGTATCTAAGAGTAGGTATGTATAGGGTTGCCATCAGCCATCTCCTAAAACAAAAAAGCCTTTGCGCTGCATTTGGCCGGACATTATGTCCTCCTAAAAGACGACGATAACCTAGAGATACGTTATGTTAACCATAACTTTTATACATAATATATATTAATAAAAGACGTATTACTAGTTACAGTTGTTTATTAACCACACATTAACCAGTTTAACAACATAACCTGCCTGACCTGCCTAAAATAACTGACCACCCAACAATATTATTCGCAGATGACACCACACTTATTGTTAAATGTAAAGATAAAAACACACTAGAACAGGAAATGAACTTAACATTACATAAAATTATTAATTGGCTGAACAATAATAATTTAAAAATTAACTTAAAAAAACTCAATTATTACAATTTCAAAATTATAAAAGTCAGAAAATTAATTTAAATATAAATTATAAAAACACAAATATAATAGAAGCGGACTCAGTTAAGTTCTTGGGCCTTATGCTTGATAAGAACTGTAGATGAAAGACTCATGTACAGTATGTGTGTTACAAACTTGACCGGTTCGTGTATGCTATAAATCGGTTACGTCAAACCGTGGGCACGGAAGCAGCACTTAAAGCCTACCACGGATACGTCTCTTCTGTCCTCTCGTATGGTCTGTTGTTGTGGGGTAACTCAGTTGAAGTAGAAAAGGCATTCCGTGTTCAGAAAAAATGTGTGAGAGCAATTTGTGGCGCCTGGTATTTAGATAGTTGTAAACCATTATTTAAAAAACTAAATTTATTACCACTTACATGTATGTATATAAGAGAAATTTGCATTTTCGTGAAATTACACCCAGAGTATTGTACATTAAGTTCAGACGTAAGACGGAAAAATGAAAGATATAATTGGAAACTTTATAGACCTTGGTGTAATCTAAATATCTATAAAAATAATGTATATATACAGGCCATACAAATATTTAATCATTTGCCAGACAAATTTAAGGAATTACCTTTTAATAAATTTAAAAATCAACTTACGACATGGCTTAAAGAAAATTGTTTGTATGAATTGAATGAATTTATGTTGCAAAATAAATGACCTTTGGGATTACAAATAATATTGGAATTGTATTTTTTAATTATATATTGTGACATTTTTATTGTTGTTATTAAGAATGTAATGTTATTTCTAATTTTAAATGACATTGTTACAATTTTTTTATCACTATACATGACAATTGTTATTTTTTATTTTTATGACATTCTTTATTTTATTATTTATTGACAATAATTATAATGAATTTATCTTATTAATTAAGTATAATATTAACATAAAATGATATTTAATTAATTAAATTTTAGTAGTTTTATATATATACATTTTCTGTCACACACCGTATTTATGGTAGAATGTACTAGGGCACTAATTTAAGACACCACCATTGTACTACATTCTTGTGATGAAATAAATGATTATGATTTTACGATGTTTAACAACATATGACGTCAAGTGACAAGTGTTAGCGTTTTGGAACGAAATTTAAAATGCATTATAAAATGCAAGATTTTGCATTAGACGTATTTAAGCAAAAGTTTATAATATTTAGGCCTCCATTAGATATTTATAAATGATTTAAAAACATTTCTGAATAATGTCAACACCCCTATTCTTATAAATTATAATGAACGAAGACGACCTCAGCTGTGATTCAACGGTTAGCGCGTTGGCGCTCAAGCCGGAGGTAGCGGGTTCGAATCCCGCCAGGGAACAAACAAGTTTTCTGTGTTCCTGGGTCATGGATGTGATATGTGTATTTTATAATAAAAATATAATATACTTATATATTTCCGTTGTAAAAAATAAAAATTTAAAATTAAAATTTTCTGACTCATACAACAATTGTCCATATATTATTTACCCATTTACACAAAATCTTGGTAAATAATATATGACGTCTTTGTCATCAGAGTAGTGTTTTTAAAAAGAGTGACGTCAGCAGAGCTGACGTCACGGATATTGTTATCTTGATTGTCACTCATATTCACGTGGAACAAAACTTCAGCTCTTGTTATAAACTTTGTTTATTTCAGCAATAGTAACAACGTTACACAAGGAAATCCGTACAGTCCGACTGTTCGCTTACGAATGATCTAGTACTTTTTTTTTTTTTTTTTTCGGATGGATCTATGCTAATGGCCCGAAGGCCCTAATGCTTCATCGGATTAGTGTGAGCCCATTCGGCTCACTTTTGATTGGGGGGTTGCCCCCCGCCTACCGTGCAGTCTGCGACCACACGGCCTCCTGGCGTCGGTTGTGAGATCTAGTACGCTCCGTGCGGCCGTATTTATAGTCCTCATGCAAGTGTACAAATTTAAGAACAAGTATTGAATTGTACAAAACACAATCTACCTTCTCAATATAATTATAACAAATTAATCAATAATTCATAACGTAAAGATGAGACGATTTTCCCAGCAATTTTAATCTTCAATGTAGAATAGTTATGGTCGCGCCGATATATACATACTATATGTTATAACCTGTCTTAGTAATTACTGTATGTCATGTTGAAAACAGCATGAAAATCCAAACTTTTTTGAGTTTATCGCGTTTGAGTTTATCGCGTACAGACACACGCGGCCGAGGACTATGTTTTATATGTATTATGTAATGATGATAAGTACCGTATTTGTGTAATTATAGTTTTTACATTAACCGTTTTATAATTATATTATTTTCTCATATTTACGCGAATTTCACTCACTAAGTAGTCTTGACAAAGCTCGCCATTATATTAGATTTGAAAAACCACAAGTCCTCGCAAAAGAACACCGATTCCAACCAAGGATGATCCGTGAGGCTATTGAAATTAAAAAAAAACATCCTAATTTCAATAGAGAAGATGGCTGGCTTTTACCACCTGGTTGGGATCCCATTATACTATCGAATAAAATTCCAAGCATAGGTAATATGTCACAGATTAAAGATACAGAACAGTTGGCACTTTCTGCGTTTATATAGAACTAACGAAAATATTGATGTATCATAGGGTAGTTTCGAATAACTTTGTAACATTAGGACGTATGACACATCAGTCCTCCCATGACCATGGTTGCTGTAGAGTATCCGAAACGTCGGGATTGTAAAAATCTTAATAAAAAAGTGTTTCATTATAATGCATTATAAAATGCAAGATTTTATAGGCATTAGACGTATTTAAGGAAATGTTGATAATATTTAGGCCTCCATTAGATATTTATAATGATTTAAAAACATTTCTGAAAAATGTCAACATCCCTATTAACATCAAAATTTCAAAATTATATTTTTATATGAATACTGTCAACATCCCTATTACTAACGAAAATATATATAAAACTTCGATACGAGAAAAAACACGTGTTAATTTTCTACTACCGTATCACGCGAAAGCACTACTGTTGAGAGTGCTCGGTTGTGCTAAGCCATTAAGCCATGCTGTGCTGCATAACGCGCGTTAATGCTGTAATTGGAAAAAACACACTGATGTCAAGTGGCTTTACCTTAAAGGTCTCGTAACCAGGCCATAATATTTAAAAAAAAACCGATATCAAATGTCAATGTCATAAATCGCGTTTTTATGTTTGAAATTGAAGTCTAGCAAAGACTAGTTTGAAGTTGACTTCGTCCGTTACGATTTGCCTAATTTGCCGGTCTAAATTATTAATCGTTGAAAAGAAAATATGGAAGAAACATTATTCTTTCCATCACCAAACTGGTTTCAAACATCTGGTTTAGCAGTGACCCGAGATGGCTGGCTTATTTATGGTGGTCCAAGTAAAAGTCTTTGTATTTTGCAACCTTTAAGTAAAGAATATGAGGGTATTATTCACGAAGATCAACGTTTCCAGGCCCATGTTGTTAATAGAGCACATCCAGAAAAGTACGTAACATTACACTTTATTGTTCCTATTGTTAAACTCTAATCTCGATTACGGAAAAAAAAGGATTGGTATAATCACCGAGTTTAGATGCTCCGTGGGTATATATTCTTATAAACATCATTGTTTTTAAATTTTAGGATAGTATCTGTGGATATATCACCATTATGGCCAGAAAAAAGGAATATATTGACTGGTAGTGCTGATGGTTCTGTGAAACAATGGAATGTAGAACAATTGGAAAGAACAGTTTCAGTTAAGTCTATCCATAGTCACAGTATTCACCATAATGATAAGGAGGTAAGATGTATCAAAATTATAATACCTATTAACTTAAATTTAAATAAATGTATAAAAGTACCAGGTTATCTTTATTCAACTGTCATAAATTCTGTCTTTAACATATTTGAAGCCCTGGGCACTTGGATAGTGAGGCCCCCATTAAAAAAAAATCATAGGAATTATGGGGTACCACATATTCAGGGCCCTGGCCACCTGCTGAGAGTGTCCAGGGGAAAAGATGAGCCTGACTGTGAGCCTGTACCATATACTTATCAGCGTAGCAGTATGTGAAAATGCAGATATTCAATCTCAATTATTGTGATGAGAAAAAAAAGTTATAATCAATTACAGTTCTTTAAAGTGTGAAAAAAGTGGTAACTGCTAGAATATATATATAATATATAAGGCTGATAATAAATATGTACCCTTTATTTATTATATAATATTAATGTCTTGTTTTATTCCATTTATGTGTTAAAACAAACAAAAATGGAATAAAAGAATACTATACGATATCCGTCCGGTGGCCGGTCCGTGTTGGATGCGAGTGGCAGATGTCAGCAGTGGACGGATAGAGGTTGATTATGATGATGATGATGTTAATAGCAAAGAGTTATAGTTGCGTCCGAATGAAGGCCTATAATAATATAATAATAAATGTTTGTTAATTATACAAATTGCAGGAAGTTGCAGCTGTCGGTTACAGTGATGAAACAATTGCAGTTACTGTGGGAGTATTCGGTACTATTGTGAAATGGGATCTAAACGCTAATGTTGTTAAAGTTTACAACAATTTCCTAAAGACATTCAAGCCGTGCAGCATGGCATGCTCTCGGCATGCACCATTAAATGTAGCAGTTGGTACAAAACAAGGAGTTGTATTCCTTTTAGATTTAAGTGGTAAGTAGCAAAATAAATTTCTCATATTTTAAATCTATGTTTCTGTTACTATGATACCATTTTATTTTAAGCCTTTCATGGTTGGAATCAAAGTTATAAAGGATCAATATTTAATTAAAAATAGGTTTTGACCATTTATAAATATTGTGATTAAATTAAGATATTTACTTAATTCAGTAATTGTTTTACAGGTCAAGGAAAAATATTGTACAAAGTAAGAGCCCAAGATGATGACGTAGTTAATGTGTCCTGGTGTCCACAATATGAAGTAATTGTTAGGAAAACATTGAAGGAGTCTGACAAGAGGTCCAGTGCCTCCGATAGAATGGATAGAATAAGGAACATTGAAACAGAACCAGAGAATATTAACGAATCTGGTATAGCAAAGGATCTTCCTGAGGATAGTTTTGATGAATCAATCGTACAGGAAGATGATATGTTTGATATTTACAAAGATCATGAAAAAGATGAGTTTGGTCACAAAAAATTTGAACCCATAGATGTGTTAGTTAAGGTCAAAGAGGAAAAGGAACCAGTGGACTTCTTGAGTGAATGTAACAAGCTTAAAGAAGAGATATTAAGGAGGAAGAATGAACCAGAGCCTTCAATACAGAGCCTGGTTGAGGCATTGGAAAATACTCATGTTGAAAATGGAAATGCTAGTGAGGCCAAGGAAATTGATAAAACTGTAAAGCCTCTTGAGAAAAATTGTGAAAGTAGTGCTCATGTACAAAAGCATCTGTTAGCTACTGTAGGCAAACATGGGTGAGTATTACATATTAAACTATCATTGGTAAAATCAATCGTTTTAATGATTTCTTAAACTCTAACAACATTATAACAGCTGTATACTTGTAGTGTCCATCAAGTGGATATTTTATTTATAGTCAATAACATAATGTTTCAAGATAGTCATATATGAAATAAAAAAATCAAAACCCTTTTTGGCTTAAATGAGAGAGGAGGGAGATTTGGGACATGCCTTCTAGGAAATACTAATGTTTTTTATATATTTCAGTGCTATAAGAGTATGGTCTAAGTCTGGAAAATTAGTAGCAAGTTGTTCCGTAGCTGGTCTAGGGAATAGGAATCAGAAAAACAAAGGTCCCATAGCAATAAATATACTGTGGTATAAACCTGATTGTCTGCTTATTGTTGATGGAAAGAATCAGTTACTGGAATGTAACCCATTAAAGATTGATTGGTAAGTAAAGTTGTGAAATGTTTTAACATATAAGATTATATAAGAGCTCTAATATAACAAACATAATATATAAGTTTTTTTTCGAAATGTCTAAGCCTATTGTCAATATGTAGTTATTTTTGGATAAAAGGTCACAATGAGTCAATGTGTTGAAACATTAAATATTTTGTTTTGAAATTTTTAGTAAAAATAAATTAGAATGGCAAGTGGTGCATACATTACATAAACGTGGATTATATGGTGTTGCATCTTCTGCACCACGAGTACAAGTGGCCGTGGACTCAAATAAAAGTGGAGATTGGCTGGTATGGACGGTAGCCCAGGACCGCAACATGGTCTGCTATTCCATGACGGAGAAGAGGAAAGTTGCAATGTATAACACATGTGGTGGATTCCTTTACAACATTCAACCCTGTCCGTATGATGCTAAAAAGTGAGTTTTATAATTTTGATATTTGTAATAAATAATAATTAAGCAGATTATTTTATATGATAAACGACAATTAATTTCGCATTCAGACCGAATTTCTATTGAACTATATAATCAATAAGAATCCTACAAACATTCATATTCTCAGATGTGATTTATACTATTTAGATGATATTTGCGGTGGAAACTTGTATTAATGCAATGCAATTAAACGCAACTATAACAAATAACATGGACTGCCTTTACTCTTATCGACAACGACGCCTACGCGCTAATATAACACATTTTATTTTGTTATATTAGCGTATATATGGTATATTCTAATAAGAATCATATTTACTCTCTTTTATTTATGAAGCGAAGCTTCTATACGGATGTTTGGGCCGCTCGCCGCGCGGTCACTTTCCGTGCTAAGCGTCAGATTTAGTACCGTTACACAATATATATAATGCAATATATATTTACAATATATATTTTTAACGCTTAGTTTCTACGCTTTGTGCTATAACTTTTAAGTATAAAGCTTCCCTTCTTTCGGGCGTCTCTAGATGGTACTGGTTTTTGCTTTGGGCTATATTCTAGCTTCTATCCATCCAGTTTACCGGTGGGAGGGAAGCGCTGTGCCGCGCTCCCGGCTGCATGGGTACCACCATCTTGCTTGTTTCTCCCGTGAAACAGCTTTGCTGTGTTTCTGAGAGAAGGGCAAGACAGGCAGTGTAATTACTGGCACCGAGACTTAACATCTTATGTCTCAGGATAGGCAACACATAAATGAGTTGCCCGGTCTCGCTCCAGGTAAACTAGTTTCATGGGCGACGTCGACCACTTACCATCAGGTGGCACGTTAGCCAGTTTGCCTATCCAAGTAACATAAAAAAAAAAAAAAAAAGTTTTAAAATCATTAGCGGAAATGTCAATATGAAATGTAATTTCCTTGTAGAATTGCAATTGGCGTGGGCGATGGAGCAGTTCGTGTGTGGGAGGCAGAAACCTTAGATGATGATGATAAACTAGGCTACGGCAAAGTTTCAACTTTCTGGCAAAATGTTCAAGGAAAGGTGTTAACTGTTGCTTGGCATCCCACACGAGAAAATCTTCTTGCGTTTGCTACAGGTGAAGCAAGGGTAAGATGAATATATAAACAACAACAACTGACAAGTTATTTTATTATATACACTAAGTCACGGGAATAGCTATTTTATGTGCTTTACAATGATAGCGACATAATAAAGAACACGCATATACATGTGATAGACGATGGAGCTCTTCTAACTAATTTTGGTCATGTGGATGATGCAATTTGTTTTTTATGTTAAGGTTACTGGTGGCTAGTCCATCAAATGTTTTTAAGAGGCTTGGAGCCATGTAAGCTTGGGCTTTTGTAAATATATGTGAACTGAGCTCCACAATGGCTTGATCAAGAATTGTTCCCTGTTGTAGCTTATGTATATATATGTACATGTATTATGTACATGAAATATATATTATATACATGAAATATACATGAATATATATTATTTGAAAAGATTAGTTCCACTGAGTTTGTTTCGCCGGTTCTTCTCAGTGGGCTTACCTTGGAACCGGTGGTAGATTCAATTGACATTCAAAAAGATACTGTATTAGTACTATTTTAAATAAAAAAAATTGATTTTTGATTTTGATTTTTATAAAGATACTTTATTTGCATTAACATGTGATCATACATTGAGCATGCAAGCTGTTACAACAGTGACCATAGGAGAACATGTTATACTGAAGTCAGTGCGCAAATTACTGTCATAGCGTGCCAGATATATAATTTATCTGGCACGCTATGACAGTGTTGAGTATTGAGACATAACAATATTGTATCTAAAACTATATAAAACAAGTTATTAACAATGCAATTATGTAATTTTACAAAACAAAATAATAATATGTCGAAATACAAATAAATTAATAAGCATAAATATTAGAAAATGTCGTTTAGAAAATCATGATATAATATCATCATATTCTAATAATATTTTATCGGTTAGTAATCTTTGAAGCGTATTTTAAATCTGTCAGTATGTTATTAAAGACCTTTGGTCCCAAAGTGCGGTTTTGGAAATATGTATGTGCACTTTACGGTCGTCATGTCTATTGCGAACTATAACATCCGACTTTCTTGGAAATAAGTCTGATGTTATATTGTGGATTATTTTTTACAAATAATGCCACTTCTAATCTTATATCTTTAAATGAGCAATTCTTGTATATATATATATATATAATTGGAATCTCGGAATCGGCTCCAACGATTTTCATGAAATTTAGTATATAGGGGGTTGCGGGGGCGATAAATCGATCTAGCTAGGAATCTTTTTTTTAAAAATGTCATGTTATTAAAAAAAAAAAAAAAAACCGAGCAAAGCTCGGTCATCCAGGTACTATGTATAATGTGGGAATATGTATATGTAATGTGGGAAGTGTTAGTTTTTTTTTTTTTTTAAATAACGGCTTATAATTACTATCACTTGTTTTAATTTTGAATACCACTCAAAGACATCGTTTTTGCATTTTAAATATTAATTCCCTATCTCATACACGACACCTCACACACGTTAAAATACTTCCAGCCGTTACGCTGTACAAGGGAACTGAAAAACATTACAGTTCTTCTGTAGCAATCGGGTACAAATATATTCACTGGCAATTTCATAATCAGTGACATTCAATGTTCCATTGCTGCCCATCTTGAAACCAGGCGAGTAGGGAGTTGTCCAAAGTTAACGTCTTTTAAATACTTCAGGTGGGAATCATAGATACAAGCGGGAAGGGAGAGAAACCAGCAAAGACTTTGGTGCCAGCACTGCACGCGGGCGTATACTCCCTGTGCTGGGGCGACGGTAACCATCTGTTCGCGTGCGGCGGTGGGGAACTGGTGCTGTACAACGTGGACAAACCCGACCAAGGTAAGGTTGGTCACCATGGGAATGAAATGCGATAGCATCATCCTAGCAGAACCTGTATATAACTCATTGTCCTTCTGGACAACGCATCTGCATAATCTCTGGTTGTGCGGATGTATATGGGCGTCAATAGTGCCAGAAGGCTTCGACTGCTCCTTAGCCCTCCTATGCTATAATTAAAACTTATAATTTATGGGAAGGGGGATATGCACTTTTATACCACCCTGCTTATTTATTCCATGAAACATTTGCTGTTTCTGAAGAAATTGTATGCAGTGTAATTGCTGGCAAGAAGACTTACCATCTTACGTCTCAGGATAGAAGCTTGAATTTGTTACATGGGCAAGTTCCGGATGAACTCATTTATCTTCACCGACAGCCTTGTCCACTTACATATGCTGCCTTCCAGTCAGTTTTACTATCCAAATGAATATATTTTTGATCTAATGCATTCCTTACAATTCGAATTTGCAAAAAATTCTTTCCTTTGATTATTATTTTTAATTTAACATTTGAATACTGTTCACACAGAGCCTGTACCGGTGAAGGTGGAGTTTGAAGGCAAGGGCTGGGAGCTGTGCGTGGTGTCGTGGTACCCCAGCAAGCTGCTGTGTGGCAGCACCAGCGGGGCTGTGGCTGTGCTAACTCCGGACACAAGGGAACTCATCACCGCTACTTTTGTATTCAGGTGATTGTTCTAATATAGAATACTAACACAATGTCACTGTTCTATTACAGATGATGTTACAGTTGTTTTATTTCACGATAGCGGGTGGACAAACGTGCATTCTTGTGTGCGTAACTACAGGGAGCGTATCAGCGTACTGAACTGAGTGCCCCCGAGCTTACGCACTCAAAACACAAGGATGGCTCACCCGCTTTCGTGAATTAAAACATCTATACAATATTATAGGTAAAAAAGGTCCATTTTCCTCATTCAATTACTTTTATAATTGAAATATGTTTTAAACATTTTGTTTTCAGTAAAATGATACACAGTATTCAGATGCATCCGGAACAGACTTCTAACTCCGACGTGGAATCTCCGTATAAGAATCTCATAGCAGTGTCATCTCTCGATAAGCAGTGCACTATTGTCATTTTAGAATATAAAAATGATGGAGGTGCGTATAGTTTTCAAGTTTTATTGAATTTCTATTTCAAGATAAAAAGTTACTAAATTACAAAATGTAAATACTATAAGAAAATGTCTGTTTTTTTAAACAAGCGAATAGTTTTTACGAATACTAATTTTGTAAGAGGTCTAGCCATGCTGCTCAATTCCGATATTGAAAGAATGACCCACCGTCATTGTCGACGCCAATGAAGATTACGCAATTTACGATTCCTAATTACGTGAAACAATATCAACGCAGATTGTTGAGTACGTGGACCAATAGCAACGCAGCCAAAATTTTCGGCACGCGTTTTAAAAAATACTAAAACCGGCCAAGTGCTAGACGACTCTCGCACGAAGGGTTCCGTACCATTACATAATATACAACATTAGACACTTTAACAAAAAATAAGGTTTATGTTTATGAATATTTTTTTTATATATTTGAGTTGATTGAATGAAATGTAAATTGCGGTTTACAATTTATGACGTATTAAAAAAAAAAACTACTCACTAGATCTCGTTCAAACCAATTTTTGGTGGAAGTTTGCATGGTAATGTAGATCTATTCATAGATATACGTATGGGTTTGATGAATTTTTTTTTTGAGTTTCTGTTCTGTGTATGTCCAAAATTTATTGTTTTCTACTTGTGTGTAAAAATCTTAATGCGGTTCACAGAATACATCTACTTACCAAGTTTCAACAGTATAGTTCTTATAGTTTCGGAAAAAAGTGGCTGTGACATACGGACGGACAGACAGACAGATTCCTTTTTTTGCCATTTGGCTACGGAACCCTGAGACCTGCCTGCCCATGCCCTGGGGCAACACTCCACACTGCCTGGGCAGACCATAATTAGTGATACAACCTTTCCACCAGGTTGTATCACTAATTATGGCCCAGCACAAGGCGCCAGCAATACTGGGGTACACTCCATCCGCGGCAACCGTGATGTCCGCCGCATGTAACCTTGACCGGGGTCATTGACCTCGAAAAGGGCGGGGACTCAATCAGCCACGCCTCCCGGGAGGTGAAGCCATACGCGCGCACTACTATTTCGAGTAGGATTTTGTCTAGCGAACTCCCGAGTCGGTCGAATCGTTTGGTACGGTTTCATTGCTGTTATCATGAGGGCCGGCTCTCGTGATAACAGTTCGAACTTACGCTTTCGATCCGGATCGACGTATTTATCGTGTGTAGGGGCAACATCGCCTGTCACCCCAGGGTCCAGTGCGGTGTAGGTGTGTGCTGCCCCCGTCTGTTTTGGTAATGTGTTTTGTAGGGCGCGTCGCTCGTTTTGCCGTGCTTTAATAGCTGTGAGATTTCATCAGCTGGATCGGATAATACATGTTTGGGGTGTCTGCGCTCTTAAATCTAGAAATTAGTTCCTGCAACCAAAGCAACCATATTTCTCATGAACAAGACATTAGAAAATAATTTGAAAATGTTTGTTACTCTTTTACATAAAAACTACTGATTGAATTTTAATTAAACTTTACGATACTATAGCTTATACATCAGTGATAAAGTTAAATAAATAAAAGAAATGATAAAGTTGATATGTTCTGTAATTGGAAAACACACATTGGCTATAATTTAAAAGGTACTGTTTGAATTGTCCAAAATCTAATCCTGCGTAGACGATAAATATAAGTATGGTTGGTTTTCAACAGACAGTCGGAGTCTGCAAGTGAGTAAGACTTTGTCTGGCCACAAGGGGGCGGTGCTGCAGCTGGTCTGGTCACCACACCGCGACGGACAACTCGCCTCCACCTCGCAAGATGGCACCGTACGGGTAAGTAAGAATAGCAAGGAACTATGTACTTGTCTCTTAAGTTATTGTTAGTGTTGAGTCACCCTAATAAATATTCTTTTCTTATAAACTATATTATTAAACATCAGTATAAGAGATTGGTTATAAAATTGTTAAATTAACTTGTTCTTTATAGTTAAATAACTCCTTTTCCAAAAAATACCGCATCAATTATACGTAAAATACTTATAGAATATGCTACTTGACGACCAATATGTGTTCTTTTTTTCCGCCAAACGAACATTCAAGTTGTCGAATCATATCATCTGTATACAAATCTGTCTATCTCTATACTCTATGTGTATACTCTCTCTAACGTTATGTTACGTATAGTTTTTTTTCTTGCTTTGACGTTATAATATGTATGTGTATGTAAGTTACTGTATGTACTCAGGTGTGGGACGTCCCGTCGGGCGCGTGCGCGGCAGTGTTCGGCGGTCACGGGCCGACGGCACTGAGTGCGGCGTGGGCCGCCCAGCCTGGCACCGCGCTGCTGTTGACCGGCGGCGCCGACTGCTGTTTGCGCGCCTGGCATCCACACAGCCACCCGCCGCACATGTACACAGGTACACATACATGCACGCGAATGCACATATGTACACGCACACATACACATGGATGCCCATACGTACACACACACACACACACACATAGGGTACATAGGTACACACACACACACACACACACACACACACACACATAGGGCACACAGGTATACATACACATAAACGTATGCACGTTGCACACACATGTACATGCACATATACACGCGGATGCGCACAAGTACACGCACACATAGGGCACACAGGTACACGCACACATAAACGTATGCACGTTGCACACACGTACACGTATATACGCACGCAAGCAAACGCACACAGCTTAACACAGAGTTGATTAGAAAGGAGTGGTGTTAAAAAAAGGCACCTGTCTACATACCTGACTTTAACCTGTAAGTGTATATGGAATATAGACGCCCCACAACTTCAACCTAATAAACAATACTATTCCTATTGACCAACTACAATCAAATATTACTGATAATTTAGTTGCAGGAGTCATTTGTATATTTACAATACAAGCAATCTGTATTGGTCTTTTTATAAATATATTATATAAATTTATAATAAGCTACCATCTGAATTCTGACATAAAAAATGTGAGCTCATTTAACATATACAAAATAAAACTATTAGAATATGTAAAAACAATACACCTCGACTAAATAAATGACTAAAAATAAGTAAATTAACAAATTATTATGTTAAGTGAGCACTCGAGTAGTGAGTAACTACTGTGTGACGACCATTCAAATTGTATTTATACACGATGTTATCAAATGTTCTCATGTAAGTGACTGTCTTTTTGAGAATAAATTCTTTAAACCTAATACATATAATATATTAACTATGTAAATTTATATTTTTTATTAATAGAAACAAAACATGAAGTCGCTTTTAAGAAGGACAAGAAGAAGATTAAAGATAAAAAAGATGGAAAGAAAGCTGAGGAAGAGAAGTCAGAAGAATTACTGGAAGAGAACCAAGTCGCCGCAACGTTGACAAAAACGAAAACTCCCAAAAAGTTTCTCCTGCCCATCATAAACAAGCAGACAGCATCATGCAATATACAGAGTATAAAAAAACTTGCTAAGAAGTTTCTAGAAAACAAAGACGATGAAGAGAAAATAAATGGAGATGCCGAGGTAGAGATAGAAACAGATTTCTTGAAGATATTTGGAAACACAAACGACGTGAATGAAATACTGGATATGGAAAGTGAGTTTTAATAGTTACTTTGTAATTAAGGTTTCTCATTATTGTTATGTCATACTTTTTTTAAACCGAAAGCTTAGACTTAGAGTAAAAGACAAGAGTAGTTTTGTCTACATGAAATCAGATTTTATACAATGAAAAATTAGAAAAAAGAAGTATTATACATCTGCAGTACATGTAAAACCGTTTCCGACGGATATAATATGATGTCATTCTCAAATGTTTTTGCAGCCCATTTTGAATTTTAAAAAAAAATCTTGTACATTAATGTTATTACATGTATTTTTCTTATATTTAGTGCAAAATCATCTGGAAAACAAGCGGCTTGAGGCGTGGACGATGTTGGCGATCTTCCGAGGACGAATCACGGACATGATCGACTTCAACGTCAAGAGGGACAGGCTGTGCCCCTTCCTCCTCAGTCTGACGCCGTGTGTTTCACCCAAGTATGTATATCTGATAATTAAAGAATGGCAAAGTACGAATTATAAGCGTTCTAAATGTAAATTTGAATGGGTGTGTCTCATATGATATAAAGTAATTTGGTATAATATTTTCATTCCAATAATGTTTACAAGAATGAGGAGCTTGTGGCTAATTAATAACTAAAAAAATATACTACAAATAAAACTTTCAGGTATTGGAAAGACGTGATGATGTTATACTTGGCCCAAATCGACCGGCTGGCCGCTAATGAAGAGACAGACAGGATCGGTAAGTTTTGAAGTATACAGTATAGTAAGAGGTAGTGCCATGCTGCTTTGCAGTCGAATTGGGCCGGCACGACCGGGGTGGTACCTATCGCTCACATAGCACCGGCGTCTAGTGACTGCTATGCTGTCGTGTTTCGTGTTTGTCGGTTTGTAAAAAATAAAACATTTGGTGTTGTAAAATTGTTAGTACACATGTAGAAGTAAAGAAATTCGTCGTCCATAGTTGTCGTTTGAAAATGAATTCGGCCATCTTGGATTATTGCACGACAGTTCATGCAAAATATGGAAGCCGCTAATGTGGCCACAGCTTTTATCGTGCTAACTTTTTAGTGTTGAAACGTACGAAGCGTCGGCTCGAATTACTTTGGGACGATACACGCAGGTGCGGCCGAAGTAATGCAACTCCGGAAAGGCCAAATTAAGTCGCTGGTCCTAAAATATAGATTGTCCTATATAAATCACTCGTAGCCAAGTTAATTTGAGCAATAATCCTTATCCTCTCGATTGTTTTAGAGTACCGACAGTATGGC
Source organism: Helleia helle (assembly GCA_963853865.1). NCBI lineage: Eukaryota > Metazoa > Arthropoda > Insecta > Lepidoptera > Lycaenidae > Helleia > Helleia helle. The sequence continues at coordinate 5,324,013 of OY971423.1, read as the reverse complement.
GGCAGCGTGTACCGGCGAGCGGCGCTGCTACTGAGCGTGCACGACGCGCGCGCCGCGGTCGTGACGCTCACGCAGCTGCGGCACTACAAGGAGGCCTACGTGCTCGCGAGGGCCAGGTGATCTCTGATTTATTTATAATATAGTAGATTTTTTTTATTAGACCAACAAAAAGTAAGAAGTAGTGTTATGCTGCTTTGCAGCCGAATTGGGCCGGAACGACCGGGGACCTCTCGCTCACATAACACCGGCGTCAAGTGAAAGCTATGCTGTCGCGTTTCGTGCAGTTTGTGAGTTTCTAGTGGTGCATTGGGGCATAGGGAAAAGGAGGGCAACGCATCTGCGTAACTTTTGGTTGTGCGGATGTCTATGGGCGTCGGTAGTCACCAAAAGGCTCCGACTGTTCGGTTGCCTCCCTAGTACATAAAAAAAACAATTATTTATTTGTCTACAATGGTTTAGACCTTAGAGAAAGTTTAATGCGATCCCTATTTATCTAGGTCTTAGCGAAAAACAAAAAATCGGTTGTCTGTAAAGTCGGTTTACTGACGATAGTTGAATATGACAACGTCATAAGAAAATGGAATGCCTCACAGCGAGGTAAGGCCGTATGCATCATGTTTTTTCGTTCGTGCAGCCGGCTCCATCGAATTATAAGACGCTGTCACGTCAAAAAGAAAAGTAACTAAATTATCGCTATGTGTATAGTGCCACAAACTTTTCTTGGCCGGTAAGAGCGTCGCTGTCATGGATATTAGTATTGCTAGTAAATAAAAATTAACCATTATATGGGGAAAAATTTGAAGTGATGCAGGCTACCTTAATAAGTAATTTATTGAAGTGTCTTAATAAAACAATGTATACTAATATCTAGAAAATACAGTTCTAGGAAAATAAATGTGACATAAATTTAGGAACAATACTGATATGATAGGTTCTGTTACCTGTACTATTAATATAATATCTTTTAAGATACCTAGCAATCGGAACCGTTCGATAATTATAACTTTGCCATTGTAATTAATAATGCAAGAAATAAAAATAAATACATATTAGTTGGATTTTTATTAGGTGTTGGTGAATAGTAAAATTATTTATTGTACGCACAAAGAAAGCTAATTGCTAAGAGCATTATTAATAAATCATTTTAAGCACTCTACACGTGTTTTCCCTCTATATTTTGATACAATAATTATGATCAAACAAAACAACATCTGAAGAATCACACTCTAGAGTCTAGAGGACAGTTCGTCCTCTCCATCATTTATTTGATTTCCCGAATAGTCAAAATGTTCATCTTCAGAATCACTGCTTTCGCTTTCACTATCGCTGGCCAAACTAATAATGAACGGTTCATCTAAAAACGCATATTTTTCTCTGTATTTGTTTTTTTACACGATCGCAATGTTTTTTCCATTCTACAACAGATATTCTGTCGAAGGCTCCTGCAATCAACTGAGGCATTTCAGTACTTGATTTCCGAAGGTTCTTCTCTGCTACATTCCGTTTCATTGAACTCCAGATCATTTCTATTGCATTAAGATCGCAATGATATGGTGGCAATCTTAACACCGTGTGTCCTCTATCTTTCATCAATTTATCAATTTCGTATTCTGGTGTTTGTTGTTTGTGTCTTTTAATTAGTTTATAAAGCTGAGGTTTTGTATAGCTTTCGTGGATTTCCACGTTCTTTTCAGCTAGCCATTGTTGCATGGCTAACTACATTGCAATTGCAAATCAATGCAATGCGTTTTTGCATTGCATTGATCCAAATTTGGAAGCAACATGTCAGCGACCCATTTTTTAAAATTTGTGTTGTTCATTTCATCATGATAATCACCGCTTTTTGTATTTGATTTGAAAACGAGCAAAAAGCATTCTTGACAAAAGCTGCTTCTCTCCTGCATTGGCGATTATATATCTATTTCCTTTAGAAACTGGGTTCAGAACACCATCATCCTCATTACTTTGCCAACATTGTCCAGCTGTGTGCGAGGTGTGAATATATGCTTCGTCCAAAAAAACTACAGGTTTCTTTTTGTCACTAAGTTCGTTTTCCTGAATTTTTTGTAAATATGTCGCCCTCCATGCGGATATATCATTACGTTCAGTAAGAACTATTAGATTGGGTCTTCTTGTATCGAAATCCTAGTTAATGTAATATTTTCCGTAGGGTCTCTCGGCTCCCCTTAAAATCAATTTCTTCTCGAAGAACATTAAGTAACTTCGGTAAAGTGGGAATTTCTTTTTTAACTGAGTAATGTCCCTGTTTCATCGGCCCGTTTCTTTTCATTTACCATTCGTCGCACTGACCTCTCACTAACGCCTGTAATAAAAAAAGTAAATAAGTAAATTTCCGTTTCATTAATACGCAGGTAAATTCATTCCCATCTATGCTGGTAACACTAACCTGTAGCGGCAGCAACTCGTTCATATACTTTTTGTAATGGTATAATTGGCGCTTGGTTGCGTTTTTCTTCATTCATGAAAGAAAGAACGCGTAAAAAATGCTTCTGCCATCACTTTTCAATACTCCAGGCATGTTTGATGTTCATAAAAACAACAAAACACAAAACTCCGCAAGTTGTTTTGTGAGCTAACTGACAATGTCTGTCTGACATTTCAAAATGCCGATGGTAGTACCAATTTCAGCCGCCGGCCAAGAAAAGTATGTGGCACTGTATGTGCGAGCAGGCGTGTGTGTGTCAGCAATATGTTGCAAGAGTACATTTTATTGGATTTATAATGATTTTGTGTTTGCAGACACATGGGGACTGTAGCAGAGAATATTTTAAAAGAGTGGGCTGAAGACAGTGAGAAAAATGGAAACATACCGATGGCGATTATTTGGTGAGTGATAACATTGATTGTATTTGTATATTTTCTATAAAAGGACCTACGATTAAAACCCTGTGCCCTTTTGTATTTTGAATGAAATAAATATTTGTTTTATCTGATTTAAATGCTCTGTACAACATATTTTTAATGAATAATATTATTGTTCTGTAATATTAATAGAATTTCTAAATCAACATTGTTTTTTCTCTGAAATTTATAAATGCTTTATTACAAAACTAGCATATTCCTGGGAGTCTGAAAGATGTTTTTTAAGTTAATTATTTCCTTTAATCAATTCCAAATTCTTTATTTACTTTTATTTACACAATCATAAGATCCCAGACATACTTTTCAGTCACCTTGCATTGGACGATCCCTACAAAGCATCACTTGCGATGGCGAAATCGAAAGACCCCGAGTTTCTGAAGTTGGCCTCGGAATTGGCTAAAGTGGCGGGACAGCACACCTTCGCCAATCATATCGCAGATAAGTCCACACAGATACAAAGCGGACGGACAGAGAATGATCCGGAGGAAGATCTGAAGCCGCTACCTACACGGATGGAACTTTTGCAAATAAAAGATGAGACTGATTTAGATAATTAATCGAATTGTTAGATCATTGTTTTTTAGTTATGTTTATTTTAAAGTTTTCATACCCTACCACTTCCGTATCATAGCGTTCCGTAATAGGGTCTAGGATCAGTCTGCCTGTTATTGGGTTGTATCGTTTTAACTATAATAAGTATATACTTGAAAAATCCAAGCGCCTCTCTATTACTTTGGCACATGTAACAAGAAATATTAAAGGCTTCCATATACATACCTTTTATTTCCTAATCATAATTCATAACTACAGTATGTTTGAGAAATGTAGCATTATATGTTGTATGGTGGTACAGAACGTTATTTTAACCTATGAGTTGGCTAGTTAGTTCTTTCCCCATAGTTATCCATACTTTTAAATATTAATTTATATCATCGAAAATTCGGTGAAATTAGTTTTAGTTATATTAAGTTTGATTCATATTAATTTCGAGTCGCTGGTCCGACTTGTTGTGTGCTTGTGTTTCTTTTCTCAAAGTATGCCTGTGATAATAAGCTGGCTATGATAAAGGTCAAATAAATATTCTTTATAGATGTGCCAACTTACTTTTTTATTGAGTTTGTTTTCAGACACATAAGAAGATTCCACAACATATTGTAATTTTTAATATTGTATATATCCTATAGTCTTGGGTAAAAAATAATTGCCAATATCTGTTGCTTCAGAACACAATTTAATATATTTATTGTGCTGTTGTGCAAAATATCAAAGTACATATTTCCGAGGAATGTTTTGTATAGTACATGTGTCTTCTAAAAAATGTCTACATGTTCCTAAGCAAAATATCCTAAATGTATGGCTTGTAAATGTGATCAATATACTATTTTTGTTAACAAACAAAACCTATTTAATGTTGTGATTGTTGTATGTTTGAAATAAAATCTTTTTGGTGAATTTGGATTTTTTTACTAAATCAGCAAATTATAAATTCTTTAAAAAATCAATTGCTTGAAATTATTTCAATATGATAGGATATGCCAATATAAATAAGCGGCAAAATAGGTTTACACACACAAACTGCCTCTCACCCCAAACGCATATACAGTCTCCGTTCCGTCGCGGGTAAATAGGATAATCTATCTCAATACTTACATAATATGTATACATAATAATGCCGTCCCCCGTGGGCGACCAACGGGGGTGCGTAGGAGGCGCTACTTAATGCGCCTCCAGTAACGCCCCTGTGTTCGTGTCGGGTTCAGGACAGGGTCGGTCAAGTCTGTTTTACAAAACTGTGATTGGAGGGTTGATAAACACGACAGAGAGGACAATATGGAAAAACAAGAATAGCGATTATATTGGCTGTCATGCCTACTGTAATGATACCACTGAAAAAATACACTTAAGTTTTGAATTAGTTTTATATTATTTTATTACAAATACTATGTAAAAAACTTGGAAACAATTATGAATTATATTTTTGATAGTTAAACAATAGAGAAAAGTATCTAAGTCGCAGTATAAAAAAAGATAATTCAAAACATAAATATTTACTACAACTTTCGTTTCATTTACTGACAACACTACAAGAGAAATGTCTGCCACCGCTTGCGCAGAGTTCTATCTTGTAATTTGGATTATTTTCTACAAATAAACTAATTTTAATTTTTCGTGCATAAAGAAAGTGCAGCCCGTTAAAATGTTATTTTGTGAGATATAGACTCAAGTTCTGAGAAAATGACTTACATTGTTTTGGTTGTTTTACATCAATCAATCAAGAAGTTTGCCGGGAATTATTAAAGTTTGATATATCACTTGATATTCATATTTAGTTTTGTGTGTTTTGCTCAGTTGACATATAAATAAACGTTTTTTTAATAAAGTTGTGTACATATTTTATTGATTTCTCTAAACTGTGTTCTTCGATAGTTATTCTTTGAAGATGTGGATCGCTGATTTGATTAATATTCATATTTCTACAGAATTAGAATTAACATTAATCGGCATACACTTAACTGCAACTAAGCAACTCTGCGAAAAACACAATGCTTCCAATTTATAACCCTTTTAAAATAAGCAATTATAATATACACTTACGATAGTTTTGTGTGGGCTGCAAATAGATGGCGCAAGACGCTAAGGAAAATTTTCCTCACAAATTTTATATGAAGTTGTCATTCTTCTCTTTATGAGTAATATTGTTCTGTGATTCAGGATGGGAACCTGGGCCCAGTATGGCACGACGTAGTGGGAGCTGCTTAGTGACGACCGGGCAGTCCCGCCTTACGAGTAGTCTGGTCTTCGCCAGGGCCAGCCTGTCGTTGAGGTGATCCAGTTGCCTGGTGATCCGGGACCCTCAAAAAGCAGCTGAAGGCGCTCGTAGCGAATGCAAAAAAATCTAAAAAAAGGAAACACAATATTTGGCTACACAACAAATTCAAGAAGAGATGACGAATATCACGAATAGATGATGAATATCACACACCATTTCCTGATTTGTTAAACGGAGACACCAAGTTCTTCCAATATTTTCGTATGTCTCAGGATTATTTCACTTTTCTTGGCCCACTTCGTTCCATACCTTCGTCCACTATCGGCATTCCGTATGCTGTCATCGACACGCATCGCTAAAGTTGGCTCTCGGAGCATAGGTTGTGGACTTATGATCCGTACGGTGCAAATCAGTGGACGCACTTGTGACTTTATTTACAACTGGCTGTTGCCCGCAGCTTCGCCCGCGTTAACTTAGATTTAGCCGTATACGGATTGATGATGATTATTTATCTATGGACGGGCGTAGGACTTTATTTTATAATTGTAAATTGAAAATAGCTTTTACAATACCGCTTTATAATTGGCAATTTTTTCCTATCCTAACTTTCGGAACCGGGCCTGGCTCGGACGCGAAGCGCGGCATAACGGAGCGCCCGGCCGGCGCGGCTCGGTCGAAATCACGGTGTCGCATTATTTTGATTTTGCTATATCCCCTAAGATATGCATTTAGTTTGCATGTTGTAAACGGGAAAAACATACTTCATGAAATGCTCAAGCTAACTAATATATTTAAAATGATAAGGATTAATACCACATTTGTGTAAACAGCTTTCCAATTACCGCTTTATAATTGCCCATTTTTTAAGTATTAAAATGGATATAGTATGTTATCCTTAAGAGATACACATACGCCATCGCGGACTTTTTTGTAAATCTTTCTAAGGTGTACAATAACGATGTACATTATTTTGATCTATCTGTTAGGGTTCATCCAACGTTTGCAATGTAAGTGCAAAAAATGTGTTTATTTACGACATCACATTATTAACCTCTAAAATTATAAGTGTTTATCCACTATATTATGCATGTATTATACACATAAACCTTCCTCTTGAATCATTCTATCTATTAAAAAAACCGCATCAAAATCCGTTGTGTAGTTTTAAAGATCTAAGCATACATACAGATAGACGCGGGAAGCGACTTTGCTGTATACTATGTAGTGAAGAATACTACGCTGTTCTTAATATTTCTATGCTACGATCAGTTTGAAACGATTCGAATATGTGGACGCTTACCTTAAACATGGATTAAGCCCTGGTGGAGACATACACGACGGGACCAGCGTAGTCAAAATTGCGTAGGAACAGTCCTATTTATATGTAGATATTTATTAAGGCATGTCAGAAGATCCATATGTGCTGTCAGTACTGTCTAGGCGCTCGGAGCGGGGAGCACACATGAGGAGCTAGAACGAAGTTTCACAGAGTCACGAGCCCGTCGAGGCGCAATAATCCACGATTCAGAGCACTGTGGGTGTTACCTGTACGCGTCTTCCAAATAATTTTAAATTGTCCCGTCTTTGCGTGTCACTATTAAAAAAAACAATATAGTGATGATTGAAATAAAACAATTCGATTATTGATGCATTAAATGCACATGCATTCATTTATTAAACGAATCATTTAATAATAATATTTATAACAGATGCAACATAATTAGGATTGTCACATTTTGGCGAGTTTGTGCGTTAATATTATTAGCATTATACAAAAATATTAATTCTCAATCAATGAAAATTATTGTATCATCATAATTAAAATTATTAATACTTCTTCAATACGGTATGAAATAAAAACATAATGGGAGTCTATCATAAAAATTGTCATACAAAATCACAAGTCGCGTCAAGTAGTAGTTAAATGTTTATAGGTCCACTCTTTTGTTTAATAGCTCTCTATATTCTTATTACTAACAAAAGAAATAGCTGAAAGCAATGAAATATATCAATCCCTAGCTATACAAGCGATATTACAATATATTATTACGTACAAATTAGTTATCTTACACTACTGGACGTCGGAACAAATCGAGTAGTAAGCAGTGGTATGGCAAGATCCGGGGAAATTAAAAAAGTTTATACAGCAAATTTGTCTCACCTTAGGTCATAGAGTATAGACACAAGGAGAGTCATATCATAAAGGAGAAAAGTTGAAAGTGTCCAGCTGTATGCTATAACAGTTCAATAACCGTCCACAATGGCGCTGGTGTGTCAAAGGGAATAATGGTATTTGTATACACAAATGTGTTTAAAAAATTACAAAATGCTAACAGGGCGCTACCCTTATTTAATGCATTTCGATGGACACTTTTCATACAGAGATGACTCTTTGTATTTACACTTAGGTCTAACCCTAAATAAGGTTTAATGTTCCACTCTAAGGTTCCACTGCATGAAGAGTCTACTTGGCACCTATTTTAAGTACTAATAATTACAGGTACGTAGTGGGTACACTACTACCATGGCACCATAGTCACAACATCACAATTTTCACGTCAGTTCCATTAAGAAATGCTTTTGGAATGGCTTGGGCATGAAGTCACTTGACTATTTTTTATTGCGAAATCTATAACTAAAGAAAATGAATCTATTTAGAACAATATTGTAGGCCTCAGTGGCTTTTGCTTCATTGATCATGATTGTAATATTATTTCAATTATAAATTGTCAAAATACGAGAAATAAAATTAAACAAAAAGTATTGGCTTCTTATCGTGCGTATACGTTGTAGTGCCCGTAGGAGCGTACAATATGTGCGGCACCAACGTGTACACACTTTCATACAATCACCGTTAATTGTTAATAATGCTAATTATTATCTGACGGGTCTTCATTCTCCCTGTTGCAGTCCGCTCCGGTCTTAGCGCGTTTTTTGCACATGTTAATTAACTTTGCGTTCATCTTCTTCAACTTTTGATTCTCCTTCATAACGTCCGTTATTTGTTGATTCTGAAACGCAATTTATTAAAACATGTTTAAACATTAGCTCGAGTTTTTCAGCACGTGTAGAATAACTTGGACTGAGGGATGTTAAAGATAGTTTTTTAGTATACAAATGACTTCAGTACTTTTAACTAAGTTACACCATTGTTTAAATTGGCTGTCTTTTAATTAGTTTTACTGAGTTTTGTGTTTACCTACGTCTGTAGTCTTAGCGCGTAATTTGTACCAGTAAGACCATAACTATAGTAATTATTTATATCATTTTTTTGGTCAAACATATTTTCATAAGATGCATACCGTATTAAAATTAAGACAATAATATTATATAGTTTTATCTAACTCTGCCTAACCTTTTGACGGTAGTTTTAATTTTGACCGTCGTTTTCTATTCAAGACGGAGCTGTAGCCCAAAAAAAACGCTAAATAGATCCGCCTCGATATCTGACCTGTACTATGGCGCTGCCGGTGGCCACGAACACAGGCGAGGCGCTGAACGCCACCAGTTGCTCCTCCAGCGCCGCCTTCTGCTGCGACAGTCGCTGCACCACCTGCCACCATCCATATACATTGGTTTGGCGAAGAAGAATGGGCAATTATTGGTACGAAACATACCATCGTTTTACCATTGCGAATGATGCACTTATGCAGGTGTCACCATGTGGTTATGTCTAAAGTAGTTTTGTGTTTTGGACGGACATAATAACCGGAAGCCCTAACGTACAGTTTTGATAAGACTCAATAAACTTGATGGATAATATAAGTGGTCCACTTACCATTTTGAGACGTTCATAATCCTTCAAGTGAGCCTCATTTGACGTACTTTGTGCAACATTGTCTCTCTCCACTTGATAACTTATGAAATCTGTGAACAACATGAATGTAGAAGAGAGTAAGAAAATACTTAGTATATTAATTTGTTATTATAACACATTTAAAAGTTAGCTATATAGCACAGGGTGCCAGTTAAATGTTAAAGATTTTAATCTATATCTTAATATAAAAATTCATAATGAATTAAAATTTATAAAACACAATATGGAATAAAATAAAAGAAACAGACAGTTTAACTGCCAAGGGACGCCTATACATATATGTTTCACAGATAAACTTTTGAAAGAACCCTCAGCGCGCAATTCGGACGTTCACTTGTCTGTTTGTTGTAGTACAAAGTATATAAATACCACCTTTGTACATTATGGTTTGGCAAATAAAATATTGAGTACTAGCTGTTGCGAGCAGCTTCGCCCCCCTTAAATTAGATTTACAGCCGTACGCGGATTGATGATGATTATTTTCATAGCCTAAGTTACTCTTTATAATTTCAGCTATCTGACAGTGAAAGTCCCATCAAAATCGGCCCAGCCGTTTCAGAGATTAGCCGGAACATACAAGCAGACAAAAATTGTAAAAAAAGGCTATTTTTTTTAATATTAAAAACAGACACACCAATTTTATTTATCTGTATAGATATAGATTTGTTACCGTCGGCGGTGTCCGTGGCGACGTCCGCACAGGCCACGCCCCCGCGCCGCCGGTCGTGCAGCGACTGCCGCTTCTTGCGTACAGACTGTGACACGCTCGTGTCCATGTACTCTTGCAGTTTGTTCTGCAAATTATTATTTTTCTCTATACATTGCTGTGCACTCACACTTATCTATATTATTAGAGGTGGTTGTACATTTTGAAAACTGTTGACTGATCACTACTTTTTATACATTAATTGATTTATCTCGATCTGTGCAACCGTCCTAAATTCACCCAAGGAAATTCAGGCTTTTCAGCCTTCCAGACAGTTTATATTCTAAGATCGTCTATGCTTCCTTTCAATCAGTGGTTTCTTACCTCGAGCCACCAACAGATTGCAGCACCGTTGTCCTATATTTCTTTTAATTCGAAACACTGCTTCTCTTACCTCTAATGCCACCTTGGCCTCCTTCAACTTGCGGCACTGCTCGTCCCTCTCCCGCAGGTACTCTGCACACGTCTCGCACTCCTCGTCTAGTTCCCTGCACCTCTCCTTGTACTCTGCCAACTCTAGTTTACACGATTCCAGCTCGCATTTTGTCGCTTCAAGTTCTTTACTGAAATGTTATTTTTGAAACTATAATATATAGTGCCTTTGTACCTGCATTATTTGTATTTGTTATTTCTTTGTAACTATCCTAGTGTACATAAATTGTTAAATAAAATAAATAAATATATTATATTCTTTAAGCTTTTACTTTAAAAGTAAGTCATTATAATATTAATTATTATGTTTTACGCCAAAGAAAAATCATATAACATGTATATATTGAAATATGATTATCGAGCATATACCCAGAATAGAGCGGTAATGTAATGTGTTTTGTCTGAACACAAATTCCGACAAATTTGTATTTCGACGCTGCATCGTCGTCCATAAATTTCGTCTCATGTTAAGGGGAAGAGGGGGGGGGGGGGGGTTTCCCCCGACGAAAAGTGACATTATGTGACAAGGGGTGGGAGGGCTCCCAAATTTTGTGACGTCACATAAGACTACTGTGAACTAATAAAAAAACGAAATTAAAAAACAATTTAAACTAAAACAAAACAAATTTCGGAACAGCTGTTTTAATTTATCAATTTATAAGATTAAATTATAATTTAATTAGCAATAATCCCGCAAAACACGCAGTCTTTACTGCAAATGTGTGAGTGCACGCTTAAGCATGCATATGCAGTGTGGGAAAGGAGGGCGGTGCTATATGCATGCATAATGGATTTCCGCAAAGTAACGCCTGATTCTATTAACTATTTATCAATTTATTTATGTAAAATTGCAAAGTATGTGATGTCACACTAGGGAGGGGGGGTGTTTAGTCCTGTTTCGGAATTTTATGCCTCACATTACTACTCTTACTACTCCATCCCGTTATATGTTCAATGTATACAACTGAAGCATGTGTACAAATAGAATAAAAATACAAGATTATTATTATTCTATAGTTGGAACTACACAACTAATTACGATAATACATAAATTAGTAACCATTTTTGATAAGTACCTGTCACGGGAGGAATTCTTCTCTAATGCCTTTTGCATTTTATCTATAGTGGTTTTCAAGTGTTGTTTATTGTACCGTAGCTCTTCTATAGCTTTCATGAGTTTCTTATTTTTCTCCACTTCAGCGTCATACGACATGCGGTCGACGATAACCGAATGTAAGTTCGTCCAGTCTGTGAAACAGAAGTAATTTAATTTATTATTTTCTAAAGTTTACGCGGATTTCACTTATTATAATGAATGAAATAACTTTTATGGATTTTATTAAAATAATTTGATTTTCATTTTGTTCCCTCTTCCATAACGTAGCTCTACTCCCAAACTACCGGTGGGAGGGAAGCGCTGTGCCGCGCTCCCGGCTGCATGGGTACCACCATCTTGCTTGTTTATCCCGTGAAACAGCTTTGCTGTGTTTCAAAGAGAAGGCAAAGACAGGCAGTGTAATTACTGACACCGAGACTTAACATCTTATGTCTCAGGATAGGCAACATATAGATGAGTTGCCTGGGCTCATTCCAGGTAAACTAGTTTATGTTCATGGGCGACGTCGACCACTTACCATCAGGTGGGTCGTTTGCCAGTTTGCCTATCCAATTAACATTTAAAAAAAAACTATTTATACATAGATTAAAAACATGTGTACCTTACCTTCATCCGTGTTAACATGAGCATCCATAACTTTGGGTTTCTCTAGCGGCTGCACAATCGATAGTCTTTTATTTAGTTCTTTCACCATAGACTGTAACAAAAAGTATTACATACAAAACTTACCCTAAGGGTTCGACCTCAAACTTCGCTAAGAAAAGACGCCTGATGTTAAAAAACGTGGAAAAGTCTTCTCATAATAGCATCACAATTTAAAGATATCAAGAATATATTACAAAATTATCACTCAAGAATGTAGAGATTGGTACAATAGGGATACATTACCACAGCTTGGGAATAGGGCATTTCAGGATAAAATGTAAAAATTCTTATAGAATACATATTATTTGAAAAGATTAGTTCCACTGAGTTTGTTTCGCCGGTTCTTCTGTGGGCTAACCTTGGAACCGGTGGTAGACTCAATTGACGTTGAAAAAGATACTCTGTTGGTATTATTTTGATTAAAAAAATTTGATTTTGATTTCATTAAGACATATTTTGTAACTCAAGAATCTAGAATACAATAAGACATTTGTACCTCAAGTTGGACCTTCTCCTTTTTCAGTTTGTCACACTGCTCTCCCTTCTCTCGCAGGTACTCCGCGCACGTTTCGCACTCGTCATCAAGCTCCTTGTATCTCTCTTTCAGTTCCGCCAGTTCCTCTTCACACGCTGCCAAACGTTTTCTCAGCTCTTGTATTCCACTGTGATAATATATTAACACATTAGATATATCATGTACTTAATACTAAACAGGTATTTTTTTTAAAGTTTGGACTAAGGAGGTCTCGAAACTATTAATCAGAATTAAAAAAGAACCATCGAAATCCTTCACAATCGGCGGTGGAATCATGTCACATACATACAAAAAAAAAACATAGACGAATTTAGAACTTCCTCTTCTTTTGAAGTCGGTTAAAAAAACACGCGTATTTTGCTACTTTATGATTGAGTGGTTTAATAACCGATCCAGCTGACGAAATTTCGCAGCTGCTATTGCGCGACGCAAAAGCGCGACGCGAACTACAACACTCACTCCGACATACAACACCCGGGGTTAGACACACACGCACACCGCCTGGGCCCCGGGGCCCGGAGCGACGTCGTTCCCTACACATCGATACCCGATCGATCCGTATCGATAAAAAATCAGTCTGGATACGGCTGTAAATTTATATTAAAGCATTAGCAGGCAACTTGTAGCAAATAAACAGATAGTGGGCCAATACGGATGGTATAAAGAACTCAGTGAACTTACAATTTGATGAGATTAAAATTACAAGTGGTCTGCAACCAGTGGGCCATACTGCTATACTATTAATAAAACTTGGGGTTTAGTCGCGCTAATCTCAGGAAGATTTTTTTTCTAATGTGACTACATTTTTTTTTGCATTCGGTAGCTCAATCTTTAAAGGTCTATTTCATTATTTTTAAGGCCAAACCGATATAGTTCGTAATACATACCCATTGGTAGATGTGTTGTCTGCCGACTCCTGGCTACCATTTTGAATATGATACTCTGAAAACATTAGATCTTTATAGAACAATACATATTGGTTTTTAGAAATTTTTGCAATATAAACTATGCTATCTTGTATCCTAGAGAGTTTGGTAAGAAACACTAATCATGAAAGCTTTATAGACAGTTTCCAAGACGTGTTAGGGCTCTTTAAATGTCTAATTGTTTTTTATATATAGAGCAGGGGCAAGGGGCGAGTATGGGAACCTCACCCCATTGTACCATGTTCTATGGTGCGGGACAACCCCTCTGTGGATGTGGCGTCGGTCCCTTGCGGGACTGACTAGCCGTCGAGGTGCCCTGTTTGTTTACTAGATCCGGTGCACCTCACCAAAGGCGGCATTGGTGGCACTCGCCGGGTTTTTGTGGGTAGAGCGGCGTCCACTTACCAGCTATCGGGCGCAGCGAGTCCCACATACCCGCGTGGGGAGACCAACTCCTCCGCGGGATGCCTCACAGCATTTCCGGGCGTTAAAGGAAAAAAAAATCTTAACTATTATCCACCATCGCAGATAAGGACATCTATCCTATATCAATAATTACCCATCACGACGGATAAGGCCATCTATCTTATCTCTCGATGATAATGATCACTTACCATCACAGATAAGACTATTTATTTTATCTTAACTATCATCCACCATCATAGATAAGGCCATCTATCCTATCTCAATGATTACCCACCATCAAGAATAAGGCCATCTATCATATCTCAATAATTATCCACCACCACGGATAAGGCCACCTATCCTATCTCTTGATGATAATGATCATTTACCATTACGGATAAGACTATCTATTTTATCTCGACGATTATCAACCATCGCAGATAAGGCTATCCTATCTCTACAATTACATTTGCCCAATTCCTCTCTCAACAATTACCTACCACCATGGCTATCTCACCTGGCGGTAGCGACCTGCGCAGGTCGTGTGTGGACCGCCGTCGTGAGCGCGCGCTGCCAGCCCGACTGTGCTCCTCATCCCGTTCACTCTAAAACCATATAAGTGACTCCTTAGAATAATTACACAATAGAAAGACAGTGTGATAAAGTATGGGCCTTATTATGTAAAGTTGTTATATTACAACAATGTTTATTTGTATGAAGCGAATAAAAGAAAATAATAACAGTAATTAGGAAAATATAATATATACATTCTTTATATTTATTTTTTATTCGAATGAAACACAGTAGTAATGTAAAGTTGTTGTATATAAATTTGTAACTCGTAATATGAACGCGAAAGATTGTATGTATGGATGTATGAATGTTTGTTACTCTTTCACTGTTTGTAGCAACTGTTTTAAAATTAATCAGTGGGGGAAAAGAAGTCAGTGAAAATATTTTTACAATCGGGCAACACTGAAACAAAATGTTTCTATGTAAACCTAATTAACTACAAGATACTACGAAATTACAAGAACTACAAAAATTGAGACTAAGATTTCCTGCAAAGAGTGATGTTATTACACTTCTGCTTTTTTTTCGTGAAACACGTTCGGCTCGCTTTGACATTGCGGCCCGGCGTTACGAGCCATTTATGGCTCCAATAAAGGTGCTTCAAAATGGGCGCGATGACTTGGTTTCTATAGTGTAAATACTCTAAGAGTTACTCGTTATTGTTTAAACATAAACCAGCAAATTTTACACTAAATAACACAACAAAAATAAAATGAACTAAAGTGAACAAAATTAAACTAAAAATATAAATGTTAAACTATCCACCCATATTAATTCGATCTTAGATTGGTAATGTGTATTATAAAGCAATATCAAATCTCTTTGTGTGTGTAATGTATAATTTTACACTGTAACATCACTTAATACTAGATCAGAAGTGGTAATGTTCTTATGTACATCTCACTAGGGAGATTTGTCAGAATGGGACATACCTGATCGTGTCTGGAAGATAAGCTGTCGCGCCTGCAAGCAGAGAAACGGATTTAATAATAAGACTAATAATTTAGATTGATTCAGTTTTTTTGCAATTCATGTAGGTATTTATAAGAATGAATGAAACTGTAAAATATGTTATTTATGGTAAATATAAAAAGTATGGATGGAGGGTTTCATGATCAGGAGTCGGGCAGAGTCGCGCGCTACAACATACCCTCTGCTCGAGCGATGCGGCGTACTCCTGTTGGAGCTGTGGTGGTCTACGTCCATAAACATATCTTCAGTAGGGGTGTGCGGTTTGAACATCGTTTCCAGCCGCCTCTCATCTGTAATTGGCGTTATTTGCATATTATATATTTATAGTTTGTTGTTCACAACAAATATGTTAGTGTCACATTTACTTATATTAAGCTCTGTTTTTATGTTATTAAAAAAGGTAAGCAAAGGAGACCTGACGGTAGGTAGTCAATGTCGCCCATTATCGAAATACGCGAGCCCTGGCAATTTATTCATTCTTGCTTTTAAGCAAAAAACTTCCAAATCAGTTCACCCGATAAAGAGCCGTACCACAGACACAGCATCACAGCATCTCTTTCTGCGTCGAAGGTTAAAAATGGACTCACCTTCAATATCATTACACAGTCGTTTCACGTCGATAACGCTTTGCCGCCGTCGCCTCGAGTTATCTGCCAAAGGACCAATAGACGTCCGGCCCTTCTTCTCCTGTAGTTCCGCTTCCAACTCACTTACGCGAGCCTAGAATTTAATTTTAGGAATATCCTTACATATACCGCAATTTTAGAGAAGAGATGTGCAGGTCAGATATTATAAAGTAATAAAACAATATTTTTGAGCTAGTTTTAGTTTTTATAATGACCTAGTTGTTTCATATTTTTTTAGTTTTAAATAATAAAAAAACGATATTGATATACGAGATTTTTATGATGATAAAATATTTTGAGTCAGTTACAAAACAAGAAAGTCATTAGAAAATATCAAATATATTTAACATGTTTTTTATTTTTATTTGAAAGAAAGAAAAACATTTTATTGTTCACAACAAAAATCAAAACAAAAGTGCTTTCTCACAGATATTAATATTTCGTTAACTTGTTTCCAAGGCAGTACGCAATGCCGAAATATCGCGAAATTAAAATGTTATAGTATCAAGTTTTAATACCTAGGGAAAAAAATCCAAAAGAAAGATAAAATAAAATAAAAAATGTATACCATGTTAGTCAATTACCTCTAAAAAGTCTTTGCTAGATTTCAAGCAGCTAATATCGTCTCTGGCGATGTCGACTTCATTACTGAGTTTATCGCAATGTTCCTGTAGCTGTTTACACTTCGCATTTAGCTCTTTCAACTGTGCGTCCTTTTCGCAACTTGCCCGTTCAGCTTCGTCTTTCTGTTTTCTGGCCCTGAATCAAAAATCAACAAAAATCTTAAGAGTAAAAATAATTGAACAGGTTATGGCAAAATTAAAACTAAGAAACGGGTTAGTTCCTAAGAAAATTATTAAATTCGGTTGTAACATATTATAGATGCGAAATCCTAAATTAACGAAATAATTCATACATAATATTGATTTTAGTCGACGAAAAGTGATAATGTAATTCGACTCCAATGAGAATACCAATCAATAAGGAGAAGATGCAGATGAAATATTAAGCTTTAAAGGGAAAAAGACATTGGTTTACTTACTTAATAATCATTTTACTTTGAATTTCAGCGGTTTTTTCATGAGTTTTTATATTTATTTGAAGCTGAGAACATTCATTTCTCTTCGCCTCCAACTCGTTTTTCAGTTCTGTTTTATCTTTGACTAATACTTTGGTCTCCGATTTTAATTGCTCAACAATATGACTGTTTTCTTTAACAGTTTCTCGTAATATCATTATATCAGTGGTAACCTTTTCTAAGTCTATCTTATTTTGGGCTATTGTTCTTCCAGCATCTTCTAACTCTTTGTCAAGTATTTCTTTTTCTTTTGTAATTATTTCGTTGGCTGTTTTTAATTCCTCAATCTTTTCATGTGCTTGTTTCAAAGATTGCAATAGTTCAGACAATTTTGATTGGTTTTCTAAGTTGTTTTCTTTAGTTTGACATACTAACATTGATTCTAAATCTTTTACTTTTGCCTCTTTGTCTAATATATCCTCTTTTAACATGTTCACCTCCTTTGTTAACTTTTCTACAATATTTAAATTAATGGTATTCTCTTCAGATTTTTTCTCATATATTTTTTGTAAATCATTTTGTAAATTAATTTGCTGCTGTAATTTATCTTGTAAATCTGATATAACCAACGAATTGTTTTTATTTTCTTCTTTCATCTGATCACTTCGTTCTAAAAGACGTTGTAGGTCTTTTTCTTTTTCGCTTAGTAACATTTTGACATTATTTAACGTTTCAGTAAGGTTGTTTTTCTCTAGGGTAAGTTTATCTAAGTCATTTGATTCATTATAGTGTCTAAATATGTATTCAAACAGTTGTTTAATAATATCATTCAAGGACATGTTAAAGTCAAGTTCTTTGTCGCTAAGTATATTCGCTTCAGAAACGTCTTTATAAATACATTTGATTGTTTCCCTCAGCTCTCGATCCTTTCTTATGAGATCCAATGTGACAGCTTTACTAACTTCTTGTATTTTTTCCTTTTGCTGGCATAATAAATTGTAATCGTTTTCTTTTGTGTTGAGTGCAGTTTTTAGCAAAGATAAGTTATCATTGGCTTTTGATAATTCTTCTCTAATATTTTGTGTTTCTTCTAAAAAGGTGATTTTTTCTAGCTCTTTCTCTTCTATTATTTTATTATAGTCATTCCTTATGATAGTCAATAGCATTTCAAATACAGGTAAACCATTTAGTCCAAATTCTGAATCTATTTTCTGTAGGAATTTTTCTTTGAAGTTGAGTATCATGTCCGATTTATTACAAACATCTTGGATTATTGTTAAATTATTTTTTAAACTTAATACAACTTCAGCCATTGTTTGCAAATATCCGTCTTTATCTTTAAGGTCTTGTACTATTTTTTCTTTTTCTAATTTAAGATCCTTAACTTGACTCTCTATAAGTTGTTTACCTTCTTCAAAATCTTTCAGACAATTTCTTAAATTTTCAACCTCATTACTATGTTTGATAAATAAATTGTCATACAACAATTTCATTACATCTACTATTTTCGTATTAGAATCGGGAATAGTATCTACGTCTTTACATTTTTCTAGATAATAATTAAAACAACTGATTCGTTCTAAGTTATAATTATCCAATTGGTATTCTTCCGTTATCTTATCGTCGTTTAAAGTATACTCAGGTTCTGCCATAGTGATATCTAAATCCATAGCTTGATGGTTAGGACTACCTTCCAAATGATTTTTTATAGTAGTTACATTTTCTTTTAGTTCCATACAATCTTCCTTGCCAGCATGCAACTCGCTTTGTAATGTACATAGTTTATTGTATCTAGATAAACTTTCTGTGTCACTATAGCTTCTATTCAGTCTTGTACATTTGTCGGAAGTAAGCCTCTCTCTTAAATCGCTAATGACATGGTCTTTGACTTTACACTCTGAGCATGTAATCGGTTTGTCAGATTTATCAGATGAATGTAAAGAATCTATGTCTTTTTCCAAATTGCAGCATTTTTTTTCTAGATCTGTTTTTAAATTGTTTAAGACTTCATGCTCCTTTTTGAGGAGATCTATTTCAGATACGTATTCCATAACCTGATTAGATAAATCGTCATTTTCTTCCTGTAGTTTCTGCATTGCCATTTTTGTTTGATTTAAGGAGCTAGACAATTTATCTATGTTATTTTGTTTCGTCTGTATTTCCTTTTCAAATGCGTTTAACTTACGAAAAACAGCATCAGCATTTGGTATGTCAAGATTTAATTTTTGTATAGAACAGTTCTCTTCCTCAGAAGGCTTTAAAGCTGCAGATTTTTGAGATTCTATTTCAAATAGTTTTGCAGACAAGGTGTTATATTTTTGCATAAACTCCTTTTCAGCTGTCTGTAATTGCTGTACATGTATACATTCCTGAGTGTTACTATCATTAATACATTGTCCTTTGATGGGGCTACAAGTGGAATCAACGCCTACGTTTTTAGATTTCTTACTACTTGTATACTCATCTACAAGATTACGCAGTTTTTGATTTTCATCTTTTAGTGATTGTAATGTTTCAACAATTTTTTGTGTGGAGTTATCTATTTCCACCTGAGGATGTAATATATTGAATGAGTTGATTTCAGTATCATTAGTCTGACAAGCTACCTCCTTACACAAGTCTACTTGAGTGACTTCCAGCCCAGTTTGATCTGGACCTAATAAAGTGTTATCGCAGGTAGTGAGGCTCACATTTGTATCTAACATTAAGAGGTCTCCATCTAAAATAGACTCATTTCTAAATGTAGAATGAATTGAAGTGCTGTCTAAAGTGTTTGGTAATGAGTATCGTTTAAAAGATTCATTATGTCTAATAAAGTTTTCAGACCTCAGTAGTATTAAAAGATCTTGCAATTGTTTTTTGAAATCAGGTATATCTTTTTGACATACATTATAGAAACGATTATGGTAATGTTGCAAGAACTTTATCTGAGATGTGAGTGACTTATTTTCTGCATAAGTTGTCGCAGTTAATGTTGATAAATGAGTACGATGATTGACTACTTTTTTTTGTAACTCATATGATGTGTCTATAAGCAACCATACCTCTTTTTGTATTATCTCTTGTTCTTTTGTTAAATTGTCATTTTCTAATTGTAATGATTCATTTTTATTTTTGAGATAGTTATTATCTAGTTTTAAAGATTCTATTTCAGCTAATAATTGTTCACATTGGCAAACATCTTCTAATGTTGTGCTATGAAAGCTTGATGATTCATATATAGATTTTTCATTTGTGTCTGGTTCAATAGCCTCAATAATTGTGTTACAGCAAATAGTTAATAAACTTGGTGGTGATTGAAGTTGCGTGTGTAAATTCTGATTATTACTAATATCATGATTAACGTTATCAACTGTAACATTGAGCTTGGAATGATTCATATCAGTCTGACTTTGTAACTGGGATAATTTATTAAATAGATCCAACTTTTCAATTTCCGTTTGTTGCATAATATACTCATTTATAGAAGAAGTTAGATTATAAAAATCAAACTTAAATTGTTTAACGTTTGTAGCAACTTCATATTTTAAGGTATGCAATAAGTTTTGGCATTTCTTTAAATCTAAAAGGAAATCAGCTTTTTTAATATGGATTTCTTTAAGTAATTTAGATAGATTAGATTTTTCATTTTCTAAACTATATATATTATTTAATAGTTTTAGATTTTCTTCAGTAAGATGCAAAATCTCTTTTTTGGCATCAGCGATAGAGTCTCCAATATCGTCCGGTTTATTGATGCTTTCTGTTTTTAGAATATGTATATAATGGCATATTTTATCTAAAGTTAAAACAATCTTTTCAAATGTGTTTTCAGGTCCCGTATCGAATTCACACGACACGCTATTTTCAATGGAGTAAACTGAAGCCAATTCTGAACATTTTTGCAACACTTTTTCTAGAAATTGGTCTCTCTTTTTGACTTGCATTGAAATTTCATCTAACTGTGATTTCTCTTTTGTTTTAGCAGATAATAATTCGTCTACTTCACAATTTTTCACTTTTAATTGTTCTGACAGACACATATTTGTGATTTTAATTAAATCAATGAGACTTCCTAAATTATGTCTCAAATTATCACAGCCATTATCCATCTCATTGTTTAATAACATTTTAAATTCTTTATCATTATTTTCTACATACCTATTTATTTCTAAAATTATTTGACACTCACTACAAAACTCGTATATTATTTTGTTGTAATTATTAATCGTAGATTTAAGATTATCGATTTCCGATTCTCGATTTTCAATAAAAGTTAACATATCTTTTCTTTGCCTAACAAGTTCTACAGCTGCTTTTTCTAAAGAGTCTAAGTTACTACTGAAAGTTGTAAAGGCCAAAACCAGATCATCCATGATAACAGGCATATCTTTTATGTTTCCTGATACTAATGATGTAATTTCCTGTAGTCGTTTTATAAATATATTGATTTTTTCTAAACTAATTTGAGTATTTTTATTTTGTTCTTCTAGATAATCTATTTGTTTTATTTTGTCTGCAATATCACTTTCCAATGAAATAATTTTAGTATTCATTACTTCAATCTGGTGCATCAGATGTTCAGTATCCTGCTCTCTACCAGCTATTTTTATTTTTAAAATGTCATTACATTCTTTCAATTCTGATATTTCAAGATGACACGCCTCATATTGATTTTGCAGTGCATTTTTCTCCTTTTGAATTTCTAATAATTTTCTATTTAGGTCTTTTTCAATAAAAAATAATTTTTGTTTTTCTTCTAAAATTTTACTAATATCAGAGTCATTGTTGCTGTATTTTAATTTTAAGTTTGTTATTTCTTCTCTAAGACTAGCAATTTGTGTTCTACTTTCTTCCAATTCATTTTGAATATCATCATTTTTTATTACAAAAGATTCCTCTACTTGAGTTTTAATTTTTATCATTTCTTCTTTTTTATTTCGAATGTTTATTGTCAAAGAATGAATTATGTTTCTCAAATTGTCATTGTTTGCTATAATTATTTCTTCGTTAGCAAGCATATTATCAACATCTACATCTGTTATTAATTGCTTAAGCATTTTATCTTTTTCTGAGAGTTTAATTTGTAATTCTTGAATGACACTATTGTAAGAGTCATTATCAGTGTTAATAGAATCAATCAAAGATTTTTGTTCATCAATAACAGCATTTAACTTTTCTATTGTTATCATGTGGAAAGAATTTTCTTTCTCCATATTACCAATAGCATGTATATGCGTTTCCAACATTTTTTGAAATTCTTTGTTAGCATTTTCTAATATTTGAATAGTATTTTGTTGTTTTGCAAGGCATTCTTGTAAGTCTAATATAGTTTGATCTTTAATCAATAATTGAGCCTGAGCATCTGTAGATAATTGTTCCTTTTGTTCAAGATTTTCTAAGGCATCAATAGATGTATTGATAGCTGCAGATGTAAGAACATGGTAGATTTAAACATGAAACAAAGTGTTACGCAAACATGTACATTAAATTATAATATTCTAAAAAATACAATATGTAACAAGCATTATAAAAAATAATACAAACGATTTTAGTAAGGACTGGTTTCTATATGCTTAGTTTAAGTAAAACTGTATAATTTTTCTTACCAATACTTTCATACGTTTTTTTCGTCGAGTGTTCACGGAGAAGTGAAAGAAGGTCTTCTTCTCTAATCTTAGCCTTATACTTTAACGATTCGTAGCTCACTTCGGAATCAGTTAATTTTGTTTCGTAATCTTTAATTCGAGCTTCTAAATTTTCCTGAATATGCACAAGAATGATGTTAATTCCAAGTCAATATCATAAAAAAAATATTATAAATGAGTTGCGCTACGAAAGTCCTTGCTTATATATTTTTTTTATTTTAAATATAAATACATGATGTGTTTAAACTAAACACAATTGTTATGTATTCAGTATATATACTATACTAATAATAATTAAAGGAGTATATTTATTTGCAATTAGTCATTTAAGTAGATGGCTAGTTGGTCATCCAACATTTTCTGTTTTTGAAGATCAATTTATACTTTTATATTATTTGATGGTATCATGAGGGCATGGCATTTCAGCATTCCACTTTGATACTCAGCAATCATTTGTGCCAGTCTTCAACCTAAGAAATAATCAGTTGTGAAATAAATTGGTACCTTCTCAGAGGCGATATTCAAAACTTCCTGTTCTACTTTATTAATATGACTCTTTAGCTCATTTAGTTCTAGATCCTTTTCTGAAGTCATTTTTGTTAATTTGTTAACCTCCTCTTCTAGTTTCGATATTATCGCCACTTTATTTTCTAAATTCTCCATTAACTCGACCTATAAATTGAAAGTAAGAACATTAAATAAACAGTTTTAGCTTCAACATAAACAATGTTATGTTATTTTTCGCGCAAGCTAAATAATTTAACACTGTATGTGCATTTTTGTAATAAAATCTTTCCTCTAAAATAAGTAACTTCTGACCTTCTTTTTTTGTTGACACAGTGGGAATGCTTTGCGTATTCACCCGGGGATGGGTGGTACCCGAGGATATGTGGGACTCCCGGGCTCCCCGCTACCCCCGTGTCGGTATACCACACTAAAACCACTGCGAGTTACTTTCAGCCGTTTGAAGGGGAATGTCCCGGATCTGACTAACACAGGATACCCCCTGCGACCACCCGGTTCCCTAAAAAGGGCTAACCGGCTTTCTCCTAGTATGGGTAACTGACAACCTAGAGCTCCCCCGCCAACGCCGGAAATTTTCTGCCGGGGCAGATATAATGTAAATAGCTTCTGACCTTCCCCAATAATTCCTATACAGTAATGTAAAAATATCTCAAATTTGTCTACTTGGTACTTCCAGGGTTAGCGCAAACCCAACTCTGGAGTTTATTCTTCTTCTTTGGCTTTAGCTCCCTTGCGGAATTGCCGGTGTCACAGTGGATGCCTCAATCTTCTGTGACTATCTCTTGTTCAGTTAAGTTGTCAATGGACAATTGGAGTTTATTATTTGTTTGGTGTATTAGTATAGATGAGGCTCTAGATCTTCTTCAATACCAGTGGGAGGGATGTGTTTTGCCTTGCATGGAGCAAGCTGAATAGGTACCGCCTTCTTAACTGTTTCTCTTGTGAAATAGCTTTGCTGTTTTCAGAGAGAAGGGCAGTACATGCAGTGTAATTATCGACACCGAGACTTAACGTCTTGTCTCACGATAGACAACACATAAATTGCCCGAGCTAGTTCCAGGTGAACTAGTTTATATTCATGGGCGACGTGGACCCTCATCAGATCGAGCGTCTGCCAATTTGCTTGTTTTTTATGTTAGTTGGATAGGCAAATTGGCAAACGAACCACCTGATGGTAAGTGGTCGACGTCGCCCATGAACATAAACTAGTATACCTGGAACAAGCCCAGGTAACTCATTTATGTGTTGCCTATCCTGAGACATAAGATGTTAAGTCTCGGAGCCAGTAATTACACTGCCTGTCTTTCCCTTCTCTCCGAAACTCAGCAAAGCTGTTTCACGGGAGAAACAAGCAAGATGGTGGTACCCATGCAGCCGGGAGCGCGGCACAGCGCTTCCCTCCCACCGGTACCGGCTTGTACACACTAATATAAAAAAATGATACTTACAACATTCGGCGTGAACAATTTCTCACGGTTTGTTAATTCAACTATATCCTTCAAATTTTTCTCGGCTAGTTTAGCATTTTTTCGCAATATACAAGGTGGAGTCTTGGATGATTCTGAAATATAAATATGCTTGACTAAGTAGTTTTATACTGTTTTTTTTTTTAGAAATGATTTATTAAATTAATTTATTACATTAGTTTGTTATATATTTTAAAAAATGTTATATAGTTTAGGCGTGCATTCGTATGATGAATATAAATTGCTCTTCTTTATTGGATCCCACATTTCTTCTGTTTAAATGATTTATGTTGTTATCTATATAAAATTTCTTAAGTTACCAGTTGTTAAAGAATGACTATGTCGCTTGATCGTTTACTCCTTATGGTATATCTATACTTATAAAGCTGAAGAGTTTGTTTGTTTGAACGCGCTAATCTTAGGAAACCACTGGTCCGATTTGAAAAATTCTTTCAGTGTTAGATAGCCCATTTATCGAGGAAGGCTATAGGCATATAATATCACGCTGTAACTAATGGAAGTCATATTAAGTAAGTTAAGTGCAATAGCTAGTAATTTATAAAATCCAAATACCATGATTATTATTAGTCTGTAACCATCCACTGTTAAACATTAGAAAAATAAATGAAGTTAGAAAAATGGAATCATACCAAAGCACTTGTGATACGGTGAACACGGTTGTGCATTCGAAGAATTATCTTCATCACTGTCTGAAAAAAATATAACAATACAATTTTGTTATAATAATAAAGGACATTTGAGCTATGTCAGTCTACTTGGTTTGATCTCGATAATAATATCAAGCTACATTACCACTGAGTGATAGGCTATAAAGATAATCATCAGTATACGGCTCTGAAACTAAGCTGCATTGGTCAACAGCTATATAATATTTGCCAATAATATATACAAACCTATTTCTATAATTTCGTTGTTGAAATTGACTTTTTTGTCGTGAGGTGGCGGCGTCACTAGCCTCGGCTCCTCCGTCACACACGACAAACTCACAGTTTTTTGTATCGGTACAAACTCTGATATACCGGGTATTGTCATAGGACTGAAAGAAATGTACTACAATTAGAAATTTCCAAAAATATATATGAATTTTGGATATTTTACAGCAACTAAGGTCACGGGCAAACTTTTAAAAAATTAAATAAACCGCGATAAAATTCTTAAACGTTTTATTTTAATGAACTTAATTCGCTTTAATATTAAAATACAATAAAGGTTTTTCTCAAATTTGTTTCACCTAAAAACCTTCCTCAAAAGGAATCGATTTATTTATGAATCATAATATCTGCAAATTTACACCCCACAAAGGAAAGATTTGATTGTTTGTTTGTTTGCATTGAATAGGCTTCGAAACAATAAGACCGATTTTAAAAATTCTTTCACCATTAGAATCCTACGTTATTTGAAATTCCGTTATTTGAAGAAAATACTTTTTTTGAAAATATTCACAGCATATGCTTATGCATATTTTCAAGAGATATTATATTCATAGCATATGCTTATGCATATGCTATGAATATTCTCAAAAAAAGGGATTCATATTTTAACTTTGATAATATAACTTAGCGTGTGAAAAAAATCCTTATATCGCATACGCTGCAGAAACTATTACCAATAGGGCAAAGCAAAGTGATGTACAGTCATGCAATGAAAAAAATAGGATGTCTGAAAAGTAGGTTTACTGACGATAGTTGAACGTCATAAGAAAATGGAACGCCTCAGAGCGAGATAACGCCGCATGCGTCATGTTTTTTCGTTCTAGCAGCCGGCTCCATCGAATTTTAGGACGTTGTCGCGTCAAAAGTTCGTCACCTTAAAGTCGGTTTTAGCTTGCACCAGTGCAATAAGTGAGGTGACAAAACATATTATATAATATTCTTTCCTTTTTATTATATAATATTATTATACCTAGGTAACACTGAAAATGTTTAGAAAATGAAAAACGGCTTAATGCAGAAAGTTGCCAATACTTTTATTGTTTTTCGAAGTAATCTCCGTTTCTTTCTACACATCGTCGCATTCGATGGAACCACTGAGAAAAGCAGTGGGCCCATTCTTCCTTAGGAGTCTCTTCTATGGCATTTTCGTACGCTTTCACCGCATCTTCAGGGCTCGTAAAGCGAATACCTCGAATTTTATCTTTAGTTCTTGGGAATAAATGAAAGTCGCAGGGCGCCAGGTCAGGACTGTAAGGCGGATGACTCATTATCTCGACACCTGCCATAGTCAAATATTCAACAGTCCGTTTTGCGGAGTGCGCTGAAGCATTGTCGTGGTGAAGGAGGATCCTGCTTCGAGGACGCTGCTGTCGAATTTTTTCCAAGACAACAGACAAACAGCGATTGACATACCAGTCTGCAGTAACTGTCCTTCCATCTTCTAGCACAACTGTCGCGAAATGACCTTTCCGACCAAAGAATGAGGCAATCATCTTTTTTCCTTGACTTCTTCCTTTCTTTTCCTTAGTTGGCCGATCCTCGAAAGGAAACACCCACTGAGCTGATTGTTTTTGGCTTCGGGTTCGTAGCAATATAGCTTTCATCACCTGTGATGATGTCAAATACAGCATTTGAGTTACCGCCATTGAACTTATCTAACATTTGGCGACACCAGTCCATGCGGAGGCGTTTCTGGTCATCGGTTAAAGTATGGGGAATCCATCTGGTACAAAGCTTCCTGACGCCTAAATGTTCGTGTAATATTTTTTGAACTTGACTCATACCAATGCCTAGGCTTGCCCGTATCTGCTGATAGGTCACTCTCTTATCTTCCTCTATCATGCGTCACACAGCACTGATGTTATCTTCAGTAGTCGCTGTTAAAGGACGTCCCTCACGCGGATCATCACAGAGATTGCTACGTCCACGCTTAAGCTCGTTAAACCAATTGTAAATAGTGGCACGAGATGGAGCTCCATTAAAAAATGCTAATCGCAGCCTATCATAGCTTTGTTGTTGAGTAAGCCCACAACGAAAGTCATAATAAATATTTGACCGAAAATTTTCTCGCGTTATGTTCATTTTCACGTGTAATAAGAGTTTTAGATTTGCCGCCAATTCACAAAAACAAATGACAAATGAATGCAATATACTACATTAGGTTACCAAAGAGTTCTAAAATTGAAATTCAAAAAACAGTTTTCATTTTCAATGTTTCTAACTGGCCAGTTCTAAACATTTTCAGTGTTACCCACGTACAGGATACATTGCTCTGAATAAATTTGAACTTTGTTATCGATCAGTTAAGCATTATAATTTTAAATACAACAATCTCTTCTATGACAAAGTTTCAAAAGGTCATATTATGTGCTCGCCATACGTTATATGAATCAATTTTGAAACTGACAAATCCTTTCATTCTGTGACCATACTACTGTTTTATAGAGGACATGAATATCTACAAAAATGTCCGCGAAAACATATGCACCATTTACCAAGTTCCATACTATTCACAAGTTTTGATGAGTTATCAAAATAGCCAATTACATTTAACCGTGTATAGCCTGATCAGTAATATACGAACCCTCGCCATATTGCGGAAAATTTCGGAACTAATTTCTGTATAACGGTAACACAGTATAGTCCATACTATGTATTACCGTATAAGTTAAAGTGGCGACACCAATGCAGGGTTTATATAATATTTCTGGTCAGGCTATAACTTAAGTACCATTTTTCATTTTTGCAATCTTTGTTAATTCGGGAACCATCACCATTCACCACAGTCACTGCGGTGCGGGATGTGAGTCCATCTAAAAAAATAAACAGCCGCGCTCATTCGCGCGGTCGTCTTCCTACGCTGATTAGTCGTGTTCAGAATATATATTTTTTCATTTAATGTTGTAATTTAAAGCGAATTTAAAAAAACTTTATATTCGCTTTAAATTTGTTTAGTACGTATAAATTTAAAACAAAAAAATGTCAGGGGGTATGGCAATTGTATACGCGTCACAATCGTATGCCAAAGAGTCGAATATCGAGCGTTTAACTAAGAAAAATAAAAAAACAAGAAAAAATCCATTAAAGTAAAAAATTCCAAAATTTCTTTCCAACATGCTCTTTTTTATGTGTCAAAATTTATTTTTGTGTAATTATTAAATATGTATGACCGGTTACAAAAATTCCTTCAGTTAGGATGCCACATTATCCCCTGATTAACATAGGCTATAAAACTAATCATTATCAATCCGGATGCTAAATAACGCGTGCGAAGCTCGGGAAACAGCTAGTATCAAATAAAATAAAGTACCTATATGGCATGTGATCAATTTAGACGAATTAGAGGCAAAGGATTCACACGTTCTGCATGCAAGTAATCTAGATCGAAGATCAGTTCAATTGCCTACGTTTGTATGACATTAAAGAAACTATATATCCAAATAAATAATAATATTATAAAAATAAATAATAATGTCAACCCTTATATTATGTCCCACTGCTGGGCAAGGGTCTCCTCCTCGAAATCAGACGAGGAGGGTGTTGGGCCATATTTCACCGATGCGCTGGCCCAATGCAACCCGCATTGGGCCAGCGCATCGTGAACTTCACACACCTTCAAAGACTTTTAATCTCATCAGACATGCAGGTTTCCTCACGATGTTTCCTTCACCGGTGAGCAAGCAATGATCTCATGTTCAGGTGCACATATACACAATAATAATAATAATAATGCACATATTTTAAAAAGCCCATTTCTAGGCATCACAGGGGAGGATCGAACCGCCCATAGCCACTAAACCATTATCGCTCACTTTATCTAAACTAAAAAATAATAATATATAAATGAACACGAAAAACTCGACAGTCTTGCACTAACCCTAATATCACATGAGTGTGTTATCAATGATGATCAATTAAAATTAACGTTGTACCTCTAGAATTATAAATAGAGTAGGTATGTAATATAAAATTACTTTCATGATAAATTTAATTTTGCGAAAATATTATTTAATTAGTGACATGTCAGACATCTGTCAAAGGTTAAATTGACAAATATAATATTCTTAATTTTATACCTATAATTTCATTCCCATAATATAGTACATTAACTTTTTATAGAGTATTATTTGCAATTTTCTCGAGTGGATTGAAGTGTTTTGACGACCATTTATTATCTGTGTCTGTATTACCACTTAACTCATACACCCAACAACCTATCTCGTGAATTACTGACTGATTGTAAAATATCAAATTACTTACTTATATTTCAAGCTGGGAGTGCAAAACTTGGGTATAGTGGGCACAGGGTCCTCTTCTATTG
The DNA here is from genome assembly GCA_963853865.1 of Helleia helle. Classification (NCBI taxonomy): domain Eukaryota; kingdom Metazoa; phylum Arthropoda; class Insecta; order Lepidoptera; family Lycaenidae; genus Helleia; species Helleia helle. The sequence goes on along the minus strand of OY971423.1, from coordinate 5,293,696 downwards.
GATGCAGTGTTGAAATGGTAACTCTCCGTGGTGGGTTCACTTTTCTTCTGGCACCGCACAATATGTCCACATTACTTCTTTGTACAAATCCATTTAGGATAAAACTTTGTAATAGAGCAATTTTATTTTGTAATTTATGATTGTCTTGCTGGAAAATTAAGAATTGTAAAACTGAATATGTTAACTAAAATATTGGTAAAGTCTAAATTGCAACCCTATTCACTATTGCTCTGTGACTACTGAGCATGTACACACTTTGTACTACAAAGTACGTGAATATTGAATAATCAAGTTATAATATCCAAAAAGTGAAGAATTCACACCAAATGTATGTATGTTCTTGAAACATAATCCAAGTGAGTTCCTCCACACTGGAGAGATTTTTTTAAATGTATCTATCTATACACATAAATAAAATTGGAGTGTCTATTTGTAAGATTAAAATAATCGCTTTTTACTTAATGCATATAGATGTATACAGGGTACATATTATACCAAAATAGCATTTTTTACAATTTTTGTCTGTCTGTCTGTTTATTCTAGCTAATCTCTAAAACGGCTGTGCCGATTTTGACGGGACTTTCACTGAAAGATAGCTGATGTTGTAAGCAGTAACTTAGGCTATAAAAATAATCATCATCAATCCATACACGGCTGTAAATCTAAGTTAACGTGGGTGAAGCTGCGAGCAACAGCTGGTGACTAATAAAAATTTGCCACACTGGTACATCTTTTAGCGTGACAATAAAAAGATTTATCCTTAAAAATACGTATCATCTACTCATTCCACTTGTGGATATCTAACTTGGACCTAATAAAGCAGTTGTCAACTTTAATATATGTAGACATTTAATATCACAGAACTCACCTCTACATTCTTCTTGCCTTCAAGCTGAGTTTTCAAGGTCGACAATTCTTTTGTAAGATTCTGTATCATAGTCACGTCTGTGGCGACTATGTTTACAGCGGGACTGTTCTTTATCACTTTAGCTCTGCTTGCAAATCTGAAAAAGTATAACAATAGTTTTTTTATGTGATCAGGGGGCATACGAGCAGTCGGAGCTTCACGGCGCCGACGCCCATACACATCCACACACCCAAGGCGACGCAGATGCGCCGCCCTCCTTTTCCCTTTCCCCCACAATGGGCCACCGGAAACTCACAAACCGCACGAAACGCGACAGCATAGCTGTCACTTGACGCCATTGTTATGTGAGCGAGAGGTACCACCCGGGACGCGCCGGCCTAATTCGGCTGCAATGCAGCATGGCACTACCTCTTACTAGACTACACTACCTCTTATAGATATTTTTAAGTCTTGATTGTGAGAAATTCTAACTATTGTCTTTTTGTTTCCAAGATAATTATTAAACAAAACGTATCTTCTATCTATATCTAACTCCTTTCCCTATCTCCCCAATGGGCTACCGGAAACTCAAAAACCGCACGAAACGCTGACGTGTCACTTGACGCATATATAAAAAAACATGCAAAGAAAAAATTTACTCCACCCTTATCTAATCATACAAAGGTGGAGTACATTTTTCTTACTTTATAGTATTGTCCATACATACTCAACAATAACTTGTTGAGTATGTGGAATGGCGATTTAACAAAATTTCTTCTTTGGCGAGGTAAAATTCAGTTGAAAAATTTATATTAAAAATGCCAAGAAGTAGATATACAAACATAGGTCGCACAACTCGCAATGCCGCGATTAAGTCTAACTGATGAGCAACGCGAACCGCAAAATTAAGTTTAACGGAATCGATATCAAGAACATAGAAATATTGCAATTGATACAACATCGAGCTGCAAAATTATAACGATTACAATTCACAGCAAATCATTGCTATTTTACCTATGAACTTTGTATTTTCACTCTACAAAACATTAGCTCCATGGTATAGTAGTATAGTTATAGTGAAATTTATAAATGTAACATACTGTAAAGTGGATATAGTTTCTTCAACAGCTGCAGGTGTCACGGCACAAATGATACTGGTCTTTGCATTACCTCCGAGAGAGTTTTGCAGGATACGCGTTAATTTACTGTCACGGTAGTTAGCATGTCTGAAATAATAATTTTTTTTTTCTATAAACCAAGTTCTTGGGTTCACACTCAAAAACATAGATAATTAATCTAAATTGTTTACATCATTTCTTGCTCACCGGTGAAAATATAAAATTGATTAGGAAACAGGCTTGCCTGAGTTTTTAGCAAGTTATTTCACGCACACAGTATATGGCTGTAATATTCATCATAATCAAGTAATAGTTGTCTATACAATGATCTCAAATAAAGAAATAAGAGAAGAATTTCCTTACAACAGTATTTTACTCACTTATTGGGATCCTCTGATAATTGTTTGATAACAAGGGCTAGTGCGGATAGAGACTTATTTATGTGAGTGCCCTCCTTAAAACGAATACCGGTCGCACCCGTCTGACCTGAACGTTCTGAGCCGGCTAGGTCCACCAGGTTCAATTGGGAAACATTAACAACACCAGCCTCTTGCTCTCCCTCAGTGTGTTCACGGGATTCTATTGTCTAGTAAAACAAAAAAAAAAAAAAGATATTTGTAATTGATCATCCATCATATCGATTTGTCAACCAAACTTTTAACAATTATTACGTAATAAATAATGATGAAGAATTTAAAAAACAGAAACATTTTTTCTTTATTGTAGTTTATTTTTGTTTATATAAATGGTTGATTGCAAGCAACAGCTAATAATATAAATTATATTTTTTGGCTTAACCTCTTTAGTTCGATACCCACGGTAATTTTTTTTTAGTCCATGACTTAATGCCCTCTAGAGGGCGCCACATTAACTTTTTCATGACTTTACGTAGCCTATAAGCAGCGGACGATCGAGACGCTTCTAACGATACCTCGATAGTTTAGACGTTACGAGCGAAACGATGAACATACAGACATACCGGTCAAAATCATAACCCTTTTCGCTTCGCTGTAGTTGGTTATACATAGTATAACAAATAACAGAATATACTTACAATCTGAAAAATCGAGTGAGATCTACTACTCTCTTCATTCATATTCGTAGAGCCTGTCTGTCTGTTTACTTGGCCCTAGAAAGAAATTACAGTTATTATAGACCATTAAAAATAGCAAGATCAATTACATAAAATCATTCAAATTTGTTCACCGAATAATATTTAAAAACAAAATTAGTCTTACCTCTTTCATGACTTTGAGTATTTCATCAGGAGATGTTGTCACTTTTTCTGTAGCATCTACTTTTACACCATTAAAGGTTTCACATATTTTAATAGATTTCTTTATGTCTAATAGGTCAATAAGGCTTTCATTATATATTTCCACATATGATACTCTAAAATTTAAGTAACAATAACAATAAAGGTAACAGATTGTTTATGAATTTGCCACTGTGTTTTACAGAATACTATATTACTACAGTTGAACCAAGTTAAGTCGAACCTCAATAGTTGAAAACCTCTAAATTTCAAAAAAATGTTTTGTTTTCCTTCAAACACCAAAACCTCTATTACTCGAAATATCAACCTTCCATTAGTCAAATAATCAGTGAGAACCTCCAGGCCAATTTGGTATGTTTTCCTTCCATAACTCGAAAAATTAAATTGAACCTATGTATCTCGAACATGCAATGTTTTATTTTACAACTCGATAATTTCAAAATTATTACATACCTCTATATTTCGATAAAAAGAAGTTACCGACTATAAGTTAAAAGATTTTTCCGAGAATGTAAGTACCATTGTTTCTTAGAAATCAATTTAGGTATATACCGGTGGGAGGGAAGCGCTGTGCCGCGCTCCCGGCTGCATGGGTACCACCATCTTGCTTGTTTCTCCCGAGCTTTGCTGTGTTTCGGAGAGAAGGGCAAGACAGGCAGTATAATTACTGGCACCGAGACTTCTTATAGGATCAGGATAGGCAACACATAAATGAGTTGCCTGGGGTCGTTCCAGGTATACTAGTTTGTGTTCATGGGCGACGTCGACCACTTACCATCAGGTGGTACGTTTGCCAGTTTGCCTATCCAATTAACATTTAAAAAAATACAATAAATAGGATTACCACGACTTTAGTAACGCAAGTAGTTCGTTGTTGAATGAAATATTGAACCTCTCACAAATTAATATCTAATATCTTCATATTGAATAAAAATCTGTTTAAGTGAAAATCTTCCATAAGTCGAAAGCTCTTTAGCTTGAATTTTTGATGTTCGACTTATAGAGGTCATTCTGTATTTTATTTTTATCCAATATTCCATGTTATCCAAACACTCTTAAACTTTTTTTATATATACATTTTTTATATACATACTTTTATTCTGGATTTTAAAGAAACCTCAGAATAGGAATTAGTAGTATCAATATAGACAGAAATAATAGTGAACACAATAAATACTACATTATAAAAGCTTATCAGTTTTTAAAACATTGTGTAATATGAAACTATGCAGTGGCTAATTAATGTATTTGGCCTTAAACTTCAAATTTATCATAAAGCGTATTATTTATTTAGAATATTAAAAAATGTATATTTGTACAAAGTTAGAAATGATAATGAAAAGCCACTTTATTTAATCATCATCAGCCTCTATCTGGTCACCGCTGAACATACAACATAGGCCATGTTCATTTTTACTTATTGCCAAACAAAATATAGAGTCAAATAAAAGACATAGTACAACTACTGTAGTAGTTCAAATAGAGACAATATTATAAAAGTAACTATTTGTGACTGTGAATGAATACTTGTTGTTTAATCATATGCAAAGTATTAATCGTAAAACTAGGCTTTTTTTTTTTTTATCGCAGGGAAATCCTTATGGATGCAGCCAGGATCTTCGGGTAGATCCTGACCCAATGTGGGACTCGCACCTGGGAGTGCCCACCCTATCTAAAACCACTGCGAGCGCCTTCAGCCGCTTTTTGAGGGTCCCGGATATGCAGGCAACGGACAGGATCACCTCAGGGACAGGCTGGCCCCGGCGAAGGCCAGACTACTCCTCGTAAGGGGGACTGCCCGACCGCTACTAAACAGTCCCCACGACATCGTGCCATACTGGGTTCCCATCCTGAAGCCTGGCACGAGCACAGGGGCGTTACTGTAGGCGCATTAAGTAGCACCTTCTACGCACCCCCGTTCGTCGCCTGCGGGGGGAGGCCTCGTCGGCGGCCTCCTCTCTCACCCGCTCGTCGGCCTCATTCTGAGACAAGTCCCCTCTGATGACTGATGTCAGATCATGACGCAGCGCCGCCCATCTCGGGCACATCTCGAGGGTGTGCTGGGCCGAGCCCACCGCCGGTAAAACTAGGCCTTTGAATAACAAAGGAAAAGAGTTTTTTTAGCAACTTTAACCCTTGACCTGCCTGGTAGGGTCTATCAGACCCAGAATAACATGTGATATGTTTTAGTTAATTTAAATTTGATTATTGAGCTTGACCATTCTCAGTAGCCGGTTATTGCTAACTGGGTGATGTTCTTCACTCACTTTTTAAATTTCACGTCAGCTATCAACGAAATAAAACTAGCATAGAGTGGGTCTCACCAACCATAACAGGCATATTATGGTCTTTTTATGCATTTTTTTCTTATCATGTAAAATATTCATATTAAATTATTTTTTTTTTATGTTAGTTGCATAGACAAACTGGCAAACGTGCCATCTGATGGTAAGTGGTCGACGTCGCCCATGAACTTAAACTAGTTTTCCTGGAACGAGCCCAGGCAACTCATCTATGTGTTGCCTATCCTGAGACATAAGATGTTAAGTTTCGGTGCCAGTAATTACACTGCCTGTCTTGCTCTTCTCTCCGAAACATAGCAAAGCTGTTTCATGTGAGAAACAAGCAAGATGGTGGTACCAATGCAGCCGGGAGCGCGGCACAGCGCTTCTTTCCCACCGGTCGGATTTATTGATATAAATCAGATTTTTTTGATTTTAATACAATATAGTATGTACATATTTCTTTTAATTTGGATGTCAGATAAACATAATATAATTTTTATTTATTAATAAATAATTGAAAAATATTTTAATTATTAATAACATTAACAAACATCAACGTAGGTATATTAAAATTGTCTAAAAAGTCAGTATTTTTTTAAACAGTAACATTTATATACCATTTATTCATGATTGGGTTGCAGTAGAAAAATATTTATTGATTTAAATCAATTATAAAAAAAAAAACATTTAATTTGAATTGCGATTTCAATCACTGATTAAAATCATTTCAACCCTGATATGCATTCAATAAAAAGCCATAATTTTAATATTACAAACAGACCTTGCAATTTTATTTATCTGTATAGATATGTTATTTATGTATTGTCTTGTTTCTTGTAAAAATATAAGTCCCCTTATATATAAATAAAAGAAAATAGCAAACTATATAAAATATATAGTTTGCTATTTTCTAATGACGAAATCCAGGTCTAACCACCAGGCATATTGTGTAACTTTTGGCATATTATTTAAGGGTGGGGACACCAGCGAGGCCAGACGGGTGATCAGTCCTCATTGACGGGACCATTTCACCCAACACCTTTTGGCATACCAAGGGTTAAAAGATTGCAGTTATAAACTTTTATTTTTATTTCTAACCACTTATATCTACCAAGTTCAAATAATGTACAATTAGAATACTCATACCACAAAAGTGATATTACTAATACACATTTCACTACCTTATTTCTTCTGTAGGTTATGCAAGGTTTTTGTTTCTGACAGGGTCATAGGTCCAATATCAGAGAGGAGGAACAATTGTGGGTGCGAGCCCCATTTAACCACCAGGCCTCCACCACCTCCTCAGGTGGTGGGCAGAGGAGGTGGTGGGCAGGCAAAAGGCATTTCCCAACGTAAAAAATGCTATATTAACCTAATCTGCTTGAGTAACTGACATCATTTTTTAATAGAAAACATTTTTCTCACCTGACTAAAAATTCGCGGTCAGGTATATCCTTTATAAGACGAAATAAATTAAGTACCGCCAATGGAATTATTCCAGGTTCATCTTCTGTGCCTGTCATAGTATAGGTCTTTCCTGAGGAAGTCTGTCCATAAGCAAAAATAGTACCATTAAATCCAGCAAGCGCAGCTTCCACGATCGGCTTCGCAACATCATTATAAACATCGGAGGTTTTTGTGTCCTTATCATATACTTTGTCTGAAAATTTTGAGACATACGATCAACAAGTGGTTAATAACAACCACTACCTACATAATTTTGCCGAAAGTTTGATTTGTTTGTGGATTAAGTATGCTAATAGTTCAATATCTACTTACCGAATGTGAAAGAGTGGCCACAGTCTCTTTCATTGGAATTTACTTGAGATATTGTATTATTATTTACGCGCCATTGGTAAGACAATTTAGCTTCAATTTCACGTGAAATCAACGGTCGTACTTTTACAACTACTTTAATATTATCACTCATTTTAGCAATGAAAATATAATTGTTATTGATAATGTATATAATACGGCTCTTTAATTTCTTACATGTTTTATTAGAAGTTTACTATAAAGGTCAGAAAAATTCTTTGAATCCCACACAGAAGGTATACACAACATAACAGAAATGAGAAAACAGAAAAAATAACCGACGGACGACACAGACAATTTTTTTTTTTTTAATTTTATAAGAGCTGGATACAAGTTTTTTGCCCAGAATTCAGAAATCTGAAGCAGTGCTGCCATTATTATTTTGATAAAGTCTACCAAGTATACCATAACCTATTGTTGTGGATTATAACACCGGAGTAGCCATAACAGGTGCTAGGCAGTAGGCGATATCTCTTAGCCATGGAGACTAGACAAAAGACGTACAATCTTTTATGGGATGTTGAAAAAGTGGTTGTGTTTTTTTTGGTTTCCCGTTAGTAAATAGGGATGTTGACATTTTTCATAAATGTTTATAGATCATTTATAAATATCTAATAGAGGCGTAAATAGTATTAACTTTTGCTTAAATACGTCTAATGCCTATAAAATCTTGCATTTTATAATGCATTTTAAATTTCGCTCTAAAACGCTTACACTGTAACGTGACGTCATATGTTGTTAAACATCGTAAAAATTATAAAATGATTCTAGTTGTCGTTCATAAAAAATGGCTTTTAAGTTTTATAATTGTTGTACGGTGCCTATGTGTGTGTTCACTGTCAATACGCCTGAAAATTAGTTTTTACAATATGTACTGCGTACGAAAAATGGTGTATAAAAGTACGTCAATATTCATCCGCTTCCGCTAAATAGGAACAGGTGTCGTCATTTCCGTTTATGATCACGTGACCTATTTTAAATTTTGTAACATTTTATTTATTAAATATTAATTTAATCAAATAAAAATAAGGGAAAATATTGTATTTTTTCAGAATTCTATCATAGAAACTACCAATTAACATCAAAATTATATTTTTATATGAATACTGTCAACATCCCTATTGTTATTAGAACGAAGTTTTGGAACGAAGTTCCTTATCGCTTTTTTTTTTTTTTTTTTTTTTTTACAATTCCTTCACTAATTAATCGAAAGGAACTTCGTTCCATCCGGGTGTCCCTTGACACCTCTCTTTTGTGTTATTTTATTTTATTTTATTCAGAGTGGTTTTCTATAGTGTTTGTTTTAAAAACTTGATATTTATATATTGTGATTGGTTGGCGAATCTTGTGAAGGACCGTTCTGCAGTAGTTTTATTAGTAAGACTGTTCTAGCGGTTTTCTAAAGTGTTTGTTTTAAAAACTTTATCTGTGTAATATATAATGTGATTGGTTGGCGAATATTGTGGTGGACTGCTCTGAGTGGATGGAATGGGGAGTGATAGTTGATTGATAGGGGCTAGAGGAGCGAAGCCACGCTCCTTGAGATTTCCCGCCATTTCTCCATATTACAGACTAAATATTGTAGTTTGTATGGCTAATAGCCTAGTAGCTAATGCCTTTGAATAGAAAAAAAACACTCGTCTGTCAATTCACAATTATTGTCATCTCCATGCTTTCAAATTTTTCAAGTACACTATTTAATGGAAGTTTATAAAATACGCTTTTTATTGTTTATCGATATTGGTGACTATTGCATTAATATAATTCTTACATAATTATAATAAAATGCAGCACGACGACGTAAGGTTTTATTAGATACATTAAATATTGTACGTAATTCATACTTTTATGTTATTTGTAATAATGTTTTGCTTATTGATATTTTAGGTTGTATGGGCAATTATCAACAAAACACACTGTTCTCACAAAGTAACGTAGGTATTTAATGTTTTATTTTGTGAAATATATTCTTTAAATATAAATTTATAATAAAAATTTATTTATAGGACTAAAACTCAGCAATTTTGCCGAAATGAGTATAACCTAACAGGTTTGTGCAGTAGGTCTTCGTGTCCGTTGGCTAATAGCAAATATGCTACTATTCGTGAAGAGAATGGTGTTATTTATTTATATATGAGGACCGCTGAGAGGTAAATTGTACAATAAAAATAATACATGCTATACTCCATTCGTAAATATCATGTTATTTTTTATTACCATTGTTATTAAAGTTATGTAATTTTTTAAACATTTAAATATTATTAGTGAATGTTTAATTAACTGTTTGATATTAAAAATAGTACTTTTTTAATGTCACAAGGAGGCAACCGAGCAGTCTGAGCCTTATGGTGACTACCAATGCCCATAGATATCCGCATAACCATAAGTTATGCAGACGCGTTGCCCTCCTTTTCCCGGAAACTCACAAACCGCAAGAAAGGCGACAGCATAGCTGTCACTTGAGGTAGGTGAGGTAGGTTAAAACTAAAACCTATAAAATGAAAATTTTCAGAATAATGTTTCCATCACAACAGTGGGAGAAAGTTAAATTATCCAGAAATTTTGAAAAAGCTATACATCAGATAAATGAAAACCTATTGTATTGGCCTGCATTCATAAAAGCCAAATGCAAACAGAGATTCGTAAAAATAACTCAATACCTCATAAGAATGAGAAAACTGAAACTTAGGAGAGTGTAAGTGTTTTTAGAAATGTGTTCATGACTTTTATTTTTGATTGTTTTTAAAAAATATTTATAACCGGTTATTTAAGTACCATGATATTTAAGTCTCATTAACAAGACATTCGTAGATAATGTCGGAATATTGAGTTCCGAGAGATAAAAGTGAAAACATGTTAAATATCCTGTTTTAAATGATTTTAGTAATGACAATAGCCATGTGATGATGACTGGCCTGTTGGTCTAGTAGTAGTGATCCTGACTGCTAAACCAGATGGTTGTGGGTTCGATCCCCACCCTGGACATGTTATGTTTATGTAATGAACATGATCATTTGTTCTGTGTTATATGATAAATTGGGTGTAATTTATCTATAATATGTATGTATTTAAAAATATATAAGTATTTATCAGTTGTCTGGTTACCATAAGAACAAGCTCTGCCTAGTTTGGGATCAGATGAGCGTGTGTGAGTTGTCCCAACATATTATTATTATTATGTTAACTAAAAAACTTATATTTAAAATTAATTTAATAAATATATATTTAGTTTATTCATATTGTAATGATTGAGAGATACCTATGTTCAGCAGTTGATAGAATTAGGTAAATGATGATAATGATGGCCTATTAATATTGATACATATAATTTCAATAAGCCAGTAGATAAGTATAAAATATATACTGGGGAAAGGATGCTGCGGGGAGGATCTAAGTCAATTGTGTAGCTTGTTCTCGCGAGGCTCTGTATCTACATGTTAGGTGTTTTTTTTAATGAAAGTCTGGATAGTGTTAAGAATTTTGCTTACACACTTTAGCCCATATCATTGATATGGCTGATACAGAAGTAGTTATGTCCCTGTGCTTAGTATTCTATCCTTATTTCATTTGCCTTGTATCTTATTTTTGTGCCAGGACGCTAGCTTAAGCCAAGAATGTCATGCTTAACTTCAACTTAAAAAGCATAAACATCATATCAAGTATGGTTTTTAAAAATTGAATTTTCCATAATAAAAAGCTTGGGCTGGACTGTAATATCAATAATGTGTATCATGTAATCAGTATCATTGTAATCCTATACTGGTGGGAGGGGTGTCTTCTGTAAAACAGTCTGTTTTCCAAGAGAAGGGCAGGACAGGTAGTCTAAATCAAGTTTAGTTTTGAAAAAGATTTGATATCCTGTTTAATTTATGCTTTGTTACTGAATATTTTATATTTTTTATTTGAGATCTGTTTAAGAATTCTCGCTAAATTTATAAATAATTTTTTATTTCCTACAGAAAAGAATTGGTGCCAATACAACGTAAGATTGAAAGACGTGAAAGGAGAAGAGAAGAGAAAGCTCTTGTAGCTGCAAGAATAGATAATGCTATTGAGAAACAATTGTTAGACAGATTAAAGAAAGGAACTGTAAGTTAACATTTTATAAGTAATAATGAATTTTACTAGCTGCTTGTGTTTGACAAATGGCTCTTTGAGGCGGGCATAGTCATCCGGATTCAGAAGTGTATTAGAGCCTTATATATATATATATATATATATATATATATATATTACGCTCCGACTACTCGTTTGCCCCCTGATCACATAAAAAAAAAGATACCTGCAACCAACCTCGGCAACTCGGCAACCAAATGCAAATTTTTTTTTTCAAATCCCCCTAGTAGTTCTGGATGAGCTTGTTTAAGCAAACTCTTCAGCTATATCATTTAGTATAAAAAAAATCTTAATTTTCAGTACAATGATATTTACAACTTCCCACAAATGGCATTTGATGCTGCACTGAAGGCTGAAGAGGTGTCTGATGAGAGTGAAAGTGAAAAGTCAGACGAAGAAGAAGTGGAAATGCAGATGGAACCTGAATTAGAGAAAGAACTAGCAAAAAGTGTTGATGAAGTCGACGAATTTGTTGAAGCAGATAGTGATATGGAGAGTGATGCGGTAAGGGCTTATATTAAATATCTCATATTTGTGAGTGATTGCCTAGTGGGTCTTTGCTCGGCTTTTTGATTGAAAGCCGAGAAGTCTGGGTCCATCCTGACACCCCTGTGATGCATAGAAATGGGTTTTTCTAAATTTATATGTGCACCTGAATATGAGACCATCGGTTGCTCACTGGTGAAGGAAACATCGCAAAAAAACCTTCATGCCTGATGAAATTAGAATTTGCATTGCATTGCATTGGTCCATCTTTGGTGAACTATGGCCCAAAACCCTCCTTGCCTGATTTCGGGGAGGAAACCCATGCCCAGCAGTGGGACATATAAGGGTTGTTATTATATTATTATTTGTACCATACATTGTTACATCTGGTATTTGTCATAGTTTTTTAAAGAAAGTGGCTAGAGAAGATGGAATAGGTTTTATTACGATCCCCACCATGGTTCAGGCCTTGACGTGGCGGTGGGGCTCAGTAGCCTAAGGTGTGCCCAGCACCTTGGGCGAAGCTAATTGAGTCGAGGGGCCTCTTTATACCCCTCTTATAAGAAGAGGGGACAAAAGAGCAGGGGGCAAGGGGCGAGAATGGGAACCTCGCCCCATTGTACTGTCCCGAAGTTGTGAGGGGTTTTTCTGTGGTGTTGGACAACCCCTCTGTGGAGGTGGCGTCGGTCCCCTGAGGGGCTGACTAGCCGTTGAGGTGCCCTGTTTGCTCATTAGTCCGGGGCACCTCACCAAAGGCGGTATTGGTGGCACTCGCCGGGTTTTAGTGGGTAAAGCTGCATCCACTTACTAGATTTCGGGCGCAGCGAGTACCACATACCCGCCTGGGGAGACCCACTCCCCCGCGGGATGTGCGTTATTTTGCTCTATTAATGCCTTCCTTTTTATATTTTATGAGAGGATCAACTTAGGCTGTCCACGCAGAGGAATGTATTTATCTATACCATAACAGTTTCATTAAATAACTCCCACACACAATCAACCAAATTCCTACCAAAAACCTACATCATACCTGTAATTACGTTTTTTCTATGTTCATAGGACAGCGAATCTGGAATGAAAGAAAGTGCTGATGTAGTCAGTGATTTTGAATCTGACACTTCAGATATTGAGGTAAGAATAAAAAAAATGAAAATTTTGAAAAAAAAAAAAAAAACAAATGGTCCGAAAATTTCCTTATTTTAATGTATAAATAATGTGTTATATGCCGCAACATAGTCGGAAATGATATTTTCGTAAACAAATTATTACACACTGTGTAAAGATATCATTATGTAAATTATGTAGTACTTTTAACCAACTTTTATGTAATCACATTTTATTAAAATTCTATATTGATTGTGCCGGATAATAAAGCTCCTTAATAGGTGCATTTGGTACTAGTTTTTTTTTCATAATTACTCTCTTCTTTTAGGACATTTCATCGAAGGTAAAGAGTAAGAAGCCACGCGTTGAAATCGAGTATGAAACTGAACCAGCTGTAGTCACTAAACAGAAAATAAAACATTGATGCATTTTATACTGTTTTTTATTTAAATCATCCATTACTCTTAAACCTTTACATAGGCAGTTTATATACAATGTAGTATACAATGATTTTTCAGTTTAACTAACATCTATTTACCGGTGGGAGGGAAGTCCTGTGCCGCGCTCCCGGCTGCATCCACCACCACATACCACCATCTTGCTTGTTCCTCCCGTGACGCTTTGCTGTGTTTCGGAGAGAAGGGCAAGACAGGCAGTGTAATTACATCTTATGTCTCAGGATAGGCAACACATAAATGAATTGCCTGGGCTCGTTCCAGGTAAACTAGTTAATGTTCATTGGCGACGTCCACCACTTACCATCAGGTGGCACGTTTGCCGGTTTGCCTATCCAACTAACATAAAAAAACGATTGTCCTCTGTGATTAGATAAAATATATTCAGCCATTAAAATAAATGTATTTTATATGGATTATACCATTGTTCGTTAAGAATTAAGAATTTCTACCATTTCCATTTTTGCAATGAATAATCCAAATAAAAAAAAAACATTAATATAAAAAATACAAAAAACAATTTTTTAACCTAGTGATTGAGACATAATTAATATCCGCGAAGCGAGCGGCCTTTGCAGCAAAACAGTGCAGGCATCAGTATCGTTTTTACCCGCCGGCTGAGTGGGCTGGAGCCTAAGGCGACAGATTTTTAGGGCCCGCAAATTTGGCGATGAACATTATGTAGAACAATTGTGTGGGCAAATTAGGGGATCAGCAAAATCTTTACAGCATAAATCTTGACAATGTAGATATATGCCTTACTTTACTATGCCTAAACTTTCAAATAAAAAAAGGGTCACCAAAATCTTTATGTACAGAATACACCTTGGAAATGTATATGCCACCAAATTCTATATAGCCTACAGATGGCAAATCTGTAAATCAGCCACTCGCAGGCATATGCATGCATAAAGTACCTCCCTGCTTTCCTCTGCATATGTATACTCCATACATACCCCCCATAACAATAAAAACCATCACTTCAACGAATTTACCTTTCGCTTCGACAACACCTAGGCATCCTCAAGATATAGAGTACCTATAGACAACCAAAAGCAATCGTTAAGTCAAACTAGTTATTATTGGAATCTTGAGCATTCATAAGCGACTACCATAGCCCCAGGGCTTGTTTTCAGAAACAATACATCGCAGACAAAAGCAATTCGAAACTTATCACATATCACACGAATGGCAATAATATCACATTGAAAAGGGATCAATACTTAGGCAAATCAGGTACATAACTCAATTTGAATTGGACTGAATCTGGGTTTTATAGAGTTTGGGCGAAGCTTTGTTCGCGACCTAATTACACTTATCCGTTAATTAAGAAAGTTAGGTGCCTTAGAAAACGTCTTATTTCTTATCACTATTGAATAAGCTATAATTGAATTGTCGCAGGCGACGAACGGGGGTGCGTAGGAGGCACTACTTAATGCCTCAAGTAACACCCCTGTGTTCGTTTCGGCTTCAGGATGGGAACCTGGGCCCAGTATGGCATGACTCCTCGTAAGGGGGGGACTGCCCGACTGCTTAATAGCAGTCGGGCAGTCCCCCCTTACGAGGAGTAGTCTGGCCTTCGCCGGGGTCAGCCTGTCGCTGAGGTGATCCTGTTGCCTGCAAGTAGGTACTGCAACGGGTAAGGCACTCCCAGGTGCGAGTCCCAGATAGGGTCAGGACTCAGGATCAACCCGAGAAGGATCTAGGATGAACCCAGGAGGATTCATGCGTAAAAAGCATTTCCTTGCGAAAAAAAATTGAATTGTGTTAACTCGTTTTGTTGTTGGTGGTGGTGGTTATCAGTTTGTATTATTGTGATAATCGAGTACAGTTATGGAACATACCTATATAACTTCATTGGTATTCATTATACCTTCTACCCTTAATAAAACATCTAGTCTTTCCATTGGTGATGTTTTTGAAAGTAGTAGTAGTAGAGTAGTAGTAGCTCCTCTGAGCTATAGGGTGGTAAGTGGTATCATAAAAAGTGAATAAGCATGTATCAACGTTGGAAAAATAAGATTAATAAGCCGTGTCATTTATGAGATTGCATCAGTATAATTTGGTGGTTATTGCTATCGATCATGGCTATTCAAGAGTAGCAGCGGTTGGGTAGAATAATAGGAAAGTAGACAAGTAGAGCGTCATTATTACGTGAGGCTCGAAAGGGAGGCAGTAGCTTTAAAAATATCACGAAATATCACCAGTGGGCCCCGCCTCCCTTTTACCCGCTAACGTCTGTTAGAACCTTGCCACGTCTTCCACGTAAGAGTCTGTGGTCATCTGAGGACGAATAAGCGCACCTCTGTTGTCACCACACAGTTGATCTGCCCCTCTACGCAAGTGGCTTTTAGGTTTAGAGAATAGAAGAGAAACATCAATGGATGAGACTGACGTTCGCTTTCGACTACTGTCGATATTTCTTCCGGCCAAGGCGTCACATTTACACAGTACGTGTTTGTGGACATGGACTTTCTGTGGTCTTTGCACTCTGTGTCAAGACTCGCGAGTAACGATTGCTTTTGAAGTCTGAATAAATAAATATTGCGCGCCCAAATTGAGTTCAAAATGGCCGAAGCTTCTGGCACTCGTTAGAATTCATGAGGGTATATGGTTGTTTATTTATTGTTGTTCTTTGATGTTTTAATTTTCTAACTTTTCCACTTACGTCGGTTTTTGTACAGCATATTAATTGCTTTTTAAATAATTGACATATTATAAGGTCTTATATATAACGAGAAAATTACCTACATGCAATATTTTTTAATCTTTGTTAATCTGGTTTCTTGGTAAGTTCTCAAAGAGCTTGTGTTACAGGTACCAGACAACGGAAATATATTTAATACTTTTATACTATACATATATTTAACATTTTTATTATGCAATACACATATTTAATACACATCCATGACACAGGAACACTGAAAACTTTTTTGTTCCCTGGTGGGATTTGAACCCGCAACCTCCGGCTTGAGCGCCAACGCGCTAACCATTGAGGCACAGAGGTCATCGAAATATAAATAATCATTTTTTTTAATTGGACTACGGTTTCTGAATTTAATATTAGACATTAGGTATGTTAATTTTTCGGAGAGTTCACTTTTTATTTTTTTATAATATTAATATGCACATTCTTTGTATGTTAAAATAAGGGCGCAGCTCCACCGAGGCGCATGGAGAGTATAATATTATGAAAATGTATGTGATTGTTTCCACTGTAATCCACGGACCGCTACGTATTAATTAACATTTTTTTGCAATTGACATTTTAACAAACGTGCGTAGCCTCCGCGTGTACCGCGGTGGAGCCGCGCCTTTATAAACAAACGATTTTTCAACGTGACACATATCGTACCGTGTACAATATCTACACACTCAGATTTTTATCCTTGCTTCTGAAATTTTGAATAAAAGTAACATTTTTATTACGCGATGTAAAATATGATTTAAATTTGTAGATATTCTACCGGTGGGAGGGAAGCGCTGTGCCGCGCTCCCGGCTGCATGGGTACCACCATCTTGCTTGTTTCTCCCGTGAAATAGCTTTGCTGTGTTTCGGAGAGAAGGGCGAGACAGGCAGTGTAATTACTGGCACCGAGACTTAACATCTTATGTCTCAGGATAGGCAACACATAAATGAGTTGCCTGGGCTCGTTCCAGGTATACTGGTTTATGTTCATGGGCGACGTCGACCACTTACCATCTGGTGGTACGTTTGCCAGTTTGTCTATCCAACTAACATTAAATAAAATCCTTTAGTCTCAGAACAATTAGAATTGGGTATCATAAAATAAGCGAGGCTTTGTGGGGGATAACGTTTAAAACTACCGTTAGCATTCCAAGTGCAGCTGGTGTCGACTTCCTTATATTTATGTAGCACCGCCCATTCTTTTTTCGCAACACTGAAATCTCTATATTTATCAGATATTTATGCTATTCAGTTATAGACAAGGAGGTATATAATATATCTTCATTTGGAATGTTTATACATAAGTAAACATGTACGACATACATTGTAAGAGGTAGTGCCATGCTGCTTTGCATCCGAATTGGGCCGGCACAACCGGGGTGGAACCTCTCACTCATATAACGTTTCATGCGGTTTGTGAGTTTCCGGTGGCCCATTGGGGGGGATAGGGAAAAGGAGTGCTACGCAGCTTTTATCGCGCTAACTTTTCTTCTTCGCTTCGGCTCGAATTGTTTCGGGGCGATACACGCACGTGCGGTCGAAGCATGTGTATTTTTAAGCAACGAAATGTATGAGTGGAGACATACATGCACAACATGAAATTTCGAGTTTAATAGCGCAAGTGTTAATGGCCTATTCGATATCAGTGGTTATATGACATTGAAAACACTGTTAGAGGTTTATCAACAGTACTACGATGCCGTAGCATTATAACGAGTTCATGAGCTACAGAACTACTACAATACGGCTGACGTATTTATCAAAAGTAAAGTAAGCGACGATACCCTAGTGGGTATGGGCTCGCTCTCTTGAGTGAGAGGTCCGGGTACGATCCCGACTAGAT
Source organism: Helleia helle (assembly GCA_963853865.1). Taxonomy (NCBI): domain Eukaryota; kingdom Metazoa; phylum Arthropoda; class Insecta; order Lepidoptera; family Lycaenidae; genus Helleia; species Helleia helle. The sequence goes on along the minus strand of OY971423.1, from coordinate 5,275,662 downwards.
TGTTATACCTAGAAATGGCTTTTTCTAAATTTCTACTTGCACCTGAACATGAGACCATCGCTTGTTCACCGGTGAGGGAAACATCGTGATGAAACCTGCATGCCTGATGAGATAAAAGCTTTTGAAGGTGTGTGAAGTTCACTAACCCGCATTGGACCAGCGCATATTTTTTTTTTTTTTTTTAATGTTAGTTGGATAGGCAAACTGGCAAACGTACCACCTGATGGTACGTTTGCCATATGGTTCCCATAGGTGAACTATGTCCCAAAACCCGCCTTGCCTGACTTCGAGGAGGAGCCCAGCAGTGGGACATATAAGGATTGATATGAGGGGGCTTGTACACACCCCTCTTATAAGAACACAGAAGGGACAAAAGAGCAGGGGGCCGGGGGTGAGGACGGGAACCTCACCCCATTGTACTGTCCCGACGTTGGGAGGGGTTGTTTTGTGGTGCGGGACAACCTCTCTGTGGAGGTGGCGTCGGTCCCTTGGGGGACTGCATAAGCATGTATCAATTGTTTGTTTATTAGATCCGGGGCACCTCATCAAAGGCGGAATTGGTGGCACTGGCCAGGATTTAGTGGGTAGAGCTGCGTCGATGCCTCAGAGCATTTCCCGGTGTTAACGAAAAATAAACTATTTAAAAAAATCTGTTGCTTTGTAGAATAAGATTAATTTCTGTATATTTCAGTGACCGAGCCACAATCAAGTGGTATAAAATAAGTTTGCTCAACTGGCAGCCCTGCTTCAGAAATACATTTTATATCATTAATATAACGTTCATTTTCGCTCATATTGTGCGGTAAAAAATCACACGAGACCCGAATGAATGGCCACAATATTTTCATGTATCGAGTTTTCAGGACGTAATACATCATAACTGGTATTGTTTCGAGGAGGATGTGTTGACACGGTCATCGGAAATTACACTTGCCTCCCGCCGTGCTACTTTCAAAGTTAATTGGGTGTGGTGGGAGGGCCACCGGACCCTGCTTCAGTAAAGCTTTTCAATTTATGTCGTTATAAAGTGGGGCTCTTTAGAAACAAATATTGCAATTTAATTAATTTTTATTGCGGCATAAAATTGAAAAAATGTTCTTTCATTTTGTAATATCCGTCCATACGATAAAGTTATTGTGGATTGGTGTAATAAAAAAATATTCATAAACAATAATTACTGACGTACAACTTTAGTCAAGTTAGTTGATTAAGTCAGTCGCAAAGTAAGCAAATAAATTTTGTTATTAACAAACAAATAAATTTAAAAAGTTACACTTTAATGAATTTGATACTGACATCTTAATTTATAAGTTATCCGCCCTCAATTCAAACTCGCGACCTCTCCGCCCCTAGCCATAGGGCAACAGCCAGCCAAATGTAGTTTTTATTACAGAAAAACATACTTCAATTCACTACAAATATGTTCCAGGTATTTTTTGCACAGATACTAATATAATAAAACGTACGAGGAGTCGCCGGAAGAAACTATAGCATATAAAACAGATGGGTGTCTCCACAGTGTTGTGTTGCGCATAAAAACGAGTACATATCTCCCCTTAGAGAGACGTAAATCAAAGGGCTTGTTTTATTACGTTCGGGGTTTTACGAACTACCCTGAAATAGGAAATTGACTATTTCATAGACAAGCAATTATACTGCATTGAAAAATGGTTCACTAAAGTTTTACACAAAACTTGACCGTTTCAGGCGGCTGGCTGGTCGAGTGGTCAGGCTGGACACTTTCCGCAGCGGTCGCGGTTTCGAATCCCGCCAAGTGCAGGTAATTTCTATGATGAATATAGCTCAGATCAAGTAAAAAAAGGTAGATGACGCACGGCCTTTGCTAATACTGAAATCACAAAACTCAGCTCCTTTCATGTAAATACACGCGCTCACGCACACACATGCGCCAAAACTAAGCTCATTTTTCATTAGTATCTTATAAGTCGTCGTGCAGTAAATTTGCCAAAAAAATACAGTTCTGTGTAATTTTATGGCGTAAAAACTTACAAAAGTGACCAAAAAGACTGAAGAAATATCGTCTCACACATAAATACACACAAGACTATATTTTTTAAAGATATTTTACCTTATTTAGACGCCATTTTGAGGTTAATCGACATAAATAATATTATTGCCCCGAAATGACGTATTGGGAGAGTGTTGCCAGAAGTTAGTATTTCTAAATAGCCCAATAGTGGGTAAGTCAATTGCAGGCAAAGTCATAGCAAAATAATTAAGTACAGAGGTGACATAATTATTATTTTATTATTTGATCGCTATATGACTGAATCGAAATGACCTCGTATAACCTATGTTGTATTTTTTTTGGGACTCACGCACCCACACGGGACTATCTATTTAATTATTTATAAATTTAAAGATTTACCATTTAATAAATTAAAAAAAAATGTAACAGCGTGGCTTGCAGAGAAATGTTTTTATAATTTAAATGTTTTAAATGGAAAACGACATATTATGTATTTAATTTAAAAATTGTGTATTGATAAAATGTGACTTTATAATTACCATTATAATCAATTATTTTGAAACTGATATTCTCTGACAATGATTTTAATGACATGTTGTATATTTATCAAGTTTATTTAATTCTATTTTTTCCTGTTAAATTATATTAATTGTTTATTTATGTAAAGTTTTATTTTCACACACCATGTTATGGTAGAATGTATATAGAACTTGTTTAATTTTTTTTTAATATCACCTATGTATTTACTACATTCATGGGAATAAATAAATTAATAAAACAATTGTATCAATAAAATATCTATTGAGACAGTTTATAAAGTGATCCTACACGCCTCCTACATATTCGTAATATTATTGTATTTTATAAAAATATTCACTGTCGCATTCACTTATTACCTATTTTTATTAATATGCAATTTTAAGGGATATTTAAAAAAATGGTAGCCCTTCATTCACTCACACATACTTAAAAAAGTGGCTTCACTTTCTTGTTCCACGTGCGCTATGTACCTTTTTTTACTTGATCTGAGGAATATAGATGTATCCATCGCTTCGAGTCATGGACGTGTTTATATGTATTTATTTAATTTCTTAAAATTATTATAATGAAACAACTTAACCGGATTTTATCGCGGTTAATTAAGATTTTTACACATCCGACATGTCGAATACTTTACAGCAACCATGATCACGGGAGGACTGATGAACTTCGTCCACAGCCTCTCGTCGCCTGACCGGGAGATCAGGCGACGAGAGGAAGTGGAGAGCCCAGGCAACTCATTTATGTGTTGCCTATCCTGAGACATAAGATGTTAAGTCTCGGTGCCAGTAATTACACTGCCTATCTTGCCCTTCTCTGAACAACACAAGCAAGATGGTGGCACCCATGCAGCCGGGAGCGCGGCACAGCGCTTCCCTCCCACCGGTAATAGTGGGTAGAGTTTGCGCCCTATCGTCGACCGTATCGGATTTGACTAGTGCAAATCCTGCTCTCCCGATCAGCGCGTGCGATGAACCGCGGCCCGAGGGGGGCGTGGTGAGGTGGGGCGTCCTTCTTTCGAATATTTCTTTAGTGAGCCATCTGCTTATTTACTGTACCGATTGAGCTTAAAGGCCATCAGGCCGAAATGTCTAGCCCTTCCGAAAAAAGAAAGATTGCGCCCACATTATCTACATATTTTGTGCGTTTGACAATTACGTCGTTTTTAACCGACTTCAAAAAAGGAGGAGGTTCTCAATTCGTCGGAATCTTTTGGACATTTTAATTGACGTAATTATGAATTACTATTAATTATAAGGCAATATAATTCCCGTAGGAACTTTGTTTTTTTTGGCATAAGCCGTAAAAGAGCAACAAACAAACAAACTCACTTTGAAATATTATAATACTATTTTTAGGATATTCATAACTAATAAAAATCTTAATGAAATATGAAATATAAAGGGAACCAAGTGGCAAGTGTAGCATAAGCGCACACACACTCAAAGAAGTCGAGAGCGACGGGGTAGTGGAGCCAAGGCGCGTCAATACATATATGTTTCACATATCATAAAGAAAACATACATATTTATAGTATCATTGACGATAGTATTAATTATAAACAGAATTCAAAATGTTGTTAAATTTTTAAAATTAAATTTGCAAGAAGTATTCATTGGTCTGGTAAAATATTATCTGGGAGTAACAAAATTACAGTAACAAGTTCGATTTTTCAAGTTTTAAATGGCTACACCTTTTTTTGGGGTACCGTTCCTCAAACGGAAAAAGGATATCGACTAATCCTATTTACTTTACTTCTAATTTGAATTTTGCAATTTAATCAAAATCTGTTACGTAGTTGACCTGTAATTACAAGAAGAACATCTCGTAAGACTAATACAATATGAAAGTTGTTCTGAAGTTGTTTTTCACCAGTTACAAGGCATAGAGAACAATTCTTTCAAGAAAAGGAGGCACCTTATATTTGTGTGTTTTTTAAATTATTTTATCCAGTATTTCTATCGTAATTCGGTCATCGTTCGTTGATAGAGCTGTGGGTAGCGGGATCTGTACATTTACACACGAGTAGCTGGACAAACAACGGTTGTATGCCCAAGTGAAAGAATATTTTTATTTTGTATGTATCTAATATAACATTTTATAAACAGTCAAACAAAGATCTCTTTCAATGAACGCCAAGACGGCCGATCTCTCGCCACTCGCATCTAACACGGACCGATCACTGCACGAAGATCGTCTTTGGGATATTGGGCGACCAACACTTCGTCTACCTAAATGCGACTTCACTCTTGACACTCCCTCACCTTATTGGCCCATCGGTCATGTGAAGGAGGCCTATGTTCAGCAGTGGATGGATAGAAGCTGATGATGATGATAAAGTCGAAGAGTAGTTTGTTTCTCCAGAACTCCCAGTCGGATTAAAAAAAATCATTTACCTTTGATAGCTTTATTTTTGAGGCTGGGTAAAGATTTTTTTATTTTAGTGAAAGAATCCTTACTAATATTATAAATGTGAAAGCGTGGATGTTTGTTACGCTTTCACGCAAAAACTACTCGACGAATCATCATGAAACTTTGTACACATATTCTGGGAAGTACTAGAAGTAACATGGATACTTTTATGAAAAAAAAACTAAAATCTTATCCTGCGCAGACCAAGTCGCGGGTATCAGCTAGTAATATATAAGTACATACTCCGACTAGTTTATCGGAACCGCCAGCGCTAGTCGGACTCTCGCTTCACTTTTCGCGATGTAAAGAATTCAACTACAAAGAACGGAAGCGTGTTTAATTATCTGAAAAATGGCTAATCAAGATCTCTTGAAATAAAATATGAAAGTTATTGAAAACTTCTACTCCATTTGTAAGAACGTGGATTCTTTGCGAATCTTAAACGCTTTCAATTTGCAAGTATTCAGCGTCTCGGGCATTTGTCTTTTGTTAAAAGACTTTGCGAGTTGCTACAATGATGTTAATTACCTCTGGAGGTAAATTGTTTTTGTTATGGTAATTGAAGGCGAACTAGCAGAAGAGTTGTTTGAAGGCATCGAGCATTCCAATTATATGCTCGATGGTTAAAGGTAACGTACATGAACATAAATTATTTCATCGGGCTCACTAGTTATGTTGTATCAGCTTTGCTCGTCGATTTTTTTAATGTTATTTGGATTGGTAAACAGAGAGACGAGCTACATGGCGGCAAGTGATCACCGTCACCTATGAACACAAATAAGTTAATCTGAAACTAGCTACAATTCATTCATGTGCTGCCTATCCTGAGACATAAGATGTTAAGTCTCGGTGCCAGTATATACACTGCTTGTCCTGCCCGTCTCTCGGAGCGTGGTGGGGAAATATATAAACCCTGCATATGTAACACATAGTATAGTCCATACAGAAATTACTTCCAAAATTTTCCACAAAATGGTGAGAGTTTTTATAAAAAATTATGTGAAAGTTTATTTGTTGGTCATGATACTTTGCCCCAAGACAGCTGGAAGACGAGGAAGGCTACTTTCCATTCCGAGAAATATTACCGACCAATCCCTGGGGAAATTAATAAGTACACAATTGCGGATTATAAATGGCGCAATATTTTTTAAACGCACACTTTTACTATGAGTTCAGTAAAAATGAAATTAATTTAATTGATTGATTGAATATCCTTTATTATGCTAACAAATTGCAAAAATATAACAGAATAACATTATTGAAGTGAAACTTATTTATCGGGGTTGGAAAAAAATTTAGTGTAACATTTTTCGTTACGCGTCACATTTTTCCGTTACGCGCCATCTTTTTCTTATCCCTACCACGCGTGATTTGAAAAATAACGTCATAAAGAAGTTTCACTTCTTACGAGTGTACGCTAGTACTCACACACTTTTTTTTTTTTTTAATGTATGAGTCAGGTCGTATCGTAATTCGTATCAGGAGGTGAAGGAATTGGCAGAGAGAAGGAAGGATTGGAGATTACTCGCGATTTCTCCACAGACAAGAGCGACCCTAAGAGAATTTTCTAATGATATCTCTAAATGGACATTCAAAGCCGCTTAGGGTACTTTCAGAGGATCAGAGCCTCTTTGTTCCAATAGCCAAACTAGGCGATGAGACGGTATGTGACTCAACGTTGTCCAGAAACAAGTCCATCAGGCAGGCGTGTTACTTCATCATCATCATCAGCCTCTATCCGTCCACTGCTGAACATAGGCCTGCGTGTTACTTATTCTATGCAATTCCTATCCTAAGATAAATCAGTGCCTACACTGTTCGTCCTGTTTTTCATTCTAAAACACAGCAGAGCTGTTCCAGATACGTGGCACATGTGCATCAACTGTCCCAGAAATTGGAGAAAAAACTCTTTATCAAAAATGGAGTGTCAAGTCCTGAAAGATTTTTCCAAATTTAACCGATAGTTACAGTTTTTTTTTAATATTTTATAGCATAGGAGGGCAAAGAGCAGTCGAAGCCTTTTGGTGACTACAACGCTTATACATATTCACACCCTCCTCTTTTTCCCTACCCCCCCTCCCCCAATGGGCCACCGGAAATTTACAAACCGCACAAAACACGACAGCATAGTTATCGCTTGACGCCGGTATTAAGTTTCTTTTTATTTAACATAGGAGGGTAAACGAGCAGTCGAACGCATCCGCACAAGCAGAGATTGTGTAGATGGACAACGCATCTACAATCTTTTTCTTATGATATCATCCCACCCAATGGGCCACCGGAGACTCACAAGGCGCATGAAACGCGACAGCATAGCTCTTAGTTGATGCCGTTGATGTTATTATGTGAGCGAGAGGCACCAATCCGGTCGTGCCGGCCCAACTCGACCGCAATGCACCATGGCACTACGTTTTACAGGATTAGAATGTTCAAACTCTTTAGCTTTATTAAATAAGTAAAAATAAATGAAAATAAAACGTAATCGCGTATCCATCATCCGCGACCTACGTTTTTTCTCATTTATTTTTTTACATGTAATTGTCTCAGATCAAGTAAAAAAAGGTAGATGACGCACGGCCTTTGCTAATACTGAAGCCACAAAACTCAGCTCCTTTCATGTAAATACACGCGCTCAAGCACACACATGCACCAAAACTAAGCTCATTTTTGTTGTGTGAGTAGAAGTATCTTATGAGTCGTCGTGCAGTAAATTTGCCAAAAAATACAGTTTTGTGTAATTTTATGGTGTAAAAACAATACAAAAGTGACCAAAGAGTCTGAAGAAATATCTTTTCACACATAAATACACACAAGACTATATTCTTTTAAGATATTTTAACACCATTTTGAGGTTATTCAACATAAATAATATAATCGCCCCGAAATGACGTATCGGAAGAGTGTTGCCAGAAGTTAGTATTTCTATTTTCTAATAGCCCAATAGTGGGTAAGTCAATTGCAGGCAAAGCCATAGCAAAATAATTAATACAGAGGTGACATAATAATAATAATATCTATGGACGCTTTCACAGAAAATATTTTTGTTCCCTGGCGGGATTCGAACTATTATTTTATTATTTGATCGCTATATGACTGAATCGAAATGACCTCGTATAACCTATGTTGTATTTTTTTGGGACTCACGCACCCACAACGGGACTATCTATTTAATTATTTATAAATTTCAAGATTCACCATTTAATAAATTTAAAAAAATGTAACAGCGTGGCTTGCAAAGAAAAGTTTTTTATAATTTAAATGGTTTTTTTTTATGGAAAACGACATATTATGTATTTTAATTTAAATTGTGTATTGATAAAATGTGACTTTCTAATTACCATTATAATCAATTATTTTGAAACTGTTATTCTCTGACAATGATTTTAATGACATGTTGTATTTATCAAGTTTATTTAATTGTTACTATTTTTTCATGTTAATTTATATTAATAATTGTTTATTCATGTAAAGTTTTATTTTCACACACCATGTTGTGGTAGAATGTAAAGAACTTGTTTAAATATTTTTTAATATCACCTATGTATTTACTACATTCATGGGAATAAATAAATAATTAAAACAATTGTCTCAATAAGATATCTATTGAGACAGTTTATAAGGTGGTACACACCTCCTACATATTCGTAATATTATTGTATTTTATTAAAATATTTACTGTCATTCACTTATTACAACCTATTTTTATTAATATGCAATTTTAAGGGATATTAAAAAAAAAAGGTAACCCTTCATTCACTCACACATACTTGAGGAATGGCGGGAAACATCGGGACGCGCGGTTGTGTTTTTTTGGTTTCCCGTTAATTAATTGTTATTTTGTGTTTTGTCCATTCAGAGTGGTTTTCTATAGTGTTTGTTTTAAAAACTTGATCTTTATATATTGTGATTGGTTGGCGAATATTGTGGTGGACTGCCTTGGGTGGATGGAATGGAGAATGATAGTTGATTGATGGGGGCTAGAGGGGCGAAGCCGCGCTCCTTGGGGTTTCCCGCCATTTCTCCGTATTACAGACCGAATATTGTATTTTGTATGGCTAATAGCGTAGTAGCTAATGCCTTTAAATGAAAATAATAATAATAAATCACACATACTTAAAAAAGTGGCTTCACTTTCTTGTTCCAAGTGCGCTATCTACCTTTTTTTACTTGATCTGAGGTAATTGTATATTTTTTATAAAAAAAATAAGTCAGCTTAATACTTTCTTAGTCTGTCGAATTATACAGGAAATTGAAAAGACTAGGTTCGACAGTTTCAGATTAATGTGTCTGTCAGCTCCATGTATCTGGGGTGTTGGGATTGTTCACGAACGCTTAGTTTTGCTTTATCTAGGAACGTAAGCTTTCTACACGTTTTGCATTTCAATTGTGCACATTTTGTCAAACTAATTTTGAATTTCGAACATTTGTAGTCTGGAAGAGCTTATCTATGACGAAAATATTTTTCCACATCAAGGTGGATAAAATATTGAATTTTAAAAAAATATTATAAATAAAAAATATTACTACAAAAGTCAAAGGATATATATTTATTTGAACCGTGCGAACTTTTTCTATTACTGATTAGGCGGCTAGTTGGAAAAATCTAGTAAAGAATCATCATATATTTTTACATAATGACACTTGGTTTAATAAAAAAACTTAAAAGACGATGATGCGATGAAAAATTTTTTTACGATGAAAATCCGGGTCATAATAACAAATGGATTGACGCCTTCCTAATACGTTGTGATATTTTGTAAGGATAGATCGTCAAAAACCGCTGAGTGTGCGCTTGGACTTAGTGACGTCATGTCTCAGGTGGCGTGTACCGCATCCTCGGTCATAAGCACCTTGTGGAGGTAACTGGAGCGGGGAACTAATGAGTTAGGATACGAACTATGTTATGGAAAGCTTTTTATGTACACTTGTGATAATCTGTTAAGGTAACTTAACGCTGACCTCCAACTTACTGAATATCTTTTATGTTTTATATAGGTTAAGGTTTTTCATGATTATCATTTTTTTAGTTAATAGAATCAGGCTGTGCGGGAATCAATTATATAAGATATTAAATTATAATATTAATAAGCATGCATATTATAATGAAACACTTTTTTACGGATTTTATCGCGGTTTATTAAGATTTTTACAAGCCCGACGTTTCGGATACTTTACAACCGTGGGTAAATCTTTGTTTCAGAGAGCACAAGGGATCTGTGATGAGCAACACCTGGCAACCGAGCTTCAACACGTTAAGCAAGTACTGCGAGACAACAAGCTTCGGGTGCCGCGTCTTCATCACCGTGACCGCGTGAAAGCAGCCACTGTTGAGCGAGTACCTGCTGTGCTACCATTTATGAAAGGAGTCACTGACAAGATTGGTTCTATCCTAAAGCGATCTTCCATCAAAACCTGTTTCAAGCCGCCAAAAAAGATAGGTCTTACCATCTGTCAAGTGTCATATACCCTTACAATATGCAGGAGTATACAAGCTTGATTGCGACTGTGGTCTGTCTTATATAGGCCAAACAAAAAGATCTATTAAAACTCGCGTCAAAGAACATATAGCTGATTTAAAACACCGTCGCTACACTAAGTCTGCCATCTGTGAACATAGTCTTGACAAAGCTCGCCATTATATCAGATTTGATAAACCACAGATACTCGCAAAAGAACACCGATTCCAACCAAGGATGATACGTGAGGCTATTGAAATTAAAAAACATCCTAATTTCAATAGAGAAGATGGCTGGCTCTTACCATCTGCAATGGGATCCCAAATCCCATTATTAATATTATCAAATCAAAATCCAAGCATAATATGTCACAGATTAAATATACAGTTAGCACTTTCTGCGTAGATAGGACTAACCAAAATATTGATGTATCATAGGGTAGTTTCGAATAACTTTGTAACATTAGGACGTATGACACCTCAGTCCTCCCGTGACCATGGTTGCTGTCAAGTATCCGAAACGTCGGGCTTGTAAAAATCTTAATAAACCGCGATAAAATCCGTAAAAAAGTGTTTCATTATAATGAGTGAAATTCGCGTAAACATTAGAAAACAAAAAGCATGCATATATTATGTAGATGTAGACTCTACGATTGGTATCATAGAGTCCTCTATGTAAGAGGTGGTGCCATGCTGCTATGCAGCCAATTTGGGCCGACACGACCAGGATGGTACCTCTCGCTCACATAACACCGGCGTCAAGTGACAGCTATGCTGTCGCGTTTCGTGTGGTGTGTGAATTTCCGGTGGAAAGAGCAGCCCCCTCGGTTCAATTGGCTTCGCCCAAGGAACTGGGTTCAGCTTAGGCTACTGAGCCCCCTGCCCCACCGCCACGACAAGGCTTGAACCATGGTGTGGAGCAGGGCCATCTACTTGATCTGCTCTATATAAGTTCTGCTCGGTCTACCTCTTCCTCTCTTTCCCTCAATCCTTCCTTCTATGATATTTAATGTCTATACCAATTACCACCAGTCCTTAAAAGTAATTTTAATTCATATACCAACATCACCTAAAGCTACTCGCTATCTCAAACATCAACTCGAAGTATGTGACTTGGTACGTCAAATTTCAAGTTTGTTTTTCGGATCCGTTTCAGTAAACGTGAAACTTTTTAAACGCCTCAAATGAAATTTCGGAGAAGACAAATATTTTGCACGAATTAATTATGAATGTGTGCACGCATGATATTATTATTTATTGACTTACCTGTTATATTTTTTTAAAATTTATTATGAGCTGGATACAAGTCCTTTGCCCTACCTGTTTTTTTTAATTTATTAAGAGCTGGATACAACATGTTATTATATTGATAGTGTTGCTAGTAGTTGCATTTTGGTTAGTGCCAGCTAGGGTGGCGATGGTAACCAATTCAGTTCAATGGTTGAGTTATAAATACAGTTCATTTTTATCTTTCAAGAAGATTTATGGCCAACAGAGTGAAATGGGTCTCAATCGTTCCTTCGAAGAACAATGCTCCGTTTTTATTATATTAGTTTAAGGCGCTGTTAGGGGACGCACGGGCCGATCAGAGGGGTTGAGGTGCGGGGCATTCCGCGGGGCGCACTCCGCGCGTCCCGCTCGGGCACATTTTACCGCGTATTTTAAAAGTGCGTGTGGCGGCTAAAAAGTGATATTATAAGTAATCGAAATAAAAGGAGAGTGACTGCAGTATTTTCTTTATACGAGTAGGTATATTAGGGTGAATATTTCAAGATAGACATAATATTCAGGATTCGTAAATTAAAATGAAATAGCATCCAATTACAAAATTTATGGATTTATGGCGCGGTGAATGGAACTTTTATATACTTATTAGAGGGGGTGAAGCATATAAGTGAGGGACGATTATTTCCATCGACTTCCGTCCACGGCGGAGTGTAACATGCTATTTTAGCCGATACGTGATTTCATTATAGAAGCGTAATATCACACCGAACAAATGAAATGCGTAATTTCACATGTAACTGAAAATGTGATATAGCCCAACGCAACGTGCGCTGCAATTATAATACTCAGCGGTGATGTCCAAGTTCAAATCTCGATAGATATAAAATTGTATGTATTTTTTTTAAAGGTTCAAATCACGATAATATTTTGATGCATGTTTTTTATTTATTTTTAGAATATAAGCGTATTTTTTATTTTATTTTTAGATATTATATACCTTCATGTTTTAGTGTAGTTTTTCATAAAAATCTGTTCATATTTTTCTTATTATCTTATTGTTAGTTTCTAAAAAGTTATCGAGAAATTATGTGACTCATTAGACGAATAATAGATAAAAAGGCTTAGGTGAATGGAAGGTAAATTTTAGAAATAGCTAATTCTCAAAACGGCATATTATCAAAAAAGGGAAAAATAAGAAATATTTTAGCCCTTCATACTTACGTATATACACTTATATGTGACTGATGATGAATGATGGAGAATGTTAAATTCTAGAAATGGCTAATTCTCAAAACGGCATATTATCAAAAAAGGAAAAAATAAGAAATATTTTAGCCCTTTATTACTTATGTAGGTACATTTATATGTGACTGATGATGATGACACCAGCGCTACTAACACGTCATGTACATCGGAAGGTTGAGCGGGATATTGAAACGACGTTTCCACAAAACAGTTTATTAGTGACAAATGTACGAGTACAATATATATATATATATATATATATATATATATATATATATATATATATATATATATAATAGATGTACAATGTATGTATGTACATAGATTGCAGACGAGCAAATAAACGCATCGACATTTCCACATACACAGTACATTATGTCCCTACATATTACAGAAGAGTAAAACAATAAAAATAAAATACCAACGTCAACCAAGCTTCATGGTTGATTCTGGAAAAAATATTATAGTTTGTTACAAAAGTGTGTACTAATACTGGAGGAGGTCATTTTACTCTTTATTATGTACAATAGAAGATAATTGTCATCATATATTATATTATTTAAAAAACAGAACACCTGAAAAAAAATATACGGAGGGCAATAAAAAGATCGTATTCGATGAAATAAAAACACATGATGGAAGTTGTAAAGTAAGTACTAGGTACTTACCTTTTCTTACACAGCTTATTTTGTTTCAAGTAATATTAGATTATGATATTATGTACATAGGTATTAGAAACAAAATTATGAATCCAAAAGATGTAGCTCGATTGGTCAAGCGGTCTCGCCGTGTGTGAATGTTTGCTGTTTCAGTAACCAGCCTCGGGTTCAAACCCCGCACGGAGTTTTTATTATTAGAAATACTTTTTGTTGGGTTTTTTTATTTTTATTTTTTTATTTGGAATAATTACATTTTTTTGAGTTTTATTGTTCGTGTAAAATTTACTACTTGCTTTATTGTTTATTTATTGATTACTAAGTGAGTCTTCAACCGATGCGTTCTCCATTATTTTTTTTATTACCCATTATTAAAATCAAAACCGAACAAAATATTACACGAACAATAAATTAAGTTTATAATTAATTAAAAATCACAATAATTACAAAAAAACACAATCACAAAAAGAAAGTCACAAAATAAAATATATAAAACTTTTGACAACAAATACGTAAATTATTTCTAAGCAGCGAGAGTTACAAAATGGCACAGGTCCGTCTAGCAACGCGACTCAGCAGTCACTGTCGCTCTACGTAGAAAAGAAAGAGAAGCGAAAAGACGCCGCGTTGGTACGATGTTTAGTTTGAATGGTTCGAGTTATCATTTAATATTATTTATTATTCCTTACAAATATCGTAATTCAATCGATAAATAAAAAAAACAGTTCCCCTTATTATAACATATTATATCACTGTTATTAATTATTTAACAAGATTTGTTCAAATAATAAAGATACAGTTGTTACAATGTTAATTTTAATGGTTATTTTATGATTTTTTATTATCGAGATTTTTTTTCGAAAATGTGTTTTGAACAAAATAGTCCACCCATAAATATGATCAAGATTAACATATATTTTTTTTGATGCTCTCAGATGTATAAATTTCCCTAAAAAACTGTTTTGTACAGCCTATTTTGTCTATGCACAGCGCCTTAAACTGAAAGACAATGTTTGTAGGCATAAAAAAGGATTGTGTGGTTTTATGAAACCACGGTAAAACTGAAACATTTTTTCACATTATAGACATTTAACTAAAAATTTTTGGAATAATATTCCATTAAGGGTATAAAAATCGCTTTATCAATCTTAATTTTATACTTGGAAAACTTGGCGGCCGACCGTCACGCGACATGCAACACACAGACGAAAACGTTTGAGACGATGTAATAGAAGTTTCACTTTAAAAGAAAAAAATTCTCAATGATGGTTTACATACTTTCATCGTGGATAAATTGACTCTTTAGATATAATATAAGATTTTAAGTTAACATGGTTATTTTCATTACTAAAATTATTTAAAACGGGATATTTACCATGTTTTTTACTTTTATTTCGCGGAGTTCGATATTTTAACATTGTATACGAATGTTTTCTTCACCAGGCAATCTAGTAAATTCGACAATTTTAGATATAATAAATACTCCTTTAGTCTTATTGCGGATTTGACAATCGATTACGAGTATCCGTTCTGTGTGTATGAAGCCTTATATTTAAATAATAAGTTTTAAAAAATTTAAATATAGAATAAGACACAAGAATTTGTGATGTTACCTAAACATCAATCGCTAAATTGAGATTGATGCAGGTTATCAATTACAAATCGATAACAAACATCGGGTAACCCTTCTCTATATAAATTTGTTTTCCATTACACGAAATTAGTGTTACGGACAGGATTGATGAAGGGGATTTGTTAAAAGTGATTTCCAGCAAGGCTCTCTGTTAACGCCTTAATTCGACTAAGATAAATAAAAGACCGTATTGGGCAATCCGATGTTACATTCAAACTTGGCAACTTTCAATATTCAATGTTCAATCAATTATATTAAAATAATATAATAGATGAAATATTATGATATGATAAAAATTTACTAATGTCACGATGTATGTTCGCGATAAACTCCGAAACTACTGAACCAATTTTTATCAAATTTTGTATTTTTAATTTGGTTGCATTTGTAATTTGGTCCAACTTGGGAGATAGGGTAGTTTTTATCTCAATTATTGATCTCAATATTTGTTATTGCAAATTAAATGTTTCTAATTGTTACTTTATGATGAGATGTCAAATTCTCAAGATAATGTCAAATCCAAAACTCATTTAGACAGAATAAATTGACGACCTATGTAGCTCAGTGGTAAGCGCGTTGACGCTCAAGCCGGAGGTTGCGGGTTCAAATCCCGAATACCTTACACACTTTATATAGGTACCTTAGCCACTGCAACGCGTGGCCGGGTCTGCTAGTATAAATATATATAATTTAATTGTTCATAAAAAAAGATTGGAATTGTTCGGAACATATTACTTTGAATGTTTACACATAACTTCATAAGATATTTAAAGGTATATATATTATTTTCATTTATTAGTAGTTATATTAATATAGTCATCAGGTAGTAGAATTTATGTGTATAATTTCTTTTTCCAGATATATTGTAAGCGTGAGTTCATAGACATTTTCCGAACATAATTATCTTCTCAAAATTATGAAAGATCCCTTATATTGTATGATAAGGAAAATAGTCGTGAGCAATGATGTGGAAGGTATTTGGAATATAGCGGGGATCCCGATAGGCGCGCAATATTGGCATACCTACGCCGCGGCATCTGCGTCTGTTAATATCCACCTTAATTACTACTTACCTTGTGATCGTTTATAATGAACTGCAATATCGATAACTAGTAATGGGATCTGATATCGATTTACTTTTAATTATCGATAGTTATCTGATGCATTGTGTATACGGCAATCCTGCTTAATTTCTTTACCAAATAGCTTTGTTGTGTTCCGAATAGACGAACAGGACCGGTAATCTGTTGTAACTATTTAACTACCATGTTAACAACATTGTAATAATTATTACTATTAAGTTATCGTATAATAGTATCGTATAATATTGTCGTATAATATCGTATAATATTGTCGTATAATATCGTATAATAACAAAGTATAATATACGTCAAAGGCTGACCTTGGTCACTCACCGTCAAGAACATCTCACGGTTTGCTTTGCATCCGATTTTTCTTTTTTTTATGTTAGTTGGATAGGCAAACTGGCAAACGAGCCACCTGATGGTAAGTGGTCGACGTCGCCCATGAACATAAACTAGTTTACCTGGAACGAGCCCAGGCAACTCATTTATGCGTTGCCTATCCTGAGACATAAGAAGTCTCGGTGCCAGTAATTACACTGCCTGTCTTGCCCTTCTCTCCGAAACACAGCAAAGCTGTTTCATGGGAGAAACAAGCAAGATGGTGGTACCCATGCAGCCGGGAGCGCGGCACAGCGCTTCCCTCCCACCGGTCATATCATCCGATATCAACCTTCGATCATGATTGCACGCAAATCATCACAAGTAAGGAGATCGCTTAAAGATCACATAAGTATAAGACTGCAATCTCTATGTGACATTTCACTTGCTCATATCGTTGTAAATTCATTCTGAGTTCACCATTAAAACATTAAAAGACCTTAATCTCAATGTTACTTAAACATTCATGTCGCTGCAAACTTATTTTAATCAAAGACAAAAGCTAATATTTGTAACAATAAAATATTTTACGTCACAAAACTTACAATGGAATAGCTTAAAATCGGTGGCGCAATTTGCGAATATGCGCCATAAACATGGAGCGGAGGAGACGGCAAATAGAGTGGCGCCGGTGAGTTTCTAGCAGTAAATACGGATTAGTTCGGTGCTGAAACTTGCTGAAATGTGGTTATACGTCACTCGACTCGACTCTGAGCCCCCCGGGATTAAACTAGTTTCGCGCCCTGTACATGCTTAAAAATACAATAAATACAATCTGTATCCGCCATAGGTTTTTTGTGAAATTTTAAATTATACTGTTCTTTTGGATATCATTTTAATGAAGGTGTATATAAAGACTGTATATAAATTATTGTAATTTATATACAACTGTTATTAAAAACGATTTGTAAAGAAAATAACCTATTTTTTAAGAGGTAGTGCCAGTCTGCTTTGCAGCCGAATTGGGCCGGCACGACCGGGGTACCTCTCGCTCACATAACACCAGCGTCAAGTGACAGCTATGCTGTCACGTTTTTTGCAGTTTGTGAGTTTCATAACTTTTGGTTGTGCGGATGTCTATAGATGTCGGTAGTCACCATAAGGCTCCGACAGACGACTGCTCGGTTGCTTCATTGTGACAAATAAAGTAATACTTATGTGTAAAGCTTCGATATACTTTCTGAATAAGGCGTTTGCCTAGTTTTAGATTTTTAGTTTTAAACGACTTCGAAAAGGAGGAGGTTATATTATGTTCGTGTTTTTTTTTTTTTTTTTTTTTAATGTATGTTCACCGATTTCTCCGTCAATTGTGGACCGATTTTCAAAATTCTTTTTTTATTCAAAAGAGTGCACTTCCGACGTGGTCCCATACATTCTAATTCCATGATAAGGAAACCAGGATCTGATGATGGCATCCCAGAGAAATCGAGGGGAACTTTCGAAAATCGTAGGAGTAACTAGTGCGTTTAATATTTTTTTAATTAAGTATAAAATACTAAAGAAAGACAGTCGAGGGAACTCCTCAACGATTTATATCAGTAACCTTGTGTTTGGGCTCGATTAATTTGATGATGACTGATGATGAAGACGAAGGACAGTTAAAGGAACTTCTCAGCGGTTTACAGTAGCTACCTTGTGTTTGGACTTAATACATTTATATAGACGAGAACTTTTCACCCATATGGGTTATAAGTGTCATTACAGGTCTGATGATGAAGACCATAGACAGTTGAGGGAACTCCTGAACAGTTTACAGTAGCTACCTTGTGTGTAGACACAATTCATTAGTTTACTAGTACTTTTTAGTTTATTTTTTACTTTTTGAAGTCGTTTGAATTTTTGTTAATTTTTTTTTACCTTTTATACTTAGAATCGGTTCGACTGAGTTCGTTTTCCAAAATGTTTCCAGATCATTAGTTCAGATCAGAGAATTAGATCAAGAAAGCGCCTTTAAATCAATTCTCGTTAATAAAGACAAAAAAGAAAGTATAACCAAAACTCTGTTTACGTAAAACCAATTTGCGTAAAACTGCGCATTAGACAGCGTCCTCACACGTAGTTCCCTCATTATATGCAGGTATGCATAAACCTCGTTTCTATATATATTCCATCCGTCGCACCGCAATTAGTGAGAAATAATTAATTTGCCGTGTCACGAAGCAACGTCACGATATGAATTCCAACGTTAAAATCCACGGAACGAAACTAACAGTCCCTTATTCGCTATCGTGAGAAAATGTGCCTGGAATCTGGATGTTCACGACTCAATTGGTGAAATACTATTTTTCAACAACCGACAGTCCCTTCACAGCATAAATTCATATACATAATCGTATGATTAAAATTTAAATGTGAGAATTGTGAGATCAGACATGTATTAGTTTTGAAATTCGAATGTTTTTTTAATCATGGATTTAGATACCAGTTTTTTTTTGTTTTTGAAGTGAAACTTTTATATCGGGGTTGGAAAAAAATTTAGTGTAACATTTTTTCGTTACGCGTCACATTCTTCCGTTACGCGCCATCTTTTTTTTATCCCTACCACGCGTGATTTGAAAAATAACGTCATAAAGAAGTTTCACTTCTTACGAGTGTACGCTAGTACACACACACTTTTTATAAATTACTTAGTTAGATACAAGGTTTTTTTTCTTCAAAAGTGGTTTATAGTCCAGGGGTCCTAAGGCTCTTTCGATGTGAAGTTGCAGCTCTAATTCCAAACGCACATATTAAATATTTTCTTAAGAAAATCTTTAAAAACGTGCAATAGATGTAAGAGTAAGTAGGTACCATATCTACATCTCAATCACTTGTTTGTGTGAAGTTGAAGGGCCAGAAATCACCCTTGTGTGTTCAGGGTGCCTTAAGCGGAGTAGGAGGAGGGGATGTCGACCCCCCTGCCTCCAGAGGAGAGTACCAGATGCAGGGTCGGTCAAGTCTGTTCTACAAAACTGTGATTGGAGGGTTGATAAACACGACAGAGAGGACAATATGGAAAAACAAGAATAGCGATATATTGCCTGTCATGCCTGATGTAATGATACCACTGAAAAAAAAAAACACTTAAGTTTTGTATTAGTTTTATTTTATTTTATTACAAATACTATGTTAAAAACTTAGAAACAATTATGAATTATATTTTAGATAGTTAAACAATAGAGCAAAGTATCTTATTCGCAGTAAATAAAAAGATAATTCAAAATATAAACATTAACTACAATAATTTTCGTTTCATTTACTGGCAACACTATAAGAAAAATGTCTGCCGCCGCTTGCACAGAGTTCTCTCTTGAAATTTGGATTATTTTATACAAATTAACTAATTTTGATTTTTCGTGCAAAAATAACGTTGTTCACCCTGTGCAGTCCGTTAAAGTGTTATTTTGTGAGATACAGACTCAAGTTCTGAGAAATTAGTGACTTACATTGTTTTGGTTGTTTTTTAAGTTCCATGATCAAGAAGTTTGCCGGGAATTATAAAAGTCTGATATAGTATCACATGATATTCATAATAAATAGTTTTGTGTGTTTTGCTCTGTTGACAAATAAATAAACGTTTTTAATAAAGTTACATAATATTTTATTGATTTCTATAAACTGTGTTCTTCGATAGTTATTCTTTGAAGATGTGGATCGCTGATTTGATTAATATTTATATTTCTACAGAATTAGAATTACCATTAATCGGCATACACATAATTGCAAGTAACTCTGCGAAAAACACAGTGCTTCCAATTTATAACCCTTATTAAAATAAGCAAATATAATATAAAAGGAATAAGGAAAATTTTCCTCACAAATTTTATATGAGGTTGTCATTCTTCTCTTTATGAGTAATATTGTTCTGTGGCCAGATGGCACACCGTTGTGGCCCGGTGCGGACGTCAATAGCTCTCGCGCCGGGTCAGCCAGACGACGAGGTGAACACCGCTGGGGTTTAGTGGGTAGAGCTTGCGTCCACCTTACCACCTTCTCGGGCGCAGAGAGTCCCACATAACGGCCCCCCCCGGACCCGGTGGTATGCCTAAACGCATTCCCCAGCGAAAACAAAAAAAAAAGGGGCCAGAAATGCTTTTAAGTCTCGCAGCAAAAGGGGACAGCTTTAAAAGAAATGCCACGAATCGAGACACTTTTACATATATTCGGCGAATGGTTGACATTTGGAGTTCTGACGATCTTCGGATTGATATATTCTTACGGGCAAGCGTTCTTTTGTATGAATATACATATAATAAAAAGACTCAGACAAGCGCGATTCTGACTCTGATCTTATGTAACCAAATTATATTTTTAAAATTCATATTTTCATTTCATTCAAATACCAAATTCATGGTTTTTAGATTTTTTTACTAATTTGAGAACTAGCTTCTTACCAAATTCTATGATTGTATGGGAGGAACCCTGTAGGTTTTGGTTTAACAGACCTTGCATGAAAATGTAGTCGTGCATGAAACTTTAAACGAATATTTATTGTCCGCATTTATAAAAACTTTCAAAGGACATTCAAAGTCAATGCTCCCGTTCATTGACTAATCAGTTTAGTAGTTATATAATTTTTATATTATTTATTGTAAAAATAAGTATTCATGAATCAAGATAATATGATTTATTATCCTTATTCATAATCGAATGCCGGTGGGAGGATTTCTGAGCCGTGCTCCCGTTAGCACGGGCACCACCATCCTCCTGATATAAACATTATTACAGTAATGTTAATAATATAACAATAGAAAGAAGTGTATAAAGTATATAAAGAAGTTAGTCACTTAATTTAATAACAGATGGCGCTGTTAATTTCTACATCGCGCTATCGTTTACTCGAGGCTCAATGTATACGCTCAGATGAAATGGTTCACTAAGTATAAGTAATTACTTATTAATTAAACCCAAAAATTTTTGCTAGGGTTACGACATACAAAGTCTGTCCCTATATTTATTAATTCCAGAGCGGAAATGTTTTGTCATCCCGCGGATGAGTGAGTCTCCCCAGGGGCAGGCGGGTATGTGGGCAGTCTTGCCAATCCCAAAAGTCTAAAAAACAGCAACTCGCCAAAAATAAAACAGTAGGTAAAGTAAAAAAGGCAGTATTCATCATACTTTTGCTCATATAATTAAACAATAAACAATTGAAGAGGTGAAACGAAGAGGCATCGAAATTTTTTAACTATAGCATTTTTTTATAAAACGTCTTTTGGGTATGGCTTATGGTGGTCGTATGAAGATTGAAGAACAGCCCAAATTTTGTACTTTACCATAGACAAAAACAACATGTGATTATTTGGTGAATAGAAGAGAGGGCCATTTTTTAAAATTGGGCCGTTTTTCTTCGGACTGGCAACACCAAGAGGCTATGTCACAGTCAAACGACATGGTTTTGTCTGTGTGGCTATTTTATGTTCAGCGCAA
Organism: Helleia helle; assembly: GCA_963853865.1. Classification (NCBI taxonomy): domain Eukaryota; kingdom Metazoa; phylum Arthropoda; class Insecta; order Lepidoptera; family Lycaenidae; genus Helleia; species Helleia helle. The sequence continues at coordinate 5,253,635 of OY971423.1, read as the reverse complement.
AGTATTATATTACTCTACGGTTCGGCGTTTCTTTATTCGATATTTTGATGATTGATAGGGCGTTTTTCCACTTATCGGCACGGCCACGGTAACGGCGACGGCGACGGCACCGTGCCGTTGGCGTGGAAACAAAAATGTATGAAAACATATGGCTCGTTTTTCCACTCACCGGCGACAGCACGGCGACGGCAACGGCACGGCGTTGCCTCCCAACGGTACCGTGCCGTTGCCGAAGTTAGCAAGCTTCCCACACGGTGCCGTCCCGGTAAAACTGCATGTGTATTGTATATGAATTGTAGCCGTGTGCGTGTGTGAGTGCGCGGGGCGTGTAGAAGGTCGCGGAGCGGTCAGCTCAGAGACTCGTAGTTAATATCATCTATATATGAGATATTATTATGATGATAATATATATCATCATCATCATCACTGACTGGAATGTTGGTCTAGTGGTTAGTGACCCTGGCTGCTCATCCAGAAGGTCGTTGGTTTGATTCCCACCCAGGACAAATGTTTGTGTGATGAGCATGATCATTTGTTCTGTGTCTGGGTGTAATTTATCAATAATATGTATGTATTTAGAAATATATAAACTGTATGTATCAGATGGCCGTATGTGAACTCACATTCCCAACATATTATTATAAATTATTATTATTACCTATATTATTATTATTATCATCATCAAGAATATATCGCCATCTATATCGTGGCAAAAATTTGGCCGTCCTGGCGTTCAGTGAGGGAGGCCTATGTTCAGCCATGGACGGATAGAGGCTAATGATGAAATATCATCATAATAATCATGTAATGTCGTGGCATGGGATCGGCCGTCTTGGCGTTCATTAAGGGAGAACTATCTTCAGCCATGGGTGGATCAATTCTGATGCTGATATATATAATATCATCATTATCATGTAATGTAGTGGCATGAGATCGGCCGTCTTGGTTTTCAGTGAGGGAGACCTATCTTCAGCCATGGGTAGATCAATTCTGATGCTGATATATATAATATCATCATTATCATGTAATGTAGTGGTATGAGATCGGCCGTCTTGGTGTTCCGTGAGAGAGGCCTATCACCAGCCATGGGTGGATCAATTCTGCTACTGATATATATTATAATATCATCATTATCATGTAATGTAGTGGCATGAGATCGGCCGTCTTGGTGTTCAGTGAGAGAGGCCTATCACCAGCCATGGGTGGATCTATTCTGCTACTGATATATATAATATCATCATTATCATGTAATGTAGTGGCATGAGATCAGCCGTCTTGGTGTTCAGTGAGGGAGACATATCACCAGCCATGGGTGGATCAATTCTGATGCTGATATTTATTATATCATCATTATCATGTAATGTAGTGGCATGAAATCGGTCGTCTTGGTGTTCAGTGAGGGAGACCTATCACCAGCCATGGGTGGATAAATTTTATTCTGATGCTGATTTATATATAATATCATCATTATCATGTAATGTTGTGGCATGGAATCGGTCGTCTTGGCGTTCATTAAGGGAGACCTATGTTCAGCTGTGGACGGATAGAGGCCGATGATGATACATGTCATCATTATCATCATCATCATGTTTAAATTATAATAATATTATGATTTACGTGTCGTCTTGCTGAAGTCCGTGTCAGTACTGAACTACGAAAACGTGCGTAAACCGTCATCGACAACGGCACAGTGGAAAAACGAAGCCACGGCACCGGTGCCGGGCCGTGACCGTGCCACCGCCGTGCCGTGACCGTGCCGTGACCGTGCCGTGACCGTGCCGGTGAGTGGAAAAACGCCCATAAGCTAGAAAATGTCCGAATTCGTAAAAAATATTAATTTAGGTAATTGCATTTTATTACATAGGACGTAGTGGTTATCAAAAAATGTTTGCATAGTGTAATAAGTGACGCTGAAGAACGCTAATTGAAAAACAGTAAAAATTAGGAATTAGTTAATAGAATCAGGCGTTACTTTGCGGAAATACCATTATATAAGATATTAAATTATATTATCATCCTCAGGATGTAGACTCTTTTTTTTTTTTTTTTTTTTTTTTTTTTCTTTAACGCCGGGAAATGCTCTGAGGCATCCCGCGGGGGAGTGGGTCCCCCACGCGGGTATGTGGGACTCGCTGCGCCCGACAGCTGGTAAATAGACGCAGGTCTACCCACTAAAACCCGGCGAGTGCCACCAATGCCGCCTTTGGTGAGGTGCCCCGGATCTAGAAAACAAACAGGGCACCTCGACGGCTAGTCAGTCCCGCAAGGGACCGACGCCACCTCCACAGAGGGGTTGTCCCGCACCACAGAACAACCCCTCCCAACGTCGGGACAGTACAATGGGGTGAGGTTCCCATCCTCACACCTTGCCCCCTGCTCTTATGTCCCCTCTTCTTATAAGAGGGGTACAAAGAGCCCCCTCGGCCCAATTAGCTTCGCCCTGGTGCACCGCTCACCCTAGGTTACTGAGCCCCACCGCCACGACAAGGCCTGAACCATGGTGGGGCAGGATGTAGACTCTACGATTAGTAATCGTTAACGATTACTAATCGTAGAGTCTACATTCTGAGGATGCCTCGGTGTCGGGGCGAAACGTACGTAGATTGTTTGGTGGTGGTCTTTTACTGTGGTTGTGGTGCATGTGGGGGTGGTGGTGCATGCGAGTGTACGCATATGCAGTGTGGGAAAGGAGGGCGGTGCTATATGCATGCATATGCGTGCACTCACACATTTGCTGTAAAGACTGCGTGTTTCGCGGGATAATTGCTAATTAATATAATATAATTTAATATCTTATAATTAGGAATTAAACAGAAAACAGGGACATCAATGTGAAAACAGCAAATCTTCTGTTAAAACAGTAGGGTTGGTAACACTGTATGTGGGACCCGCTGCGCCCGAAAGTTTGTAAGGTGGACGCAGCTCTACCCTCTAAAACCCTGTTGCTGAGCTCACCCTAGGCTACTGAGCCCCACGGCTATGGCCTACGACAATGCTTGAACCATGGTGGGGACATGAAAGAGTGCCTTAGCTAGCCTAAGGTTCTTCTTTGTGTTCATGGGTGCCGCGTGCGGCGTGCCTATCGTATCCATCATAAAAAACCGGCCAAGTGCTAGTGGGACTCTCGCACGAAGGGTTCCGTACCATTACATAATATACAACATTAGACACTTTAACAAAAAATAAGGTTTATGTTTATGAAATGAAAATATGTTTTTTTTTAAATATATTTTGAGCTGATTGAATGAAAGGTAAATTGCTGTTTATGAAAAAAACTACTCACTAGATCTCGTTCAAACCAATTTTCGGTGAAAGTTTGCATGGTAATTATGTACATCATATATTTTTTTTAGTTTTATCATTCTCTTATTTTAGAAGTTACAAGAGGGGGGAACACACATTTTACAACTTTAGAAGTGTCTCTCGCGCAAACTATTCAGTTTAGACAAAAATAATATTAGAAACCTCAATATCATTTTTAAAGGCCTAGGGAAAAAGTGGCTGTGACAGATAGACAGACAGACAGATATGACGAATCTATAAGGGTTACTTTTTTTGCCATATGGCTACGGAATCCTAAAAATACCATTTTAGAAGCAATACTGTAATATTTGTACGAAAAATTTTTGTTGCTCTAAATTTCTGTGAAATTTTTAAATTCTAAATTTTGGCTCCTGCCGACCCCTGGATTATACTAAACTTGGTGCTATATTCATGTAACTTCGCTTGGAAATCGTAGGGCTGGTAATAACCCTTAGGGGTTCTTCTATTGGAGCCAGCTGTAGAGTATACATAGAGAAATCAATCAGTTACAAAAATATACTTCTACATTTATTATATAACTAGATTATTCGATCATGTTTAATGTATTTATTTTTTAATTTATATAATTTAAAACTCTTATAAAGTCCTCGTAATCCATAATAACATTAGCAACTAGCTGTTGCCCGCAGCTTCGCCCGCGTTAACTTTTATTTACGGACGTGTCCGGACCGATAATGATCATTTTTCTATTTTTCTACTTTTTGGTTATATCTCTACAGGGGGAATCAGGCTGTGTTTTTTAATGTAAGCTCCCAAGCGGCTTAAATTTTTCCGACTCTCACAATAATTATCCAACTATTTATCAATTTATACAGTCTTGCTAATATAAATACTATAACCTGCCTCAGGAATTACTCTATCTCAAGTTGACAACAGCATAAAAGTCCATTTAGTTAGTTAGTAGGTACCTAGTTTTTGAGTAAATCGCATACAGACAGACAGACGCGAGGAAGGACTTTGTTTTCTATTATATTTTATGTTTTATTTTATATTCTCGTTCGGCGCTGCTTTCGCGTGCTTTTGTTTCAGTCATGAGCTCTCGAATGCGGTTTAACTGGGACTCTCGCTTCTCAGCAGATTCTTCTGATCTAACTAATTTCATTCGCTTAGCGTATTTCGATGTAGCAGAAAGAGAAGTTTTATTTCTGGAAGGCATCGTATTATAACCGTATTAAAAATATAGAAACCTTTAAAACTACCCTTATTGAAAAAGAATCCTACCTTTTTTTATTTCGCTGGGGAGTGCGTCTATGCATTCCACCGGGTCCGCGGGTAGGTTATGTGGGACTCTCTGTGTCCGAGAAGATGGTAAGGTGGACGCAGATTCTACCCACTAAGCCCCAGCGGTGTTCTCCTCGTCGTTTGGGTGACCCGGCGCGAGAGCTGTGGGCGTCCGCACCTGGCCACAACGGTGTGCCATCCGGCATTTTTCTCTGGAGGCAGGGGGGGGGGAGGCGACATCCCCTTCTCCTACTTCGCTTAAGGCACCCTGAACATATAAGGGTGCCTTATATGTTCAGGGACCCGGACCCGGCAGATCCCCCGATCGGCCGCGCACAGGTCCCTCACAGCGGCGCAACCGCCTGTCCCCCTGTGCTCTCCTGCGGGAAGAGGCGCCACGCTCTCTCGCCCGCTCCGCCTCCTCCTTCTACGACATCACTACCTTGCAGAAGGAGAGCACCGCGTGCCATGCGCTTTCACTGTCAATCATCGCTCGGAGGACCGCAGGGAGCGATAGGTCCGCGCCCATTACAGCTAAACAGTCTTAAATATACAAACCATATAAACACCTTATAATAAACCTAATAAGCAACTACTCTAAACTGTACTTAATAAAAAATAAAGGAAATGCAAAAGTGCGCACTGAAAAGCACGGTTGCAAGCAACAGGCATACAATTAATAAAATGCCTTTAAGAATAATAATTATTATGAAGGAACGCTCGCCGCTCGACACGTCCGTCCGCAATAATAGTCAATTGAATGTATGATGCGATACGCGCCGCGCGCGGCCTGAAAATCTGACATTAGCTTAGCTAGGTGCTCCGCGGGACTGGTCCCCGGCCCCCGCCCGCCGCTTTAAGCTAAGTTGGACCTTAGGCCCTATTATTACAGCATAAACTCCACGTCGGTTGACGTAACGTACGACAAACTTATTATATATGTTGGTACAGTAAGCATGTCTAGGGATCGAGCCGCAAAATTAAGTTTGTTTTTAATGTGTATACTTTTCTGGGATAAAAAATGTCCAGTGTGGTGCCCCGGATAGTAAAGTATAATTATACCAAGTTTCATCGTAATCGAACCCGTAGTTTTTGCGTGATGCCTGAACAAACAGACAGACAGACAAAAATTTTTCTAAAACATTTTTCGGTTGGGTATCGATCTAGTAACAACCCCTGCTATTTATTTTTAAATTATTTTCAATGTACAGACTTTACACTTCTACAGTTTTATTATAAGTATATAAGTATAGATATAGATGTTTGGAAGGCTGCACTAAAAGTATCGGGAATGGAATATTTTCATTGTTCCTGTCACATTAAAATCTTTTAATTGAAAACTCCTTGGTTTTAAAAATCGAATACCATTTATTTATTTAAAAAAAGATTCTCGGTCTTGTCACAATGTCTTGTCAAACTTGTTTAGTCGTTGAGAAAATGGAATTGACTCGAGAAAATTCTAGAGCGATGATTTGTTGAAAAATTGTCGTTGAAAAACAGTGTGTTGACCGGATGATTTCTGCATTTGCTGTTGAAGCCCCATCCAAAACCACAATTTATCGCTGGTTTGCTGAATTTCAACGTGGACGTGTCAAGCTCAGTGATGACCCCCGTCAAGGTCGTCCAAAAACTGCAGTCTGCAGTCACCCAAGAAAACGTTGATGCTGTGCGTAAGCTGATTGAGGAAGATCGACATGTGACATACCGCGAAATTCAGGCAACTTTAGACATTGGCATGAGCCAAATACAAATAATCTTGCATGAAGAATTAGGTGTAAAAAAGTTGTTTTCCCGATTGATACCGCATTTGCTATGTGAAGAGCAAAAATCGGCTCGCGTTACTTGGTGCGTCAGAACTCTCGAAAGATTACACGCAGGATCCTCAAATGCTGTATACAACATCGTATCAGGTGACGAATCCTGGATATACGCGTACGAACCCGAAACAAAAAACCAGTCACGAGTTCGGATGTTCGAAAATGAGTTAAAACCAACAAAAATTGTTCGTTCACGGAGTGTTGCAAAAAAATGGTGGCCACGTTTGTCTCCAAAACCGGCCATGTTGCGACTATTCCTCTTGACGGACAAAGAACGGTTAATGCAGAATGGTATGCTAGCATTTGTTTTCCACAGGTCGTTTCTGAACTCCGTAAAGAGAACTGCAACCGCCGCATCATCCTCCATCACGACAATGCGTGTTCTCACACAGCGCACAGAAAAAAAGAGTTTTTAGAGCAAGAAAACATAGAATTATTAGACCATCCGCCGTACAGCCCCGACCTAAGCCCTAATGATTTCTATACTTTCCCTAAAATAAAGAATAAATTGCGTGGTCAGAGATTTTCATCGCCTGAAGAAGCTGTGGACGCCTACAAAACGGCCATTTTGGAGACCCCAACTTCCGAATGGAATGGTTGCTTCAATGATTGGAATCCATCGTATGGAAAAATGTGTCAAATTTCGCAGAGAATACTTCGAAAAGCAATAAATACATTTTTAAATAGTAATGTTGTGTCACTTCCTTGATTCCCGAAATTTTCAGTGCCGTCCTCGTAATGTAGATTAAAATATTAATATTCCATTCTAGTGCGACCGTTGCAAATTAATTTTCAAGTTAGTCTCTTGGGTAAATTAAACGAAATAAACGTTTCATTTAGCTCAACTCATTAAGGGAATTCTATGAGCCTCCGCAGTTACGCATTGAAATCATCGAGGGTTTACAATCAGATTCGTAATCTGGACTTGTAATAGGAGTTTATTGAAAGAAATAAAAAACGCAATTTGGTTAAAAAATATATATTAATTTCCGTCTAAAATTATATAGCCAAAGGAAGGGGTGATCGCCAACTTGTTTTATTTCGGTACTTTTTAGATATTATTTGAACTTAGAATCGATTCATGGAATAATTACAATTGCCAAATCATGAAAAAGAAGAAGTAGGAAGGCAGTGAGAACAGATAGGCAAAACCATGAAGCGAACGGCGGGAAGTATCAGGGCGTGCGGTTGTGTTTTTTCGGTTTCCAGTTAATTAATTGCTTTTTTGTATTTTGTTCGTTCGGAGCGGTTTTCTATAGGTTTGTTTTAAAAACTTAATCGATATAAAATCGATAGAAAAAATGTGATATAATGACAATATATAATATATTGTGATAGGTTGGTGAATATTTTGGAGCGGTTTTATATAGTAGGACGGTTCTGGCGGTTTTCTATAGTGTTTGTTAAAAGCTTAATCTGTATATATGTATGTATAATGTGACTGTTCTGGGTGGGTAGAGTTGAAAGTGATAGTTGATTGATGGCGACTAGAGGGGCGAAGCCTGTTTCCTGTGAATACTAAATATTAACTCGTCATTGCCAATGCACTAAGTGCAGTCCATTAAAGAAAAAACATGAAGAAAAAATTAAAAAGTGTCAATTTTCAGCCGTCCATATGACGCTGATAAAAAGTATGCTATGAAGTAGAACCCCACCATGGTTCAAGCCTTGTCGTGGCGATGGGGTTCAGTAGCCTAAGGTGCACCCAGCACCTTGGGCGAAGCCAATTGAACCGAGCGGGCTGCTCTTTTACCCCTCTTATAAGAAAAGAGGACAAAAGAGTAAGGAGGGGTTGTTCTGTGGTACGGGACAACCCCTTTGTTGAGGTGGTGTCGGTCCCTTAGGGGACTTACTAGCCGTCGATGTGCCCTATTGCTCAATAGATCCGGGGCACCTCCCCAAAGGCGGTATTGGTGGTACTCGCAGGGTTATAGTGAGTATTCGGCTCAGATATGTGCCGCGAGTCCCACACAGCATCGGACCCCACCCAGGGCCGATGACGGCGCGTTAAAGCGTTTCCCCGTGTTTTTAATATGTATGTATAGTATAATATTTACCCTCTTGCTACTGTGGCGCCACCGTTATTTAACGTGGGCTTCGGAGATTTTACATACACAGCATACATACATACATACATACATAGGAGTAGTACAGAGATCTGTACTACTCCTACTAGGTACTACTCCATTCTCATATACTCCACGAGCACGAGGTTTCTTGAATTGTGCTTCTATTTCACCATCATTCATTGTGATTAATGCCTCGTGTTTTCATATATGTCATCTCAAAACTTTTACATACGTTTTGTAAGATCACTGTATGAATTTAGAATACCTACCTTCAACTTTCACTTCAAATAACATAGACATCGCCCTGCAACAAGAGCCATATGCTATTAATGGCCGTGTTGTTGGCATTGGCTGTCTGGGCGGTGAAACTATCTACCATCGTATTTGTGAGTCCGACCCCAGAACATGCATCTATGTTAGCAACAGAGCTAGGTCGCTAGGACTAATGGAAGTTGAATGTTACAGAGATCTCACGGCTGTACTAGGCACACTATGTATGGCAGATGGGAATACAGAGAAAATGGTCTTTATGTCGGTCTACATCCCGAGCGAGACGGACTACGAACCACCAGGAGAAATCCTAGAAGAGACAATGTCGAAATATAGAGGTATGGGTATCCCGATTGTTCCCCACCACGGTTCAGGCCTTGTCGTGGCGGTGGGGCTCAGTAGCCTAGGGTGAGGCACCAGCACCTTGGGCGAAGCTAATTGAGCCGAGGGGGCTCTTTGTACCTCTTTTATAAGAAGAGGGGACAAAAGAGCAGGGGCAAGGGGTGAGGATGGGAACCTCACCCTATTGTACTGTCCCGACGTTGGGAGGGGTTGTTCTGTGGTGCGGGGCAACCCCTAAAAAAACCCGATTGTTGCGAGCTGTGATGCCAACTTCCACCACAAGGTGTGGGGCAGTACGGATTGCAACAAGAAGGGAGATTTATTACTTGAATATATTCTTAGCACGGACCTAGAAATAATGAATGTAGGCAACACACCCACTTTTGTAACTAGAACATGGAAAGAGGTTCTTGATATTCATTAATGTCAAGAGACGCTTCCCATCTGTTGAAGGACTGGAAGGTTGACACCTCTTATGCATTCTCAGATCACCGTAGAAAAACATTCCATCTGAACTGCCAGCTGGAAGTAGTAAAATTTAGGAACAATAGGAAAAAAAAAACTGTTGAGAGAGTGGATTCCCGGTAAAAGAGAATTAGGAGAAAAGGAAGAAATAGAACAAGAAGAGTGTAGGCTTGAGAAAGCTCTTAACGATGCCTACCTCAAAGCCTGCCCACAGAAAGAGATAAGACCGGGGAAGGGATAACCCTAGTGGAACAAATCCCTGAACAAAGCAAGGAAAAGGACCAGAACGGCACTTAGAGTCGCCTTGAACAGAGACGACGACAAAAGCTGGAGAAAATACAAAGAAGAAAAGAACAATTTTAAGTACCAGAGCCGCAAAGAAGACAGAAACGAGTGGAGTACATACTGCGAAAGCGTTACTAAACAACCAGAAGCGGCCAGGCTGGTAAAAACGCTAGCAAAAGACAAAACCTGCAAATTAGGAAGCCTAAGAAAAGGTGACACCCTAGTAGTGGAACCCAAAGAAATACTAGCAGAAATGATGGCCATACACTTCCCGGATAGCACAAACTATTCAGAAGAAGACATGGTTGTCACATCCGGCGAGAATCTAGCAGAAGCAAAAGCAGAAGCGGAACTGATTATCACCGAAGAAGCATTAACATGGAGTATTTCATCATTCCTATCGTATAAAGCGGCGGGACCCGACGGCGTCTTTCCCAAGATGCTACAAGTTGCCCTTAGGTACATCAAAGATGACCTCCTCACCATATACCGGAGTAGTTTAGCAACAAACTACATCCCTAGTAGCTGGAGAAGATCTTCATACCTAAGCCAGGGAAGGTCACATATCACGAAGCGAAGTCCTTCAGATGTACAAGCCTTTCTTCGTTTGTATTGAATACACTCGAGAAGATATTATATAGACACATGAGAGCAGGGATAGAAAAGAGTTCAATGCCGCTACACGCCAACCAACACGCCTATATGGAAGGAAAATCCATTGAAACGGCATTACACAATGCGGTAATAGGAATTGAAAGAGCTATAGGGAACTGCTGCTTCTTCGATGAAGAGGGAGCCTTTGACAAAGCCACCCCTCAATCCATCGTGGAAGCACTTAACAGAGAGGGGATATCTGGACAGATAACGGGATGGATAACTAAAACATCGCTCGATACAAGCTGATTTAGCGGGAACAACATGCACCATTCGAGCAAGAAGAGGATTTCCGCAAGGAGGATGCCTATCTCCGCTCCTATGGTGCATTATCATAGACGAATTAGTATCAAAGGTAAACGCCATGCACATTTACATACGGGCGTACTCAGACGATGGTCTAATTCTGGTCACAGGTAAAGTACTGAGCGTGACCAGAGACATTATGAAGTGAGAAATCGACACAGCGCTACGATAGTGCAGGGATAAAGGGCTAAACCTAAACCCAGGAAAAACCAAGCTAGTGTTATTCACAAATAAGAGGAAGATTGACAGCATGATATCACTGAGAATCTGGGGGTAATCCTAGATAGTAATCTGAACTACAAAGCCCACGTAAAAGAGATCTGCACAAAATCCAAATGTGCCCTTGTGCAATGCAGGAGAGCGGTAGGAAGAACCTGGGGCATGAAACCAAATGTGGTTCATTGGATCTACAAGGCCATCGTACTACCAAGAATTCTACATGGAGCCTTAGTGTGATAGCACAAGGCACAATTAGAAACGAACAGGAAAGAACTTACAAAAGTACAGAGACTAGCCAGCATCATGATATCGAGTGCCACGAAAACAACACCAACGGCGGCTCTAGAGATGATACTCGGCCTCAACCCAGTTGATCTAATGATCAAGAAGAAAGCGAACAATGGTTCAAGCTTAAGAGCAATAAGTTATGGAAGGGAGGGCACTATGACAAAGGTCACGACGAGATAGTAAAACAATACGAAGAAAATCTATCTATGATTATATCAAACAATGATTTGATAAAGAAGGAGAGAATCTTCGACAAGAAATACAGGATAAGCATAGGCTCAAGAGATAACTGGAACATTGACATCGACCACCCCAAAACAACGACGGTCTGCTACACAGATGGATCCAGGAAGGAATCGACAAAGCTGTCGATGTCGACTGAAATGAAAGCATCGTTTAATCTAGGCAGATACTCCAGCGTATTCCAAACGGATATATTCGCAATACGAGAATGTGCCAATATGATTAAACAAAACATCATTAGCGCACATAGGATTGAGAAGGCATGGTCATAAACAGTGACAGTCAAGCGGCACTGAAGGCCCTCAGTAAGAGGGAGACTACCTCAGCTTGTCAAAGAATGCAAAAACACCCTGCAAGATCTAGCAGACCAGACTGAGTTAGAAATTGCCTGGGTACCCGGACATGAGGGAAATGCAGGCAATGAAAAAGCAGATAGATTGGCGAGAGAAGGTGCCGATGAGACGTTCATAGGCCCTGAGCCGAGACTGCCAATAGCACTCAGGATAACAAAAAATGTTATAACCTTGAGGATAAACAAAGAAGCAAACCAGAGATGGAATGATATGAAGAACTACAGACAGTCGAAATTCTTCATCTCGACGCTTGACAGCAAGAAGACTAAAGAGTTGCTTAAACTCAATAGGAACAACATCAGAACAGTTGTAGGGATATTGACGGGACACTGCTCACTCAACAAACACCTGTCAATAATGAAGCTATCAGAGGACCCTCTATGCCCTAAGTGCAAAGAGAAAGAAGAAACCAGTCTGACCTTCATAATGGAATGCCCAGCATTTGCATACGCAAGATGGGAGCTGTTTGGAGCGGACGAGCTGAAGAAGGAAGATCTAGCATATCTAAGTATAAGTCAGCTAAGTAGTTTTTGTAGATCAACACGTAGGTTTGAGGGGGTGACACCGGAGGGGCCATTGGTAACCCGTCCCCGCATCTAATCCCAGAGGCGAGCCTGGGGAATTGGGTGAAATGGTCCCGATAATGAGGACTGATCACCAGTCTGGCCTCGCTGGTGTCCCCACCCTTAAATAATAATAATAATATCTTCAACTTTTGTTGCATGAGGTTTTTGATAAATATCTAATGCGAAGATTCGTATTCTATATTACCTATATCAAAATAATATGCTCCAACACGAGGAAAATAATAATGTAAAGTATAACATTATCCCCGACTTATCAAAGGTAAAAAGCTTTATGATTTTTTCATTAAATTTAAACTGGATCTAGCAAGATTGTGTGTACCTGTAATTAAATAAATATTTATATTTTTGTCTCTTTTCAAAGTCTGAAAGAAGTTGCCATTAATGAAATAAGGTGATAATGATTTTGGCAAATTCATTATTTTTTTAGTTAATATAAAATTTAACATCATTGTAATAGATTTCAATTTCTTATCTCAAGTATATCTGGGATTACTGTGTGTGCTGTGTGATTAAATGTACTAACAATAAACTTTATAATATTACTGTCATATATTATAGTGAAATATATAACAAAGAATAATGAAGATAGTGTAATGGTTGGAGTGAATTATTTGTACGCTGGTGTCGACGCGGCGTTATCTCGCCCAGTGAGGCGGCAAATATCGCTGGCTGTAAAGAAAGCATGCAATAGCGTTGCTTATTTTCCATACATATATTTCCATATATAATACTTTTATTAGACGGGGTATGTTTTTTATGATAGTAGGATAGGCAAACGAGCAGACGAGCCACATGATGGTAAGTGCTCAGCGTCGCCCATGGACGTAAACAAGTTAACCTAAGACTAGGTTGCCCATAACTCATTCATTTGGTGTCTATCCTTTTTTTTCTTTTCCACCTAGAAATGCTCTTAGGCATCCCACAGGGGATGTGATACTCCTCAGGCGGGTATGTGGGACTCGCTGCGCTCGAAAGATGGTAAGGTGGACGCAGCTCTACCCACTAAAACCCGGCGAGTGCCCCCGATGCCGCCTTTGGTGAGGTGCCCTGGATTTGTTGAGCAAACACCACGACGGCAACCTCTACAGAGTGGTTGTCCCGCACCACAGAACAACCTCTCTCAACATCGGGCCAGTGCAATGGGGTGAGGTTCCCATCTTCGCCCCTTGTCCCCTTTTACTCTTTTGTCCCCTCTTCTTATTACTCTACCTCTTCTTAGAGGGTTACAAAAAGCAGCCCACTCGGTTCACTTAGCTTTGCCCAAGGTGCTGGGTTCACCTTAGGCTACTGAGCCTTACCGCCACGACAAGGCTTGAACCGTGGTGGGGATTTGGTGTCTATCCTGTCCTGTTGTATTTGTGCCATTAATTACACTGGCTGTCCTGTCCTTCTTCTTAAAACACAGCAAATATGTTTCACGGGAGAAATAAGCATTATGATGGTACCCAAGCAGATGGGAGCGCGGCACAGCGCAACCCCCAATCGGTAAAATGTGTATGTGGTGTACGTGGCATATTATATATCTATAAGCGCCCCTTATGTGTTCCACTGCTAGGTAATGGACAAAATCAGGCGAGGAATCAGGCTATACATCTTCTAATCCGCGCAGACCCTAGGCAGGTGCACTTCACACTCCCTCTAAAACTTAAATCTTATCTGACATGTGGATTTTCAACGACCTGTTACAAACCACTGGCAGCACCGTCCGGATGTGCCGCGTTTACCATCTAAATGCATCAAATTGCTTGCTGTGTTTCGGAGAGAAGGGCAAGACAGGCAGTGTAATACTGGCACCGAGACTTAACATCTTATGTCTCAGGATAGGCAACACATAAATGAGTTGCCTGGGCTCGCTCCAGGTATACTAGTTTATGTTCATGGGCGACGTCGACCACTTACCATCAGGTGGCACGTTTGCCAGTTTGCCTATCCAACTAACATAAAAAAAAATTGAAATTCTCGACTTCCGGTGGCGCCGACAGATGCCATTCATCAAGATAATTTATGTCTAGATATGCATGATAAAATGTTGCTAATATTTCATAATGTATTTACACGGTAATTATATTTTATTATACTATGTTGATATTTATAATAATTGTTGGTAAATCTTTTAAAAAGGTTAAATTTAAATTTAAAAAAAAATATGACTATTGTCAGGTTGGTATAAAAGAAGGCCAGTGGCGGTCTCGCGGGGCATTCTACCAGTATACTTTGTGAAGGGCGTTACTCTGCTGAATTATATTGTGATCGAGAAGATTCGATTGTGTTAATCGGAAATTCCTGCTGCAAGTTTTTACCGATGTTATCATTCCACGGTGAGAAAGCGCGATGACAAGGTAAAGTTCATTTGAAAAAAAACCGTGTGAGCCGTCACGGGACGCCTGGCAGATGTGAAACATCGACATTATTTTGTAAAAGTAATATGCATATAATATGTAATATCGTATAGCGTGGCGACGCGTCGCCACGGCATGCGTCGCCACGCCAGAAATCGGTTTTACGTGCGGCTATAGATGTTTCACATAAAAAAAAAAACTATTTAAGGAATACTATATTTATTCGATATTCGAAACAGAATTTGCATCCGATTTCATCATTTTAATCGATTCTCATCGACGCAATTGCCGATCTACGAAGAACAATGTACTCGATCAAAGAATGAATGAATTGAAGCAATTCCGTCCAAATTATTGATTCAAAAAACCTTTTTCCATACGATGCTCTATTAAAGAAAGAAAGTTAATAGTTAGTCTAAATTAAAGAAACTTACAGGCGTAGGTTATTATGTACTTAATAATACAAGATCAAAATTTCACGGTCTACTACGCTAACGTAATGGGACACCTCACTCGAGGCTACCTTCGAAATAAATCCGTCTAGATGACATAAAATTCTTCGATTATTATGTCGTTACTGGCGGGGTAGCAGGCGTCGCGGAGTCTTGTGAAAACGCAATTTTTTTGGATAAATTTGAATAAAAAATATAGAACTTGAGATTTAAAAAAAATATTACGTTCTCTGGTGTATTGAAAATTAAATATTTCCATTTAAAAATGATGTGCAAACTTACATATTTTATTAGTAAATTACTCGTTTTAGTTTTATTTTAGCCTTTTTTTTTCTTGAAGGTTACACAAGTGGCTTATTTTCCCATACAAACGCAGAACAGTAATTACTACAATTTTTGACGTTGTCCATGAAAAACTAAGGATAATAATAAAATAGAACAAACTTGTGTCTGAAATCGAGTCTCTGCTGGCCAGAGTCTCGGAATGGGGACGACTTAACCTGGTCCAATTTAACCCCAAAAAGACACAAGTTTGCGCGTTTACCGCAAAAAAATCACCCTTTGTCGTTCCTCTACAATTCGAAGGCACTTCGCTAACCGCCTCAGTCAGCATTGGGATACTTGGCGTCGATATATCGAGAGATGTGCAGTTTCATGGTCATTTGGAAGGAACGGCTAAACTAGCCTCGAAGAAACTCGGCGTGCTCAATAGGGCGAAGCAGTATTTCATGCCTTCACACCGCCTTCAATTATTCAAGGCGCAGATCCGGACTCACATGGAATACTGCTCTCACCTCTGGGCTGGAGCGCCCCAATATCAGCTCCTTCCATTTGACCGCATTCAACGCCGGGCGGCTCGAATCGTAGACGACAATGTTATCTCCAATCGGCTTGATTCTTTGGCGCTGCGTAGAGATATCGGATCGCTCTGCATCTTCTACCGCATCTACCACGGGGAGTGCTCTGAGGAATTGTTCGGACTAATACCTGCAGCAGAATTCCATCACCGGACATCGCGGAAAAACTCCAAATTTCACCCACACCATCTCGATGTCCGGAAATCCACAACATCTCGATTTTTACGGCATTTCCTGCCTCGCACGACTAATATATGGAATCAGCTGCCTCCTACGGTGTTTCCGAACCGATACGACTTAGGGACCTTCAAGAAAAGATCATACTCATATCTGAAAGGTCGGCAACGCACCTGCTAATCCACTGGTGTAGCGGGTGTCTGTGGATGTCGCTCTTCACTTACCATCAGGTGAACCGACTATCCGTTTGCGACTATCAATTTATATATTTTTTTTTATAGAAGAGGTCTATAAAAAAAAATATATAAATTGATTTCGTCGTTATCTATGTATGTACCCAAAATCGTAAACAAATTATACATTAAAATAATATAAGCTTCTAAACTTTTGTATTTCAACACTGATTTTAGCCCAACTTTGGGCGAAAATAAATAGTATACAGAGCACGAATGCTCAAAAATAAAGCCCGTACAGACATAGTTTAGTTATTTAAAAGTTGAAATAAATTTATTTTAAAAAGACACTTAATAGTTTTTCTATAATAACTGTTTTGCTAAAAGGAAATTTTCGGAATGAGTCATTGTGAATTTCAACAACAACCCTTCCCAACGTCGGGACAGTACAATGGGGCGGGGTTCCCATCCTCGCCCTCTGCTTTTTTGTCCCCTGTTCTTATAAGAGGGGTACAAAGAGCCCCCTCGGCTCAATTCACTTCGCCCAAGGTGCTGGGCTCACCCTAGGTTACTGAGCCCCACCGCCATGACTTTAGTCTGTTTTCAGGCTTACAGTATATACAGTAACTATACATAGTTTACAGGCATCTTAATGTGTAACCAATTAGCACATCCTTTAGACAATATTTTTAGGTGTATCTATATTTTTTGTGAGATCGTTATTTAATAGTGAATATCTTAAAAAATATATTTGGCAAACCATTTAACCGTTTCGTCTGCAGGACTCGTTTTAAGAAAAATAAAATTGCCTATTGCGATGTCTATTGCCTATTAATTTGTCGCCAAAAAGACTAGGCATACCACCAGGAAACTTATATTTATTGATTACTTGATTATATATTATTACTTGATCTCACATCGAGATCAGCTCAATAGCATACACATTATATTTGAAAGGCAACGCGCCTGCTAATGATGTAGGGTGTCTATGGATGTCGCTTATCACGTACTTATTAGATTGACACGGCGTTTATTTCTATTATTTTGACTAAGTAACACCGGTGGGAGGGAAGCGCTGTGCCGCGCTCCCGGCTGCATGGATACCACCATCTTGCTTGTTTCTTCCGTTAAACAGCTTCGCTGTGTTTCGGAGAGAAATGCAAGACAGGCAGTGTAATTACTGGCACCGAGACTTAACACCTTATGTCTCAGGATAGGCAACACATAGATGAGTTGCCTGGGCTCGTTCCAGGTAAAGTAGTTTATAAATGTTCTGGGCGACGTCGACCACTTACCATCAGGTGGCACGTTTGCCAGTTTGCCTATTCAACTAATATAACAAAAGAATCATTTTCCTCATAATTCCAAAATATTTTCATAAACTTTTATGATACAGCTTTTATTTTTAATTGATAACCAAAAGAAGGTATTTCAATTAAGAAACTTTCAGTCGGAACTTTTGACGAAGTCTGCTCGGTTATGTGTGATCAGTGAGTTCGGCTCCAATCAACGGACTGCTGCCAAACTGTCCAACTTTCGACAACTCTTCTCTCAATAATTGGATCAGGTAACTTGTCAAAAAGTAATTAATTATTTTTTCAGTCAGAGTACATTATTTCGCTTTACAATGAAGTTAGCGATTGCAGATTTAAAACGTCATTACCTCATGCTAATAATTCGTACTTCGTTGAACGTCAATTTCATAAGCGAAGTTTGCCTTTTTGATTAGTTCCTTATTAATGAATTGTCGTATGTTATACTGCTTGGAATTTTACATCTAAAATGTTTACACAACACATATTATGTTACTATTTCATCTATAAATCAACGGAGTTAGTTTTTCAGGTTCGTTAGTTCTTTAAAGGCTCAGATATTGGAAATGGAGTGAGGGACGATGGTCTAGAGCGTATGGGCTCTGCCTCTTGAATGAGGGTTCCGGGTTCGATCCTAACCCCTGTAGGGCCTTGAAATGGATTTTTCTAAATTTTTACGTGCATCTGAACATGAGACCATCGCTTGCTTACCGGTGAAGGAAACATCGTGACCATCATCCTGGATCATGGGAAGTACCTACAATTCTAGTTATTTTATTATGTTGCTTTGGCTTATTATCCAAAATGTGTATTTGGTTGTGTTCAAATACACTGATGAATTTCATTTTTGGTGTAATTTGAAGTCCATTTTCTTTTTTGTTAAAATGCTATATTATAATACTACGTTAAAAATAAAAACGTGAAATAAGATATTATGTATTTGTTTCTCAATGTTTTCTTTTCAATAGAAATAATCATGAAATTTCAATTCTATCGAATACAAAGGATATCATATGAAAATGCGAACTGAAGAATAAATACACGACTGCAGCCCCAAGCTAACATTGACTTAGGTAAAAGATATTCAACTTTAGGTCAATACTCGCTCTACGTGGCTCATTACACTCTGAAGAACATTTTTATTATATTTTTATGTTATTTGGATAGGCAAACTGGCAGATATGCCACGTGATGATAAGTGGTCGACGTCGCCCATGAATTTAAACTAGTTTACCTGGAACTAAGCGGGCTACTCATTAATGTGTCAATAATTACACTGCCTGTCTTTCCCGTCTCTTCAACAGCTTTGCTGTGTTTCAGAGAGAAAGGTACGACAGGTTACTATTATCTTTACGTCTCAGAATAGGCAACACTGAAATGAGTGGCCCGGGATAGGTTCAGGTCACCTTCCCCACCATGGTTCAGGCCTTGAGGTGGCGGTGGGGCTCAGTAGCCTAGGGTGAGCCCAGCACCTTGGGCGAAGCTAATTGAGCCGAGGGGGCTCTTTGTGAGGATGGGAACCTCACCCCATTGTACTGTCCCGACGTTGGGAGGTGTGGTTCTGTGGTGCGGGAGAACCCCTCTGTGGAGGTGGCGTCGGTCTCTTACGGGACTGACTAGCCGTCGAGGTGCCCTGTTAGCTTAACAGATCCGGGGCACCTCACCAAGGCGGCATTGTTGGCACTCGCCGGGTTTTAGTGGGTAGAGCTGCGTTCATTTACCATCTTTCGGGCGCAGCGAGTCCCACATACCCACCTGGGGAGACCCACTCCCTAGGCGGTATGCCTCAGAGCATTTCCCGGCGTTAAAGAAAAAAAAAGAAAAGGTTCAGGTCACCTTAATTATGTTAATGGGGTACGCTAACCACTTACAACCATATGGCTCATTTATCCCTTTGCCTATTGAATTTGTAAAAGGTTCATGCATTGCAAATTTGCAGCCAAATTAGGCCGGCACGACGGTACCTCTCGTTCACATAATACCGGCGTAGTGTGACAGCTATGCTGTCGCGTTTCGTGCGGTTGTGAGTTTCCGGTGGACCATTAGGGGGAATAGGGTAAATGAGGGCAATGCATCTGCATAGTCTCTGGTTGAGACGCTTCGGACTTCGACTGCTCGTTTGCTCTCCTATGCTATCAAAATATAAAAATATTAATAGTTAAAATAATTTTCTATAATAACAGAAAATGGTTTCTGCCATTGTAGCAATGAAAAGTAGAAATGTCTTTCTACAAACTATAATTGGACCACACCAGTCAACTGTTATTAGTTCTTCAGAGTTAGTTAATTAACTTGGCAAAATAGATCTGAATTTGGGTCGCTTATTACAACTTAGAGAATTAATAAGAGTCACGTATCCCTGTTTACATAACTTAAGTAAACGTATCTGTTGTGGTTGTAGAGGCTTTAGTGCAATTATTTGATTTATGTTATTTTATCATGTTTACGAGTAACTTGTAAATTTGCAGTTTATCATTTTGTTTCTTTTGTTTTTTTGAATGTACAATTATAGACATGCTACTAACTACGGCTAATGAAAAAACTTTCAAAAATATCTATAAAATAAGTTAAAATTGTTTAAAAAATATTTGTTTGATTTCTGCGCGTTAAATTCACTGAACGACTATATAATGAAGTAAGTAAGGCCGAAATTCAATTAATGTTTAGTTTTTGCTTTAAAAACCATTTGTTAAAGTTAGTATTTTTGTAACTGATTCTTTTTTTCCTTTTTCCAATTTTATTTGATATAAAATTAAGATGACAAAAAATTACACGACCGGTTTCAATTACATTATCGTCAGGTGTAGGTAGATTGAAAATTACAAATAAAATAAAATAAAAACATTGTGCAAATTAATATCCATGTTGCCCGCTACATAAATTTTGCACAATTAATTGCATTACAAATTGTTATTTTAAGGGATTTTGAGATAATATAACGTATTATAAATCTATGAACGCCGGATGTACGCACGGAAAAGCATGACTTATTGTCATGTTCCGCCTGAGCCGAGCGTGCAAGCAAAGTACCTACGATGGGCCTAAGCGTTCGGCTTGAGACGTATGACGTTATCACGTAAAATTATCGTCTGTAAACCGACTTTACAGGCATTAGTCATGTCATACTGAATTCATTATAATAAATAAATAAACTAAATATAATTAAATTACGCCAAATATTTAGTATTTTTAAACTTTAAGTCCATGCTAGCTAAGTAGTAGATAAACTAGAAGTTTCAGAACTTACATTATTAAATAAACATGAAAAAAAAAAACAATATTATTATGCCAAAATACCTAATCTCTAAAGGGTTAATCTCTGAAAATATATATTTTTTCTAATTCCAACACCATTTTGCAATCAACCCTAATAATTTCAAGTTAAAATTTAAAATATTTTGGATTATACTAATAGATCAATATGAAAATTTGAAAATTTCAATTTCATACAAAAAAGTAGAGGCGCTATCTCTTTTCTCTATATTTTATAACTTTAACAATCTTTGAAAATCGTGCTTAAATTATTAGCAATGTCGTATGTATTATCACAGTTATAAACTGTAACATTGTTAAACTTTATCAAAATCGGTTCATTAGCGTTTGGGTCATTAAGTACCCAAACAGGTAAATGTTTGAAAGTTGCGTGTAGGAAGAAGGAATTTACAAAAATCTGTGAGTGATATTGGTATTAAGTTATCTCTGAGTGGTATTTAATTAGTATATCTGTGAGTGTTATTGATGTTAAGTTATATGTAAGTGATATTGGTATTATGTTATCTGTTAGTGATATTGATGTTAAGTCATTTGTAAGTGATATTGGTATTAAGTTATTAGTGAGTGATATTGGTGTTAAGTTTCTTTAGAAGGATTGAGTAAGTAGATCAAATAATATAAAATAGCGAGAATATTCATATTATTTCTTGCATGTTATACTTGTACGATTCGTAAGACCGATGT
This sequence comes from Helleia helle, assembly GCA_963853865.1. Lineage (NCBI taxonomy): Eukaryota > Metazoa > Arthropoda > Insecta > Lepidoptera > Lycaenidae > Helleia > Helleia helle. Next base: position 5,231,924 of record OY971423.1, on the reverse strand, counting down.
AACAATACCAAGGCTTTGAATAGATCGTTTTTTCAACAGAAAATAGAGCAAAATGAAAGTCTTTATGGGTCGTAAATACAAAATTACAGTTTGGGCCGAGTCAGGGTCATTCGGAGTCCGACGTTAATATTGAACAGGGAAGTCGGTTTATGGTGAGTTTGCAAGTTCATTAAGGGGGAGAATGTTTTTGAAATATGTATTTCTCGTGAAATTTTACTCAAACATTTTTGTTTTTGAAATTTGAACTTACGGCGTATTTCGATTTGGCAAATTCGGAAATATTTAGATTATAATTCTATTAAAAAATATAAGAATAATGTAAGTATGTTATTCTGATATTCAAACAGGGATTAACAGTGTATTCGAGTGTTCTATATACCACGGTAAATTATCGAACACTTGAAAAAAATCGATATATCGCGCTTATCGATGTAAAAGATATCGATATATCACTTAAGTATATCGAATCTGCCGATATCAACAGTAACTTGGAAAGTGCCTGCTCGAATTTAATGAAATAAAATATTTATGTTAAAATACAAAACACACTACTAATGTTTATTAAAAAAGAAGAAAAAAATTAAACGTACATTTTATAATAAAGTACATATCTATAAAATACATTAAAAGTACTTTTTGGATAATTGATATCCTGTCATAGATACAGGAGTACTCTAGATGCACTCACAGGTGGAACCAGTGCATCTTCCGAAGTAGTTGAGGCGACCACACGTATCGCTGCAAGTCACCTCATCGCACCAATTTTCAGCCATACCTGTAAGGTAACAGTATATTCAAGCGTTCCTTTATTCAATTCACCATCATTTTACTCAAATACAAAAAACAATTATTTTTGTTGAAATTTTAAGAACCTTGTGTTACGGGTGCTAGCAACGGAAAGAAATTTAAAGTCCTCCCTTAACCATGGTTGCTATAAAGTATCCGAAACGTCGAATATGTAAAAAACTTAATAAACCGCGATAAATTCCGAAAAAGTTTTGACATTATAAAGAAATTTTAAATAAACTTGCCAGGATTCGAACCCGCAGTATCCTGTAGATAATTATTCTGCCCTTTTAAACGATACTCGGCAAAAAACCCAAATGATGGTATCCATGCCGGTGCGCGGTATATGAGTATCCCTCTAACCGGTGTTTTTTAAACTTAATGCAATAATTGACCTTTAACTTGGTGACAGTCACATCTACTGGAGTCGCATCCAGCCTCGGAGGTTAGGATTTTTTTGCAAGCCAGTTCACACCAGAGCGAGTTGCATTCAGTCAGGTCTATATTGTTTGCTAAATCCTTCACCATTTCTAAAACAGGTCTCTTTTTTTCATCTGCAAAAAATATATCAAGTGAAAAATCTAATTAAAGCTTGACTTAGCACGCTCAAATTAATACCAGGATAAGGTGTCTCGTTCCTAAAGTCCTCAAAAATTATTAAGGAAAATATATTAAGTTTTATTTTGACAGGCCTGTTAACAACTAGATATGAATAGTTTCATGCAATTCTGACCTGAAATTATTAAACTCATTGTACCTAAATGTAAAAAGCTATGCTTAAAAAACGAGTGTAAATAGTACCTCCAGATTCTGATTGATATGATTCTGCATTACTGCACTGGCAGACGTTACCGTCGCATGAACCGTGTGGAAAGCCTAACGCTCTACAGATGGCACTGCAGTCATCGTTGTTGCAGCTACTCAGCTCCAACTTGTAGTTGACATCCATTTCAAATGCTAAGAATACGAAATATGGTAGTTTACAGACATTTTTACGAAAAAAATCGCAAAGTCAATATAGTACCCCTGGTTTGCACGACGTTATCGCACTTGCATCGGTCTCCGACGACGAAGCCCAGATGACGGCAGGTTTGTTCGCAGCAGACCATGGTTGTGATAAAGTGTTCGAAACGTCGGGAATGTAAAAATCTTTGTTGATAATAATATTTGGTAAGCAAAAAAGTATATTTATTCTCAAGATCGCCGCTTATTAAAATAGTTGCATTTTAATTATAGGGTCTGCAATAAATTATAAAGTATCGACGAACTTTAATGAAACTTGTGTACGGTGCTTATGATTATGACCAGCCTGCATTGCATCTAAAGTGTAAATAGTAATTGACGTTGCAACTTTGCACGGGATGGTCAGTACTACCTTCGAGGTTGCTACACTCGCAGACGTTACCATCGCATGACCCATGTCGGAATCCCAACGCTCGACAGATGGCACCGCAGTCGCCGTTGTTGCAACTGCTGAGCTCCATCTTATAGTTGATATCCGTTTCAGTTACTGCAAATACAAAAAAATGGCAATTTACAGATATTTTTACCAACAAACTAAAACAAACCTAGGTAAAATGGCCTATCACAGGAGAAGAGCCTGCAAAGGCATCCGTTGACGGGGTCATAGGTATGCCTGGCGTTCCTATGACCCTGTCCAATAGCAGGAAGGAGGAACTTCGTCAGGTTTTAGTGAGTACGAGTCCCACATTCCCACCAGCGGGTGTAAAACATGAAGCATTTGCCAACGTAAATAAAACCGACTTCAAAATTTAAAAAGAACTAAAAAGTAATAAAATAATTTCCTTAATCTTTGTGCCTACAATTTATCATCAACTTGTTCTTCTACTAATATACAATCTTTGCATTTACCACGTTATTATTGTTACTTTTGGAGTCGGTGTCAGCCAAGGTAGGTAGGGAGGTACATCAACGAATACGACACCGGCTTCAAAAGTAACAATAATGACGTGGTAAATGCAAAGATTATATATATTAGTAGAAGAACAAGTTGATGATAAATTGTAGCGGCCTCATCGAGATCATCCAGTGCAGGAGGCTGATTCGGACGGTTCAACGGGGGCATATTAGCGCTCGTTTCATTCTTGAGCGCCCTCTCCAGCGACCAGTAGGCCGTGTGAGAGGGCGTAAGCTCACTGAGGAATCGGTCCCATCGTTCGTTTTTGTGTTCGGCAATATCGCGCTTTACTTGCTTTTGTAAATCGCTGTATGTACGCCGATTGTCTTCTGTGGGATATCTATGGTATGCGCGACCGGCCGCATTTTTTCGTCTAAGCAGGTCTCTGAGCTACATGGGAAGCTCCCAGCGCCTCTCGTGTGTTGTAGGTATCTCACGAGAGGCGCTTTTTATAGAGTCGGTTATGTGTTCTTACTGGCCCTTACTTCTTACTACTGGCCCACGCCGCCACCCCCTTACTAACGTAAGGGGGTGGCGGCCTCAGCATTGTCAATTTGATCGGGGATTTGATCCAACTTTTGTGACTGAGTAGCCTGTAGTTTCTCGTGTAGAGTCTTCCAGTCTATTATTGTCTTTGTTGGTGGAACTAATTGAGTGACTGGTCCAAGACGGATAAGGACCGGTCTGTGGTCTGAGTCTAATTCGCTTGTTGTCTCGATCGAGTGTATCTGGAGAGATACATTCTTCAGGAGAGCTATGTCGAGTATGTCCGGTTGATGGTTATGGTTACCTCCTAAGTAGGTGATTTTTAATGAATTCCCGCAGTTCGTCAATAGTACCGTATAGGCCGTTGGCGTTAAACGTCGCCAACACTATGGATCGCGGCTTAAGTCTACCATTAAACGCAGCCATTGATATGGTTGTAAAAATTTAATGCAGTTGTGAGGGCTTGCATCATAGCGCTGGTACTTGCAAAAAGAGCATTCATCGACTCAAGGTCGAGACCTTGTGCTGGTGAAGATGGGAGGGATGCACGAGGCGCGGCCTGGCTTGGTACGGTGGCAGCCGCAGTTGCTACTGGGCTGTCCACCGTCTTTTTTTTAGACCACGCATTGGTGGTGGGTGGCGGGGCTGGGACATAAACCGGCTCGCTAAGTTTTGCTCTTTTAGGCTGTGGTTTGCGAGTTCCGGCTCGCATAGAGGCAGCGGCTTTGACTTTGCTGTTCCTCTTCGGGGCTTTTACGCACTCACGATAGTTCGCGGGGTGCCCTGAGGAACCGCAGAGCACGCAACTGGGTGGTTCTACCTCGGTTTTTGGGTCGCCCCTGGCACAGTCGGATGTGCCGTGGTCGCCTAAGCACTTAACGCACCTAGGCCTGGCGTAACAATTACGAGCTGAGTGCCCGTAAAGTTGACACCTATGACATTGAGTTGGCGCGCCGCGTTTGCGCGCCGCCTCGATGCGGATGTGGTCCACGTAGACCACTTTCCTTAAATTAAAGATCTTTTTGCCCCGGGGCGATAATTCCAGAACAACCATAACTATGTCGTATGGTTGTTTTGTTGTGGGTTTGTGAAGTCGTACGACGTACTCCACGGGAAGGTCTTGGTTGACGAGGTCCTCTTTTATGAGGTCGGTTGTGACCTCTTTCGGTATACCTCTAATAATCGCCCTTAGTTGGCGTTCCTCCTCGAGGGCATAGGTGTGGAAACTTATGCTCCTCTCACGGAGGTATCGCGCTAAACGACGATGTGTATCGACATCGTCTGTTTGTATTTTAAGTCCGTCGGGCGTGAGCCTCGCGGACGAGTAGTTTATTCTGGCTTCTGTGAGCCCTTTATTTAGATGGTTAAATTACATGATTTTGGTATATTATTTAGCCGTATGAACTAAGCCCAATAAAAGCTGTAAATCATCGAGGATTCCCCTCGACTGTGTAAGGTCTCCATCATCACACCTGTAATGGCGCTTATAACCCATGTGCAAAGTTATCATCAATTTAAATTAATTAAGTCCAAACACAAGGTAGCTACTGTAAACTGTTGAGGACTTCCCTTAACTGTCATTTGTCTTCATCATCAGACCCTTAATTACAGTCACAACTCATCTAGGTGTAAAGTTCTCATCATTACAAATTAATCAAGCCCAAACACAAGGTTACCAATGTAAATCGTCGAGGAGTTCCCTCGACTGTCTTTCGACTCCAGCATCAGATCGACTCTAGACCTTCATTAAATTGTAGTCCTTTAAAACACTTTATAAAAAACATATCAAACGCACTAGTCGCCCCTATGATTTTTGAAAGTTCCCCTCGATTTCTCTGGGATGCCATCATCAGATCCTGGTTTCCTTATCATGGGACCATTTAGGAAGTATACCCTTTAGAACAAAAAAATAATTTTTCAAATCGGTCTAGCCATCTTCGAGTAATCAGGTAACATACATAAAAAAAAAATATAAAAAAAAAGATTCCGACGAATTGATAACCTCCTCCTTTTTGAAGTCGGTTAAAAAAGGGTAAAATGGCCTAGAAATATTGGTCTCACTATAATGAAACAACTTTTACGGATTTAAGAACGGTTCATTAAAATTTATGCATTCCTAACAATTCGGATACTTACAGTATAGGAGGATTCCTTCTAAATAATACCTTTAGATTGCACGAAGTTGTCGCACTTGCATCGGTCTCCGACGCAGACTCCGCCGACGAAGCCCAGACGACGGCAGGTTTGTTCGCAGTTGACGTTGTTGCAACTTTGCACAGGATGGTCAGTACCACCTGCGAGGTTGCTACACTCGCAGACGTTACCGTCGCATGACCCGTGTATGTAGCCCAATGCCTGACAGATCGCACTGCAGTCACTGGTGTTGCAAATGTTGAGCTCCAATTTGTAGTTGGCATCCATTTCAGAAACTGGAGATACAAGAAATGGTAATATTTTTTTTTTACCGAGAAACTAAATCAAACCCAGGTAAAATGGCTTAGCAATGTTCGTCTCATTATAATGAAACAACTTTAGAACCTCTTATTATAATTTTTATATTTCTGACGATTCGGATACTTACGGTATAGGATGATTCCTCTCAAGACCATTGTGATGGTATAGCGTATAAATAGGATCTATTATTAAATAAAATACACATTATCATATCCACTCCTGACTTTCATTGACCTCTCCCGCGGACTTCGCCCGATATCAAGCCATGGTTGCGATAAAGTATCCGAAATGTCGGAAATGTAAAAATCTATGTTGATCATTTTTGAATTCAAATAAGTATATTTACTCTGTAAGTCGCAGTTTATTAAAATATGATTTTGATACTTTGCAGCTACTATAATCGCACCTGTTATGGTAGCTTTCAATAGTGATATGCAAATAAACTATTTTATGGTAGCGTGCTATGGACTATAAACTATATTTTTCTAGCGTGCTCTTTTATAGATTATATTATAACGTGTAGTCGCAAGACTAGAATTACGTTACTCGCGTGAGCCGGCCGGGATAGCGCGTGCCACATCTAGCGCTAGCGCGCTCGACGCTGACTGACGTATAAAGACTATAAACCGTATAAACTATAAATTATAACGTCTAGCGTCTACGATCTAGCACGTTAGCGTAATTAGAATGTTATAAAGTTATAACTACGGCCTGCGCTGGCCACTAGGTATGTATCGAGGCGCTACATTATAGCGCCGAATAGGAATTTATATAGCCTACATAGCGTAGGCTATATAAATAACGTTGAGTATGAATAGCGTGCTACGTTATGGCGCTATGCGTTATATTAACGTATTATATTATATTATTATATTAACGTATCAACGAATTTAAATGTTTTTTAAATAATGATTAACTTGCCTAAATTCTCTAGCAAATCTAAGTCTTCGTTGAATAAACTTTCATTGCTTAAGAACAATTAATATTACCTTTAGATTGCACGAAATTGTCGCACTTGCAGCGGTCTCCGACGCAGACTCCGCCGACGAAGCCTAGACGACGGCAGGTTTGTTCGCAGTTGACGTTGTTGCAACTTTGCGCCGGATGGTCAGTACCACCTGCGAGGTTACTGCACTCGCAGACGTTACCATCGCATGAACCATGTCGGAATCCCAACGCTCGACAGATGGCACTGCAGCCGCCGTTGTTGCAGGTACTGAGCTCCAGCTTATAGTTGACATCTATCTTTTCAGCTGTAATAGTAGACACTAATATTAAAATCAAAATAAATTGAATATAAATAATATCAACCCTTATACCCGTGCCCAGCAGTGGGATACTGACACGGGTCACCTCATTGTAATCAGGCGAGGAGGGTGTTAGTTCACCGATGCGCTGGCCCAATGCGAGTTGGTGAACTTCACACACCTTCAAAGACATTTAATCCCATCATGCATCCAGGTTTCCTCACGATGTTTCCTTCACCGGTGAACAAGCGATGGTCTCATGTTCAGGTACACGTAGAAATAAAAACCCATTTCAAGGTATCACAGGGATCAGGACCGAACCCGGATCTCGCAATCAAGAGGCCGAGTCCATATACCCACTAGACCATCTTAGCTCACTTACAACGCAAAATACATTATTTGTCCTTTAATTTCTACGGCCTAATTGCTGATTCGATGCTAAGGGATATCTTGATGTGAACGATTAATAAAAAAAAATCTAGCTAGTTATAGTCATACACAATACATACTTTAATGGATTGTGAATCGCACAAGATGAACAAGTATGTAAGTATTAAAATGGTTACCTGAGGCCACTTTGAAAGCTTCACACCTGCAATGATCCTCCACACATTCTCCAGCAATGTACCCCTTTCTAACACACATATGGTTGCAAATGATATTGTCACACATTTGTACATTCGGGTCGCTTTCTGGTGATTTGAAAATAAAACTTATGTATTCCCTGTGTCAAAATAATTTTAAATTTTTTTAGGGTTCCGTTTTGACATTTTATAGGTTCACTCCGTTGCCCGTCTGTTTGTTTGTCTGTCTGTCAAACAGGAGACTATAGAGTATTTCCCACTGACATGGATCATGAAAGTATACACACATCTACAACACACGATCTACGCATAATATCAGTACATATAAATGAAATATTGATATCCCTGGAATATTCTTTTTTATGTCAGTATAGGCAAACTGGCTAACGAGTCTGCTGATGGTAAGTGTTAAAAGTTACCCATGAACTCCCGAGTTTACACAACACTCACTCAGGCAACTCAATCATTTTTATCTATCTCATGGCTATCCTCTTAGTAGATGTGGATGGTAAGTCTTAATCATCATCATCCCTTATACATCCAATGCTGACTGAACATGCATCCCTCAAAGAACGCCAAGACAATCGAATTCTCGCCACTCGCATCCAACACGGACAGGCCATTGTACAGAGATCGTCTTCCCACCTGGTTAATGGTCAGCCAACACTAAGTAAGTCTTGATGTGAGTAATTGCACCGTTTGTCATGATCTTATTTTTGGAACATCAAGTATGTTACATGGAAGAAATAAGTGGCATGGTGGTACCCATACAGACGGCGCTTGGCACAAGCGGAGCCCTCCCAACAGTGTTCTAGGTGATAACCACAGTATAAGTAATGTGAAACGGTACATACCTTCATTGTATATATTAACAACGACCGCGGAGTTAACAGCGTTAAGGGCCGTCAAAACAGTAATGACTTCGACGAAATACATGTCTATCATGTACGAGATCCTGTGATCTAATGGCGGACCATGGCACAAATACTATAACGCGATTACAAGGGACTTTACCTCGTCTGTGAGCCACCAGTTACTGTTTATTCCGTGTAAAGCTATTGAGTGTTGAAGTTGCGCATGACCCGCTACTAACTTAAGGGCCTAATAACTTCTTATCGTATGTGTCATAGTTTCTCTTAATTTCATACATATGCCTAATTATCTTTTAGTTTTTACTTGAGATGATACCTTATTCAAGTACTCTATATATAGCCTACCAGATGTGCTTGATATCAAATACTTACTTAGACATAATGTGTCAAATAGGATACAAATTACCCCACCATGGTTCAAGCCTTGTCGTGGTGGTGGGGCTCAATAGCCTAAGGTGTTCCCAGCACCTTTTTTTTTTTGCTAGCGGAACTTCCTCCTATGGGCCCTTATTAATCTTGTTTTTATTTCAAATTGAATGCTTTCGTTTTGAATATATCCGGAGGTAAACTCCTGTCATAAAATATTAATCCTAGCTTTGTCTACGATTGATATATTTGGTTGTTAATAGGGTGTATAGATGCATAATATAGAGATGTATATTGTCTCCAGTCAATTAACAATAATTTTAATGCAATATAATATTGGGGGATGTATTATAGTGTCCCCAAGACACATAGTTAGAATTACTATCGACTATAATAAAGGTAAATGTTTTTTTTTTTTTTTTCTTTTACGCCGGGAAATGCTCTGAGGCATCCCGCCTGGGGAGTGGGTCTCCCCAGGTGGGTATGTGGGACTCGCTGCGCCCGAAAGATGGTAAATGGACGCAGCTCTACCCACTAAAACCCGGCGAGTGCCACCAATGCCGCCTTGGTGAGGTGCCCCGGATCTTTTAAGCTAACAGGGCACCTCGACGGCTAGTCAGTCCCGCAAGGGACCGACGCCACCTCCACAGAGGGGTTGCCCCGCACCACAGAACAACCCCTCCCAACGTCGGGACAGTACAATGGGGTGAGGTTCCCATCCTCACCCCTTGCCCCCTGCTCTTTTGTCCCCTCTTCTTATAAGAGGGGTACAAAGAGCCCCCTCGGCTCAATTAGCTTCGCCTAAGGTGCTGGGCTCACCCTAGGCTACTGAGCCCCACCGCCACGACAAGGCTTGAACCGTGGTGGGGGGGATGTATAGTGTCCCATATCAATTAGTTAAATATTTTCAATAATATACTAAAATAATTCATAAATCTATACTATATAATATATTGTATACACATTTTACATTCTTGCTAGGGGATGTAAATGGTCCCCTATAGTCAACCAACACCATTTCTCCTTCCTAATACTTTCCCTACTCTGCTTCATCCTCTCCTTATCCCTCTCATTCTTCCTTTATAACATTCATCATACCATTTCATCCTTCTCTTTCATTTCAGGTGGTGCTTTCCACGTGATCTCTCCAGACTGGCGCTGCGTCCCGTGTTCTGCGTCTCCTCGTGGATTCCTGTTTTCTATCTTAACTGGTTTATTGGACTGCAATGACATGTGAGTATACTGTATTTCTTGTTTGGATTTTCGTATTATGTGTTGTTTTATCCCCTCCGTGTTTTGTGTCCATCCTCGTTATCGTCGATGAATCTTTTAAGGGTGAATTTAGCCTATCATCATGAGGGCCGGCCTTCATCCCTGCCTGTAGCGTAGTCCTACCGCTGTTAGCGCGGTCTGGGTTTATGTCTACTCGTATCGGATTCAAAAACAACATTACAACCTTAGATTATACATAAGAATGTGATGTATACTTTGATAACAACAATGGTATGACACTGATTTTCAGCGACTCCTCGTTGTCACTCGCTTGAAGAATTGCCACTGACAGTACTTAACTAAGTACTAACCATAGACTTAGAATATACTTATGGTACTAACATACATTTTTTTGTTTTCACCGTGGAAATGTTTTGTGCATTCACTCAGGGATGGGGCGTCCCCGGGGATTTGTGGGACTCCCGGCGCTCCCCGCTATCCCTGCGCCGGTATACCGCACTAAAACCTACTGCAAGTTGCCTCAAGCCCATTGAATGGGAGTGTCCCGGATCTGACTAACACAGTTCTACGAGTATATATTTCAAAACCATAAATATTTACTATTGTCATTCATTACTAATTATACCCATTGACAAAATATCATCTATACTAATATTATAAAGAGGTAAAGTTTGCGAGTTTCTGAGGTTGTAGGGGGTAATCTCTGGATCCATTGAACCGATTTTAAAAGTTCTTTTACCAATTGACAATATTTGTGAGTGTCATAGGCTATAAAAATAATGAACAGTCCGGGTACGGTTATGTTTCTATGTTAAGGTAGGCGAAGCTGCGGGCAACAGCTAGTATTATAATAGTTCGTAGCGAGAATGAGGGAAAATAAACGAGATAAATTTAAATTAAGACTGGCTGTAAAACTCTGCTACTAAGGGCTCCCACACATAAACACGATACGACATCGCATCGTGCCACGACACGACATTGTTTCACGATGCCACGTCGCGTCGTGGAAACTCGATCCATTCCTGCAGTTGCTGTTGAAACTACAAAAATGATGGACGATATTTGGGTCGATCATTTAATAACCCTTGTCGAGGAGCATCCCGTACTGTGGGTCAAAAATCAGAAGAATAAAAAGAGTAAAAATATAATATCGTGCCGTGCATCGTGGCACGTTACGATGTCGTGTTGTAATTTTTTACGATGCTCATCGTGGATTTCGACGCATCCGCATCGTGGTATGATGCGACGTCGTATCGTGTTTATGTGTGGGAGCCCTAACATCGACGATCAGCGCATTTAAACAAACAAATAAATATTTATAGGTATCGACCATGATAACGCATCGTTAACAGCCTGCATCTGTTTGGACATAGTCCTCTCTTAATGAACGACAAGATAAGCGATAACCCACTCGCATTCAATTTGGACTAGCGCCATTCCAGAATCTTATTGGACAATCAGTTCTTGGGTGGTTTTTCTTACAGCTTTTGATTTTCGAACGAATGCTCTACATTCATGCACTTAGTAGAGCATATTTTATACCAATCGAAGGATAAGCAGAGATCTAATTTTCAGCGTTCCATTTCTTGAAAGGACAAAAAGGAACCCTGGTAGGATCACTTCGTTGTCCATCGGTCTTTCTATAAGTTTTTCTGTGTATTGAACTAAAAAGGTACTCATTGATATAAAATTATGACACGAAGAAAGATACTAAATCTAAGTACAGGTAAAAATCTGAAGAATGAAAATTCGTTTTTATACATAAAATATCCTTTTTTTCGGGACCCTCACGAGATCTCGCAGTTTGCACTCACTAGAACTCTACCATTTTATAGTATTTGTCTCTAGTTTTCTCCTATAAAAACCTTTCAATGTAAATTCATAAAGAAATTCTTGTGGAAGAAATATTTTATGTTTGTAACGGATTTAACACTGTAAAATTGTTAATATTGACAAGGTGCTTGAATAGGTGTGTAATTGGTATTTACTAAGAACAAATATGTATATATAGCTGCAATCTACAAATACCATAACAGTGAACTGTTGTTGCATCGGTTGTGAGCTTCGGCCTTATCACTTAACATGAAATTAAATCTATTCCTCGTAATAGTTTTTATTATCGCCATCGGAGCTCAAGGTACCTTAAATTTTATTTACTTTGTTGACTGTAGTTCATACTAATCAGGCTCGTTTGCGTATATCTGGCAAAAAATAAATAAAAAAAATATAAGAAATATAAAAACGATTTTTTATATTTTTATGTTACTAAAACTAGCAAAGCTGACAGTAAGTTGTCTTATCGTATTACATGAACAAGTTTGCTCGAGACTTGTCCAGATTGTGCGTCTAACTTGAGATATGATGGTAGACTCAGACTGTCTGTCTGAGTCTCCTTTGCGAAACGGATGCTTCATGGACGAAACATGGACGGTACCCACGCAGACGATCGCATCCCTCGTACTGGAAATGCTAGCCCCACCACTTCTTCTCACCGCTACTACTCCTGTATAGCCAGGATCGACAGCCGTAACCATCGCATGACCCTTTGATACGAACTTTGGGAGCCCGAGGGAAACGTTAAAACTACCTTAGGGCCCGCAACGAATTAAATCAAAAGAAGCCAGAAGGAGTCGGAAATATTTTCAGTCTTCCAATTAATCCTAGAGATAGTATCGTACTGGTCAGCGAAGCTAGCCTATATTATGTATAAGTGACTTATAATTCCTTTTCCTTATGTGTGGACTTCCCCGCTCTAATTATGTAAGAATTTTTATATACCGATACCTATGATCGATATTATTAGGAGGAAAATTTAAAAAATGTTATGCAAGTCTTACAAGAATTAAAAGTATTTAAAAATCAATATATTTAGTACCTATCTACTTAATTATTACCGGTGGGAGGGAAGCGCTGTGCCGCGCTCCCGGCTGCATGGGTACCACCATCTTGCTTGTTTCTCCCGTGAAACAGCTTTGCTGTGTTTCGGAGAGAAGGGCAAGACAGGTAGTCTAATTACTGGCACCGAGACTTAACATCTTACGTCTCAGGATAGGCAACACATAGATGAGTTGCCTGGGCTAGTTCCAGGTAATCTAGTTTATGTTAATGGCGAATTGGGCGACGTCGACCACTTACCATCAGGTGGCACGTTTGCCTATCCAACTAACATAAAAAAGGCCTTATGTATTGTTTTTTATCCAAGTGTAATTTTTCAGAAACAGTGACATTTACATTTTTTATGAAGTTACTCAATTAAAAATTGCGACTAGACAAACAAACATTTTGTTTAGCAGCGGGTGTAAGAAACAAAAAAAGGGGGAATCCCTCTTAAAAAAGGGGATAGAGGGGATAAAGAATAACTTTTTCTCAAAACAGTTATAGTTTAAAAAATGAATGTCTTTAATTTTTTTATAGATAAATATCAAATACACACAATACGAGTATATTATTACTATATTAGTATTTTCACCTCGATTAACGGCTTATATATATATATATATATATATATATATATATGTATTAATATTTAATACATAGCGAATAAATACTGGGAAAATTTTTTTCACCGTGCCACATTCTCGTCGGAAATACATATTGCAAGTATTATCTGATAAGGCCAGTCGTGACATGCTCAATCATGCGATACGATCAATAATTAAAATCAATCAATTTACCGGGGGAAGGGATGCACTTGTGCCTTGCTCCGGTTTACGTGGCCAACACCCTCTCGCTTGTTTCTCCCCTGAAACAGCTTTGCTGTATTTCAGAAAGAAGGGCAGTTCAAGCAGTATAATTAGGGGCACTTGAACACACACAAAAAAAAATCATCAAGATCGGTCCAGCCGCTTAGGAGAAGTTCAGTGACATACACACGCACAGAAGAATTATATATATATAAATATTTAATACCGTATTACTTAGTTATTGTTCCGAGCGTATTACCTACACGTTACTTGTAAAGCCATCAATTAAATTAGCATATTCTCACGTCTTATTTAATGTATTTATGTGAAATATGTGTTATCGGCAATCGTTAATACATGTTAACACTAGGTGCGATTAGAATATCTATTATATTTGTAATAGTTTTATCCGACTACGTCTGAAGGAGGGTCATGTTTTTCAAATGTATTTTTGTATGTCTCTTTCTGGCACGCTCTCCGGCCTTTTAACGTGAAACGTGTAGTTAGATTGGTCTCAATCTAAAATGTGACAGAGACGCTTGGTAAGTATGTCAAGACAAAACACAAAATGACGGTTTTTCGGTGCCAAATTACATGTCGTAATCAGGTTTTTTAATTTAAAATTTAAATTTTTCTATTAGTAGAAAGGAGTCCTGTTGGAATAGGACCTTTTACCGGTGCACACTTCGTTCTTTTTAAAACATATGGTAGGTACGGACCAAATCATTATTGTAATGATAATTCATAAGACTATTATATTTTACTAGCTGTTGCCCGCAGCTTCGCCTGCGTTAACTTGCTTAACTTCACTCCTGTTAGTCACAGATAGATGTTATATAGCCTTCCTCGATAAATGGGCTATATAACACTGAAAGAATTTTTCAAATCGGACCAGTAATTCCTGAGATTAGCGCGTTCAAACATACAAACAAACTCTTCAGCTTTATAATATTAGTATAGATTATGAGTCTGTTTTCCTCCCCGAAATCAAGCGAGAGGTGTAATATTCCAGAGTCCGTTATGGCTCAATGTGGGGTAAACTTCACACCTTCAGATTTTCCGATAATCAAGGAATATTGACAAGTTCAGACCTGGGATAATTTTATGTTATTAAGACTTTTCGCGACTAAATCTACTACTACTAACTAAATAAATCTTTTAATATTTGGACGGAGTGAGGAGCTCATAATAATATTATAGTTTACATTTCAAAGGATCGAGATACTAAAGTTTAAATAGTTTTATGTAAATAAATCGCGATCCAATTTGTTTAAAACGAGTTTCACAGTTTAGTATTTATTTTATTTATTAGATAATAATGACCGTCAGTCCTATAAAAAGATCTATCTTATAAAAAGGCTTTGCATGTTGTTTTCTAATGTTTTCTAATTTCACTCATTATAATATTTTTTTCTTTAACGCCGGGAAATGCTCTGAGGCATCCCGCGGAGGAGTGGGTCTCCCCCGGCGGGTATGTGGGACTCCAGAGCAGCTCTACCCACTAAAACCCGGCGAGTGCCACCAATGCCGCCTTTGGTGAGGTGCCCCGGATCTGTTGAGCTAACAGGGCACCTCGACGGTTAGTCAACCCCTCTGTGCATCACGGGGTATTCGGGCCGTTAGAGGTAGAAACCATCGAGATATGCTACGGTTATCCGTAATAGAGTGGTAATGTTATCTGTTTTGCATGGAAACAAATTCCGCCAAATTTGAGCTGAGACGCTGCGCCGGTTATGCGCTCTGAATAGTGGTGTGCAAATAAACTATTTTAAGATAACGTGCTATGGACTATATTTTTCTAGCGCGCTATTTTATAGACTATATTATAACGTGTAGTCGCAAGACTAGAATTACGTAACTCGCGTGAGCCGGCCGGGATAGCGCACGACACATCTAGCGCGAGCGCGCGCTCGACGCTGACTGACGTATAAACTATAAATTATAACGTCTAGCGTCTACGATCTAGCACGTTGGCGTAGTTCGAATGTTATAAAGTTATAACTACGGCCTACGCTAGCCGCCTCGCTACATACCTAATGTAGCGAGGCGCTACGTTATAGCGCCGAATAGGAATTTATTTAGCGTACGCTATACGATGAGTATGAATAGCGCGCTACGTAATGGCGCTATGCGTTATATTAACCACCACTAGCTCTGAATGTCCGACTGATGGCCATTGATGGATAATTGTCCGATGGGACGTACGTACAGATCATTGGTTGATTGACGTCGGGGACAAATCACTGACTAGTTTCGGAATGTTATGATTCACATGACTACTCTATCTAGTTATATGCTGGAACCATCGAGCATATAACTAGATTGAAAGGTCTGAAAATGTTTAGTGTCTACCAACACACTAAACATTTTTTCTTTTAAATCTTTGTTGAAATTTTAAAAGGGGTTTTTATCCACATGGATACGCCAACCCCATCGTACCTTGTATATAAAATGCACCTTATTACATTAACAACTTAACCTACTTATAAATGTATAAAAAATAATAAAAAAGAAACATTCGACTGATTAAGCATAATCTTTAATATCTTTAATATCTTTAATATCTTTATTTCATAATCAGTATACAATGTAATATAACAGTGGCAGGAGCCTCCTTTTAAGTAAAGGAATACCTGTATTAGGAGCCTCTAATGGAGGAGGAGATAATATATACCAAACTACACATCTTTTTTGCTAGTTCAGTTTTTGGCTGAGCTAGAATGCTCTGTATTAGACCTACATCAAAGCTATTTAAACGTAATTCTCTAATCAGTGATTCTATTCTATTTTGGTTACTAACACAAATCACAATCCTAGCAGATCCTAAATTTTATTGCACTCTACGCAGTAGGGGGAAGCAGCCTTTTTCATAAGATAAGCAAACTTTGCCGATGGATAGTGTCCGGATCGCAGTCTTTAAGACACAATCGTCAATAATAATTCTAAAATCTTTTTTTCACTTTTCCACTTTTATTTTATATAATTAATATAAGTAAAACTACACAAATCAGGTGTTGATGATGACTTTGTCGACCGGTCGTGTAGTTTTATATTAATTTGTAACGTATATAAAATAAAAGTGGAAAAGTGAAAAAAAGATTTTAGAATTATTATGAAAATGAATTTACATCAAGAATCATCAGTACATTCAATCAGTTAGACAATCGTCAAACCATCTCAGGTTCACTCAGTATTACTTTATACCATAACCAGCCCCCTTTTTCTTTTGATGCCTCATTAGAATAACTTTTCCATTTGTCAAAACATGTTAATTTACAAATCACTAAATATTTTGAGAGTTTGCATTACTATATGGTGGCACTCCTCCGAAGCGGCTCTAAGGATTTATATGATTTTTTTAATGTATATTTGGTAGGTATGAGAACAATTTGTTTTAACAATAAAATATATTATTTTTTATTAATATAATCTACCTATACTAATATTATTAAGCTGAAGAGTTTGTTTGTTTGAACGCGCTAATATCAGGAACTACTGGTCCTTTGCAGAAATCCATGATATCAGATAGGTACATACCTATTTAATATTTCTGTTAGCAATAATTTCGCGAACCACGCAGTGTTTACAGCAAATGTGTGAGTATCTCGGTGTCTGAGCGTAAAAGTTGCGATTTTATCGTGGTATGCAAGTGTCATGAGGGGATTGGCGTTCATTGAGGGAGGCCTATGTACAGCAGTGGACGGCTGATGATGATGATGATGCAAGTGTATGCAGTGTCACACATGTGCTATTAATTTTTTCATTCCATTATGTAGTTCGTCTGCCCGTTTCGCTATCTATCTAACAATATTGTTAGGCAATAAATATTGTGTGGCGCTTGACGTGGTCGCCTGGCATTTGTCTGCCTAAACTCCTTTTTAAAACCCAGAAACAAGTAAGCCGAATACAAGCTTACTAGAATTGTAGTATAATATAAAGGCGACATCGCACAATACATTTATTGAGTCCAAATCAGATCTGTCGAACAAACAAAGACGTACTGAGTTCTTTTGAAAAGGCTGAACTTGGAGAAAGTGATTCAATAGACAAGCCGCGATTGTGGGTACGCTCCGTGCTCTTGGCGATACATTTTGTTCGATTTTATATTTCAATAGTTTTGTGAGTTATAAATGCCAAGGTATGAATGATATATAAATGGAAGTACGTTGTGAATGTTTGTGTGCAGAAGGATATAGACACAGTGCTTTTTAATTTCAAGTTTAAGAATTAAAGGTTAACTTCTTTAGGTGTATTCATCGAGCATATAACCGGAATAGAGCGGTAATGTTATGGAAACAAATCCGCCAAATTTGTACTGCGAGATGCACCGGCTCTGGGCTCTGATTGGCCGACTGATGGCCATTGATGTATGATTGGCTGATGGGACGTACACACAGATCGCTGGTTGGTTGAATTGCTATTACGTCAGTGACAAGTCACTGATCAGTTTCGGAATTTTGTGGCTCATATATATCTACTCTATCCGGTTATATGGTCGATGGGTGTATTTTATAATCATCATCATCATCAGCTTATAATCGTTCACCGATTTAATTAGACACTAGCCTCTCTCAATCTCACTCCCTTAAAAAATAAAATTGATGTTCGATTTTCAAATTAGTACTACCTAAAAAGTGATCATAAGTTACGGTTTTAAGAATTGTCTTGAATATCTCCGAAATAGCTGGATTTTACTTTTTAACTTAAAAGAGTTCGTGTATGTTCCTTTTTAAGTTGCTCACAACAAACAGTAAGTTAGTAAAATGATTTAGAAGAAACGCGTCCAAATACGATCCATAGTTCTGAATATTGTTCAAACCACTAAATAACGTATAATTATTATACTTAATAATTGTTTTCGAATGCTTACGCGAATATCACTCAATATAATTAAAAAAAAAAACTCTTATAAGTCTCTATCTCTAACTCTATCTCTTAATTATTATTATTTTTTAAGTTTCCTCACGATGTTTCCTTCACCAGTGAGCAAGCGATGGTCTCATATTTAGGTGTACATAGAAATTAAGAAAAACCCATTTCAAGGCATCACAGGGTCTGATCGAACCCGGACCTCTCACTTTTTTTTATTTTTTTATGTTAGTTGGATAGGCAAACTGGCAAATGTACCACCTGATGGTAAGTGGTTGACGTCGCCCATGAATATAAACTAGTTTACCTGGAACGAGTCCAAGCAACTCATCTATGTGTTGCCTATCCTGAGATATAAGATGTTAAGTCTCGGTGCCAGTAATTACACTGCCTGTCTTGCCCTTCTCTCAGAAATACAGCAAAGCTGTTTCACAGGAGAAACAAGCAAGATGTTGGTACCCATGCAGCTGAAAGCGCGGCACAGCGCTTCCCTCCTACCGGTAAATCTTCGGTAAGTCACTCAAGAGCCCGAGCCCATGCCCGCCGTCGCTCATATATCTTAATAAACCGCGATAAAATCCATAAATTGTGTTTAATTATGATGTGCAATAATAGTTCAATAATGTGAAATATCGATAAATCCAATAATGGACACATCACACCACTGGCTTCCGTGATTTATCCACAAGCGCTTATCAGTTATAATACTCGTTGTTAGTCCAATAACGGCTAACATGTAAATGTTCTGTAAATCTTTTGTTGAGTGACTCAAATTGTTCAAGCAGTTGAGTTATAACAATAGAATCAATCGAAAAAAAATCGGTTGTCTGTAAAGTCGGTTTACTGACGATAGTTGAACGTGACAACGTCATAGGAAAATGGAACGCCTCAGAGCGAGGTAACGCCGCGTCATGTTTTTTCGTTCGTGCAGCAGGCTCCATCGAATTTTATGACGTTGTTTATTAACTTAATTTTTTTGCCCCGCCGACATTACGCCGCCCGCGCCGCTCTCCGTTCCTATATGTGTGCGCGCTTACACTATAATATTATATTATCTTTAATATCTTTTTCCTTTTTTATCCTTAATATATTCCATCTTTCTTTATAGATGTTTAATAATTCTGAATTTTAATATTAAAACGACGATATGACGGCTATTTTTTGAAGTGAAAATATTTTTTGGCGCACTTCACACAGATTTTCGTAGGCTGTGAGTGAGTCTGATCCGTCACGCTCGGAGGTGAAAAGCTCAATCGGGTGAACTCGGGACCGCCGAGTGTGCCCGAGCGAGAAAAAGACAGTCATCGGTTCTTTACTGTGCTGTGTTTTCACGTCTATCGGCATTCTCTATGACTGGTTAGCTTAAATTTTTATTATCTACTCATTTATAATTATACTTTACAGTTGCTGAGAGCGCGGTTGTAGAACAAACTTGTCGAGTTGATTGCACTGAGTCCTGCTCGTTGAAAGGACAGCGCTCCGGAATCTGCTTACATGGGAAATGCCACTGCAAACTCAAAGAGTCCTTACCGTGAGGAGCGAAAGATGGTTATTTTAATTAGGAAAAAATAAACATATGTAGAGAGGAAGTTGTTTTATTATGATTATGATTAGTACTTGTAAACCGTAAATTAAGGCAGGTTTTCTGGGTTCCGTATCCAAGAGGACTACTTATTAAGACTGAAGGCTTACATCTAAGGCTCTATAAGACGTACATATCTATTTGGTACTCACATTGAGCGTATAACCGAGTAGAGTGATGTGAGACATAAAAATCAGAAACTGGTCAGTGATTTGCCATTGTATGCTGATATATAAGCAATTCAACCAACTAGTGATCTGTATGTACGTCCCATCGACCAATCATTTATCAATGGCCATTAGTCGGCAAATCAAAGCGCAGAGCGCAGCGTCGCAGCACAAATTTGTCGGAATTTGTTTTCATACAAAACACATAACATTACCGCTGTATACCAGTTATATGCTCGATGGGTCACATGGTTTTGTCTTAAAACTGTTATAAGAACAACTTTTATTAGAACAACAACAGAACTTGAAAGTTTTACACTCGTGTATTACTATTCGTTATCCTGCCGATTTCGGTTATAGTAAATGCCCTTCCATACCTACTTGCTCATGTTTTTTGTTACTAGAATAGGCAAAAGGGGAGACGAACCGCCTGAGGGTAAGTGGTCAGCGTCGCCCATGACCATAAACAAGTTCACTTAATTCTTAACTATATAATATAAATAGCCCTATACTATATAGTTCTATTTATATTATATTTGCACACTTCTAGGAAAGAATGTAAGACTCGAAATTAATATAGAACTTTATTGTACTAAATTTTAGCGAATAAACGATTATTGTTATTATTATTATTAATCCTGGAAACTTATTCATGTGTTATACGCTGAAATGTAAAATCTCGGTGGTAGTAATTACACTGCCTTTCTCTCGGAAAGCTGTTTCACAGACCAATTACTGGGACATTTATCCAATGCAGATCAGAGAACGGCACAAGCATGTCCTTCACTGGTGAAACACACCGGTCACGTGTACTATAGCTGCTATAACCTACTAATAAAAATGATAGGGAGCTGCCTACATCTGGCATTAGGATACTATCGTTAGTAGGATGGATTGGGTTATGAGTATGGCCCACTTGCCATCATGACTTGTCTCTCCGTTGACGTATGGTTGGATTTACGAAAACAGCATATTCCCATTAAATATTATACGTTCAAACAACACATGATGTTTTTAAGATAACATGTAAGCGAGCTGAAAAAACATCATCCACAAAGCCTTCGGTGCCTCAAAAACTCGGACCATAAGCTACACACTCTCGAAAACATTGGAAAAGCTTTATTAATTAGCGCTCCCGTCCAACTTCTGTGCCCTTAGCGTTTTTTCCATTTATCCATTACAGAGTCAGAATGATCCATTGCTATTTTTTTGAGTAGTGTTGTCTACTTATCTGCTAATGTTATAGATTTATAATAATTGCGAGAAACTATGGTCCAAACTCCAAACTCTAGTTGGTTAAGGATCTGCCTAGAAACGCAGAAGCTATGGATTATGGAAATAGTTTTTTTATTTTTATTTCCCGTATTTAATTTTTACTTTTTTTATAGTCAATTGCTAACCGGTAAAGAACTGTCGTGAGGAAACCTGTACGCTAGATGAGACTGGCTTTAACACCCTTTAAATGATATTAAACATTTATCGGTTGGAGGGATGCGGTGCGGTCTCATCTGCATGGGTACCGCCATCATGCTTGTTTCTCCTCTCAAAGAGCTTTGCTATGTTTCGGAGAAAAGGGCAGGACAGGCAGTGTAATTACTGTCAAACAGACTTAACATCTTATTACGCAAGACCTCAACAATTTTAGCTTGATTTCGAGGAGGACTTCCGTGTCGTTTAGTACATAAGGGTCGTTTATGCTAATGACTGGTTATTAATGTTGTGTGTTCCAAAGGTCGGTCAACCATCAACTGGATGGATCTATCTCTATGTGGCTGATCCTAGTTGGACGACGTGGGAGTTGGGACATCGGGCGTCTTGTATCTCATTGAGAGAAGCCAATGTACAGTGGCAGACTATAAAAGGCTGATCATAGTGATGATGTTAAATGATATCGAAAGGTATCATCATCATCATCAGTCTTTATCCGTCCACTGCCCCCTTTAATGAACGCCAAGAGTGTCATATTAGTTACACTTGATTTTTTTTTTACGGGCTAGGCACATCACTCGTTCTCACCGCCGCTATTGTGTACCAGAATCGATTGCAGTTATTTCAGGGAATCTTTGTATAATTTGTTGAATAATTATAAAAAATATATTTTATATACTCTACCTTCAGCCGTTGAGTTAAACTAACATAAGCTTTAAATCCACACGAAACCCCTTTTAAAAATGGCGTTCGTGTCACCGTTTAATACGCACATTTAAAACGTTGATAATCCTCGTGTTAACGTAAATGGATGTGGTACCTACGCAAATATGTCGGGTAGTGATAACCCATCGCCTCAGTTAAAGGCCCATCATTTACATTTTACACAATGATATGATGACCTTGGGTAAACAGCGTTGATGGGTGTTAGCTCTATCTTAGCCTACCCATAACATAAAAAATACCTAACATTATACGAAAAAACTTAAAATTTGTAATAGAAACTAGTCACATATAAATTATATTTCATTATTTCATAAATATTTTAATTTGTTGCTTACTTTAATTAATTTTACAAACATATAAATAAAAACAAATATAATACATTTATCCTAACCCTATAAAGGAGCCTTTTAAATATATTTTGATCATTTTTAAATTCGTTCGCACATTCATTGTGATGATTTTATGTCTTCCGAATATAATATGGTGGTAGCCATGCGGACGATTGTGATGCGGTGCACATCACATTGCCTCAAAATTTAATCATAAAAAGATTTAAATTACAAAAACACGAACAATTAATAGCAGTAATGAACTGAGTAACTTTTGGTACGTGGCGGTGATTTTTAACGAGCTGCGATTCAACGAAAGTTGTACCTGTTCGGAAGTGTATACGCTTGAAGCGATAAAAGTTTGTAAAACATCAACCAACACGTAGCACGCTTGTAGTATTTTTTAACCGAAAGCTTCGGAAAGGGTGTTATTTTTACATTTAATGAATGGCATTAGTCCATCAAGAGAAAGTAGTCTGTAAGATGTAGTGCCATGCTGGTTTGCATCCGAATTGGGCCGGCACGACCGGGGTGGTACTCAGTGGTGGTATCTCTCGCTCAAGTCAAGTGACACTATGTTGTCACGTTTTATGCGGTTTATGAGTTTCCGGTGGCCTTTTCTATAGAGAAAAGTAGGGACTCATCTGCACAGCCTCTGGTTGTGCGGATGTATATGGATTATGGGCCTCGGTACCATAAGGCTCCGACTGCTCGGTTGCCTCCTTATGACATAAAAAAATCAAATTAATTTGGCTAAATTGGCCATCCAATAACGTAGGGAAAAAGTTTGTTTATATCGTATGAACAGTTATATTTAAAAATTAGCTGTTGCCCGCAGCTTCGCCCGCGTTAAATTAGATTAACAGCTGGGTACGGATTGATGATGATTTTATTATAGTCTAAGTTACTCCTTATAACATCAGCTATCCAGCCGTTTCGGAGATTAGCCGGAACAAACAGACAGACAGACAAAAATTGTAAAAAATGCTATTTTGGTGTCTGTACCGTGTATACATCCATATGCGGCAGAATTCCACCACCGGACATCGCGTAAGAATTCCAAATTTCACCCACACCATCTTGATGTCTGGAAATCCACAACATCTAGATTTTTACGGCATTTCCTGCCTCGCACTACAAATATATGGAATCAGCTGCCACCTATGGTGTTTCCGAACCGATACGACTTAGGGACCT
This sequence comes from Helleia helle, assembly GCA_963853865.1. Lineage (NCBI taxonomy): Eukaryota > Metazoa > Arthropoda > Insecta > Lepidoptera > Lycaenidae > Helleia > Helleia helle. Next base: position 5,207,997 of record OY971423.1, on the reverse strand, counting down.
TCAAGAAAAGAGCATACTCACATCTAAAAGGCCGGCAACGCACCTGCTGATATCCTGGTATAGCGGGTGTCTGTGGATGTCGCTATTCACTTACCATCAGGTGAACCGACTGTCCGTTTGCCCCCTCTTCTATAAAAAAAAATATATATATATATAAAAAATGCACTTGGTAAAAAGCGGTTATTTTAATATTACAATCAGACACTCCAATTTTATTTATCTGTATAGATGACCTATGCCTCTTTCAACGAACGCCAAGACGATCGCCATTCTTAACCGGGAGCGGCCTCTGCTCCTATATCGTTAATCCAGCAACAAGCTATATTTGCATTTATATGTAGCTAGTGCCCGCAGCTTCACCCGCTTTAACTAAGATTTACTTAGACTTCAATAATTGATGATAATCATATTTAAAGTCTGTATCACTCAATGGTAACGTACTAGTAAGTATAGGTAAATAAAGAAATGGAAAATGTATAAATATAATTCGTTAAATCAAATTACAATAACCTTTCAAATGGATACTTTTTAGTATGAGCAATTAAATGCGAATGCTTTGGCACCTGTATGTAGTGCAATAATGTCATGCTTTCAGTAATATTTTCATATATTGTTATTATTTATTGTAACTACAACTGGTTGTCCTTAAATAAATAAATAAATAAATAAACCTGGCTGAAGTAGAGTTTTGAATCTTGTCACGCATTTTGTGTAGAAAAAAAATGTACTTGTTGCTAAATTCAGTCTGGCCAAGTTGAATGCTTTATATTAACCACTGGTAAGATGGTATACAGTTCTTATCGAAGAAACTGACATTCAAAAAATGTAGGTACTCGTAGCTAACTTCAGCCTAGCTAAGTTGAATCCTTTGTCTTAAATACTGGTAAATATACTTGTATTGAGTTTCATAAATTAATAAAAGCGGGATAGTTACCATGTTTTTCACTTTTATTAAGCGGAGTTTCGTGAACAATATATTCGTAGATAATGTCAAAATATCGACCTTCATGAAAAAAAAGTCAGAATCCCGCTTTTAATAATTTATGAACCATAGCTGTTGCCCGCAGCTTCGCCCGCGTTATTTAGATATACAGCCGTATACGGATTGATGATGATTATTTATCTATGGACGGGCGTAGGACTTTATTTTATAATATGAAGTGATTTTTGTAAATAGCTTTTACATTACCGCATTATAATTACCAATTTTTAAAGTATTAAAATGGATATAGGTAGTATGTTATATTTAACTAATATAGAATATTATGCCATCGCGGACTTTTCAGTAGGCATATTTAGGATACACAATTCTACCATACCTTGATACAATAATAATTATTATCCTAACTTTCGGAACCGGGGCCGGGCCCGGCTCGCGCGGCTCGGTCGAAATCACGGTGTCGCATTATTTTGATTTTGCTATATCTCCTAAGATATGCATTTCATTTGCATGGTGTAAACGGGAAAAACATACTTCAAGCTAACTAACATATTTAAAATGATAAGGATTAATACCACATTTGTGTAAATAGCTTTCCAACTACCATTTTATAATTGCCCATTTTTTAAGTATTTAAATTGATATAGTATGTTATTCTTAAGAGATACATATATGCCATCGCCGACTTTTTTGTAGATCTTTCTAAGGTGTACAATAATGTAGTACATTATTTTGATCTATCTGTTAGGGTTCATCCAGCGTTTGCAATGTAAATGCAAAAAATGTGTTTATTTACGACATCACATTAGAAACCTCTAAAATTATCAGTGTTTATCTACTATATTATTATTTATATAATACATATAAACCATCCTCTTGAATCATTTTATCTATTTAAAAAAACCGCATCAAAATCCGTTGTGTAGTTTTGAAGATCTAAGCATACAAAGGGACATAGGGACAGAGAAAGCGACTTTGTTTTATACTATGTAGTGATTATACAAGTATATCTTACCAGTATTTAAGACAAAGGATTCAACTTGGCTAGGCAGAAGTTAGCAACAAGTACATTTTTTTAAATATATTTAAGGAATGAAATTAACCATGCTAATTTAAAATCTTGCATGGAATTGTTATCGAAGACACTGGCATCCATTGATGGTACAGTATCCACCATTCTTGAATCCTCGCTGTCTGCAGTTACCGATGCACTCGTAAAACACGCATGGTGGGAATGGCGGTTTCGCTGTGATGGTTATAGGTTTGACGATTTGCCTCTTCTGCAGTTTATGGATGAGGCCTGAAAAGTAATTAGCTGTTATTTATAATCAATGTATATGAATACCTAAAGATATTCGTAGTTCCAAGATAGTCCGACTTTATCGATGGATAACAGGTGGAAAAATACACAGTGTGATACACTAATAAATTGAATTAAATATCTTTATATATATAATTCTTATGTATGGTGAACACTAAGCTCCTGAACACTGAACTCCTTTTTTTTTCTTTAACGCCGGGAAATGCTCTGAGGCATCCCGCCTGGGGAGTGGGTCTCCCCACGCGGGTATGTGGGACTCGCTGCGCCCGAAAGATGGTAAGTGGACGCAGCTCTACCCACTAAAACCCGGCGAGTGCCACCAGTGCCGCCTTTGGTGAGGTGCCCCGGATCTGTTAAACTAAAAGGGCACCTCAACGGCTAGTCAGTCCTGCAAGGGACTGACGCCACCTCCACAGAGGGGTTGTCCCGCACCACAGAACAACCCCTCCCAACGTCGGGGCAGTACTGCTCTTTTTTCCCCTCTTCTTATAAGAGGGGTACAAAGAGCCCCCTCGGCTCAATTAGCTTCGCCCAAGGTGCTGGGCTCACCGTAGGCTACCGAGCTCCACCGCCACGACAAGGCCTGAACCATGGTGGGGAACACTGAACTCCTCCTAAGCGATCCCTGGTGAATTTTTGTATGTGTTCAAGTGGATACGAGAATGGCTTAGATTCACAAAGAAATTGAATATTTTGTACAGAACAACGTCTTTCGTGTGATATAATAATAAATTGAATTTAAAAAATCTTCATATAATCACAATTTATATTTTATTTTCAAAGGGCAAAAGAAATGAACAAATTCTGAAAGGTATTTTAAAGCAAGGTAAATATCATCAAACGTTAGTGAATAAACGCTGAATTTCAACTACTGCTGCCTGAAGTGTGTGGGATGTATTATAAAGAGTTGAGTCAAGAGATAAGTTTTACACTGAAAAAAATACCAATATTGACAAAAACCCATTAAATAAGTTTTAGGATTAAATAGAATAGAGTACCCTACGTTCTATTTTGGAATAATACTGGAAACCTACCAATCCTCTTCCGAGCAAATCTTCTAAATTCAACAAAACAAAACACGTTTCATAAACCAAAACAATGGACACACGCATTATCAACGGAAATTAGGGGGAACCCCTTAACTACAATGATGAGCAATCGCTTCGCAGTGACCAATATGCGCGTCAGTTAGATAAGCCAACAAACATTACTTATAGTAGTCATAGTGTTTTTTTTAATTGTTAGTCTATCCAAGACAAACGGACTGACGAGCCACATGATGGTAAGTGGTCAGCATCACCCATGAACATAAACATGTTAACCTGAGACTTGCCCAGGCGACTTATTCATCCCCACCATGGTTCAGGCCTTGTCGTGGCGGTGGGGCTTAGTAATCTAGGGTGAGCCGCTGCACCTTGGGCGAAGCGAATTGGGCCGAGGGGGTTCTTTGTACTCTTTTGTGTTTGTGGAAGAGCAGGAGGCAAGGGGTGAGGATGGGAACCTCACGCCATTGTACTGTCCCGACGTTGGGTGGGGTTGTTCTGTGGTGCGGGACAACCCCTCTGTGGAGGTGGCGTCGGTCCCTTGCGGGAATGACTAGCCGTCGAGGTGCCCTGTTTGTTTACTAAATCCGGGGCACCTCACCAAAGGCGACATTGGTGGCACTCGCCGGGTTTTAGTGGGTAGAGCTGTGTCCACTTACCAGCTGTCGGGCGCAGCGAGTCCCACATACCCGCGTGGGGACCCACTCCCCCGCGGGATGCCTCAGAGCATTTTTCGGCGTTAAAGAAAAAAAAGGCGACTTATTCATGTGTACGTAAGAAGTCTCTGTGCCAGCCAGCCGGGAGCGCGGCATAGCGCAACCCTCCCACTGGTAAAAATATTTTTTTAATGCGTTTGTTAATGTTAAATCAACGAACGCTCCATAACTCTGTTAAACTATCTTCAATATGGTCCATTTGATGATCGTGGTAGCACTTTTACATTCAGCAGAACCTGTCACCAAATGGAAACTTGGTAGAGTAGAAAAGTAGAGCCTAGAAATTTCACATTCAATGAGCAGAAGAACCTACCCTCGGATAGAAGTGATTGCTAAAATTATTTAAAACGGATATTTACGATGTTTTACATTTTTATTTCGCGGAACTCGATATTTCGACATTATCTACGAATGTCTTGTTCACGAGACTGAAGTATGCGGGTAGATGTTGACTGCATTAGAAGTGTTCGTACCGGATTACCTCCTCTCGTATGTTCACTGTGTTTTAAATAATTTTGGTAATGAAAATAACCAAGTTAACTTAAAATTATATATAAGTGATTGATTTTAAACATCAAGACAAGCTTTTAAGTGGGTGGTTTTACACGTAAATGCTTTAAATAGCAACATCATTTTGATCTATATAAAACTAGTATTTTCTTCATCATATGGCTTCTGCGTTGGTGAAAAATATAACTCGTGAACTTTTCCCGGTTGAAATTAGATATTCTGAGAAAATTGAGTAAAAATGAAATTGCTGATATATTTTTGACTCAAGCAAAAGCAAAAAAAGGTTATTTGACACGATTTGGGAGGTCAATTAACAACGTCATATTTTTAAAGATACCGTTTCTCAAAATAACAATACGGAATCCTTATGAAAAGACTGTTGTCTCTCAGTCTATCAAACCAAAACCTGTAGAGTAGGTACTTCCCGTTCACAAAGAATCATGTTATTTGGTACCTAATAAACTAGGTCTCACAACATCCCCACCGTGGTTCAGGCCTTGGCGTGGCGGTGGGGCTTAGTAGCCTAGGGTGAGCCCAGCATCGTGGGCGAAGCTAATTGAGCCGAGGGGGCTCTTTGTACATACCCCTCTTATAAGAAGAGGGGACAAAAGAGCAGGGGACAAGGGGTGAGGATGGGAACCTCATCCCATTGTACTGTCCTAACGTTGGAAGGGGTTGTTCTGTAGTGCGGGACAACCCCTCTGTGGAGGTGGCATTGGTCGCTTGGGGGACTGACTAGCCGTCGAGGTGCCCTGTTTGTTTATTAGATCCGGGGCACCTCCCCAAAGGCGGCATTGGTGGCACTCGCCGGGTTTTAGTGGGTAGAGCTGCGTCCACTTACCGGCTGTCGGGCGCAGCGAGTCCCACATACCCGCGTGGGGGACCCACTCCCCCGCGGGATGCCTCAGGGCATTTCCCGGCGTAAAAGAAAAAAAAGGGGGAGGGATCGAAATATATAAAAATTCGTGTGACGTAATTTATGGATGGCCCCTAATTGCTATGAAGAAATATGGGAAAAAAACATGGATATAAAATGTAATATATTTTATGTACGAGTAGATTTAAAGTACATTTCCCAGAGTCAAAAATATTATACAGTTCAATATACACGTCTAAAGTTTGAACTTACTATCCGAGTGATCGCTTTGCGCAAAGACTGCCAGAGCCAATGCTAATATAGTTGCAATAACCAAGTACGCCTTCATGATAGAAATCCACTGGAATCTGTGAGGAGATAGCACCCAGCAACTTATTTATACATTCTCATGATCCAAATGCATATCCCTACCACTGACATGTTATAAAACTATACGGTTGCAATATACCTCGATCATACACGGTACATTGCTGGTTATGATCGAAAGTTAAATTTGCATGTGGAACTAAACACGCAATGAATGGTATTGATATTGAATAACTTTTAAACCATTTTATGTAAGGTAAATACCCGAGTGGGAGGGAATACCCTATGTCAATTTCTCTAGAATCGCAAGTGATAAATTTAATATCATGACAAATCGAAACTATATTATGTCCGTGTTTTCATTCAGTTTTATGTGTTGTTTGGATTGCCTCGGTGATAAGATTACAATGTTTTTATTTACCCACGTCCCGCTTTGTTAGGAGGAATGCGTTTCTCGTAATTAATGGCACAACTTTGGAGAGGTTTTCCTCGTCACGTGACTTTATTTAAGTGATGTATTGTGGGAAATAAAAATATCTAATGTTTGTGTGGATGTGAAAAATAATGGGTCGGGAGTTTTGGAGGATTTCAATGGACATACGTTCGATTCGTTTTTTCTATACGATCAACGATTTGAGTTTGAATTTAGACTAGTGAACATTTATGAGGGTTTATTACTGGGCTTATTGTTTACATAATAAAAACAATTAAATCAAGATTTTTTATGCTTTAAAATATTCAAAAATAATGTTTGTTCAGGACATAGGTTTTTACTTTTTTTTTCTTTAGTGCCGGGAAATGCTCTGAGGCACCCCTCTGGGAGTGGGTCTCCCCACGCGGGTATGTGGGACTCGCTGCGACCGAAAGCTGGTAAGTGGACGCAGCTCTACCCACTAAAACCCGGCGAGTGCCACCAATGCCACCTTTGGTCAGGTGCCCCAGATCTAATGGGCAAACAAGGCACCTCGACGGCTAATCAGCCCCTTACTTACCTTATACCTACGCCACCTCCACAAAGTGGTTGTCCCGCAGCACTGAACAATCCCTCCCAACGTCGGAACAGTACAATGGGTTTCCCGTCCTCGCCTCTTGCCCCCTGTTCTTTTGTCCCCTCTTCTTATAAGAGGGGTAAAAAGAGCCCCCTCGACTCATTTAGCTTTGCCCAAGCTGCTGAGCACACCTTAGGCTATTGAGCCCCACGTCATCATCGTCAAGGCCTGAACCACGGTGGGGAGGACAGAGGTCCTAGTAGCATGTTCGTCGTATCGAAAATTTGATGATCATCAATATCAAGACACAAACACAAATCCCGGCTAATAATGATTTTGAGTTTGGAGGGTAAAGCGGCTTTTCATCGATATATCGACTTTCTATATTAGTAAAACAAACACGCAGGCGAAGCACTAGATAGTAAGAGTCAAGAGGTCAACGTCTTGGAATAAACAAGTTGACGCGGGACTGTCCCCTACATATACACTCGAACATCTTTTTTGCCAGCCGGTTTGCCGAGAGGTCAAGCCGCTGGATTCACGCAGCGATCGCTGGTTCGAATCCCGCCAATGGCAAATAATTTGAATTATGAATTTTAAATATAGATGTATGAAACCATGCGTGTGTATATTATATGTATGTAAGGGACAGGACGAAGGGTATCTTGTAGTATGTATTTGAGTTTATTTAGTTAAGAGATGTCTAAGTATTCTTGTTCTTTATGAAGCTTCTTACCCTCACACTTGCATTGCAATTGTTTGCGTTATGCATTACGTATGATACAAATATATTTTAATGCAATTTACAATTTAGACACTTTATTTCAGATGAGCCATTTTTATAAATCTATAATAAAAAATAGACTACTCCATATTGAATGTCATTTCCCTTATCAAAGCGAACAGACAAATCCGAACCGCATAAATAGGATTCACTCTACAACACTAAAAATAGCGTGAAAATATTTAAATCTCTAATCCTGGTACTTTACTGAATAAACAAACTCAATTTCCACACAAAAATAGAATTCGGCCGTGTTTATCTATCAAGTCAAAATCTACCAAGATTACTGATTACTGGAAATGTCAATTTGATGAAATCCGTCCGCCATCTTAACTTACTTAGCTCGAGTCTCACTGTTTCCGAGTCTTCGAGTTTTCGAATCTTCTGAGTCTGATAAAATTCCAATGTCAAAGAATATGCTGATTGTGGACATTTGGGGACTCAGAGGGAATGCCTAATGTTTAAATAAACAGTTGATTTAGGGATTTGCGTGCATTTCAAATATTCAACAGCTTGGCCGCTTTCTGTGTTGCCAGATTTGTAAGCGCATAATAATAATTAATTGTGTATGTAGCTGTTATTATTCTGATAGCTTACTTTCATCATCATCAGCCGTTTCCGTCCTCTGCTGGGACTAAGACGGTCGTATCCATCAAGTGGCGTACTTACATCCAACTACGATTAGCTTTACTTGCGCTCTATTTAACTGAAAAAGTTTCATCTAAATCCTTTAAGTAACTAGTTAAATAAATAAATAAATCTCTAGGTTGTCTTGCATACATAATATAAGCATTTAAGATTTCTACATTCGCAACTTTTCAGATAGGTACTTTAAGTATAAGAGGCCCTAAGGTTGTACTTGTAATACTTCACTACTTTCGAACATAAAATTTTTTTTTTTAACTATTTCTATGGGATTTTTAGGGATAGGTAAACTGGAACACGTGCCACCTCATGGTAAGTGTTCGACGTCGCCCTTGAACATAAACTAGTTTACCTGGAACTAGCCTAGGCAACTTATCAATGTGTTGCCTATCCTGAGACATAAGATGTTAAGTCTCGATGCCAGTAATTACACTGCCTGTCTTGCCCTTCTCTCCGAAACACAGCAAAGCTGTTTCACGGGAGAAACAAGCAAGATGGTGGTACCACGGAGCGAGGCACAACGCATCCCGGTAAATGAAAACGTTATTCATAACATTAAATAGTTTATCAGCGGATCGACAGACATTGTCTTGTACTAAACATTTTGACGTGGACAAAATGCGAATCTAAACCATTCTCGAACCAACTTGGACATACACAAAAATTGTCACCAAATCGCTTAGGGGGAGTTCAGTGACATACGCACTCACAGAAGAATTATAATAATATATACATCTAAACAGAAATAAAATCGGAGTGTCTGTTTGTAATATTAAAATAACTGCTTTTTACTAAGTGCATAATATGGATAATATAATAATATAGTACAGATACCAAAATAGCATTTTTTACAATTTTTGTCTGTCTGTCTGTTTGTTCCGGCTAATCTCTGAAACGGTTGGGCCGATTTTACTGGCAGATAGCTGATGTTATAGGGAGTAACTAAGGCTATAAAAATAATCATCATCACTTCGCGTACGGCTGAAAATCTAAGTTAACGCGGGCGAAGCTGCGGGCAACAGCTAGTATATAATATGAAAGTTACTTAGTATTTTTTCGTTAATGAGAACTAAGTATCTATAGGTCCAAATAGAGCAACATCCAGTTTAACATAACTCACGTACACTAGTCATAAAATATTCCTCAAATGTATATGAAATCTCTATGATACTCGCACGGAGATGTATTGCCTACAATCGGGACAAATTGCATGACGCACTTACGGGGCAAGGGGCGGTGGATGTGGCGAGGAAAGGTAAGGTATGCGTGTCGGAATAAGAGTGGGAGGGTATCTAATATAAGGTATGATTCAATCTTTTTGGATTATTTAGTTTTTTTAATGCCATAAATAGACAACCGAGCAGTCGGAGCCATATGGTAGCTACCGACGCCCATAGACATCTGCGCAACCAATTAACTTATGCAGATGCATTGCCCTCCTTTTCCCTTTCCTCCCAATGGGCCACCGGAAACTCATAAACCACACAAAACGTGACAGCATTGCTGTCACTATGCGTAGGAATTATGTGAGCGAGAGGTATTAAGTCTTCCTATTCTTTCGTGGAGCTTCTTTTTTTATGTTAGTTGGATAGGAAAACTGGTGAACGTACCACCTGATGGTAAGTAGTCGACGTGCCCCATGAACATAAACCAGTTTACCTGTAACGACCCCAGGCAACTCATTTATGTGTTGCCTATCCTGAGACATAAGATGTTAAGTCTCGGTGCCAGTAATTACACTGCCTGTCTCGCCCTTCTCTCCGAAACACAGCAAAGCTATTTCACGGGAGAAACAAGCAGGATGGTGGTACCCATGCTGCCGGGAGCGCGGCACAGCGCTTAGCTCCCATTGTTATATGCGTTTAGAAGTTTGGTGAGTAGCTCTGTTATTTTTAAGGCCTACAATATACGATCTGCTGATCAGTCTTCCATAAATTTTCAGGCAATAGAATGTACTGGGTGGTGGTAATTAATAGGGAATAAGATATTTAAGTTTTAATCGATGCAGTTTGTAACAGAATAAATTATGTAGTAGGTAAAGATTAAAAATTAAAGTATAAGCTTTTGTAAACGTTTTATTTAACACAAATAATTTTTCACGTGACACATCTTATCCTTATCGTAGACAAACAACGAACTAATACACTGATATTCAGATCATCTTAACACGTCATCTAACAAATATTTGTTTGCCTACTTATGAACATTTGCCCACGCATTTTATATGTATAAATAACAAATCCCACATGCTTGTTCGTTAGGTTGGAGGTCATTATCGATAACACGCGCAGCCGCTGGCGCTGCACCAACCGCCACCCTTGTAGCCCTTCTCCCTGCAACTTCTGATGCACTCGTAGAAGATGCAGTCTGGTGGTTTGGGTTTCTTGTTGAACAGCAGGCTGCTTAATTGTCTCTTGTGTAGAGTGTGAGATGAACCTGGAATGATAAAAAATTTAGTTAATTTTGTTTCTTTTTAAGTTGCGTGTCGGGGGATTGGCTGAGTTGATGACAATGTGTTCTTTTTTAAGCCTATTGTTCTCTTAGCCTAAATTCGAGGACCACAGATGACGAATAGCAAAGAGACGGATTTATGTTATCACGAATTTATATGACAAAGATTAAAAAGCATTTAATAAATAAATAATATTCAACAATCATACCACGTTAACCTAGCCCCGTGGTAAGTTCGTAAGAACTTAATTGTGTTACTAGGAACGGAAATAAAAGAAATTTAAATAGATACATATGATATGTCCATGACCCGGTTCAGACATATATATTCGTCATACAAATTATCTGCATCTGACGGGATTCGAACCCGTGACCACTGCGTAAAGTGTCTAGTAGCCTGACCAGCCGGCCGGCATTTGTTTACTGTTTTGGAATGAACAAGGTCAAAGCACTTTTTTGGAAGCTTTCGTATATAATATAGTATACACGAGTTGTGTATTTTTTTATATTTATAACATTATGTAATAGATTTATTAAAATATGTTAATTCTTAAAAATCACGTCAATTGTGATGAACAATAACTATAAATTAGAACAAAGAAGTGTTCAAAAATCTTACCTTCCGAGTCATCAGCCTGGGTGAGGACTATGAAAGTCAGCACGAAAATTGCAAAGACCATGTATCCCCTCATGATGCGAGTGAAGTCTGAGGAATGACCTCAAGTATCTTCATATTTATACATTTTGAAAACCCGCATGCATCGCTAACATAACACAAATACTAACAGGTTTTTACTATCACTACATTACACAATGCTGGTTTTAATTGATTTCTAAAATAATAAGTCCTCAAAACACGCAATGGATATCCGCGTAATTTTATAAACGTTTTCTACTTTCAAGGAATGTAACTCGGGATTGGGGGAATACCCTGAGTGAATTTCTCCGCCATAGTTCATATTAATATAATGGTATGCAAATTTTACAAAGCGCTTTTACTTTTATTGCATTTATCGCATAATTATCATCAGCCCGATACCGTCGACGAGGCCTTTCTAGACTATTCAACTCTTGATATTCGTAAGGAGCCATCCATAAATTACGTCACAAGAATTTTTTAATATAAATATTTTAAATCAGCGGTTCCGAAACACAAACTACTTAGATAGACTAGTACCGAAACTAGTTTCGTTTTCTTTGAATTAAAATTTTTGTTTTCTTTATTAGTTCAAAATTTGCGTTTTTATAACTTTTTTTTTCTTTAACGTCGGGAAATGTTCTGAGGCATCCCGCGGAAGAGTGGGCCTCCCCCCGGCGGGTATGTGGGACTCGCTGCGCCCAAAAGCTGGTAAGTGGACCCACTAATACCCGGCGAGTGTCACCAATGCGGCCTTTGGTGAGGTGCCCCGGATCTAATGAGCAAACATTGCACCTCGACGGCTAGTCAGTCCCTCAGAGGACCGACTCCGCCTCCACAGAGGGGCTGTCCCGCACCGCAGAACAACCCCTCCCAACGTTGGGACAGTACAATAGTGTGAGGTTCCCGTCCTCGCTCCTTGCCCCCTGCTCTTTTGTCCCCTCTTCTTATAAGAGGGGTACAAAGAGTCCCCTTAGCTCAATTAGCTTCGCCCAAGGTGCAGCGGCTCACCCTAGGCTACTGAGCTCCACCGCCACGTCAAGGCCTGAACCATGGTGGGTCGTTTTTATACCTTAGCTCGATTATCATGAAACATTTCTTACAGATTTTATCGCGGTTTATTAAGATTTTTACTTCGGACACCTTACAGCAACCATGGTCACGGGAGGACCATGCTAAGATAGTTAACATCTCGAATCTATGTGAGATAGCACACGGCTTATTTATACAATAAGACGCATATGCATAAGTTTATGCATATGCAATAGTAATGCCATCTTACTCTGCTTGCCTAGACTAGACGTGGATCATAACGTAATATGACCTAATTATTCACACTAATATTGTTAAAACGATTTACAGCTTGGCAAAAAAGAGTATGGAAAAAATGAGGGCGCCACTTTCACTTAGGTCTCATCATAATATGGAAAATCAGCAAGATAATTTAATCAAATCGTTAAAAATAAATATGAAACACTAAGATTTACTCAAAATCTAGTATTTGTCGGCCAAGTATTGTCAACATCATAGGTTTCCATTTAGTAAAATATTTAGTTCCACCTGTCACCACGTCATACTCTGTTTTGCCAAGCTTTACTTTGTCTGTTACAATTTAACTTTTTTTGCATCTACTATTTGATGTAAACGAAAGAGATACGCACCCTGGCAGATCAACTATCTAATAATATGTATCAACGTCACCTTTAACAGAATTGATAAGCATTAATTATCGTAATGCCCATGCTTGACGAGATTTTTTTTTCTTTTTTGGCCGTAAATTTGGAATTGCTAGTGTCAGAGTGGATCGGACAAGATTTTAGTGTCTGTGTTTGTGTTGTGCCATTCATCTGACCATCTTGCCAGTTTATGTTTCATCTTTTTTAATGTCAGTTGTACAGGCAAACTGGCAGAGGAGCCATCATTCCAAGTGTTGCCTATCCTGAGACGTAAGATGGTAAGTCTCAGCTACAACGTCTGTCCGGCCCTTCTTTCCGAAGCACAGCAATACTGTTTTGGTGGTAAACATGCAGACGGGCGCAAGCTGTGCCCTTCCACCAGTAAAACTTAATCAAATTTACGTCACCACTTAACATTATTTTAACAGATCTATGTCATCATCATCATCATGATCAGCCTCTATCCGTCTCCTGTTGAACATAAGCCTCCCTCCATGAACGCCAAGACGGCCGATCTCTTGCCATTCTCATCCATAACGGACCGGCCACTGTACGGAGATCGTTCTCCCACCTGGTTAATGGCCGACCAACACTTCGTCTACGTAAACGTTGCCTTTACTCTTGAACCTAACAGATCTATATAATTATCCAAATGTATCCTTAAACTTCGTTGTAGAATTCGAACCTAATATAAACAAACTACCCTAGAATACTTTATTTTCTTTTCCACAATATAGCATGATTACGGTTTCAAGAACCAATAAAGTTAGCGACACAAACAAAGCCTTTATACCGTCAGGCTATATTGAATCTTTTAATTCAAGTGAGCAATTTCCTAAGTAGCTAAAAGAAAACAATATCCTAAGGTATGCCACTCGACAATTTATCAGCTCTAAGACGGCGACTACCGACGATCCTTTGGAGTTAATGTTTTTTGATGCTAATATTCTCCTAGAAAAATTTATGAGCATTGGAATTTCTTGTTTTAATTTTATATACTACTACTACGTACACTACTATGCGTGCTTGGGAGATATTTGTAAACCATGTATACAAATATAGAGCGCCAAATTTTGTGATTAAGAATAAAAAAAGAGAGGTGTCAAGGGACACCCGGATGGAACGAAGTTCCTTTCGATTAATTAGTGAAGGAATTGTAATAAAAAACAAAAAAAAAAAAAAAAAAAATTTTTTTAGATTTTTTAATCGATAAAAATCAGAGCATCTCCCGGCGTAAAATAATTAAAACAAAAAATAGTCACCGAGATCGGTGAGATTTGAACTGGAATTTTTTACCAAGCAGCCCCAATAGTGTAACAAAATCAGCTACCAACACAGTAACGTGTCAATCAAAAAGACGCACGGCTTACAACTATAGCAAAAAGTGTCGTTCCAACTTTTCATCTTAATATTTCTGTCTAGCCCCCTTTCGTAACGCGCGATAAGGAACTACGTTCCGAAAATAAAATTATTGAAACCAGAAAATGTCAATTTTAGGGTATTTGAAACTAGGTGACGCTTTTATTAATAGAAGTGCCATTTGAAGTTTTGACAAACGATACATTTTGACCAACGATAAGCTTGTTACGATAATTTTGAAAAAATAACCTCACACGAAGACATCCGCCAGAGAACTACTACTAACTAAGGCTACCGATATCACGCAAAGAATAAGCTCGTCGAAGTTGGGCTGGTCTCACACTCTGGAGAATTGATGGCCGGTGGGTCAATAAGGTTCAAAAGTGGAGGCCACGTTTAGGTAGACGAAGAGTTGGTCGACCATAACCAGGTAGGAAGACGAACTCCGTGCTGTGGCCGGTCCGTGTTAGATGCGAGTCGCAAGGGATCGGCCGCCTTGGTGTTCATTGAGAGAGGCCTATGTTCAGTAGTGGACTGATAGAGGCTGATGATGATGATATCAAACCTCACACACTTGGACACGATTCTCACGATTAAATTAAACGAGGATGTCATCATGGTTGGCATATGCGCTAATTGGGTTAGCCAACTTCGAACCACCATCGGCAGTCTAATTACTGGCACGGAGACATAGGTACCATCTTACGTCTCAGATAGGCAACATCTGAATGAGCACACAGTAAGAGGTAGTGCCATGCTGCTTTGCAGCCGAATTTGGCCGGCACGACCGGGTGTGGTACCTCTCGCTCACATAACACTGGTGTCAAGTGACAACTATGCTGTCGCGTTTCGTACGGTTTGTGAGTTTATTGGGGGAATAGGGAAAAGGAGGGCATCACATAATCTCTGGTTGCGCAGATGTGTATGGGCGTCGGTAGTCTAAATCTTTGACTGTTCGTTTGCCCTCCTATGCTATAAAAAGAGCTGACTGGGCTAGTCTCAGTTTAACTTGTTATGTTCTTGGGTGACGCTGACCATTTACTATCATGTAGCTTGTCTGCCCATTTGCCTTTTTTATGTTAGTTGGATAGGCAAACTGGCAAACGTGCTACCTGATAGTAAGTGGTCGACGTCGCCCATGAACATAAACTAGTTTACCTGGAACGAGCCCAGGCAACTCATCTATGTGTTGCCTATCCTGAGACATAAGGTGTTAAGTCTCGGTGCCAGTAATTACACTGCCTGTCTTGCCCTTCTCTCCGAAACACAGCAAAGCTGTTTCAACAAGCAAGATGGTGCTACCCATGCAGCCGGGAGCGCGGCACAGCGCTTCCCTCCCACCGGTAAACCTATTGCCTATACATTTGATTGCCTATACAAATAACAAAAGAATCGCATAATATGTGGGTTTTCCGATGAGCGAGTTTGTTGCGAGTATAGTTTATAGCGCACCGCTTAGGGTCGAACTCAGATCTCTTTTATGGACCCGAGTCATTAACAACTGAACCAATATTTTATCATATTTACTAAAAATTTCAAAAGGTTTCCGTACAGAAAAGCGTACAGAGTATTTTCCTATATCCGTTCACCGGGTCCATCAATATCTTTTATTTTCGAATTTTAATCCCATAACATAAACAACGCCATGACCTGTTTTAAACAGAAAAACTGCAAAAAATGTACTTTCAGATATACATGAAATTATGAACTGAATACTTTAAAAAATCACATATTTTAAAAGTTTTGATTATTTCTTTATTTTATGTAATCTAAATTTTATATATATACACACATACACACACACATACACACACACACACACACACACACACACATACACACATAATATATACACACACATACACATCTATCCTGTATAGACATCTATATTCATTATGAAAATTGTCTGTCAGTATAAACACGAATCATGTGAGCACATCATTTCAGCCCATAGCCCATAGTAGTAACAATATTTTGCTTGTTTATTAAAATATTAATTTCATTTACTCTTATTAATTACTATACCACACTCTACTCGTGCATCCATCTTGAACGCAAACAACGTCCTAGAAAAAATGTGCTGCTAGCATCGCTGGGTGATTTTCCCTATAATATATCCAAGTTATTAGTACGATATTTTACATTAGGTACTGTTTCACAATTTCTTTTTCTTTTCTTTTCTTTTCCGCTGGGAAATGCTCTTAGGCATCCAGCGGGGGAAGGGGGACTCCCCAGGAGAGTATGTGGGAATCGCTGCGGCCGAAAGCTGGTAAGTGGACGCAGCTTTACTCTGCTATAAAAAGAGCTGACTGGGCTAGTCTCAGTTTAACTTGTTATGTTCTTGGGTGACGCTGACCATTTACTATCATGTAGCTTGTCTGCCCATTTGCCTTTTTTATGTTAGTTGGATAGGCAAACTGGCAAACGTGCTACCTGATAGTAAGTGGTCGACGTCGCCCATGAACATAAACTAGTTTACCTGGAACGAGCCCAGGCAACTCATCTATGTGTTGCCTATCCTGAGACATAAGGTGTTAAGTCTCGGTGCCAGTAATTACACTGCCTGTCTTGCCCTTCTCTCCGAAACACAGCAAAGCTGTTTCAACAAGCAAGATGGTGCTACCCATGCAGCCGGGAGCGCGGCACAGCGCTTCCCTCCCACCGGTAAACCTATTGCCTATACATTTGATTGCCTATACAAATAACAAAAGAATCGCATAATATGTGGGTTTTCCGATGAGCGAGTTTGTTGCGAGTATAGTTTATAGCGCACCGCTTAGGGTCGAACTCAGATCTCTTTTATGGACCCGAGTCATTAACAACTGAACCAATATTTTATCATATTTACTAAAAATTTCAAAAGGTTTCCGTACAGAAAAGCGTACAGAGTATTTTCCTATATCCGTTCACCGGGTCCATCAATATCTTTTATTTTCGAATTTTAATCCCATAACATAAACAACGCCATGACCTGTTTTAAACAGAAAAACTGCAAAAAATGTACTTTCAGATATACATGAAATTATGAACTGAATACTTTAAAAAATCACATATTTTAAAAGTTTTGATTATTTCTTTATTTTATGTAATCTAAATTTTATATATATACACACATACACACACACATACACACACACACACACACACACACACACATACACACATAATATATACACACACATACACATCTATCCTGTATAGACATCTATATTCATTATGAAAATTGTCTGTCAGTATAAACACGAATCATGTGAGCACATCATTTCAGCCCATAGCCCATAGTAGTAACAATATTTTGCTTGTTTATTAAAATATTAATTTCATTTACTCTTATTAATTACTATACCACACTCTACTCGTGCATCCATCTTGAACGCAAACAACGTCCTAGAAAAAATGTGCTGCTAGCATCGCTGGGTGATTTTCCCTATAATATATCCAAGTTATTAGTACGATATTTTACATTAGGTACTGTTTCACAATTTCTTTTTCTTTTCTTTTCTTTTCCGCTGGGAAATGCTCTTAGGCATCCAGCGGGGGAAGGGGGACTCCCCAGGAGAGTATGTGGGAATCGCTGCGGCCGAAAGCTGGTAAGTGGACGCAGCTTTACTCTGCTATAAAAAGAGCTGACTGGGCTAGTCTCAGTTTAACTTGTTATGTTCTTGGGTGACGCTGACCATTTACTATCATGTAGCTTGTCTGCCCATTTGCCTTTTTTATGTTAGTTGGATAGGCAAACTGGCAAACGTGCTACCTGATAGTAAGTGGTCGACGTCGCCCATGAACATAAACTAGTTTACCTGGAACGAGCCCAGGCAACTCATCTATGTGTTGCCTATCCTGAGACATAAGGTGTTAAGTCTCGGTGCCAGTAATTACACTGCCTGTCTTGCCCTTCTCTCCGAAACACAGCAAAGCTGTTTCAACAAGCAAGATGGTGCTACCCATGCAGCCGGGAGCGCGGCACAGCGCTTCCCTCCCACCGGTAAACCTATTGCCTATACATTTGATTGCCTATACAAATAACAAAAGAATCGCATAATATGTGGGTTTTCCGATGAGCGAGTTTGTTGCGAGTATAGTTTATAGCGCACCGCTTAGGGTCGAACTCAGATCTCTTTTATGGACCCGAGTCATTAACAACTGAACCAATATTTTATCATATTTACTAAAAATTTCAAAAGGTTTCCGTACAGAAAAGCGTACAGAGTATTTTCCTATATCCGTTCACCGGGTCCATCAATATCTTTTATTTTCGAATTTTAATCCCATAACATAAACAACGCCATGACCTGTTTTAAACAGAAAAACTGCAAAAAATGTACTTTCAGATATACATGAAATTATGAACTGAATACTTTAAAAAATCACATATTTTAAAAGTTTTGATTATTTCTTTATTTTATGTAATCTAAATTTTATATATATACACACATACACACACACATACACACACACACACACACACACACACACATACACACATAATATATACACACACATACACATCTATCCTGTATAGACATCTATATTCATTATGAAAATTGTCTGTCAGTATAAACACGAATCATGTGAGCACATCATTTCAGCCCATAGCCCATAGTAGTAACAATATTTTGCTTGTTTATTAAAATATTAATTTCATTTACTCTTATTAATTACTATACCACACTCTACTCGTGCATCCATCTTGAACGCAAACAACGTCCTAGAAAAAATGTGCTGCTAGCATCGCTGGGTGATTTTCCCTATAATATATCCAAGTTATTAGTACGATATTTTACATTAGGTACTGTTTCACAATTTATTTTTCTTTTCTTTTCTTTTCCGCTGGGAAATGCTCTTAGGCATCCAGCGGGGGAAGGGGGACTCCCCAGGAGAGTATGTGGGAATCGCTGCGGCCGAAAGCTGGTAAGTGGACGCAGCTTTACTCACTAAGACCCGGCGAGTGACACCAATGCCACCTTTGGTGAGGTGTCCCG
This sequence comes from Helleia helle, assembly GCA_963853865.1. Lineage (NCBI taxonomy): Eukaryota > Metazoa > Arthropoda > Insecta > Lepidoptera > Lycaenidae > Helleia > Helleia helle. The sequence goes on along the minus strand of OY971423.1, from coordinate 5,188,761 downwards.
GATCTGTTGAGCAAACAGGGCACCTCGACGGCTAGTCAGTCCCTCAGGTAACTGACGCCACCTACACAAAGAGGTTGTTCCGCACCACAGAACAATCACACCGCCAAGACAAGGCCTGAACTATAAGCGAGAGCGAAGCCTAAGTTAGATCGTCAAATACAATAATTAGTATGTCTAGACTATAGAGTAAGACCGATGTCAGTGTTCTATGTAATAATGTATCGTAACATGTAAATTATACAATACCTAGGCATATAAAAGGAATGTACATAATATTATATACCTGAGTGTACATAGTATCTCTAAGTTAACAAGCCCCATCATTTTACAAAAACATGCTTTTTTATTGATAAAAAAACATAATAAAAAAAATATACCTACCCGAATAATTAGTTTATATATACCTCAAATAGAACTCGAAAATAATGAAATTAATATATTATAATAAGGAACTTCGTTCCTATCTGGTGTCCCACGACACCACACGGTTCTTTTTTACCTAACTTGGGTACAACTGAATAGATTTCGAATGGTTCTAAATTTGTATTACCTGTATCTTGGGTTATTCTTTATTTTGTTTGTTATTTTCTATCTCTTAGTGATGAGACATTTTTTTTTCTTTAACCGCCGCCTTTGGTGAGGTGTCCCGGATCTAATGAGCAAACAGGGCACCTCGACGGCCAGTCAGTCCCCCAAAGGACCGACGCCACCTCCACAGAGGGGTTGTCCAGCACCACAGAACAACCCCTCCCAACGTCGGGACAGTACAATGGGGTGAGGTTGCCATCCTCGCCCCTTGCCCCCTGCTCTTTTGTCCCCTCTTCTTATAAGAGGGGTACAAAGAGCCCCCTCGGCTCAATTAGCTTCACCCAAGGTGCTACGCTCCCCCTAGGCGACTGAGCCCCACCGCCATGTCAAGGCCTGAACCATGGTGGGGAGTGATGAGACATGAAAAGGCAAGGGTCCACATGTTTCACTTATTAAATTTCTCTATTTATTACGTACTACTACTACCTTCTGTAATAAAAAAACTATCTCTGTATACATGTCACAGAATAGAAGAGATTCAGCTTAAGATATACCAAATGAGTTTTAGATTCGTATCACCATATTTCCGTGCTACTGCCCGTATCTGGCAATAAATTTGGAAAACACAATTTAAGTTCGTCAACATTTGGTAACCGCTGACAGAACCGTTTGCCTAAGCAATTCTCTCTTCACATATATGTTATCCTATTAAAACCTAATTCCGATTAGTATCGGGGATAAGTTTATATGTCGTTCATGATGAAGATGAAAATGATGATCACGATGATAATAATGATTATGAACATGATTTTAAGTACCTTAAGGTTTTCACTTGTATTCAATTCAGATTGACCACTGAGATCTTCGATCAATACGGAGTGTTTATACTGAGACTGAGATCCGTAATAAAGATGGATGATATTTAACCTCGGTGTTTCCACACAAAGTTTATAAAAAATCAGGTCCATTACTTGTCATTTTTATAGTAGACTACTAGTAGTAGGGACTAGGGGCCAACGGACAGTTGGTTGACCTATATATAAGTGGTAAGTGATCAGCGACAATCATAGAGATTCGCTACACCGGAGGAGAAGAAGTTGCGTTGCCGGCCTTTCAAACATGAGTATGCTCTTTTCAGGAGGTCCCTATTAAACGTCATCGCTCATCCTAACTGCTATTTTGATACTTGTATCCTAAAACCTGAATTAAAAACTATCAAATGTTTTGTTTCCGTGTTGCCACTAACGCATTTCTAACAAAATCCAACACTACAAGTGTCAATAGGGTTGGCAATCGATCAAAAATATTGATAAGTCGCGTCAATCTTGAATGCGTTGTAATTTGTCACCGGTAATTCCCGAGGAGGAAGACAGGGGGCGCGGTGACATCCAGAGAAATGGCCCCATTGAGCGGGCTGGAGGCAAAAAGGCAATCGATCAAGACCACCTGAGTGCGTCTTCAAGGCTATATGAACCCTAGTTTCTTGATATTGAGTATATTTTATAATCTTTGCTGCATTTTTTTTTATTTTGGAAACATTAAATAGGGTTGTGGGTTTCGTGTCTGTCCGAACATTTTTTTAAATCTAGTCAATGAAAAACATGTCTCAATAAAAAAGTGATATTATTTTTTAAAAGTACTTGTAAATCCTTGTAAATTATATAATATCTCTTTTATATATATCTATGGACGCTTTTACACCACGTCAATCTGGTTCCACGGAAGTAATAGAAGATTTTGTGTTACGGGTACCAGACAACTGAAATATGTATTATATTTAATACTTAATACTATACATAATATATTTAAGATTTATATATATTTATATATAAGGTATTATATAATACACATCAATTACCCAGGAACACAGTCCGGTGGGAGGGAAGCGCTGTGCCGCGCACCCGGCTGCATGGGTACCACCATCTTGCTTGTTTCTCCCGTGAAACAGCTTTGCTGTGTTTCGGAGAGAAGGGCAAGACAGGCAGTAATTACTGGCACCGAGACTTAACATCTTATGTCTCAGGATAGGCAACACATAAATGAGTTGCCTGGGCTCGTTCCAGGTATACTAGTTTATGTTCATGGGCGACGTCGACCACTTACCATCAGGTGGTACGTTTGCCAGTTTGCCTATCCAACTAACATAAAAAAAACATTATATATACAACATTAGATACTTTGACAATAAAAACAAGTTTATAACAAGCAGTTAATGTAAAGCAGTAATGGGGTGAGGGTCAGGATGAGCCCCTATATCAAATATCTGGGGCTCATCCTTGACGGTGGATTTGACGGTGGATTGACATCCATTCCACATTTCTCAATGTTGGGACCGAAGGTCGTGAAGGCGGCAAGTGCGCTGGGCAGACTCCTCCCGAACCTCGGAGGACCCAGCGCCGCCTGCAGGCAGCTATACTCCGGAGTCTGCCGGAGTATGGCAACCTACGGTGCGCCCATCTGGGCGGGTCACCTTACCACGAGGAATAAGGCCCAGCTGCGCTCGGCACAGCGGGACATCGCGGTAAGAGTGATCCGGGGGTACCGTACAGTATCGTGGGCGGCAGCCACTGCCCTGGCCGGTGACCCCCCGTGGGAACACGTGGCTGAGATTCTTGCCGAGACGCACTCCTATGTCTCGGATAGGAGGTCTCTTGGCGAGAGCCTTACGCTAGACGGGATCCTTCGGGTTCGCCGACTAGGGCAAGAGGCGTTAATGCGAAGGTGGGGGGAGGACCTGGCGCAACAGCCGTACGGCAAAAGCCTAACAGTTGCTCTGCGTCCGGTCCTTGAGCGGTCGATGCGCCGTAAGCGCAAACCCCTCACCTTCCGTTTGGCACAGGTGCTCACCGGGCATGGTTGCTTTGGTGAGTACCTGTGCCGGACGGCCTGCAGGGAGCCGTTGACAGTGTGTCACGAATGTGGCGCGGCGGTGGACTCGGCCCAGCACACCCTCGAGGTGTGCCCGAAATGGGCGGCGCTGCGTCATGATCTGACATCAGTCATCGGAGGGGACTTGTCTCTGCCGAGTGTCATTACCGCGATACTCGGTGACGACGTCGTGGGGACTGCCCAAGCAGCCGGGCAGCCCCCCTTAAGAGGAGTAGTCTGGCCTTCGCCGGGGCCAGCCTGTCGCTGAGGTGATCCTGTTGAATGCCTATCCGGGACCCTCAAATTAAAGCGGCTGAAGGTTTTAGTTTACGGGTAGGGCACTCCCAGGTGCGAGTCCCACATAGGGTCAGGATCTACCCGAGATCCTGGCTACATGCGTAAAAAGCATTTCCCTGCGATAAAAAAGAAAGGTAAAGTAGTAATGGATAATTTAATTACAAGAAAGCGCCATCGAGTGACGCGACGATTAAACTATTATTGATTGTTAGTTCGGATACGATTTCTCTGATTTAATACTACTATACCAATAGGTGTCACATATACCATACATGAATTTTGTATGGAAGGCCTCTTAAATATTTATTTTATTTTAATTATTTATTTATTACATTCTGTGAATATTTCAAGCGTCTACCTGTTACCGTTATTCATATCGAGCAAAAAACGGCAAAAATCACGTTTTTTTGTACGGGTTTGTATTTTATTCTGTTTTTATTATTTATTAATATAGCGGTAACAGATATAATATGTCATCTGTGAAAATTTCAACTGTCTATCAGGGTTCATGAGATACAGTCTGACAGACGGACAGCGAAGTCTTAGTAATAGGGTTTCCGTTTTACCCGTAGGGTACGAAAACTTAAAAAAATATTACAGTAGAACCTTGTTATAGCCGAACACATAAAAAATTTAAGAAATTCGAAAAACATTAATAAAAAGAAACAAAAATTATCAAGTGACAGCCCTAATGCGACGTTACATTTCCTGTAATATCAGGCTAATATTTCTCAGTGATAGCGTTCGTTATCAGCGTGTAAAGCGGTGTCATTTTTATCCAAGATGGCAATTTGTATAAATAAAGGATACATAATGAAGGATAAACCAGAATAAGCAACGAAAATATCCTTAGCGGCCCAGAGAAGATTGGATTAGAAAGCTTTTACGTTTTGTTAATATTTTTCCGTGAAATATTTTCACGCTTATAAAATCATTTCATAAAACTGACGTTTTGTATATTGAATTTAGCAATGGAGTATATAAATAATATATTTTTGTGTTGCAGCGAAGAATTTTTAATTAACCACTTTTTTATTTTCAATTAATGAATTCGACTGTCGAAACGCCATTGCAGGTTCGGAGTAGTGGCTTCACAAAGAAAGTAATCGTTTTTAATTAAATTGGAAGATATGGATTTCAGGATAATCCAGAAACTCGTACAAAATGGTAACAGTGGAATTGTGTAGATTTTAATTTGATCCATCCATTTATACAAGTCCATTTATTCTGTTATTGATAGGTACTTTTAATAGCAATGTGAATGAATAATATTTATCACTCATATTTTAAACTAAAAATATATGTACGTCTAAGATATTACATTATATTACGTGCATGCATATGCATACATATATCACCTTTCCCACACTGCATATGCGTACACTTGCGCATGCAAGACACTGCATATGCATACCACCACCCCACATGCACCACAGGATGTAGACTCTACGATTATATACGTACGTCTACTTCATACTTGAGTTCAGGCTGGTTTCCGCAACTCGACGCTTTTGCGCATATTTTGCGTGCTGTGAGCCTGAAGCACTCCCTACTGCCAGTTAAGCTCCCGCAAGAACGTTAGCAGTCTCTTGACATCGGCGCAGATCTCCGGGAGCGTTCTCAGACATCCGAGATGGGCAGCCCGTAGCGGTGCTACTCCTGTGCACTCCAGTAGTACATGGGCTGCTGTTTCTTCCTCCGCTACGCAGGCTCTGCATAGCAGACTGTCCGTAACACCTATAGTGAAATATATGTACGTCTATTAAACTTGAAACTTTTAAGCAACTTGTTCAGGTAACTGAAGTAGGAATAAAAGTGTGATATTTTTATGTCAGTTGGTTATGAACTCTGGCAGACGTGGCACTAGATCACTGGATTAACCCAGGCCACTAATTCATGCGTTGCCTATCCTGAGATATAAGATCATCGCCAGTATTTTCCCTGCCTGTCCTTTCCGCAACACAGCAAAGCTGCTTCACGGAAGACATAAGAAGAATTGTGTTACCCATGCTGCACAACGCTTCCCTCTCAAAAATTTACTTCAATTTTTTTTTCTTTTATGTCATCAGGGGGCAAATGAGCAGTCGGAGCCTCACGGCGCCGATGCTCATACACATCCGCACAACCAAGGCTACGCAGATGCGCCGCCCTCATTTTCCCTAGCCCCCCTAATGAGCCACCGGAACTCACAAACCGCACTAAACGCGACAGCAAAGCTGTCACTTGACGCCGGTGTTATGTGAACGAGAGGTACCACCCCGGTCGTGCCGGCCCAGTTCGGCTGCAATGCCGCATGGCACTACCTCTTACCGCAGCAATTTAAAAGTCTACTGACTTAAGTCTAAACTCTAAACGATTGTTTACTTAACGATTACTTAAGCTAACCGAACTCAATAGACGTAAGTTACTTCAGTCAGCAATTGATTCAATAAAACCCATTTTTGTAAGGTGCGGAACATTTTATGCAAGTCTCAAATTAGTCGCAATCGAAGTCGAGTGCAGGAGGGCTGAACGAGATTGACCACGTGCCTCTAAAGGGCGCTCGAGTACCTCCGTAATTATGTCTGACGTATCATTACGTTGTAAGATGTTACAATGTTTCTTGACATTATATCACGTTTTTTTCTTCTTCTTCACTTCCATTCCGCAAAATGACAAAACGTACGTTACTCTTATAGGACCATTCCGTCTGTCTGTCTGTAAATTTGTACCATAGAGCATATAACCATGATATAACCAGAATAGAGCGGTAATGCTATGTGTTTTGTATGAAAACAAATTCTGCCAAATTTGTGCTGCAACGCTTTTTTTTATGTTAGTTAGATAGGCAAACTGGCAAACGTGCCACCTGATGGTAAGTGGTCGACGTCGCCCATGAACATAAACTAGTTTACCTGGAACGAGCCCAGGCAACTCATTTATGTGTAGCCTATCCTGAGACATAAGATGTTATGTATATGTTAACGCTGCGCCGGTTATGCGCTCTGATTGGCCGACTGATGGCCATTGATGATTGGCCGATGGGACATACACACAGATTACTGGTTGGTTGAATTGCTATTACTTCAGTGTGACTAATCACTGACCAGTTTCGGAATTTTATGGCTCACATTATTACTCTATCCGGTTTTATGCTCGATGGTTTGTCCAAACCTCAAACCCAAATCTATATGGTACTTCTCATTGACAGAATCATGACGTTTAGTAAGGAGCTAGGTCTCACGACATAATATATCATAAATCTGAAAACTGTTCATTTATTGTTATATTACACACTGGTTATATTACGCTGGAGAGACCCACTCCCTAGCGGGATGCCTCAGAGCATTTACCGGCGTTAAAGAACAAAAAGACCTTCTTCAGCTTTTATTGGCTATATTTTTTAGATATTTTAAAAGCGTATTTTCCCTAAAAATGCTTATTGCATCCAATTTACATTTCAATACGTCGACTTCAACCGATGCTAATTCTTTTTGAATTTTATATTAAAAAATAATAGAAAATACCTTTAATATATTCACTATACAAGAATTAAATAGGGCGTTGAACTAATAATATTATGCTGATAATATGACGTCGTACCAGCGACAGACATGTATTTTATGAGATTCGCGAGATGAAAATATTATGTATATGATTTGGAATGATTTACGAACATACTTTAGGAAAACCCTAATGAATGTTGGAACAGAGTAAGCATAACAGTAATAAGGGGTTTCTCAGATTTTTTTTTCTATAATTTTTTATTATAATTAAACAACTTTTTACGTATTTATGGCGGTTTATTAAAATTTTCACCCGACGTTTTGGATACTTTACATCAACCATGGTCACGGGAAAACTGTAAATAGGCTGGATCATGTGAGAAACACACACATGAAAGGCACCTTCAAAGTGAGATCCTCTTAAGAGAAGATCGCCTCTGCGGTGGTACGGATACGTTATGAGGTGACCATTCGACCAGAAAAGTGCTAGATATCGAAACTATACCCCGAGGACGAGGAAGATCCCGAATCACATGGATGTATGTAGTCAATAAGAACCTCAAAGAAGCCCAAGTCAACAAAGAGACCCAGGACCGAGCTACCTGGAGATGCATAATACCCCAAATAAAATGGGAAAGGGCCATGCAAAGAAGATCTTAATTGGAAAAAAGTAGTAGTTATTTTTTTTATAGATTTTTTTAAGTTTTTGGTTTTAGGTTCTTTGTACATTATTAAGTCTTTATAATAATTATATGAATATGTCTAATTACATAATATTTTGACATTTGTTTAAATATTGGAAAAATAGATGTATTTTTTGACACATCATCATAATTATCATAGGACGCCGATCGGCCGTCTTGGCGTTTCTGAAATAGACCTATGTCCAGCAGTGGACGGATTTTTTTAATATTGATTCTGATGAATGACTCGTAATGAATTTCATTGTTCATTTTCCTTCCACCTCAAACTCCCTTCACTTAACGAAATTGACAATTCATTGGTCAAAATTAATTGAGGGATTTTCGAGTTGGTTTTATTTCAATGGGACAATATTGAGTGCACTCTGTAGGTACTTTACTGCTATTCTTGTAGACGTATGAAAGATGAGACTAAGGAGAGATTCAAGTAGCGAGTAAAAGCTAAAAATATAGACATATTAGCGGTCCCGATAGTTCTACACAAAATATTATGTAGTGGACAAAATTGTGAATCCAAACCATTTTCTAATCCACTTGAACCATCGAGCATATAACCGGGTAGAGTAGTAATGTAAGCCATAAAATTCCGACACTAGTCAGTGATTTGTCACTGACGTTATGACAGAAATTCAACCAGCCAGTGAGATGTACGTACATCCCATCGGCCAATCTTGTATCAATGACCATCAGTCAGCCAATTAGAGCGCAGAACCAGCACAGCGTCGCAACACAAATTTGGCGGAATTTGCTTTCATACGAAACACATAATTACATAACATTAACGCTCTATTCCGGTTATATGCTCAATGACTTGAACACACAAAAGATTTCATCAAAATCAGACCAACCGTTTAGGAAGAGTACAGTCACATACACTCGCATAGAAGAATCATATATATACAGATACTGCTATTGTATATTTTATAGGATAGTATATTAAGGATTAGATATTATAGAATCGTGTTTCTTGTATCATCCTCGAATTAATGCGAGGAAACATAATACTTACGTATATATACGACTTAATATTATGCTATCACGAAATTGTATTAAGGCTATTTCTTATATTTATTTGTTACGTGACAATTGATAAGCGGCGACCCAAAATCGTTGTGACCTCCCATAGGACCTTAATGGCTAATAAACTCGCATTAGGAATTCCAAAACAGAGGGTATTGGTCGTTTAATGTATAACAATGATGATCTTGATTTATTCGTAGTGACTTGTCATTAGACTGCTCGACCACAGGTTCGTATCCTGGACGAAGATGTTTGTATCTTTATACAAAAATCTTCGTCCAGGATACGAACCACATACCACGAACATGACTCTTCATGGATGTGTAGTTGTTGGTTTATATGATTTTTTAGAGGCTTTTGACTGTGAGAATGTTTTATTTAAATTGAATTAATAATATAATATATCAACCCTTACTACATGTAACTACACTTCTGGGCACTGGTCTCCTCCTCAAAATCAGGTGAGGAGGGAGTTGGACCATAGTTCACCGATGCGCTGGCCCAATACGGGTTGGTGAACTACACACCTTCAAAGACTTAATCTCATCGGGCATGCGAGTTTCCCCACGATGTATCCTTCACCGGTGAGCAAGCGATGGTTTCATGTTCAGGTCTACGTAGAAATTTAGAAAAACCCTTTTCAAGGCATCACAGGATCGAACCCGGACCTCTCACTCAAGAGGCCGAGCCCATACCCACTCGACTATCGTCGCTCACATTCACACGCACTAACACATCGTGGTCTGATTGGCGGATAATATGTGGACAATCTATGTGTTCAAATCACGAAAGTTGGAGCGCAACGAGTTGAGTAACACAATCCTGTGTCCTCCATATAACTTTCGTGAAACAGCCTGAGCTTAGGACAGGACAGTGTAATTACTGGGACAGAGAGTGGATACTTCTACGTCTCAGGATAGGCAACGCATGGATGAGTTGACAGTTTGCCTATCTTTATATTACATATTATAATTCTTCTGTACGTGTGTATGTCACTGAACTCCACCTAAGCGGCTGGACCGATCTTGATGTTTTTTTTGTGTGTGTTCAAGTTGATTTGAGAATGGTTTAGATTCACAAAAAAAAATAGTTTGTACAGGACAACATCTGTCGGTGCCACTAGTCTAATATAAAAAAAGATATTTCATACATTGGAACTAATTTTGTCACGTCGGTGTAATTGACGTAATCCCGGATATCCGAGGAGGAAAACCTTTTAATATAGCTTGATAAAGAAACATAGTTTCAAGTCACATTTAAATAAAATTCGGTCCGTGCAGACGTTTACGTATTTATTGTATTTTTTACGAATATACTGTAATATTATATACGTTGTCATGATCTTCGCAATCAAAATACACACTACACAGTTGCGAGCTGCGAGGTATAAAAGGAACAATTAGTTTAGGAATAAATATGAGAAAATATTGATATATAGAGAAAATATTGCGTTGGTGAAGTTTTAACAGTGCGTAAATCAAAAATTGCTACTTTACAGAAGTGTGAAAAAACTTAATAAAAACGGGTAACCTAGATTGAAGTAATATTTTTTTTGTTCCTGGACGGCGATGGTTTCCTTCTGCGAGGTAGTAATGTCCCAGAAGGAGGCCGACGAACGGGTGAGAGAGAAGGCCGCCGACGAGGCCTCCCCGTGGGCGACGAACGGGGGTGCGCAGGAGGCGCTACTTAATGCGCCTCCAGTAACGCCCCTGTGCTCGTGTCGGGTTCAGGATGTGAACCTGGGCCCAGTATGACACGAAGTCGCGGGGACTGCCTAAGCAGCCGGGTAGTCCCCCCTTAAGAGGAGTAGTCTGGCCTTCGCCGGGGCCAGCCTGTCGCTGAGGTGATCCTGTTGAATATCCTATCCGGGACCCTGATAATGCGGCTGAAGGCGCTCGCAGTGGTTGTAGTTTACGGGTAGGGCACTCCCAGGTGCGAGTCCCACATAGGGTCAGGATCTACCCGAGATCCTGGCTACATGCGTAAAAAGCATTTCCTGCGATAAAAAAAAAAAAAAATTGTAATTAACGTACAAATAAGCCTTGTGATTATTTAAATCAGGAGAGGCTCAATATTATTTTCTTTTTAATAATTATATGACTTCCGTAGTGTTTCCAGTATTTGTCACTGACTTACGTTATATTTCGCACTGCGTTCATGCTGCACCCAAGGAGGGTACAGGTCCCACAAGTACAATAGAATCCATCGGAAGACTTCTGGGCTTAGGACCTGTACATGAGTCCAAAAGCCTGGACAGCCCCGCGTATTAGGGGGGGGGGTCAGAAAATCTGTGCTCAACATAATAAATAAGCCTGAGGTAAACAATTGACAGCAGTCTACCCACCTACCATTATGACCGTGGACTTCAGTAATATTTTTGGGCTTCACACCAATCTAAATGCTGTCCACTACTACATTCAGACGGCGAAGGCAGCCTTGCTCTTTTTGACCGAGACTCAGATATCCTCTTCGGCTGATTCTTTTAATATCTCCTGTCTGAGGTATAAATTGGAACACTTTTTTGTGCCGCGGGTTGGAGTTTGCGTGTACATCAGAGAGGATGTCTGCTTTCATCGCCTTGTCGGTCTTAAAGGTTCAAGGGACTTCTCCATTCTCTGGTCTCGCATAAAAATCGACGACCATCCCCGCATGTATGCCTGACTATATAGGTCCCACAGCGGTAATGACGAAACCAGTCAATCTGTTTCGCTATTACCGCTGTGCATGTCAATGAGCAAATGGCTACAGAATCCGTGCTACAACTGATCCCATCCGCAGAGATCATGATACTTGGTGATTTCAATGTCCAGCTCACCGAGTGGTTCGGCTCACGTAAGTTGTAACCGATCATGCGGGAAGATCTGTTTACGAGTTTGCCTCAGCATATGATCTGACACAATTGGTGGTATCACCAACGCGTATCCCTGATGTGTAAGATCCTCCTGCTGACTTCTCATCCGGACAGTTATGTGATTCTCATGGACGCTCTACTTGGCTCATCGGACCACTATCTGGTCCAGACTTCTGTGAAAGTTACACGCCCATCGTGACCTTGTTTTGCGGGCTGCCGCCGCGTTTGGTACAATTATAGGTCAGCTAATTGAGATGGGATTCAGTCTTTCTTTGCACCCTACCCATGGAGGAAAATCTCTCAGAAGAACCCTAAAGTGTTCAAATCAGCTCTCTAAAGTGTTCGAATATGCTCAGATAGTGTTTACTCTCACTTTTTATATCAAAGGGGGGCAAAAGAGCAGTCGGAGCCTTAGGTGACTACCGACGCCCATAAACATGCACACAAGAGGCTTTGCAGGTGCGTTTTTTGTTTTTTTTTATAGCATAGGAGGGCAAACGAGCATTCGAAACTTTAGAGTACCGGCCCCCATACACAGATGTGCAGATGCATAACCAGAGATTATGCAGATGTGTTGCCCTCTTTTTTCTCCCCAATGGGCCATCGGAAACTCGCAAACCACACGAAACGCGACAGCATAACTGTCACTGTCTGTCACAGCCAGTATCATGTGTGCAAGAGGTCCCATCACAGTCGTACCGGCCCAATTCGGCTTCAAAGCAGCATGGCACTACCTTTTACAACTATGAATAAATCATGATTAATTTTTGATTAAAGTTTAGGCACCAATAAAAGTAATATTAAACAAAAACAAATATTTTAGCTGTAATAAAACACACCTGCGTACTTTATATGAAGTTATTGAGCATTTATTATATTTGAATAATTTACAACATCGGAACACTTATCGCAAAATGAATTTTTATGAGAATATCTGACATACGCAGAGTTGGCGCCCTCAATTGAGTTACGCAGTGTAACTATTTTTCTATTCAAATATTAGGCTCATATTATTCAGTAATGGTATTTTGATTGGTCGTGACTCGTGACGATGCGCGCCTTTAATCTTTATCCAATGGCATAAAAATCTCAAAACAGTCAAAAAATGACTTACGCACTGTTAGAACTTCACCGACGATTGGTATCATAGAAATTTTTAATATATGTGATTGGTATATTAGCGAAAAGGAATATAAAAACACCTTGTATGATACTCCGGATCACACCGTAGGTCTATTATTTAGATTTGTCACGTACATTGAACGGCCATGAACTCTTGACCAAAATAACATATAAGTCTTATGAGCACTGTTACAGTTTTTATTGCTTGCTACGGTTTTGTTCCTGAAAATTACAAAACGGATCACTTGATAAGCTCCTTTGTCCGTCTGTCTGTCGGTCCAGGGTCTGACAAACCAAAACCTACAGGTAATTCCCATTGACATATAATTATATTTGGTAAAAAGTGAGATCAAACATCGTAAGTAAAGGAAAACATCTGAAATCGTGTTTTTTTTTAATAATAATTATGACATACCTCCCTAAATAAAATAAGTTTTTTATTTAGGTATATAGGATATTCATACTCATCTACCCGAATATCCTGGTTGCATGCATAAGGATTTCCTGCGATATCAAGAAAAAAAGGATATTCATACTCGTGTTTTTCTTATTTTTTTATACGAACAGTAAAAAAACTGTCTGATCAAGGGTACTCATAGAAGGGTACTAGCACACAATAGTGTACTTACAGGCAACTAGATTTACGATTTTATATTTCACATTGGACTCCTGAATGAGTTGCCTGTGCTAACTCCGGGAAAAAAATATGTTTGTCTCTCAGGTTGTCTATACAACATAAAAATCTATAAAATAGGATGTATACCAGGGGCGGTCAACTTTCTTCTCGTCATTTGTCGCATGGGGGCTAGAGTTGGGTTGCCAATATATACGCATTTTTAAATTTATTTTGAAGTTTTTATAATTTTGTATAGCTAGAATTTACCAAAAATTTGTATTTTAATTATTAATTAAATGTATATACATTTTCTAAAATAATGTACGTTTAAGTAATTATAATTTTGTTAAATACTACTGGGCAGTGGGCACCCCACCATGCAGGTATGTCTATAGTCTATACTCTTAACTCTATGGTCCGGACTTTTAAATTGTTTCAAGAAAAATGTCTGCCGTTGCTAATTGCTTTCGGAATTCGTTCGGCTTTATTATTTCATGTAAATCCTATCTTTTGAGTTTTCATATTAACTGAATTATCCTCGCCAAATATCGTTGAGTTGAGTTTTGGTTCCTCCATTTTTCAGTGCTTAGATTAATTTAGTTTTGGGAATCTTTGGGAATGAGATAGTGACTTAACTAGTTTTAATTATTTGTGATCAACGTTTGTGAGTGAACAATGAAAGAGAACAAAAGAAAATGTATCAAATGTGGTTCTTTGCCTGCCCATCGGCAGACACCCAGACACAAAACTTTCCAAAACCAGGTTTTACAAACAAGAAGTGTCAATACATTTCATCAACTATAACATATATTTAATTAAGTAAGATCATTAATTTATAGATCTATATTTCCATTCTAGATTGTGCCAGAAAATGTGTTCCCAACTTAAAGTAACTAACAAGTACAAAACACGAGTACACAACACTTTTAATATCGGCACTGCAATCTCTTGTAGCGAAATTTATGTGTCTATGGAAATAAATAACGTCTTACCTCAATTCAAACCTTTTCAGATTTTTTTGTATTTCTGTTTAAACAGATTTATATAAATACGTTGTTTAAAGTAAAATCGATATCAGTCTTCATTGTGATAATGTATAGTATATAATAATGTACACAAGTGAATTGTAAAATACTCAAATAAATGAAAGTAATGTACAATGTTACATTTGTTAATTTTTTCCTTTAAGGTTACACAAGTCGCTCATTTTTCCATACAAACGTGGAACAGTAATTACTACAATGTTTGACGTGACCATCCAAAACTAACGATAATATAAATTGATCTCGTCGTTATCTATATATCTGTATGCACCCAAAAACCGTTAAAAGTATACATTTAAAAAATTCAAGCTTCTAAACTTTTGTATTTCAACACTGATTTGAGCCCAACTTTGAGCGAAAATAAATAGTATACGGAGAAAGAAAGCTCTAAAATAAAGCCCGTACGGACTTAATTTAGTTATTCAAAAGTTGAAATGAATTTATTTTGAAAAGATACACCTTATAGTTTTTCTATAATAACTGTTTTGCTAAAAGGTCGTTTTAAGAATGAATCATTGTGCATTTCATTCTAGCACACATGTTTGCCTACTATGTCAGGTGAGATAGCATTTACTTGAGTTACCAACCCGATATCTCCTCGACAGGGACAACATACAAGTTATACGTACGTATAACGTCCGTATAATAACGTTAAAATGGTTTACATTAACAATAAAATAATTTGTACAGGACAACGTACTGTCGAGTCTGCTAAGTCGTTTATCTTACCATCAGACAGAAATTCCAGCAGCCATAAACTTTTATGTGTGCATAAAGCTTTCATTAATATAGGCTGTACTTAATTCAAGACATGTCTGATAAGACGTCAACAACAATCAATGGCATGTAATATGTTGGAACATTCTAGATTCACGGAAAAATGTAAGCGACATTATTTTCATTATCAAGATACATTTTGCTTGGAAATTCAGGGAATTCATAAATCAATTCTTTGGAAAATTCAATTTTTTCCATTTTATCATTTATCGTTATATTCTATTAAATAGACAGGCTATAAAAGAAAAAATATTCGAACAATAATGAAAATTTGCCTTTGAAATTCTACACGCAATTCTCGCTACCAATAAATAAAATAACAATGATTGTATGTTTACTGCTTTCTATTTTATTTATTAGGTAATAGATAATAGTGTTCTAAGTAGTTAAATATGTATGTTCGTATAATGAAACAATATGTTACGGATTATCACAATTTATTATGATATTTCCCCTGTTACAAATTTCTGATACTTTACAATAATTATGGTTCCAGGACTAATAAGTCCGTTTGACGTAAGTTCTATAATGGGTCCCCTGTGCTCGTGTCGGGCTTCAGGATGGGAACCTGAACCAGTATGAGATGACGTCGTGGAGACTGCTTAGTGGCGGCCGGGCAATCCCCCCTTATAAGGAGTAGTCTGGCCTTCGCCGGGGCCAGCTTGTCGCTGAGGTGTTCCTGTTGCCTGCAGATCCAGGACCCTTAAATAAGCGGCTGAGGGCGCTCGCATGCGGTTTAGTTAAGGTAGTGCACTGCGAAGTGAGTCCCACATACGTCTAGGAGCCTATCCCAGTAACCTAGATATAAAAAGTGTGTATGTACTTATGTACACGCGTTAGAAGTTATACAAATACATAGTACAATTTCATTACACTGGTAGACATACAAATACATACAAATAATAAGTAATTTATTTTATTAATTTAAGGTACTCAATTTGTGGCAATCACTTAAATCTACACTGTATAATTCTTAATGACATTTCCATAAATCTGCCGCTATATGACGTATCGTCATTAACACACGCGTGTAGTTGCGCGATGTATCCTTATGGCATGAAAAAATCTTATCTAATTTCAGTTCAATTGATGTAACAATAGATGGCGTTGTGCAGTGCATTACATCGCGCTATTGGTTACGCAACAGTGCATTCATACCGCCTCCATGGTAGCGTTGAACGTTTAACGCAACCTTGATAAGGAAGGCGCATTAGAAGTATGACTTTAAAAGTGAATGTATGATTTAAGAGTAGACCTATAAATGCATGTGTATATTTTCAAATTCATATATATATCATAATATATATATGGAAGTCCATAGCAGGACGGAAATACAAGACATTATTGTAGTGGAATCCAAAAATCAAACCTGCAACCTTTTTTAAAGTATAATTAACAAACTTATCATAAGACTTTCTAACTATACATAGTTAGGTTAGGATTTTAATATACACAGTTAAGTTATGATAAAATTTTAAAGCGATCAAATTGTAAAAACCGGACGTCACATCTGTATTAATAATATAAAGCTGAAGAGTTTGTTTGTTTGAACGCGCTAATCTCAAGAAATACTGGTCCGATTTTCTTTCAGTGTTAGATAGCCCATAGCCCGAGGCTATATAACATCACGATTTGACTAACAGTAGTTAAGTTGAGTAAGTTAACGCGGGCGAAGCTGCGGGTAACAGCTAGTATTATATACAATGCAATTAAAAATGATACTCATTGTTTCGCCGACAATGGCCGTCAGGTGCTATTGATCAACCGCAGCCGCTAAAATTCTACACGCCATTATGTCCTGGACATGATGAATAACTAAATTAAGTCCGTACGGGCTTTATTTTAGAGCTTTCTTTCTCCGTATACTATTTATTTTCGCTCAAAGTTGGGCTCAAATCAGTGTTGAAATACAAAAGTTTAGAAGCTTGAATTTTTTAAATGTATACTTTTAACGGTTTTTGGGTGCATACAGATATATAGATAACGACGAGATCAATTTATATTATCGTTAGTTTTGGATGGTCACGTCAAACATTGTAGTAATTACTGTTCCACGTTTGTATGGAAAAATGAGCGACTTGTGTAACCTTAAAGGAAAAAATTAACAAATGTAACATTGTACATTACTTTCATTTATTTGAGTATTTTACAATTCACTTGTGTACATTATTATATACTATACATTATCACAATGAGGACTGATATCGATTTTACTTTAAACAACGTATTTATATAAATCTGTTTAAACAGAAATACAAAAAAATCTGAAAAGGTTTGAATTGAGGTAAGACGTTATTTATTTCCATAGACACATAAATTTCGCTACAAGAGATTGCAGTGCCGATATTAAAAGTGTTGTGTACTCGTGTTTTGTACTTGTTAGTTACTTTAAGTTGGGAACGGCAGTCGCCCATATCAGCTGATATTGTCAAGTCTAAGTTTTAGTCGCCACAAGCTATTAACTTTGAAATTGCTAAACATTTTCATTGCGTTTGTTCTTTGAGACTACAGTGAAAAATTTGTTTGTGTTTTTTAAAATGTGTTTATAAGAACACGTAATTCTTCTTATTCACAAAATAGGTTATACAAAATAATACTTAGCAGTTATAATAGATGTATACAAATTACAAAATGTAATTACTACAAATGAAAGCTCTTGCAGCTTGCAGGTCAACCACTTTTATATTTTTATCCTTTTCGGCTAGTATTCATAACATAGATGCTCTATGCTATGAATACTATTACTGGAATAGAACGGTAATGTTATGGGTTTTCTAGGAAAACTAATTCAGCCAAAGTTTGCGACTCTGCGCCGGTTCTGCACTCTGATTGGCCGACTGATAGCCATTGATGAATGATTGGCCAATGGGACGTATAATATGCAGATTACTAGTTGGTTGGACCAATCACTGACCAATTTCGGAATTTTATGGCTCATGTTAGTACTCTATCCCGCTATATGCTCGATGATTCATAATGATTATCGTCAAAACGCATGTACATGGAGCATAAACATAATACAGAAAAATTTAAAAAGGTCTATTTTAGCTTTAAATATCAGTTTGAAATCCGATCGCAATGGCGCTGGTGCATAATAAAGGACATGAAGTAGTAGTCCAGGATTTTAATATATAGAGATGTATTCCTTACTCCTTATATCTTTATTCAAAGAAGTTTCAATGTATAACATCTGGCTAGTATATTGGTTAGGTGATTGGGTGTTTGCATTATGTATCTTTAAATCACCAAGGCGTAGCTAGCACCAAGGGACATATTTACGATGAATATAAACCGAAATATCAAATTAATAGAAAACATAAATTCTAATTTAACAATATACCTTTAAAAGAAGTTACGATGCGAAACATATTATAAATAATGAAGCATTGAAAATACAATTCCCTGTAAGTATATAGTTGGGATAAATAATAAGACAAGACGCGTTTTATTGAAGTTAATGAAGTAAGTGCATTACCGTGTTCGGAGATAGAGCCGTTATCTAATAAATAAGCCTTAATACGAATAACCAAGCGCTAGGAAAACTATTTTTATAAGCTTCGATCCGCTAATTTATAGCTTTGATAGTTGGAATTAAAATGAACATCATCGTTATAGCTATCCTTCTCATCATATCATCATAGTTTAGGTGGGGTGATTTGCTCGTCTCTCGTAGATATTTAACGTTGCCCCACTATAAGCCTTCTCCTGGCGGTAGGGCTCAATAGCCTCAGGTAAACACAGCACCTTAGGCGAAGCCAATTGAACCGAAGAAGCTACTCTTTGTACCCCTCTTATAAGAAGAGGTGACAAAAGAGCATGGGGCGAGGATAGGAACCTCACCCCATAGCATCGTCCCGACGCCGCCTTCACAGAGGGGTTGTCCGCACCACAAAGCAACCCTTCCCAACGTCGTCCTCGGTTCAGATCCTTGCTCCTTATACCTCCTACTCCTTTGTCCTCTCTTCTTATAAGAGGGGTATAAAGAGCAGCCTCCTCGATTAAATTGACTTCGCCCATAGTGCTGGGTTCACCTTAACTAAACGTCCCACCGACACGACAAGGCTTGAACCATGGTGGGGAGCTTTGAAGGCCCTACCGCATCGCATCACAATATTCTATAAATAAAGAAAGAAAATAATAAAGAAGAAATTTTAAATATCCTTACATTAACATTTTCTCTATTAATATGCTTGGAGTGTTTTTTTTATTACTCGTTTGAAATCTAAATCTATTACATTAAAGATCTCAGCGGGAAGCGCACAAAAAGGGACAGTGATGGAGTTATTAGAGAAGATCGTTCTTTGTGAGTTGTGTCTGTGAGTTATGATAACACTTCAGTGGGTTTCTAAATATTCTTACTAGATTTTGCATTGGATTTGCCTGATATTATCAGCCCCATTGATTCCTACTGCGCAAAAAATTAGAAAGTGCTTTTAACGAATTTTTTAATAGCTTCTTTTAAGTGTAGATACATAAAATAAATATATTTTTATTTTGTAGATAACAAATTCAAAATAATTAAAACATATCGAGCAAGGATAAAGGTCAAAGAACTAGTATTGTAAGTGCGAAAGTTTGTGAGAATGTATTAACATATTGGTTATAATTTATTTTTGCACTACCACGGGAATGTGAAGTACGCGGGTAAAACCACGGGACGTTGCTGGTGCTTTTTGCTTGTGAATTTGCTTATGATAGATATTTATGTATAGTCACGGATAGTCTGATAAAAACTTAATAATGTCATCGTCTTCATCATTATCATAATCATCATCATCATCAGCCCCTATCCGCTCAATGCTGAACATAAACCTCCGTCAATGAACACCAAGATGACCGTCGACGACACATAAAGTGATACAAATATAGGTCACTTCTTGTTACGCTGGACGGGATCGGGCACGAGGCGTTAATGCGGAGGTGGGGGGAGGACCTGGCGCGGCAGCCGTATGAAAAAAGCCTAACGGTTGTTCTGCGTCCGGTCCTCAAGCGGTAGATGCTTCGTAAACTCAAACCTCTCACCTTCCGTCTGACACAGGTGCTCACCGGGCACGGTTGCTTTGTTGAGTACTTGTGCCGGACGGCCCACAGGGAGCCGTTGACAGTCTGTCACGATTGTGGCGCGGCGGTGTACTCGGCCCAGGACACCCTCGAAGTGTGCCCGAGAGAGCGACCCTGCATCTGACATCAGTCATCGGAGGGGAATTGACTCTGCCGCGCGTCATCACCGCGATGCTCGGTGACGACGAGTCCTGGACGGCAATGGTCTCCTTCTGCGAGGCAGTAATGTCCCAGAAGGAGGTCGACGAACGGATGAGAGAGGGGGCCGCCGACGAGGCCTCCCCCCGCAGGCGATGAACGGGGGTACGTAGGAGGCGCTACTTAATGCGCCTCCAGTAACGCCCCTGTGCTCGTGTCGGGTTCAGGATGAGAACCTGGGCCCAGTATGGCACGACGTCGCGGGGACTGCTTTGTAGCGGTCGGGCAGTCCCCTCTAACAAGTAGTAGTCTGACCTTCGCCGGGGCCAGCCTGTCGCTAAGGTGATCCTGTCTGTTGCCTGCATATCCGGGACCCTCAAAAAGCGGCTGAGTGGTGGGCACTCCCAGGTGCGATTCCCACTTTGGGTCAGGATCTACCCGAAGATCCTGGCTGCATCCATAAGGATTTCCCTGCGATATTAAAAAAAATGGTCACTTCTTGTATGTCCCACCTGTAGAGGTCTCCTCGAAATATGGTTAATAAAATGTTAGGCATTAGTTTGCGTATGTGCTATTTTTCCGTATTAATTTTAATTAAACAACGTGTACACAGTACCATAGTGTTGTAAGTAGCACAATGTACGCAGATCTCCACCCGACGGTGACGCGGCCCAGTCCCGCCTCTGACACCAACCCGAACCCAGGAGGCCGTGTGGTCGCAGACTGCACGGTTGGCGGGGGACAACCCCCCAATTTTACAAACCAAAAGTGAGCCAAATGGGCTCACACTAATCCGATGTAGCATTAGGGCCTTCGGGCCGTTAGCATAGAACCATCCGAAAAAAAATGTACGCAGAAAGTGCTTTCTGAAGTTGTAGTGTTATGATTAGGATTTATTTTTATTATGTTTAGTACGAAGCAGATGTCTTTCTCTACGAAGCATAAGTTTTTATTTATTTCCAGCGTCTTTAAGTGGAAGTAAATTAGTTTTTAACATATTAATATATTTTCCTTGTTTAACAATTCTGAATGTGTATGGTTCTGATTAGGTAATATTCTGAAAGTGTAGGACTCTAAACTATAGGTTGAATCACCATCGCCATCATTATAAGTCTGCTACCCACCAGTGGCCCGATTCACGTAACAAAACTTCAATGATATCGTAGCGACATCCACGGTTTTTACAGCGTTTCGTATGCACGTAACAATTAAAAGATGATCGAGAAACGATCCTATTGTAGTTCTATCGACGAATCGTTAGGGGGTATTCACGTACGTCAGACGGACGTCAACCGTGGCTTGCGCGTTAATCACCTTCATTTTTCGATTGGCTGTCAACGATAAAACGTCAAACATTCACGGTTGACAAGCAGTTGAAGAAAAGTTAGTTATTTGGAGTTGTTGTTTAACTTTTTCTCGTCTTTCTTAAACTTTGAAGATTTGTGTGATACCCTGTAAATGACCCTTGACTCGGAGGTCGATAGACCGTGTTCCCGTATTTTTACAATGAGTCTCGGCTTAGCCTGTAGCCCGATTCACGTAACAAAACTTCAACGATATCGTAGCGACATCCACGGTTTGACAGCGTTTCTTATACACGTGATAAATATAGGACGATCGAGAAACGATCCTATTGTAGTTCTATCGACGAATCGTTAGGGGGTATTCACGTACGTTAGACGGACGTTAACCGTGGCTTGCGCGGTATGCACCTCTTTTTTTCGATTGGCTGTCAACGATTAAACGTCAAACATTCACGGTTAACAAGCAGTTGAAGAAAAGTTAGTTATTTGGAGTTGTTGTTTAACTTTTTATCAACTTTCTTAAACTTCGAAGATTTGTGTGATACCCTGTGAATGACCCTTGACTCGGAGGTTGATAGACCGTGTTCCCGTATTTTTACAATGAGTCTCGGCTTAGCCTGGCTTCTTTTAGATGCTGCTGATAGGGAAGACCGATTAAAAGAGCGTCAACGCCGAAATAACATGAATATAATGCTTTTGTGACCATGACACACACGCAGTTCATTAAAAGTTACAGACTTACCAAGTAATTGGTGTATAGCCTTATTGTGGATCTTGTTCCATTGATACCAAGACAGCAAAGGAGAGATGCTCTATCTGTTCAAGATAAGGTCTACCTTATCTTGAACAGATAGAGCTTTCTTCGTTAAAGTTTAAACTTGTTTAAGATACCTATAGTTCCCCACTATGGTTCAAGCCTTGTTGTTGCGGTGGGGCCCAGTAGCCTAAGGTGAACCTAGCACCTTGGGCGAAGCCAAGTGAACCGAAGGGGCTGCTCTTATAGGAAGAAGGGACAAAAGAGCAGGGGTACAAGGGGCGAGGATGGGAACTTCACCCCATTGTACTGTCCCGATATTGTTCTTTGGTACGGGATAACCCCTTTGTGGAGGTGGCGTGGGTCCCTTGAGGGACTGATTAGCCGTCGAGGTGCCCTGTTTGCTCATTATATATGGGGCACCTCACCAAAGGTGGCATTGGTGGCACTCGCCGGGTTTTTGTAGATAATAAAAGACTAATTATTGTTAAGTATTTTAGTACTTTTTTTTATAAATACTTTGATTGTAATATAGATTATATTATCAATCAATGACCAAAAATATAGACAGGGAAAAAACTGTGTTACATTTAAATATTAGAAGCTAAATATTGTGATATATTTAAATATTGCTACCTTAGGTTGAAAGAGAATAAAAGGCTTATTGTTAAGTATTTTAGTACTTATTTTTATAAATACTGTGATTGTAATATTGATTATATCAATCAATGACCAAAAATATAGATAGGCAAATAAAAACAAATAATAGTTTAACAATAGTTTAATAAAAACATTAAAAACACTTCGCAGCCCATAGCTCACGCACACTAACTTTGGAAGCTCCTGCCTACTTGTTTCCTGGGTGCTGTTTTCCTCTACTGAAGTAGGTGGTATGGTATCCTGTAGATGACTAAAGCTTGCTTCATTACAAATGTTGTATAAAACACAATAAGCGTTTATAATTCTAACAACTGTGTCCGGATCATAGTGAAGGACCCTGTGGCCTAGGAGACATCACCACCTATTCTTCAAAACACCCATTGTATGCTATGAAACTTGGTGTAGTGTTCTTCAGGTGAGCCAGCCGGAGCATCCAAATAGGTGTCATCATAATAGATCTTTGGGCATAGCCCGAGTCTCCTAAAACATATAATTATTGCAATATAATATTAATGTATGAAACAAATGATCACTTTCTTATGATTTTAACTTAGACTTAACAAGTAAATAAACAAGTTCCCCAAAATTTAAAAAGGAAAGAACACATTTTAAGATTCCTTTATAATGTTTATGTTATTTGCCAATTTAAAGGTATTACTAAAAGAATATACCTATTAATATATATTATAATTAATTTGTTTAAATTGTATAATATATCAATATTATAATATATACAATTTAAAGGTATTACTAATATAAGAAAAGGCATTATTAAAACTAAATTATACAATTACAGAATCCAAGAGTCAACTCACAATTAAAACATTTCCTAAGTAAAATCCTTATCTGTTATAAAACCTCTCATTTTGGGCTATACGTATGATAGCCATATGAGTACCATCAATAGCACTTACTACGGATGTTATTTGGAAGTTTTCATAAAATCTGAAATTAATGTAAATATGTACATATGTAACTCAATAAGTCAAATAGATTACATACATATTATAATTAGCACTTATTTGATTTATATTAATATATAGGTATCACAAGGGTATCACATAATATGAAGAACAATGTAGAACCAATCAATAATAAAATAATTTGAGATATAATATTTTTTATGATGACTAATACTATGACTAATACATGAGTTAGAATAAAATAAACATCGCTTTTGTGTTAAAAAAATATTGAAAATATTGATATTCTGACGTTGACGTATCGACATCGAAATTGAGTTCGGGATCGAATTTACACAGTTCAACAAAACACACACTTTATACTTAAAAAAGTTTTTAGTGTTCAATTGCTTTCCTTAAAGTGTTTTTTATTAAAATTATGTTACCGATCCAAATGTCGTTGAAGTTCAGAAATCGTCCTATTGAAAACAAGTCATAAATTCGTATTCACGTGTTACTTTAATAGGACGTAAACTCAATAGGATCGAAACTCAGCGAAACGTCAACGACAAATGAATATTGTGGTAGAATTTATCGCGTAATATTGCCAGCACGATTGTTATAAAAAATTATAAAATAATTTGCATAAGTACTCACGAAAGTATTATGATTTTGGTTCATATTGATATCTTTTCTGCAATTCTAGCCCAATCTATGACTAAGACATTAGTTAGATCATAAGAAACATCGCTTTTGTGTTAAAAAAATATATTGAATCTCAAATATAAAAAGATATTTTGACGTTGACGTATCGACTTCGAAATTGAATTTGGGATCGAATTTACACAGTTCAACATAAATGAGTTTTTAGTGTTCGATTGCGTTGCTTAAAGTGTGTTTTATTAAAATTATAGCACGATTGGCACTTATTTTTGGGTAACTCCAATAGGATAGATCTAAGACAAAGGCGAAATCTAAGAAGAATGGCGCGATAAATGTACGATAAATCATACTTTCGCGAGTAATTATGCAAATTATTTTATAATTTTTTGTAACAATCGTGCTGGCAATATTACGCGATAAATTCTACCACAATATTCATATGACGTTGACGTTTCGCTGAGTTTCGATCCTATTGAGTTTACGTCCTATTGAAGTAACACATTTATGACTTGTTTTGAATAGGACGATTTCTGAACTTCAACGACATTTGGATCGGTAATAGTTACGTGAATCGGGCTACAGGAGGCCTCGTTCAATGAACACCAAGATACTTATTCTCTACTCGCACCGTGGATTATCAAATATCGTATATTTTCATTTTATTCTTGAAGTATATAGAAATAAAAGATTTGTTAAAAGCCCCGACGCATCTGGACGACGGCTCGAGCAGTAGCCGAGCAAGATAAACCTTCCTCTTAACTCTCAACAGGGCCGCGTCCACACATACTCTGCTTATTTATACTGTAAAAATACTACCCGTAATCGGTCCAGACTATGATTGTTCCCCACCATGGTTCAGGCCTTGTCGTGGCGGTGGGGCTCAGTAACCTAGGGTGAGCCGCTGCACTTTGGGCGAAGCTAATTGGGTCAAAGGGGCTCTTTGTACCCCTCTTATAAGAAGAGGGGACATAAGAGCAGGGGGAAGGGGTGAGGATGGGAACCTCACCCCATTGTACTGTCCCGACGTTGGGAGGGGTTGTTCTGTGGTGCGGGACATCCCCTCTGTGGAGGTGGCGTCGGTCCCTTGCAGGAGTCAGTCCTCGCCGTCGAGGTGCCCTGTTTATTTACTAGATCCGGGGCACCTCACCAAAGGCGGCATTGGTGGCACTCGCTGGGTTTTAGTGGGTAGAGCTGCGTCCACTTACCAGCTGTCGGGCGCAGCGAGTCCTATATCCCCGCGGGATGCCTCAGAGCATTTCCCGACGTTAAAGGAAAAAAAGACTATGATTGTTGTAAACTATAAATTATCTGAAAAGTCTGCCCTGTAAAAAACTTAATACAAAAATTGTGACTAAGTTATCACAATAATTAAAGATATTATCATTTAAAATTACCCTTTTTTTCTTTTACGCCGGAAATACTCTGAGGCATCCCGCGGGGGAGTGGGTCTCCTCAGGCGGGTATGTGGGACTCGCTGCGCCCGAAATGTGGTAAGTGGACGCAGCTCTACCCACTAAAACCCGGCGAGTGCCACCAATGCCACCTTTGGTGAGGTTTCCCGGATCTGTTGGGCAAACAGGGCCCTCGACGGCTAGACAGTTCCTCAAGGGACCGACGCCACCTCCAAAGAGGTTTTGTCCCGCACCACAGAACAACACCTCCCAACGTCGAGACAGTACAATGGGATGAGGTTCCCATCGTCGCCCCTTATCCCCCTGCTCTTTTGTCCCCTCTTCTAATAAGAGGGGTACAAAGAGCAGCTCCCACGGCTTAATTTGCTTCGCCCAAGGTGCTGGCCACACCCTAAGCTACTGAGCCCCACCGCCACGTCAAGGCTTGAACCATGGTGGGGTTTTAAAATTACCTTTTAAAAAGGGAGTTTATCCTTTAAACGCCACGCACGAGCAGTCGGAGCTTCACATCGGCACAACCAAAGGTTATGTATCTGCGTTGCCCTCCTTCCCCCCCCCCCCTAAATGGGAAACTCACAAACCGCACGAAACGCGACGGTGTTATGTGAGCGAGAGGTAGCACCCCGGTCGTGCCAGACCAGTTCGTCTGCCATGCAGAATGGCATTACCTCTTGCAAATGGTGTGACCGGACATAAGTATATCAGTCCTATTTTAGGATATACACTGAAATACTCCTTTCCTCCTATATAAAAAATAAAAAGATATACACGCTATATTAAGATAAAAGATGCACACGCTATAAGATATAAGGCATATAAGATATAAGAGAAAAGAAAGATATACACGCTGAACTTTCACACACTTTTTTTTCAGATTTTATTGTGTTATTTTCTATGTTTCAGATATTCCACAACATGCACTCCCGTGGATTAATGTTTACTGAAATTCCTAATTATCTCAAATACTTAATTCTTTCTGCCTATTTCCTTAGCTCTTGATACGATACGATCTTGTACCTGCTCTACATAAGTTCTCTTCTGTCTGACTCTTCCCCTCTTCCTCTCTTTCCCTCAATCCTTCCTTCTATGATATTTCTTAAAAGCGGATCATGTCTTGTTAGTCAGTCAATTTCGATACCCTACCAAAAATCGACATGTTTTACATCTTGCGCAGTTCATTACATACCTTTGAATTTGGACAGGGGAAAAACTTGGGCGTCTCGTCGAACTCACGAAGATTCAGCCTGTTATTAATCACTGAAAAAAACACGGGCGGTGGCTGCTGGACCATTAGAAAACAGTTTAAATAAGCATATTACAATTAAATTATCAAACATAAAACATAAACCAAAAATGTGTCCACAAATAAAAACATACCTAAAAAAGTATATCCTCCGTTGGCAGGATTCGAAGCTGTGACCCTCGTATTTTACGACTCCTGTAACAAGTTTAAAATTAGATCTATACAAATATAATATAGCTAGAAATTAAGTTTGTTTTTTTTTATCTTTTTTTATAGAGACCATACCATAGAAACAATTTATAGAGACCATATTTTTTTACACACCTATTTTAAATACTATCTGTCGCCCACAGCTTCGCCCGCGTTAATTTAGATTTACAGCCGTACCCGGATTGATGACGGTTATTTTTTTAGCCTAAGTTACTTCGTATAACATCAAATATCTGCCAGTGAAAGTCTCATCAAAATCGGTCCAGCCGTTTCAGAGATTGGTTGGAACAAACAAACAGACAGACAAAAATTGTAAAAAATGCTATTTTTGGATGCTCTCCTTCTGCGAGGCAGTAATGTCACAGAAGGAGGCCAACGAGCGGATGAGAGAGGAGGCCGCCGACGAGGCCTCTCCCCGCGGGCGACGAATGGGGGTGCGTAGGAGGCGCTACTTAATGCGCCACCAGTAACGCCCCGGTAATTGTGTCGGGTTCAGGCGGGGACTGCTTGATAGCCGTGCAGACCCCCCTTACAAGGAGAAGTCTGGCCTTCGCCGGGGCCAGCCTGTCGCTGAGGTAATCCCGTAGAACACAGATCCGGGACCCTAAAAATGCGGCTGAAGGCGCTCGCAGTGGTTTTAGTTTATGGGTAGGGTACTCGTAGTAGTGGACCCTAGTGTACAAAAAAAATCCATATTATGCATTCAATAAAAAGCGGTTATTTTAATATTACAAACAGACACTCCACTTTTATTTATCTGTATAGATTAAATGAAATATTTTACCTCATATTAAATATCCACGGCCATTATGCACGTACCCTAAGAACAAGCGCTCCCAATACTCTCACTACAGCTTTAGTTCGGACCACCAAACAGAATTAGAAAGCTAGATGGCTCAAAGCGCTTAGGGGCCCGCTTCCTTTGTATCATTAATACGCTTAAATACCTATCTAATTCTCTAATGTAATTGTAAATATACAAAATAATTTTAGTAAAAAGAAGTAAAAAAATACTCTTAAATAAAAAAAAGAAGTAAAAAAATTACTCTTAAATAAAAAAAGAAGTAAAAAAAATACTCTAGTACCTATTATCAAAATCCTCATCGTCTTTTTCTGTCCATCGCTGGGCTCTATCAATTAACGCCAAGACGGTCGATTACCTGCCTCTCGCATCTTTCGTCTCCCCCACCATGGTTCAGGCCTTGTCGTGGCGGTGGGGCTCAGTAGCCTAGGGTGAGCCCAGCACCTTGGGCGAAATCAATTGAGCCGACGGGGCTCTTTGTACCCCTCTTATAAGAAGAAGGGACAAAAGAGCAGGGGGCAGGGGGTGAGGATGGGAACCTCACCCCATTGTACTGTCCCGACGTAGGGATGGGTAGTTATGTGGTGCTGGACAACCCCTCTGTGGAGGTGGCGTCGGTCCCTTGCGGGGCTAACTAGCCGTCGAGGTGCCCTGTTAGCTTAACAGATCCGGGGCACCTCACCAAGGCGGCACTGGTGGCACTCGCCGGGTTTTAGTGGGTAGAGCTGCGTTCACTTACTATCTTTCGGGCGCAGTGAGTCCCACATACCCACCTCAGACCCACTCCACAGGCGGGATGCCTCAGAGCATTTCCCGGCGTAAAAGAAAAAAAAAATCTTTCGTCTCAATTATTAGGAATTCGTATATCAAATTAAATTAAAAAGTAGAAAATACTTCTTTTTTTATCAGAGGATTAGTGTATTATATATGGTGTTCGTTAAATGTGCAAGGTTTAAAATAAAAAATAAAAATAAAAATGCCAATAACTCTTCAATCAATCAGCTTAATCTTAAAATTAACTCGTAATATTTTTGATGGTAGATTAAGAATGGTAATAAATTTGGTATCCGAAAAAAATCCGTGTAGTCTATATTACAAGCTTTTGACTGCGGTTTTACCCGCGTGGAGTTCGAAAAAGTATATTATGTATTACCTCGCTAGAATAAGATAAAAAAATATGGTTCCCGTAGGAACTTTTAATTTTTCAGGATAAAGTATAGGCTATCTATGTATTATTCTGGCATATAAGCTACAACACTGCCAAGTTTTATCAAAATCCGTTTAGTGGTTTTGTCGTGATTGAGTAAAAAACATCCATACATCCAAACTTTCGAACTTATAATACATACTAAGTAAGATAAGTGTATACGGACGGAAAATTATAGGACTGTTAGGTTATAACATATATATCTTTACGAGACTTTTAAGAGTTAGCAGGCGAAGTCGCAGGCAAGAGCAAGTTCTTAAATTTACTACCATAGAGGTACTCGTAGCACAAGTTGTTACGAGCTTACTACGGGACTAGTTTTAACGAGCCATGACTTCATACATGCTAAATATTTATTTATTTTTATATACAAACTGCTGCGGGCAACAGCTAGTCATTTTATATGAATAACATACTGTATACTGGTGGAAGGGATGCGATTGTGCCACGCACTCGTCTGCATGAGCCTTCATCCTGCTTATATATACAGTAAAACAGCCTTGTTGTGTTTTTGACCGAAGGCAGTGGAATTAGCGGCACCATCTTAATTACTATCTTACATCTAGATAGGCAACGCATACATGAGTTGCCTTTTTTTTCTTTTACGCCGGGAAATGCTCTGAGGCATCCCACCTGGGGAGTGAGTCTCCCCAGGCGGGTATGTGGGACTCCCTGCGCCCGAAAGATGGTAAGTGATAGCAGCTCTACCCACAAACCCGGCGAGTGCCACCAGTGCCGCCTTTGGTGAGGTGCCCCGGATCTGTTAAGCTAACAGGGCGCCTCGACGGCTAGTCAGTCCCGCAAGGGACCGATGCCACCTCCACAGAGGGGTTGTCCCGCACCACAGAACCAAACTCTCTCAACGTCGGGACAGAACAATACAAAGGGCGAGGATGGGAACCTCACCTAGGTTCCCTTCCTGGCCCCTTGCCCCCCTGCTCTTTTGTTCCCTCTTCTTATAAGAGGGGTACAAAGGGCCCCTCGGCTCAATTAGCTTTGCCCAAGGTGCTGGGCACACCCTAGGCTACTGAGCCCCACCGCCACGACAACGCCTGAACCATGGTGGGGATACATGAGTTGCCTGGGCTGATCCGAGATGAACTAGCTTATGTTCATAGGTGACACTCAGGTGACTCGTTTACTCACCTTACTAACATAAGAACTCTAACTTTGAAGAGCACCACTCCTGTAGCTGAAGAAAATGTAGGTGTTTGTGACTGAGAAACCTCCGCTCTTCTTGAAACTACCGTGAAATAGCAGACGCCGTATTTCCGCACGAATATATTTTTAAGCATTTATAATACCAGCGTCAAGTGACAGCTATGCTGTCGCAGTTTATGAGTTTCCGGTGGCCTATCGGTAGGGATGGGGCAACGCATCTGCATAACCTCTTGTGCGGATGTTTATGGGCGTCGGTAGTCACCTAAGGCTCCGACTGCTCATTTGCCCCCCTTTGATATATAAAAAAAAATAGATAAATAATAAAAAGATAAATCACGCCAGTCCTTTCACATTCCGCAGCTCTTGTTTCATCTCTAATTCCCTTTATTATTTATCCTCCATGGTCTGGTTATTTCTACCTTCACGAAGAAGGTAGAAATAACAATGTTCTCAAGCTTGTGAGCGTCTGTAGGCGACGGTAATCACCTACCATTGCGTGTGCTGGACGTTCCTTTGTCATCTAGTTATATTTATTTGTTTCAGATATACATACTACTTCAAAATTATAGCTTGAAGACATGTGAAAGCTTTTTAAACTAGATAGTGTCTAACTCTATTAGTATTCCATCCTAACATTGGGCTTTATGAACTTCAACTGGTAACTAATTCCATCTACACATACAACTTTATCCAATTAGATTATGGAAAACTAGCTGGTGCCGTGACTTCGTCCGTACAGGATTAAATTTTGGACAGTTCAGACAATATCCTTATAAATTATAACCAATGTTTTTTTTTAAATTGGTGAAGCCTAAATTTCTAATGCGTCCTTTTAATACAGTAGCTGGTAGATATTGGTACTCAAATAAAATGCTTTTTTGTTTTATTCGTGTCAAGCAAAGCTGCTTCACAGAAAAATATAGCATTTGATCACAGTAAAGCCGCGGTACTTATGAAAAAGGAAACCTCAGATCAAGCAATGGCTAGAGGTAGTGCCATGCTGTATTGCTGCCGAATTGGGCCGGCACGACCGGGGTGTTACCTCTCGCTCAAAGAACACCGGCGTCAAGTGATAGCTATGCTATCGCGTTTCGTGCGGTTTGTGAGTTTTCGGTGGCTCATTGGGGGATAGGGAAACGGAGGGCAACGCATCTGCCTAATTTTTGGTTGTGCGGATGTCTATGGGCGTCGGTACCAAAAGGCTCAGACTGCTCGGTTGCCTCCTTATGACATAAAAAAAATACTATAACAGCGAGATAGATAAAGGGTTTAAGAATGACTGGCTAATATGATTTTTATTATAGTAAATAATCAACCTAATTTGAAATGCATTCCAATGTTTATAAGGTGTTGATGATCCATGAATTACATTATCCTTTGTCTTAATGTATGCATCCAAGGATCCACATTAATCAGGTCAAGGCTCTCCAGTAATTGACACATAGCTGATAGACCGATTGCCCCGGGCGAGGAACCAATTACTGTGAATATAGTGGGACAAATTGGAGTTGCATATCGAATACTCTATTATTGATAATGAATGGCTGCTGCGAGTACATTGAAAAACTAAATAAGAAATAAAAAAAAAACAAAATTCTAAATTTTAATTAAAATAGTATCTTTACGTCAATTGAATCTCCGGTTCCAAGGCAGGGCCACCGAGAAGAACCGGCGAAACATACTCAGTTGTACTAATCTTTGGGTACTCGATATTATGATTTTACACAAGTTTATTTCTTTAAAGGTGGTCCTTTGAACAGCTTTATTATCTTTTTTTGCGCCGGGAAATGATCTTAGGCTTTCCGCGGGAGAAGGGGGACTCCCCAGGCGGCTACTGGTGGGACTCGCTTCGCCTGAGACTAAACGGTATTATAAACGCGAAAGTTTGTATGTATGTTTTGTTACTTGGGTATGCAAACGGGCAGACGAGAGCCACCTGATGGTAAGTGGTGAGTGTTGACCATGAACTTAAAAAAGTGTTTCCTATCCTGAGACATAAGATGTTTAGTCTTTGTGCCAGTAATGAAACGGCCTGTCCTGCCCTTATACGGATCTTTGTTATCCATTCTTACAAAAACTACTGAACGAATTTTAATGAAACTTTACAATAATATAGCTTATACATGAGAATAATACATACGATATAAATACGCTATAATTTATAAATATATTGTGTGAATTCTCCAAAATCTAATCCTGCGCAGACGAAGTGGTGGGCAACAGCTAGTATCATATATAACATATAAGGCTTATAGAGAAAATGTATGAAAAATTACGATGAAGATAGTGATAATTAATGATAATGTAAAATGCTTTTTCAAGTTACCTCTTTTGTATCCCCCAGAGCCATGCGCATGTTTTAGAATAAGTAATTACAAACATGTATTTCGTTCTTTGGTTAATAAATTCTCGTTCGCTTTCTCTTGTAGATTAAAAATAAAGTCCCACGCAGAGGAATTTAAAAAGATAAGCGTCAAACGAAGAAAAAGCGCTCGAAGGTAATCTATTTTATTGAAAGTCAAAACAAAAAATACGACTTTAATCAACGTATTCACTAATAGGATTACCATTTCATTACAATGTTTATTCAAGAATAATCTTTTTCATCGACTTTGTAACATTTTAAAATAAATTTATTTAGTAATGATGTGATCGACTTTTTTTAAATATATATTCTTTGGATGGATAAACGGACATACCAGCCACAAGTAAGTACACAGCATCGCCCATGAACATAAACAAGTCCAGATAAAACTAGCACAAATAACTGAATATTAATCTTTTGCCTATCCTAAGACGTAAAATAGTAAATCCGTAGTAAAACTTGCCCTTCTTTCCAAAACCCCGCCAAGCTGTTTCAAAACACAAGCGAGATCGTCGTATCCATGCAGAGAAGCGCGGCACAAGCGCAGCGTGATTAAAGCAAATTATTTAAAAAATGGAATAAAAATATTTATACTAATATGAGATATAGATTGAGAAAAGACTGGCGTAGTGAAGCTAACAATCCCCACCATGGTTCAGGCCTTGTCGTGGCGGTGGGGCTTAGTAACCTAGGGTGAGCCGCTGCACCTTGGGCGAAGCAAATTGGGCCGAGGGGGCTCTTTGTACCCCTCTTATAAGAAGAGGAGACAGAAGAGCAGGGGGCAAGGGGCGAGGATGGGAACCTCACTCCATTGTACTGTCCCGACGTTGGGTGGGGTTGTTCTGTGGTGCGGGACAACCCTTCTGTGGAGGTGGCGTCGGTTCCCTGTGGGACTGACTAGCCGTCGAGGTGCCCTGTTTGCTCAACAGATCCGGGGCACCTCACCAAAGGAGGCATTGGTGGCACTCGCTTGGTTTTAGTGGGTAGCTGCGTCCACTTACCAGCTTTTGGCCACAGCTAGTCCCACATACCCGCCGGGGGTGAAAGAAACGGGTAAAACTATGTAGATGAACAAGTGCTATATTTAGGAAGTAAAGGTTTTTAATGTCCCTATTAAACTACATCGCTATAACTAGAAAATCCATGTCTAGAGTACCTACGTTTATTCATAAGGGAATCTTATCATAATTTTCGAACCCATTTTCTAACTCATTTCTGCAATAAAATGGATAGGAATTAATCCATTCTCTAATCTTGAACATAGCAGTCTCAATAGAAGCTGATTCTGCAATTTGCGATTTTTAGTATTCCAATGTGATCCTCTCTAGTGTATTAAATGAGAAAAAATTCAAAGATGTTCTTGTGTTAATTCAACTGCACAAAATTAGATTTTGGTGAAAGTTTAGTGCCTATATCATGAACTAGCTGTTGCCTGCAGCTTCGCCCGCGTTACTCAACTCCTATATGTCACAGCGTGATGTTATATAGCCAATAGCCTTCCTCGATAAATGGGCTGTCTAACACTGAAAGAATTATTCAAATCGGACCAGTAGTTCCTGAGATTAGCGCGTTCAAACAAACTAACATACTCTTCAGCTTTATAATATTAATATAGATTAAAAATATAGGCTATCAAAATAATCTTCGTGAAGTTTTATATGCATTATAAGGCACAATTATAAATCTAAGATTACTCCAGTGAACCACACAACTACTTTTTTGCATTAATCGCTGTACTAGGAGCTGTCAATTTCTAATAATCATAATAATCGTTTATTTGCTAGAATGTAATATAAAATAAAGTTCTGTTTACATTTGTTTAGGCTCTTAAATTCTACTTCCTAGAAGTGTCCAAATATAATATTTTAGTTTTAAGTTAACATAATATACATACATCTAAACTCAATAATTTAATTACAATATCTAGTCATAATATGTCATCATAATAATAAAATTAAATATCAATACACAATATAAATGAATAAAAAAATTTTTGAACAAAAATTGAAACCGACCTCAAAAAAAAAAAAAAACTAAAAAGTAATAAAATAATCGCGTTTCCTTAATTTTTGTGCCTTCAACTTATAATCAACTCGTTATTTTACTAATTACAATTTTTGCGTTTACAATGTCAGTTTACAAAGGCGAAGTGCACTCTTTCGAATAAAAAAAGAATTTTGAAAATCGGTCCACAATTGACGGAGAAATCGGTGAACATACATAAAAAAAAATATACCAGGAACATATTATAACCTCCTCTTTTTTTGAAGTCGTTTAAAAATCTAAATTGTATGGTGGTTTAAATAAAATGTAGATAAACAACATACACTAGTATAATACTTTTTTTTTTATCGCAGGGAAATGCACCTAGAAGTGCCCACTCTTACTAAAACCACTGCGAGCATCTTCAGCCGCTTTTTTTGGGTACCGGATCTGCAGACAACACGATCACCTCAGCGACAGGCTGGCCCCGGCAAAGGCCAGAATACTCTTCGTAAGGGGTGACTGCCCGACCGCTACTAAGGACTCCCCGCGACGTCGGGCCCAGTTTTCCATCCTGGAGCTCAAAGACACTAGTATAGTCCTACAATATCACTCACTCAGTGATGACTAAAGCTATAAAAAATAATCAACCATCCAAATACAGTGGTAGTGCCATGCTGCATTGCAGCCGAATTGGGCTGGCACGACCGGGGTGGTACCTCTTGCTCACATAACACCGGCGTCAAGTGACAGCTGTGCTGTCGCGTTTCGTGCGGTTTGTGAGTTTCCAGTGGCCCACTGGGGGGGGGGGGGGATGGGGAAGAGGAGGATGGCGCATCAACGTGGCCTTGGTTGTGCGGATGTGTATGGGCGTCGGCGCCGGTTGGCTCCGAATGCTCGTTTGCTCCCTAATGACATAAAAAAAAAACGTCTGCTAGCCTAACTTAAAGCGGGCGCAGTTGCAGATAGTCAAAGTGTATTTTCAAAGAAACACATAGTGATATTGCACTAAATAACGATCTCATGTCGTATATTATACCACTCACAAACATCCACACACGTGTACAATACACAGCGCTAAATCTAGTTCACCTCTTGAAATAAATCTACGAAGAGCTTAGTTTAGGCGGAACTGACGTGAAGTGTCAAATTGGTGCTTTTAAGGGGATACATTTTGTATCAGCCGAGAGGTGTCTCGTAAAACAGCACTTCAAGTGATGCAGGATTTGCAATGTTGAAGCAGTTGATCGCACGTTTGGAATAAAATCAATAGAACTCAAAGGTTAGGAATATTTTTATACCTTTGTGCTTGAATATTGCGAAACCCTTGACGGAGTGCGACGATATCAGTAGATTTCGTAAAAAGTTATCGATAGTTTGGAAGAGTCTTTGTCTTGTCAAATATGTAGATGAAGATATTATTATACTGCTGTGAGATGAGAGTAACTACCTAATAATAAAATACAAGTTTCAGATGTTATTTTTGAAGTGAAAACTTCTTTAGGCACGGTACGCATATTTTTAGATGAGATACAATCTTTGGATTCGCGACACCGTTACCACCGTTATGAGACACTATTTGACGTTTATATGACGTTTGATTTATTTATATAAGATTATGCAATATGTGTTTACATAACCAATCGTCACACTGAAATGTCAATGTCATGCGGTCATTTGTGCGCCGTTAAAATTGTATAGTATATATAGTCCTTGTGATTGGTTGGTTTATTTTTTTTTATAGAAGAGGGGGCAAACGGACAGTCGGCTCACCTGATGGTAAGTGAAAAGCGACATCCACAGACACCCGCTACACCAGAGGATTAGAAATGCGTTGCCGGCCTTTCAAAGTATTTTTGAGTATGCTTTTTTTTGAAGGTCCCTAAGTGATATAAAGCCATTAAGAAATTCTAAATATTGCATCCAGTCAAATTTTAACCTAATCATAGAGAAGTATTTCTTTACTTTTTATACTTTTCTGGCTTGGCTTTATACAATTTAAGAGCATATTATGAAAACTCTTGAAAATTATAAATATTTATAATATTGTGGGAATTTTTTGTATTAATGTGCCTGTCGCTTGATCGTAAAATCTAATATAACATAATATTATGATGAATTCGAATCCTGACATTGTTAATTTTGAAAAAATGAAAGTGGTCCTAGTTGATCATCATTATCAGCTTCTATCCGTCTTCTGCTGGCCACTTTTTTTTCTTTTCTTTAACGCTCTGGGAAATGCTCTGAGGCATCCCGCGGGGGTGTGGGTCTCCCCGCGCGGGTATGTGGGACTTGCTGCGCCCGACAGCTGGTAAATGGACGCAGCTCTACCCACTAAAACCCGGCGAGTGCCACCCATGCCGCCTTTGGTGAGGTGCCCCGGATCTAGAAAACAAACAGGGCACCTCGACGGCTAGTCAGTCCCGCCAGGGACCGACGCCACCTCCACAGAGGGGTTGTCCCGCACCACAGAACAACCCCTCCCAACGTCGGGACAGTACAATAGGGTGAGGTTCCCATCCTCACCCCTTGCCCCCTGCTCTTCTGTCCCCTCTTCTTATAAGAGGGGTACAAAGAGCCCCCTCGGCCCAATTAGCTTCGCCCAAGGTGCACCGCTCACCCTAGGTTACTGAGCCCCACCGCCACTACAAGGCCTGAACCATGGTGGGGTGCATAGGCCTCCCTCAATAAAGGCTAAGACGACCGATCCCTGGCCACTCGCATCCAACACGGACCGGCAGCCGCACGCAGATCGTCTTTCCACCTGGTTAATGGCCGACCAACACTTGTTAGTTAAACGATCCTAGTTAGTTATGTAAATTTATTTCAATTTCTTTGATCTCGTCACAAGGCTACCAAGGAACTGAGTTATCGTCGTTGTATATGTGTATTTTTTATAAATATTGATTATTGCTTGTTTCTCCCGTGAAACAGTTTTGGAGTGTTTCAGAGACAAGGACAAGACAGGCAGTGTAATTACAGGCACCGAGACAGAGATAGAGTCTCAAGATAGGAAACACATAGATGAGTTGTCTCGGCTAGTTTCAGGTAAACTAGTTTATGTTCATGGGCGACGTCGACCACTTACCATCAGGTGGCATGTCTGCCAGTTTGCTTATCCAACTAACATAAGCAACGCTTTTTCAAAAAAAAATCTCTAATTCTTCTTCCTAATAACAAAAGTACCATGCTTTGTACTTTGTACGAAGAACAAAACATATGATACAAGAACACAAGATTAAAGTTAAAACAATGTTATAAGTTAGGTTGAAAATAAAATTCCGACACCGCGGCTCGGAAGTGAAGGTGAAACTTTTTACTCGGATATTTACAGCGAGCGCGATTAACGCTCGAAATATCTTTTGTTACTTTATCTTAAGCCAGTGAAATGGTAAAAGTTGTGAAGGAAAGCTTAAATAGTAAACACGGTCTGTAAATTTTAATAAAAAAGTTGGTATAAGTGAGCTTTTAGTTTTCCGTGATTTGCGATCGATGACAAGAATTTCGTGTTTCTTTTGTTGCATACGTTTGTGGTCGTTAAAATGTGTAGAAGCTTCACTAGCTGGTAGTTTGATGCGAGTGGTGAAAGGGTGGTCTTGGCGTTCATCGAATGTCTATTGAAGAAGCTGATGGTGATAGGTGTAAATAAAATCAAACTACCGATAGGGCTTTTTATTCCCTTTTTATCGGAAAGTCAATAATTTTCTGGAACCTATCTGTTTTCATATCTCCGGGGACTATTGATGGCCAATTTTTCGATAGGTGTAGGTTACTTGTCCGCAATTTATTTTATTTTACGAGAACTCGCGATAAGTGGCTATGTACGTGACAGGACTTGGGATTCTTAACGAACATCTTTCTTGTAACACTAGCTTAGTATTTGAAATGATTTTCAACTAGCTGTTCCCTCAGGTTTTGTTGTCAGATTTACTATCGTATATCGACGCAG
This sequence comes from Helleia helle, assembly GCA_963853865.1. Taxonomy (NCBI): domain Eukaryota; kingdom Metazoa; phylum Arthropoda; class Insecta; order Lepidoptera; family Lycaenidae; genus Helleia; species Helleia helle. The sequence goes on along the minus strand of OY971423.1, from coordinate 5,149,639 downwards.
TTAAAAGACATTTTGCGTTATAGCCACCAACCACCTTATTTTTCTCTTTAACGCCGGGAAATGCTCAGAGGCATCCCGCGGGGGAGTGGGTCTCCCCACGCGGGTATGTGGGACTCGCTGCGCCCGACAGCTGGTAAATGGACGCAGATCTACCCACTAAAACCCGGCGAGTGCCACCAATGCCGCCTTTGGTGAGGTGCCCCGGATCTAGAAAACAAACAGGGCACCTCAACGGCTAGTCAGTCCCGCAAGGGACCGACGCCACCTCCACAGAGGGATTGTCCCGCACCACAGAACAACCCCTCCCAACGTCGGGATAGTACAATGGGGTGAGGTTGCCATCCTCACCTCTTGCCCCCTGCTCTTCTGTCCGCTCTCCTTATAGGAGGGGTACAAAGAGCCCCCTCGGTCCAATTAGCTTCGCCCAAGGTGCACCGCTCACCCTAGATTACTGAGCCCCACCGCCACGACAAGGCCTGAACCATGGAACCATTAACCACCTGACTGATGTTTAGTATAGATTTAGCATCAGGAGGCTGGCCTGCCATAAAGGGACCCATGACGGGATAAAGTGTTCAAGAATACATAATTAAGGCACAAATCCATGCGATTATTAATTATTTTTTTATGAAAAATTTTGGTGAATAAACGCGTTCAAGGCATGTGAGTGCGTAGCAACCAAGAATACTAGCTGTTATCCGCAGTTTCGCAGGCGTCTCCTTAGATACGCTATCGCTTTTTTTTTGTTTTTTTTTTATTCATGAGGGGGCAAACGGATGGTCGATTTACCTGATGGTAAGTGAAGAGCGACATCCACAGACACCCGCTATACCAGGAGATCAGCAGGTGCGTTGCCGGCCTTTTAGGTATGAGTATGCTCTTTTCTTGAAGGTCCCTAAGTCGTATCGGTTCGGAAACACCGTAGGTGGCAGCTGATTCCATATATTAGTCGTATATGACATAATCATCATCAATCTGTGTACGGTTGTAAATTTAAATAAACGCAGGCGAAGCTGTGGGCGCCAGCTAGTTTGTCATAAAGTTGGAATTAAAAAAAAACCGAGTAAACCAATACGGTAACAATAATAAGGTTTCAATTCGGTCCAGTTCAAAACAAATCAACAAAACTTTCTCAGTTTTAATATTAAAGAGGTTGTTACAATCAATCTTGAATTTTGTATTCATTTTGTAATTCGATTCTTAATTAAAACTTTTGGCTTCCAATTTGGCAATCGTAAATTTTAATGAGGCTTTTGTTTGAGACGCAAACGTGCAGATGGTAAAGATTTAATATGCCGAAGTGATGTTAAAATCTAGCACTTACGACGTCATCATCATCATCATCATCAATCCTTTTTCGTCCACTGCTGGACCTCCTTTCTCAGTCGGGGTCATTCTCTGACCACCAAAAAGCCTGATCTCCCGCAACTTGCATACAAAAACATATTTTTAACCGACTTCAAAAAGGAGGAGGTTATCAATTCGTCGGAATCTTTTACATTATATTTATTTTTAAATCATTTAACAAACACAATAAGTGAGCGACGATGGCGTAGTGGGAGGCTCGGCCTCTTGAATGAAAGCCCGAGAGGTCCGGGTTCGATCCTCTAACCTCTATGATGCCTAGATATTTGTTTTTCTTAATTTATATATGCACCTGAACATGAGACCATCGCTTGCTCACTGGCGAAGGAAAGATCGTGAGGAAACCTGCATGCCCGATGAGATTAATAGTCTTTGTAGATGTGTGAAGTTCACCAACCAATACGTAGTATTCTCTGTATAGTTTGTGCACCAACCCGCATTGGACTATGGCCCAAAACCCTCCTCGTCTGATTTTGAGGAGGAGAGCAGTGGGATATAAGGGTTAAATAATATTATTATTATATATTACTAGCTGTTGCCCGCAGCTTCGCCCGCGTTAACTTTTAAAATTTGAGGGGTTGACCACCCTTATCACTTAGGGGTATGAAAAATAGATAGTAGCCGATTCTCAGACCTACTGAATACGCATATAAAATTTGGTAAAAATCGGTAAAGCCGTTTCGGAGGAGTACGGTAACTAACATTGTGACATGGAAATTTTATATATAAGATTATACACAATAAAGCATACACAAATTAAAGGCAAAATAACTAACAAAGAATTGAAATAAAAGAAGGCAATAGAAATAATGCCTAATAACGACAAGATGAAAGAGAAGCTGATTGCCCAGGGGATGCATACAGATAAGATAATAGACAAGGACCCATTGGCTTTTTAGATCATCGTTTTATTGCTATGATGGCACGATTCGTCCTCGGGCTTGTGTTTTTGTTACCACTATCATCAACTTATGTATTGCTGCAAATATAACTATATTGAGATACCAAATTAAGATTTTTGTAAGAGGTAGTGACATGCTGCTTTGCAGCTGAATTGCGCCAGTACAACCGGTGGTACCGCTCCCTCACATAATACCAACATACCGTTCCGTGTGGTTTGTGAGAGAGTTCCGGTGGCCCATTAGGGGGCATAGGGAAAAGGAGGGCAACGCATAATCTCTGGTTATGCAGATGTCACGTATGAATGGGCGTCGATAGTCGCCAAAAGGCTTCGACTGCTCGTTTGCCCTATGCCATAAAAAACATCATTTTTATTGAAACAATAAATTCATGGATTTTTTTATTCATTATATATTAGTATCATCAATATCGTCTGCCCCTTTCCGTCCACTGTTTCAATTTACTTATTCGATTTGGATTAATGTTGATAGTTGTAAAAGCTCTGTACCTACTGTAAAAGTAGCACGGACCAAATTTACTGAATTTTTATACACATATTACACCATTAACCTCTTCAAACCTCTCGAGACATTAAGTGATGTTCAGGCCCAAAGAAAGTCTTTCAGCCATTAAATGGGGTTGATTTTACCCCCATTTCCTTTACGATTATGTTTATGACAACGTTCTTGTTCTATATGATATGAATATGAGAGTACGTGTAGAATTAAAATTGACCTGGTGGGTTAGCCAAGATGCCATTCTACAATCGTAAACGCTAGTAGAAAACTAATAAATGTATGGAAATGACATTTAAGACCACGTGACTTATCGATGTAAAATGTCATTTCTATACATTTATTAGTTTTCTACTAGCGTTTACGATTATAGAATGGCATCTTGGCTAACCCACTTATTTTTTTACATCGTTAAATGGGTACGACGGGAAGAGAACCTGCGACACTTTTTGTAGCACTTTTTCTCTTACTGCCTACGAACCAATTACTATTCATGATTATAATTAATAATTGAAATTATTACGAGGATTTTTTTTTACAATAGCTCTCGTATAAAAAACTTCTTTTTAATGAAAAATAAGTATCTTGTCTTCATAAAATTTAAAGTACCATTTATAGAACCTATATTTGATGGAGTTACACTATTAAGTGTTTATTTTGCAAGGCTTTAAATTAGTAAGTAGATTCGATGAACATACATGTTGTATTTAAACTTTATATACTAAGATTATAATTTTATTACCTCTAATGAAGGTAAGGTAATATGCCCTAGGTAAAAGGGTTTATACATGGTGTAAAAGATCATCTATATGGGGCAATTTGGGCATCCTTTATATCTCCAGTACTCAGGGCACATTACGTATTCATGAACTGTCATTATCGCGTGCACCTGTAGTCAACAGCTGTCAACTTTGTAAACAACAATATATTTACCGGGTTCAATGATATAAAGCAACAACGACTTGGATTTTATGATGCCGTCGACGACCTCTGTGGCTCAGTGGTAAGCGCGTTGGCGCTCAAGCCGGCGGTTGCGGGTTTGAATCCCCCAAGGGAACAAAAATATTTTCTGTGTTCCTGGGTCATGGATGTGTATTAAATATGTGTATTATATAATAAAAGTCTTAAATATAATATGTATGGTATTAAATATCCGTTGTCTGGTACCCGTAACACAAGTTCTTCGACAACTTACCACGGGACCAGATTGACGTGGTGTGAAAGGGTCCATAGATATTATTATTATTAGTACCGTTTGCCATGTTTGGGTATCACCGGTGGGAGGGAAGCACTGTGCCGTGCTCCCGGCTGCATGGGTACCACCATCTTGCTTGCTTCTCCCGTGAAACAGCTTTGCTGTGTTTCGGAGAGAAGGGCAAGACAGGCAGTGTAATTACTGGCACCGAGACTTAACATCTTATGACTCAGGATAGGCAACACATAAATGAGTTGCCTGGGCTCGTTCCAGGTAAACTAGTTTATGTTCATGGGCGACGTCGACCACTTAACATCAGGTGGTACGTTCACCGGCCTCACATGGAATACTGCTCTCACCTCTGGGCTGGAGCGCTCCAATATTAGCTCCTTCTATTTGACCGCGTTTAACGCCGGGCGGCTCGAATCGTCGATAGCAAGGATCTCTCCAATCAGCTTGATTCTTTGGCGCTGCGTAGAGATGTCGGATCGCTCTGCATTCCACCACCGGACATCGCGTAAAAATACCAAATTTCACCCCTCACCATCTCTATGTCCGGAAATTCGATTTTTACGGCATTTCCTGCCTCGCACGACAAATATATGGAATCTACTGCCACCTACGGTGGAACCTTCAAGAAAAGAGCATACTCATATCAAAAAAGCCGGCAACGCACCTGCTAATCCTCTAGTGTAGCTGGTGTCTGTGGATGTCGCTTTTTACTTACCATCAGTTTAACCGACTGTCCGTTTGCCCCCTCTTCTATATATAAATAAAAACTACCAAATTTTGTACAGGACAACGTCGGATCCGCTAGTACTTCCTAAAACCCGTTAATAATAAAACAACAGAATACCATCAAAAGAGAATGTGACCTTTAATATTTTCTCCCGCGTCACGTTGAAAGTGTGATATGAAATTGGAATGGATGAATTTTTCGAGCAGCCCACGCGTTTTGTACCAACGCCTAAACTTGCGGGAAATGGCAAATTATAAGCGATTCCAGAAAATCTGTGATCATTTGTAAGGTACTGTTTTGTTAAGGTTTGTTTTTGTTTCCAAAAAGGTTAAGTTTCTAATTTTGAATTGAATTGAGCAAGTATATATGGTTGATTCTTTAAGCACTGTATTTATTTTATCATCATCATTAACAAAAATTTTCAGCGTCCTGTCGAACCTATGTCCAGAGGCCTTTCCATTGAACGCTACGACGGTAAGGTTACAACGAGGATTTTTGTCTCTTGGTATTTTATTTTCTGTTTTAATAATACTTTAATAAACGTGCTAATTTTCAAATTTATCAGTTGGATTTTTTAAATGTTAATTCTATTCTTCTATTCTCCAATTTCAAGACGGATGAAACTTTGGGAACTGGAACGTAAGATTTGCATAATGTATGTATGTAATGTGATGTAGAATGTAATATTTGTATAATGTATGTATGTAATGTAACGTAGAATGTAAGATTTGTATAATGTATGTATGTAATGTAATGTAGATTGTAAGATTTGTATAATGTATGTATGTAATGTATGTAGAAGGTAAGATTTGTATAATGTATGTATGTAATGCAATGTAGAATGTAAGATTTGTATAATGTATGTATGTAATGTAATGAATATTCCAGAATGTGTAGAGTATCGTCAATTTCACACTCACTTTTGATCGTCCGTCTCTTGAAAAGCTGTTGACTCAGGGTCCTTTGTAAAATGTCGTGGCGGTGGGGCTCAGTAGCCTGAGGTGAGCCCGGCACGTTGGGCGGGGTAAGTTGAGCCGAGGGATCTGCTTTTTGTGCCCCTCTTATAGGAGGAGGGGACAAAGGAGTAGGGAGGGGACAAGGGGCGAGAATGGAAACCTCACCCCGTTCTACTGTCCTGACGTTGGGAGGGTTATTTTGTGGTACCCTTAGAGACTGACTAGCTGTCGAGGTGCCCTGTTTGCTCAACAGATCCGGGGCACTTCACCAAAGGCGGCATTGGTAGAACTCGCCGAGTTTTAGTGGGTAGAGCTGCATCCACCTTACCATCTTTCGGGCATAACGAGTCCCACATACCCGCCTTGGGAGTCCCAACTACCCAGCGGGATGCCTCAGTGCACTTTCCGGCGTAAAAGAGAATCCTTTGTTAAACCACTGAAATCAATGCTTTGAATATTTTTTATTATTCTATATTTGAATGCACTTTTTAGGGGGATTTTTACCGGTCCATACTCTAATAAAATGCACGTTTGTCAGTTAGTCCGTCAAAATCGGGGAATGTACGGTATCAAGTATGCACTTTCCGACATAAAGTAAAGCCGATACGTATCTTCTACCAAATATTTCATGAAATCCGGGGAATCATTCAGTTGAATACCTCAAGCAGATTTTCATCTTTTTTCATCGAGTAAGAATTTAAAATACAATCACCAACATGATGATAAAAATTATATAACTTAAGAAAATCCTGCGAAAAGTTTAAGATCAGCAGACAAATGGAGAACGGAGTGATCCTATAAGGCTTCCATTTTTTTTCATTCTGAGGAATGAAACCGTAAAATAACTCACCTCAAAAACAAAAATTCTTTATAGTATCTATTTCTATCATTCCTTCCACATAATTAACCCCTCGGGTCTGGGTATCAAAAACGTGCATAAAAGAGGTATGAATGATTTCAGCAGTGCCTTGTTAGTGGAGTGAGGAAACAAATGGCTGCGGGCGCGTTAACAAGCATGGATTTTTCATCGGGACCCATCAAAGCTTTCTTCCGTTGAAGGTATATTAATGGTATAGATTTTTCTGGAAAATTCTAAACGCCCATAGCGTTGACGTTGAAGTTATGACATGTGATACAGGTAATTAATATTAAAAACTTTGGACTCTATATATTCGTATATGTATGATTACTTTGGCTGTTGAGAAGTTCGGCGTCGTAAGGGTAATGAACTGTGTAACAGAATATACAAGAGGTTTATTTTTCCGACTACGGTAAAGCTGAAAGAAAGAGCTGATTTTAGCAGTGTATATATGTTTGTATTTACGTATGTTCCATTGTAACGCCTAAACTCGATAAAACTTATTCGAATTTGATCAAAACCCAGTGCTCGAACTATATCAAAGACACCTCGATATGGTTCGAGTCACATGGGTTACCTTTAACGGATTTCAATAAAACTACTATTGTTTTCTAATGCTTACACGAATTTGACTCATTATAATGAAAAAAAAATACGGATTTTATTTAGGATTATTTAGGATTCATGGTGCTCCCGTGACCATGGTTGCTGTAAAGTATCCGAACTTCTAGTCTATCCCCTTTTATATACAAATAAGTCTTGCTGACCATCATTCAAGACGATCTGTAAGGTTGCCTATCAACATAAGGTAATGGCCCCTTCTGTCGGGAGGCCGCCGGTGAGGCCTCCCTCGACAGGCGATGAACTGGGGTGCGTAGGAGGCGCTACTTATTGCGCATCCAGTAACGCCCCTGTACACATGTCAAGTAGGAACCTGGGTATGACATGACGTAACGCGGACTGCTTAATATTCTGCGAGAAGTCCCCCTTACGAGAAGTAGTCTGGCCTTCACCGAGGCCAGCCTGTCGCTGAGGTGATCCTGTTGAATGCAATCCAGGACCCTCAACATGCAGTTGAAGACGCTCGCAGAGGTTTTAATTTACGGGTGGGGCACTCCCGGGTGCGAGTCACACATAGGGTCTGAATCTATTCGAGATCCTGGCTAAATGCGTAAAAAGCATTTCCCTGCGATACAAAAAAAGGAAAAAAAGGTTTCCTATCAACGTAAAATACGGTATTATTTGTTATTCTGTTGTTGTATTACTGCTGCAATAAAAAGTTATATAAAATACCGTCGCAAACATCTTGATTAAAGAACACTACGCGAATCAATATTGAGTGAGTTCAAGGGGACGTTCGATCCGTTTCCACGCTCCTGATAATTTGAGGATTTACAGTCGGTACTTACTATACGTGATTTGATCTCCGCTTCTCAATAGCACTTCATCTTAATACTATCCATGATAGAACTTAATGGGTACTTGTAAGATATTTTTGAATTTGGATTAAATAAAATTCAAATGGCATCATCAACATGAGAATTTTTCTTGTGTCCTTTTTTTTCGAATAAACCTAAACTGTGGCCTAATGGCCTCTACATTTAATCGGAGGAGTAGATGAGCAGATGACTAATAGAAAACGTATTATGAGGGGGTCGCCCACCGCCTGCTGTGGTGTCAATGAACTCACACTCGAACTGTTACATATGGCGGGACAGCGCCGCGTCATCGTCTATTCCTACCAGGTGATATCACAAGTGATCCCAGAAGAGGGCGCAAGCAATACTGGGGCACACTCCATCAGCGGGAGCCGCGTCTGCCACAAGTGATCTTGATTAGTGGCATTGACATCGAAAGAGGCTATAGTTCATACGGGCAAAGTCACCGACAATTTTTTCACCTCTTCGATCTAGTTAATGTAGTAAGCTTGTAAAAATTTCTTTACACGTACTGAGATAAGCGACCGGTAGGACGGAAGCGTTATGCTGCGCTCCCGGCTGCATGGGTACCACCATCTTGCTTGTTTCTCCCGTGAAACAGCTTTGCTGTGTTTAGGAGAGAAGGGCAAGACAGGTAGTGTAATTACTGACACCGAGATTTAATATCTTATGTCTCAGGATATTCAACACATAGATGAGTTGCCTGGCCACGTTCCAGGTAAACTAGTTTATGTTCATGGGCGACGTCGACCACTTACCATCAGGTAGCACGTCTGCCAGTTTGCCTATCCAGCTAACATAAAAATATAGAAATCTATAAACAACAAATCTGATTTATCTATGACGATTGTATTCGTCATAAAAATTGGGCTGGATTTGATTCAGATCCCTTCTGTACAGTGACCACAATACCTGCCGGTCACCGAAACAGGGAAAATTTATCGGTGGGAGGGAAGCGCTGTACCGCGCTCCCGGCTGCATGGGTATCACCATCTTGCTTGTTTCTCCCGTGAAACAGCTTTGCTGTGTTTCGGAGAGAAGGGCAAGACAGGCAGTGTAATTAGATAGACATAAGATGTTAAGTCTCGGTGCCGAGCCGAGACTTATCAGGTGGTACGTTTGCCAGTTTGCCTATCCAACTGACATAAAAAAAGGGAAGGTAAAATACCGGGAACATTCAACCTTATGGATGATACCAGTGTATATTATATTCATATAGAAAATGTCCACCCTTACTAGGATTAAAGCCTCAACATATGTGTATGACGACTAGGTTGTAACTGTCAAAGGTTGTAGCGAGTGGTCACTGGTTGAAAGTCTGCGAAGGATTTGCAGGACAAATGTGTATAGGATTTGTGAAATATTTGCTTATTTTGTTAAGGAATATTGCGGATATCAAAACAAATTATATTTGGTGTATTTGTTTTAAAATTGTTAACCGTTTTTTTTTTAGGGCAATCGAGCAGTTGAAACCTAATGGCGACTATCGACCTATACACAGTTGCACAATCAGAGATTATGCAGATATGTTGCCGTACTTTTCCCTATCCCCCCAATGGGCCACCGGAAACTCACAAACCACACGAAACGCGACAGAATAGCTGTCACTTGACGCCGGTATTACGTTAGCGATAGTTTGCCAATTTGGCTGCAAAGCAGGATGGCACTATC